>JARQOD010000010.1:100571779-100633482 GCA_033576555.1 Oophaga sylvatica
AGCGGACTGTTTGCGTACCCAGCGGGAAAGCTACATTACTGCCCCCTAACACAGGACAATTAAAACTGTCTCCCACCCCGAGAAACAACTCGGTGTTGAACCCCGGGATGGAGAAACATGGGGGGGGAAAAGGGGGACTGTTTCCGTACACACAGCAGGGAACACTACTTATAACCCCAAACCCCGGGAGCAAGGTAGCTGTCTAACAGCTTTTCCGAGAAAACAACGGGGGGTGTTGTAACCGGGTGAAAAAAAGGGGGGAGGCAGGGGGATTTTTCCGTCCCCCAAGGGGGGGAACAGCTGACTTACTGAACCCCATAACAGGGGAGCAAGTGTGACTGTAAAACCATTCCCCGGAAAACAACTGGGGTGTTGTAACCCGGATGAGAAGAAACGGGGGGGGGCAGGGGGACTGTTTGCCGACACACCAGGGGAACACGGACATTACTGAACCCCAGAAACACGGAGAAAGTGAACTTGCAACAGCATTCCGAGAAACAACTGGGGTTTGAACCCGGGGATAGAACGAAGGTGGGGGCCCGGGCTGTTTCCGACCACAGCGGGGAAAACAGTGACATTACGAACCCCTAACACAGGAGCAAGGTAACTGTGAAAACAGCATTCCAAAAAAAAAGGGGCGGTGTTAAAACCCAGGGTAAACAGAAAAGGTGGGGGCAGCAGGACTTTTTGCCGTTCACACAGCAGGGGGAACAGTGACATTACAACCCCAGTAACACGGGAGCAAGTGTTAACGGAAAACCCTTCCAAAAAACAACTGGCTGTTGAACCCCGGGAGAGAAAGAACAGGTGGGCAGCAGGACTTTTTCCCCGAACACGCGGGGAACAGCGGCATTACGAACCCCAGTAACACAGAGCAAGTGTAACTGTGCTAACAGCACTTCCGAAAAACAACTGCGGTTTTAAACCCCCAGGGATGGAAGAGAACATGGGGGGCGCAGGATTTTTTCCCCGTACACCAGAGGGGAACACTGCATTACTGACCCCCGTACCCAGGAGCAAGTGTAAACTGTCAACACACTTCCGGAAACCGGCGGTGTTGAACCCCGGGGATGGAAAGAACAGGTGGGCAGCGGACTTTTTTGCCGTAAAACCCCCCCCGGGGAACGCTGCATTACAACCCCAAAACCCCCCCCCCCCCAAAAATTAACTTTTGCTAACGCACTTCCGAAAAAAAAGGGGCGGGTTGTAACCGGGATGAGAACAGAACGGGTGGAGGCAGCGATTTTTTTTGCCGTTCACACAGCGGGGGAACGGACTTACTAACCCCAGTAACACGGGAAAAAAAACTGTGCAACACCCTTCCAAAAAACAACTGGCGGTTTGAAACCCCGGGGGATGAGAAGAACATGGTGGAGGCAGCGGACTGTTTGCCGACACACAGGGGGAACCCTGACATTCTAACCCCAAAACCAAGCAAGTGTAACTGTGCTAACAGCATTCCAGAAACAACTGCGGTGTTGTCCCCGGGGATGGAAAGAACATGGGGGGAGGCAGCAGGACTTTTTCCCCGTAACACAAAGCGGGGAACAGCTACTACAAAACCCCATAACACAGGAGCAATGTAACTTCAAACAGCATTCCCGAGAAAAAAGGGGGGGTTTGTAACCCGGTGAGAACAGAACTGGTGGGGCCGGCTTTTCCGTTAAAAACGGGGGGGGGAAACAGCTGACATTACTGAACCCCATAAGGGGGGGGGACAATTTTTAACTGGCTAACAGCACCCCGAGAAACAACGGGGTTTTTAAAAACCCGGGATGAAAGGAAAAGGGGTGGGGCGCAACTTTTCCGTTCACACAGCGGGGAACAGCGACTTACGAACCCCGTAACCAGGAGCAAGTGAACTGTGCTAACAGCACCCAAAAAAACAACTGGCGGTTTTGTAACCCAGGGGGGAAAAAAACATGGGGAGGCAGCGGCTGTTTGCCGTTCACACAGCAGGGGAACAGCGACTTACAAAACCCCAGTAACACAGGAGCAAGGTAGCTGTGCTAACAGCACTTCCAAGAAAAAAACTGGGGTGTTGGACCCCAGGGAAAAGAGGGTGTGGCATAAAATTTGATTTTTGCCTTGTTAGGGCCCAAAATGAAATGTATGTATTAAAACAAGAATAAATAGTTTTACTCAACAAAAAATGAAAAATTTTTTAATTACAAGAAAAAAAAAATTTTATCTTGACAGTCCTCGTGGTTGATAATTTTAAAGGCTAACAAAAAATTGGAAAAAATTCAAAGCTTTCGGACTACCAGGTGCTTCACAGGCTAAGAGAAAGCCAAAAATGAAAAAATCACAATTTCTCACACAACAGGACAAGGAAAACTAAACAAGTGAGGGGGGAATGAGGGGGACGGCAACAAAAAGGAGAACAAGGTAATTTCGCGCCACACAATCACAGATAAATTAATGATTTGCTGTGGGGAAAAAACTTTTTTTTGGCCCGGTCCTAGCATCATGGGGATGGAATTATGTTATTAAAATTAACTTCAAATTAGAAACGTACAAAGGTTCAGAATATAACCTCATGACCTTTTTCATGTTAGTGGGAATAATAATCCCATGGATTTTTTCATCTATATCAATTTTAAAGGAAAATGCGTCTATGCCCTTCCAGGGCATGAAAACCCCAAAAAATACGCCAATGAAGGGAATCAAACTTTCTATCCTTACAGGAACTGTTCGAATATTTTTGTTTTTCCCGTGAGAAAGCAGTTCTGAACAGTCACTTACTTGTCTTCCTATTGCAATATTCCGTGTCCTGTTGTTTGAAAAAAGGATGCTTAATTTTTTTTTTGTCTTTCCCCCATGAAAACTAGTAGCCTTTTAAAACTGCAATTTGTTTCCATCTTTTCATTTTCCCCAAAAAGGTATGAACACTGCTGACTCTGAAGTCTAAATTTTTCTATCTACGGCCTAAAACGGTAAAAAGTACCAGTTTTCTAATTTCAAGAAGGAAAAAAAAAAAGAAAATACAAATAAAAACGCTATAGCACAGCCAAAAAAAGGGGAACAACCCCAACCCCCAAAAAAAATTGGTAACAAAATATGTGTTGAAAAATTTAAGAAAAAATACATTTTTTTTTTTTTGAATAAGTTAAGGAACCCTTTAAACTATAACATAGTAAACAATGGATTTTTTAATGCACTCATCATCATCATCGCAAATTTTATGTGACAGTCACAAAAATTTTTAATTTTTAAGTTCATAAAATGAACTTTCTATAAAGTAGACAGTCCAGCATGGACTCATAAAAGTGATTTGACAAAAATGTAAATAAAAAAAAAACATTTAAAAAAAATAGGCATTGTTTTCACAATTTAAGTGTGTGCCGCAAGTGAGGGGGAAAAAAGGCAAACGGATAAAAAGGTAAATTTTATGTCTGTATCACACAGTGGAAGCCTCTGAGGGGAAAATGCCATGTTATACTAAAACGTCAATAAAGCGGGGGCGAAACATCTTTTTTTTTTGTAAGTGTTGAAGGGGTAAAAGAATTCTGTTTGCGCAAAGCTTTATCCTCAACATACCTTCCTATGTCACGCTAGGGTGGGTACGTGTGGCAATTAGCTGACATCAAATGTGGGTTTTGGCTGCTTATTGGCACTAGGGACAAAAAAAAAATACAGCAGAAAAAATTTAATTTAAAAAACCCCCTAAAAAACCAAAAAATTATTTTCCCCTTTTTAAAATGTCAAGACAACAAGCCAAGGTTGACGCTGACTTAATTGAAACAGTATTAATCAACATTGTCCATAGTAATTGCACTGTGCCCCTATATACCATTTAAAAATTAAACCCTTGTGGTTGTTTCACACCCTTGCGGTAAAAATACCTATTGTCAATGCATGATCCTTTCTAGATTAAAAAATTTTTTGGAATTATACCTGTTTACATGCTGGCCTTTCATATATGGGGTTTGAATTTTCAGTTGGATCAGTAGTGTTTTTTTAAAAGTCGTCAAAATAAAACCCTGTGATGATGAGGATGTAATGTTCGTACACCATTGAGTGCATTATCTTCGGGGCAGAAAAATTCCTTAAAAACTTAAAACAAAGCTAAAATGTATTTTTATGCATTTTTAAAAAAAAGGAAGAGTAAAAAAAATTTTTTATTTTTTGTTACCTTCAATCATTAAATACGCGTGAGGCTTTATTAAAATTTGCCCATTTTTTTTTTTCATTTGGGGCAAAATTCTTTCTTTTTCACTAAAAAAGGGGACGGCTTTTCCCTTTTTACATTTGGCTTTTTTTTTTCTGGGGGGAAGGGGACACTTTGGGCAGCAAGCGGTTAAAAACCCCAAAATAAGTTGGTTTTTTTTTCGTGGAAGACTTTTAGAGAAAGGCAGGTTGGCCCCGGGGATAATTCTGGAAAGATAACAAAAGGGAACAAACCAACCAAAATCAAAAGGACAGAAAATTCTGGGAGCCCCATCCTGTTCATTTTAAAAAAGTAACCGGGGTCTATTTTTGGGGGGATAGGCATGCGACGGTCTGTTAGACCCACCTGCAGCCTAAAGACGCGCTGATAATACACGGCGCAGGGCAAGCCAGCACCCCAATGCATACTGCAAGCTCGGCCAGTTTCCACTTAGAGACCCAAAACTTGAATGGGGAAGAGCCCCCTGGGAGTACACTGAGAGGCAAAAACCCAAATATCTGTCAAACCCTCTACGGTAGTTGCCTCCCCGATGGAGCCCTCCGGTGGTGTAACATTTGTGCGCTGCCCAAAACTTGCCACATTTTTTAAAAAATGGTCTTTCCCTGTGCAGAGGCACTGCGGGGCTCCCTCTTTGCAGGCTCTCTACACGCTCGCGCCAAGTGCTTTGTAAAAATAGCACAGCAGGCTCTCGGATAAGGTGAAAATTAGGGATTGCACCCCGGGGTCTTGGTACTCCCCCATTTTACGCTCCGGTTCAACGGGTATGAGGGGTTTTGGGGGTTGTCCCGGAGGAGGGTCTAGAGGTGTACACCCAATAATCAACTCGGAAAGTGGGGGGTGCGGCGGCGTTTCAGGGGCTGAGCATGAAATCAACCCCGTGCTGCAGATCCCAATGGAAAGAACGCTGCCTCTGCAAGGGCGTTATTTGCCTGCTCTGCATCACCCCACCCTCGCTCTACATACTGACTAGAGCGTTGTGTACCCCCTCGGGGGGAGTCTTCCCCTCCATTGACTCCCCCCCTCATCCTCCCACAAAGTGAGCCCTGCCCCCCCCCTTTGGGGGAACCCGTTGCCTGACTTTTCCGAAGGTGATGGAATTTTGATCCCACCCCCACCTCTTCCAAAACCTCACCCCTTTTTGCTTCGTGTTTTTGAAGCAGGCAGATAAGGGGGACGTCAGGTGACTATGCATCATCTGCACTCCCACCGGTTGAATCATCAAACCACGAAAACGGGCACAGCCCCTTTATAGTGGCCCACTCATTAAGGGGGAAGTGTGGGGGGGGGCAAATTGCGTGTTATTGCGCCTATGCAGTGATACTCCATAACTGCTGGCTGCTGCCCCACACAACCGCTCCAAATATTAACGTTAATTCCCCCCGGGGGGTGTCAAATGAGCGAGTTCAGGAAAGGCCAATTGCGTTGCAGAGCTGCAATGCGCATCTGGCCATGTGGAACGTCGCAATGGCGCACCTAGGGGACCTTTGCAGCAGGCATCAAGATCCGGATAGTCCCTCAAAAAAAAAACTGCACGACCCCAATTGACACATGTCCAGCGTATGTGGTGAGGTGCCAAGGCCCAGAGCTGCCCCCCGATTTCGGGGCCTTGTCACACACTCCCGCCGGTGGAGATTCGCTGGCAAAAACCACACTCGCCCTTTCCGCTTATGGCATTCCAGACCTCCGCGCTGGTGGCTTCGATTCCCCCCGGGGAATTAATTTAGAACGGCCTTTGCCGTTTTTGGCCCCGGGGGTGCTCATATCGGTCGCATAGGTAACGTCCCCGGTCCAGTGGAGGAGACCCTGGGGCTCCTGCAGCGATGATTTGGGAATGGAGTAGGAGGGGATCAAGTGGAAGACTTATTTTCCCGGAACCTTGGGGGTTTGGGGAACACGTACGCGCCACTCGCAAGATCTGTACCCGGTCCACAAATTCCCCAATGGCAGTGAGGAAAAAGGTATGTCCCTGGCCATGGGTATGGCCACCATCGGGGGCAGGTGGACCTTGTACTGCGGCGTTTTTAGCGATGTTTAATTTTTGCCTCAACATGCTTTTGCAGACCAGGACGGCTTGCCTCTGAAATTAAAACGGTGGCAATTGTATTGGGGGGGACTGCCAAGCCATTAATTCACGGAAATGTCAGTCTCACCACCTAATGACAGCATTTAAGGGGGACGGAGTTTTGAATGACGTTTTTCGGCCTGTGCTCGTGGGGGGTTTGCCGGTAGCCGTCTTTTATCCATGCCTGTGCTACCGATGCTGTTTTGGGCCTGGGTGTGTGAGGATACGGGAAACTTGCACCTGTGGGGGGAATAACACTGTGTCTCGGAAACATGACAGGGTTTTCCATGGCGACCTTTAGGAAGCCTTACCATTGTGGAACTGGGGGAAAGGGGGGCCCCCAACAGGCTGAAGATGTAGGTGCTGCTTTATTTTTACTTTTCCCCAGTTGCTTTAAAAACCCAAAGGGCTTTACCGCCTTTTTCCCAAAAAAGGACGAAAACCCCCCAATTTTTTTGACCGTTGATTTGTAGAAATCCGAACGTCAAAAAAGGGCCCCCAAGCAACCCTAGCCCCTTTTGGGTTTGGGAACGTGGGGTCCCAAACTCCCAAAAAGGAGCTCCCCTCCCCCCCCTTTCCTGTCAACCCCCCCCCCCCCCCCCCCTTTCCTCACGCCATGGGGTTTTTACCTCATCATCTCCACCACCCCCTTTTCCAACACCTGCTTTTTTTGGGGTCTGGCCAGACCATCCAACAGAAACTGGCAACTGATTCCATCTCAATGCTTCTGCGGGTGGACCAGGGGACTGGCTCACCCCCTCTTAATTCAGAGAGACACAGCTTTGCGCATCACTGCTACTCCCCTCTTCTTCACATTCCAAAGGGGCGCGGCGGGCCCCCCGTTTCCAACCCCAAAAGATTCTGAGAACAGAAAGCAAGACCAGCTGGTCCTGTACAAGCTCTCTGATTCCTGGGAATTTGGGGAGGCGGTGAAAATGTGGTTGTTCAACAGGCTGTGGCCTGAGAGGAGGGGGAAGGATTAAAATCGAGCATTCTGCCATCCAACCAACAAGGTTCAATTTGTCTTCACCACAGGGGGGTACGCTGAGCCCTACAAAAAATGCGCAAAAGGAACCTAAAAGGGGAAAACTGGTGGTGCTGTGTCACTGGGGCGGCAGCGCCACAGAACCCACGCCTTCCCCCCTGCAAACCACGGCCTCGACCACGACCACGTGCCTTACCACTGACTTCTTCATCTTGGTAGATTGAAAAGAAAGTCAAAAAGTTGGGGCCCAAGTGTGGTTATTCCCCCCAAAATAAGTAACCCCCGAGACAACTGTTCAGTTCTGTGAAAGGCCCCCTTTTTGTAGTTCTATGTTTTGAACCCCAAAGTTTGATACGGAGGAAGCGCGCACACTAATAGTTAGATTTTTTTCCACAAAAAAGGAGCACCCCAATTAGAGAAAAAGGAAAGGTGGGGCTTGACACACGCTCAGCAGACTAAACCCGGCAGGGGTTTAAGTACAAACGGGAGCGTAATCTGCACTCACAAAAGAAAAGCTAAAAACTCAGTGAACACTGAAACAAACTATTCACTATCTTTGAAAAGCCCTTTGTGTAGTTCTAATGTTTGCAACCAATGTATTTTTATACGGAGGGGAAGCGCGTCACACTAATAGATTAGATTTTTTTCCACTAAAAGGAGCAGCACCAATTAAAAAAATTAAAAAATGAGGCAGTGACACACGCTCAGCAACAAAAACCGGCAGGGTTTTAAGTACAAAACTGGAGCGAAAACGGGGCCCCACAAAATGAAAAGCCACGACACAGTAACACTGAAAAACAACTATTCACTTCTTGAAAAGCCCTTTTTGTGTTCATAGTGTTTCACCAATGTTTTGTTAGGATGGAAGCGCGCCCACTAAAGATTAGATTTTTTTCCACTAAAAGGAGAGCACCAATTAGAGAAAAATGTGAAGGTGAGGCGTGAAAAACCTCGCAGACTACAACCGGCAGTGGTTGAAGTAAAAACTGGACGTAATCTCACTCACAAAATAAAACTCAAGACTACAGTAAAAACGAAACACAATTTTCACTATTGTGAAAAGCCCTTGTGTAGTTCTATGTGTTTAACCAAAAGTTTTTATACGGAGGAAAAGGGGTCACATAATAATTAATTTTTTTCCACTAAAAGGGCAGCCCAATTTGAAAAAAGTGAAGGATGGGCAGTGACACACGCCAGCAACTACAACCGGCGGGTTGAAGTACAAACGGAGCGAATCTGCACTCACAAATGAAAAGCTCACAACTACATGAACACTGAAAAAAACTATTCACTATCTTAAAAGCCCTTTTGGGAGTTCAATTTTTTGAACCAAAAATTTTTGTTAGGATGGAACGCGTCAAAAACTAATAGTTAGATTTTTTTCCACTAAAATGGAGCAGCCCAATTAAAAAAATGTAAAAGGGGGCAGTGACACACGCCCCACAGACTAAACCCCCAGGGTTGAGAACTAAGGGGGCGGACCCCACTCAAAAAATAAAAAAACCCCACAGACTGCATAAAAAAATAAACACAACTATTTTATTTTTGTGAAAGCTCCTTTGTGTAGTTCTATAGTGTTTAACCAATGTATTTATACGGAGGAAGCACGCCACTAATAATTTATTTTTTCTAATATAAGGGGCTGCCCCAATTCCATAAAAAAAATAAAAAAAAAAAAAAAAAAAATGACACGTGCAGTTATACACTTGGGGTTATTTAGTTTGGAAAAACGAAGGCTTAGGGGTGATCTTATTACAATGTATAAATATATGAGGGGACAGTACAAAGACCTTTCTAATGATCTTTTTACTCTTAGACCTGTGACGGGGACAAGGGGGCATCCTCTACGTCTGGAGGAAAGAAGGTTTAGCCATAATCACAGACGCAGATTCTTTACTGTAAGAGCAGTGAGACTATGGAACTGTCTGCCGTCTAATGTTGTAATGAGTGATTCCTTACTAAAATTTAAGAAGGGACTGGATGCCTTTCTTGAAAAGTATAATATTACAGTCTATATTCACTAGTTTCCTAGAACTATGCGCTGATCCAGGGAGCTAGTCTGATTGCCGTATGTGGAAGGAATTTTTTTCCCCAATGTGAAGCTTACTGTTTGCCACTTGGGCTTTTTTTGCCTTCCTCTGGATCAACATGTTAGGGCAGGTTAGGATAGGATATGGGTTGAACTAGATGGACTTAAAGTCTTCCTTCAACCTTAATAACTATGTAACTATGTAACTATGTAACCCAGTGCGCAGTGATGGACACGTAACGGCCCTGGCCATGCCTACTGGCCCATGCATCTGTTGTGAGGTGCACCTTTCCACTCACTGATTGTTTGAGTGCATGGACAATGCGGTCTTTCACATGCAGGTGGAGGGCAGGGATGGCTTTTCTAAAAAAGAAGTGCCGACTGGGTAGGTCATAGTGTGGGACAGCGTAGGCCATGAGCTCTCGGATGCTGCGCTTTCAACCAAACGGAAGGGCATCATCTCTAATGACATGATTTTGGCAATGTAGGTGTTCAAAGTGTTAGGATCATTCAGCCATGGAGGGTCCTTGTTGGAGTCGGAGTATCCCCGTAACAAGAAATACACAGACACGTAGTGTATAATCAGGTACTGGGAAGCCCCTGAGCGCGCCCGCTCTATGGATGCTATCCCTTTATTATACTAACAAATCATAAGATATTGTCGCACAGGCGCAGTAAAATTCCTTTGTTCCATAAGCAGCAAAGTGATTCATAACAGTGGAATGTTGATAAGAAAGTTTCATAATTAGAAAAGTGATAATTCATAGTAATAGAAGGTTGCTGAGACAGCTAAAAACAAGTTACAATCTAGTTTCTGGGCGTCAGTCCAAATGTCCAGATAAGGGAAGAATAACTTCATCTGTGTCTTACATCGTAATTTTGGGTGAAGTATAACTCCTACCATCCTCTCAGTCCCCCTTTGATTCTTCCTTATATATGTTGATAGTGAATTTTCTCCTGAAGTTTTTTCATCTTCCTTGCCACCCGTCGGTACACGAATATATTTAGCATAGTTAACACAAATATAAGTAATACTAATATAACAAGGGGATAACAAAAAACTTGAATAAAGTGTGTGGCAGTAGGGGACCATCCACTAAATATATCATACCAATGATGTTCAGTTTCACTTTGAATTGCAGACCCTAAATTAATCAATTTTTCTGAGTCTATATATGCATTTACCAGGAGTTTGTTCAAAGAATGTTTAAACTCAGTAATATGAGCATGCACTTCCTCTGATCTATTAATCAATTCTCTTAGCTTGGTACAGTCTAAACTAACAGGTATGTTAGGCAACATTTTTACAAAGTTCATTCCTTCACTTATTTCATTGTTTATTTCAGGTAAAAAGAAATAAGTGCTTCCTTTCCAGTTTAGAGTAGTAATATTTTTAATACATCCAACATATGGGGTATTTAGGTGCAGGGGTCCTGTGGTATTTTTATCGTTGGTCACTATACAAATATATTGTGGCCCTAGTTCCATAAATGTTTCCACTGTGTTAAGGGGAACTCGTAATAGGGGACATATATTAGTTTGATGTTGTAATAGACATGGCTCATACATGGGAGTACCCTGTCCGCAAACATAACCTTTGTTAGTCTCGTGACAGCTTGAGAGATCATGTGTCTGATTGTTAGTGTCCATATAGGTACCCTTAATTTCTGGGTACCAAAATTCCTCTTGTATAACTATGGGCATTACAAATATTTTACACATTACCATAGTGCTATTAGCGCGGATTTTAAAGACTGTGAAAGTACCCGTACACCATAAATCTAAACACTGGACCTCTTTCCCAGTGACCGTGAACCAGGTATCTGACTGGGAAATATTAAATATTTTTGCCCACTCAAAATAGTTTCCAGACATGAGGCCAGCTTGTGCTCTGTTTTTCTGTATTTGCCAATTTATTATTTCGAAACCACATTGTGTTGCATTTATTAATGATGAAATATTTTCCCATGATTTTTCTGTTAAGAATAAACTCTGATTAAAAATACTATTAATATCATTAGGGATCTGCAATCCAAGTCGGTTAACTTTTAAGGAAGTTGGAATCCATTTACCATCAATTTTTACACTTTCTGCCATATCCTGTCCTGCTCTAGACCATTTATTGGCCATAGACTCCATTTGCATGCTATTCATAATTCCCATTCCAGTACCCGTTGCCCCCAGCAGGGTGTCATACCAAGCCCTCTTATGCCTTGAACACGTAGGGATAAGTGGAAAAGATACATTGAACTGAACTTTTACCTTTTGATGTATCGTAGAAGTGTTAACACAGGTGCTCGGGATGGGGATAAGAGAGTG
Organism: Oophaga sylvatica; assembly: GCA_033576555.1. Lineage (NCBI taxonomy): Eukaryota > Metazoa > Chordata > Amphibia > Anura > Dendrobatidae > Oophaga > Oophaga sylvatica. Next base: position 100,583,346 of record JARQOD010000010.1, read on the forward strand.
GTTGCTGAAATGAGGCAGGATACTTGCGTTATACACATATATGCCTATGGCAAACCAAGGTCCTCCCTTTATTTCAGACGTGTTACCACAAACATAATACCCAGGGGCATTTAGAACAGTGGTGTTTGAGTTTTGATACTTCTTGCTGGTGTAATATATCGCAAAATTCCTAAAATTGTGGTTAGTGATCTCTGTGGTATTCACAAATGAACATACATTGTTCCCTTCTACTGTGGAATTAATGGTTATATTAAAACCCGTTTTTACATGTATGAGATATCGGTTATACCATACTTTAGACTTCTCCTGTCTGAATATTGTACAGGGGCCAGTGATTTTTATTGTCATGGTCAAGCATTCTGTGTTTGCTCTGCAGGTATAGTTATTTTGCGTCCTATTTTGTGTATGGCTTTTCCATTTCCAAAGGGAAGAGTAGGTCTCCCCTTCTTCCAGTTCTTTTTCCTTGGGGATGGATGTCCCAGGTGTCCAAGCAACAGTGTAGCTTACCAATATCGCTATCAACGCAATGATTTGATAAAGAATTCTCATTTTGCTATCTTACAGTGGCTAGCATGCACCCATGCAGCCTTTCCTTCTAATTTTAATGCAGTAGGCGTGGTTAGTAACACCTGATAAGGACCCTCGAATCTGGGTTCTAGTGTCCTTCTGTTATGTCTTTTTACATACACTTCGTCCCCTGGTTGTAGCTTGTGTGTCCCTTCAACGGAATCTGGATCTGGAATAGAAGAGAACACTAAAGAGTGTGTTTTAGACACATGTTTACATAAGTTCTGTACATATGCTGTTAAACTCTCAGTTTCTAGCATTAAAGTCTGTGGGAAATACAATCCTGTATTGGCAACTCTACCAAACAATATTTCATGGGGGGTGAGTTTGCTCTTTCCCTGGGGGTGTTTCTGACTGAATACAATGCTATTGGAAGACACTCAGTCCATGGTTTCTGTGTCTCTGCCATAGCTTTCTGTATTTTCAATTTGAGTGTCCCGTTCATTCTCTCAACCTTACCAGAACTCTGTGGGTGGTAAGGGGTGTGTAGTTCACTCTTTATACACAACATTTTCATTACATTCTGAAAGATCTCTCCAGTGAAATGTGTACCTCTATCTGACTCGATCACTTCTGGGATACCATAACGGGGTACCAGTTCATGTGCTATTTTTACTGCAGTGATTTTAGCCGTGGCTCTATGAACTGGATAAGCCTCCGGCCACCCCGAAAACATGTCCACACATACCAGTACATACTCATAGTGTCCATGCTTAGGCATCTGGATATAATCGATCTGAAGTCTCTGGAACGGATATAGTGGTCTTACATGGTGCTTCTGGGGGGTCTTAATAGTCTGTCCTGGATTGTAGGCTAAACAGATTTCACAAGAACCACATTTTGCTCGAGCTACCTGGCCGAACCCTGGGGCTAACCACTTCTGTCTGACCCTCTGTATCATACCGTTTGCAGACACATGTGTAGGTCCGTGGGCTTCACTGACCACAACAGGGTACCACGCTCGGGGGAGACAAAGCTCATCTCCTTTTCTCCATAGTCCTTCTTTTTCTTCTGCCCCCTGTTTCTGCCACTCTTCTTTTTCTTCTCTACTCACCTGCTGGTGGGCTTCTTTGAGCCGTGTAATTAAGTCAAATTCTGATACTGCACTAATAGTGTGGTCAGTTGTCAGAGGTTTTACTGCAGCTCGCTTAGCAGCCTTGTCGGCTCGGTCATTACCCCTAGCTATCTCTGTGTCGAGTCTTACATGTGCAGGTACTTTCATTACTGCTACTTGTTTAGTTAAGGCAGCTAATTCTAGAATTTGTTTAATCATTTGTCCATGTTTTACTGGTTGACCTGAAGCTGTCATGTAACCTCTAGCTCTCCATATGCATCCAAAATCATGTACAATGCCATATGCATATCTAGAATCAGTAAAAATATTAGCGGTTTTTTCTTTTGCTAATTGTAATGCTCGTATTAGAGCTAATAGTTCAGCTTCCTGGGCTGAACAGCTGGCTTGCATTGGTTCAGCTTCAATAACATCATGGTCTGATACAACAGCATAACCTGTGTGAAAGTTACCAGCTTCATCTGCATACCTGCTACCATCTATATACATTTGTAAGTCTGGATTGTCAAGAGGTATGTCCTGTACATTAGGTAACCCTTGTGTTTCTTGTTCTATACACTGTAAACAATCATGTATTCCATTATTTTGTTCATGAAATTGTAAAAATTTTTTATCTTCATAGTCTCCTTCCACCCCCCCTTTGTCTCTAATGGTAACAGAGTGGCTAAATTTAGAGACAATATACGGCGAAAAGTGAGGTTTGGTGGCATTAGTAAGGAGCATTGTAATCTAAGATGTCTAGCCATTGAAATGTGTTTTGGCAATACCTGATTCAGTATGCCATGTACATCATGTGTCGTTTGTACTATTAAGGCATGGTCTAGTACTATGTCTGAGGCTTTTTCTACCAAAAGAGAAACAGCTGCTACTACCTTGACACATGACGGTGCAGCTTTGGTGACATTATCTAATTGAGCAGAGTAGTATGCGACAGGTCTTTGTTTATTTTCATGTTTCTGTGTTAGTACCCCTGTAGCATGATTAGATATTTCTGCAGCCATTAATTGGAATGGTTTGGCGTAGTCTGGGATTCCCAGGGCCGGGGCTGACATGAGACCTTTCTTGAGGTCTTGAAAGGCTATGAGCGCTGATTCAGTTAACTGGAAAGGTTCGATTTTTAAACAATCATATAGAGGTTGCATAAGCTGACTAGCATGTATAACCCATTGTCTGCAGTGTGATACTATTCCCAAAAATGCTCTTAATGTTTTGTAGTTCTTGGGAGGAACAAGATCTCTAATGATTTTTAGTCTGTCGGCGGTGAGGTGCCGAATACCTTGTGAAATGCAGTGTCCTAGAAATACTATCGTAGTCATACAAAGTTGTATTTTCCTCTTGTTAACTTTACAGCCCATGTCTGCTAGAAATATTAACAACCTTATTGTGTTGCTGTCTGCGGACTCTTGATCAGGGGCACATAACAATAGGTCATCAACATATTGGAGAATTACAACCTCATCCGTAGGTTTAAAATTTTGTAGAACTGATCTCATAGCTTCTGAGTACAAGGTAGGTGAATGTATCATACCCTGTGGTAATCTTGTCCATGCTAATTGTCTATTCTTGAATGTAAATGCAAACAGCTTGTAACAGTCTGGGTGTAATGGTACTGAAAAGAATGCATTTGATAAGTCTATGACAGAAAATACTCGTGCTGTTGCTGGAATCTGTGATAGCAACGTGTGTGGATTTGGCACAACAGGAGTAATAGGTTCCAAAATTTTATTTATCTCTCTTAAATCATGTACCATCCGGTACTTAGCAGCTGACCCCTCAATAGATTTCTTTTTTACGGGGTACAACGGTGTATTAGCTGGTGACTTTACTTCTATCAGTACTCCAGTTTCTAGATAATCTTTTATCTGTTCTCCTATGGCGTGTTCTTGTTGGGCACTAATAGGATACTGTCTCAATTGGGGTAGTGTCACACCTGGAACAGGAGTGACTTTTACAGGAGCTATTGGCATTAGTCCTACATCGGTGTCATGTTGTGCCCATAATTTTTCTGGTACCTCAGAAAGATCCAAAATAATTTGGGTAGGGGCAGGATCTTTCTCATCCTCTAAGGCTTGGACTTTTACAATGTTTTCTAGAGACTCTTGGTCATCAGGCACAAAATTTGGACTCTACCATCTTCCAAAAATTGGATATTCATTCCTGTCTGTTTTAGTAAATCCATACCTAGAAGACAAGTAGGTGCCCCTTTAACAAAAAGGAATTTTGATAAAAATATTTTAGATCCTATCTTTGTTTCAAGGGAATACTATATGGGAGTGGCCTGATTCCTCCATCATACCCTTCGGTATAAGTTACATCATCTGATAAACAATCAGCATTTGGTAGGGCGTCTTCATTGAGGACGGAGGAAGTTGCTCCGGTATCTATTAAAAAAGGACATTGCTTTCCTGCTACTTTTACTTGAATTATTGGGCGCCTTCCAGTCAAAGTGGTTTGCATTACGTCTAGTCACTCGCTAGCTGCAGGAGCAGAAGCCTGTACTGTCTTTTCTTGTGATTGTCTTGGGACATAAATACCATTTTCTATATCCCTGGCTTTTTTCCTGCATTCTCTAATCCAATGTCCTGGTTTCTTACAGTAGTGACATGGATTAGTTTTCTTATCCAAATTCCCTTTGTCATAAGTTTGATTTGATCTGTTGTTCTTATTAACCAGACTGTTATTTGCCGCCACTCTGACGGGTTTGGATGCTGCCTCACGCATATCCATTTCTATCCCTAATAGTTTTTGTCTGACTATCTGGGGATCATCTAGTGTTCTCCAATCAGGAGTTGCAGCCTTGAACTTTTCCCTAAGTTTTGGGTTGAGATTCTCTATAAAAGTTTTAGTCATCAGTCGAATGACTCCTTCATTAGTAAGATCCATTCCCTCATCTCTGTAACTGTTCTCTACCGCTAGGTAGTATTCATCTACTGGCTGTCCTGACTTTTGGGAAACAGTTCCTGAAGTCCCTCTCATTCTTTGCTTGGTTCTCATAAACTCTAGTAGTCTCTGCACAAAATTCTGTCCTGACAGTGCGGTATTTGGATCCTCACCATCTACTGGTTGAGGTCTATGAGGTTCTATAACTGTCATCAATTCATGATACAACCCTGGTGTCATTTTCATTCTACATAATTCTGTTCCATCTGACCATGTTCCATTATGGGTGTGTATTATCTGTTGTATGTACGTAGCAAATCTTAGTGGGCATTGTATCGGATCTGGTGCATTCTGAAGTAGGGACATTCCCTCAGCGGGGGTCCATGGAAAATATTGTCTAGTCTGATGGTATCTAGTTACTCTACGCGGTGGATTGCCACCATCTTCTTCTCTGTATGGTCGACTGAGGATACGCACTGGTGCCAACATATCATGTGGTTGTGGTGCTCCACATCCTGCACATGTGTCTCTCCAGTCTGGATTCTGGAGTCCACAGTTTGTACATGTCCATCCACCCGGACCCCGAAGATCAGGATACAGTGTGGGTTCTGACCTGGGCTGATATGGTGGTGCCAATGGGTTCATTTGTTTATTGTTCTCAGTTTGTACAATGGGACCCTGTCTGACTGGAGTTCTCCATAACCCATTGTCTTTATTAAAAGACCAATGGTCTGTTTCTGCTAGTTTGGATAATTTGACCATAGAGTCAACCTGCTCTTGCCATCCTTTATCCCTTATTACTCCCGCTTTTCTAACCTGAATGTCCTCCCATATCTTCCTGTTAAACCTTTCATGCCTTGCTACCTGAAAAGTTTTGCAAACTTTCCCTAAATTCTTAGTTGCTTCTACACCACACCTTTCTTTCACGATTGTATAGACATCTTGTTCATCATTTGTGGTCTTAGTCTGTTTGTTGCCCATTTTTCCTGACTATTCCTACCTTAGGAGGCTTTTTTGGGTTAGATAGAATATATTCTATATTCTACCTTTCCTCGTTACCTATTCTGTCCTAAGGAGCCAGTATCTGAAACGGTTTATCTGAACCGTTTTGTCTGAAGTGTAGAGTAATTCTAACACACATATATATGGCAACAAGGGCAAGACCAACAATACATAAAATGAACCATACAGTCTCCATTACATATCGTGTCCCTGGAGTATTATCATTACTTCCATGGGCTCATTCTATCAATCTCTTATCCGTCAGAAAGGAGGACAAAGGTTCGGGAGTTAAGCGTGAGCGAAGGTTTCCCCGAAAGGACACAACCTTATGACTCAGTTAGGCAATCTCCGTAATACTTATGTCATCTACCTTAGTGCGGCTTATGAGGCTATTCCCGACATCCACATCTCTTTCATACCATACATTTCATGACCTTCTCTGACCTCTCCTTCGGCAGATCCTACAGTATATACATGAATGACCCGAGCTATAGGTATTCTTCTCTACTAGTTCCTCAATCCCAACACAAGATATGCATGAAATTTACGGACTATCGCAGAGCAGATGTAAGAGAACTAACAGTGTCTCTTACCTGGCCAGGTTTGTCATCTGCTGTTCCAATGTCCCAATCTCAGCGTTACTCGTGCCGGTCGATGAACTTGAAGGAATACGCAGACCTCGGGTCCCTGTTCGGGCGCCAGGAATTGTTAGGATCATTCAGCCATGGAGGGTCCTTGTTGGAGTCGGAGTATCCCCGTAACAAGAAATACACAGACACGTAGTGTATAATCAGGTACTGGGAAGCCCCTGAGCGCGCCCGCTCTATGGATGCTATCCCTTTATTTATACTAACAAATCATAAGATATTGTCGCACAGGCGCAGTAAAATTCCTTTGTTCCATAAGCAGCAAAGTGATTCATAACAGTGGAATGTTGATAAGAAAGTTTCATAATTAGAAAAGTGATAATTCATAGTAATAGAAGGTTGCTGAGACAGCTAAAAACAAGTTACAATCTAGTTTCTGGGCGTCAGTCCAAATGTCCAGATAAGGGAAGAATAACTTCATCTGTGTCTTACATCGTAATTTTGGGTGAAGTATAACTCCTACCATCCTCTCAAAAGCCAGTGAGGTTTTGTAGTCCGTCCACGCTTACAAGTGCATGGTGTTTAAATGTCTAAAGGTACTGTCACACTAAACGAGATCGCTAACGAGATCGCTAATGCATCACTGATTTTGTGATGCAGTAGCGATCTCATTAGCGATGCAGCTGTGTGTGACATGTAGGAGCGATGTGGCCCCTGCTGAGATGTCGTTGATCGCTTATGAACGTTCTGAGCCATTTTTTGGTCGTTGGTGTCCCGCTGGTGAGCCTGAATCGCTGAGTGTGACACCCTTTATGAACGACTTCACCAGTGTCGCAGGTGGGACTAAATTTTCCCAACGACCGCAGAGGTCATTATACAGATCGCTGATGAGTTGTGTTTGGAATCTAACTAGCGATCACATAGCGATCGCACTAGCGATCTTGCCAGGTCGTGTCATTGTCGTGATCGCTGGTGCGATCGCTAAGTGTGACAGTGCCTTAAGCATGCAACTGGTATTCAATTTTTGGAGATTTTTCCCTCAGCTAAAGGTCCTTCCGCACTTCTTACAGATAACCTTTGCCTCATCAATAGGATTTTGGTCAAAAAAGTGCCACACTGCACTCTTCCTACTATGGGATAAATTTTCAGGGCTTGCACGCTGTGCTAATTTGACCGTCTGGCCAAGCTGTCCTGCAACTCCTTTTGTTTTTTTAACACGTTTTTGGACTGCTACGGGCCTGCCATATAACCGCAGCTGCGATGTCGATGCCTGCCGCGGATCCTCCTCCTCTTTTGAGCTATTGCCAGCGGCACCCTCTTCCCTCAATGGATGCCAATCCAGGTCAACAACTGGGTCATCCATCACCTCCTCTTCAATTTCATCTGCATCTTCCTCTGTGTCATTGTGTAAGGTGGTATATTATGCGGGAAGGGGCACCTGAGTTTCATCAGGGTCAGATCCTGGCTCAGTAGACTGCGAGGGCAATGCAGTGCTCTGGGTGAATGTACCAGCAGAATCAGATAGCAGTGGCTGTGCATCAGTGCACTCCATGTCATATTCATCTTGGACTGGGGAATTCAGGATTTGACTTGATAACTCAGGCATGGTATGTGAAAAGAGCTCCATGGAGTAATCAGAAGTGTGGCCTGCCGCTTCCTTCACTTTTGGTGGGGGTGAAGAACACAAGGAAAGGTGTTATTCCTGACCAGGAGCCTGCACTGAAGACTCAATGCTTGCATTTTTTTGAAACTTCAGAAGAGGAGGCGATAGAGCTGGAGGCTGTTTCAGCAATGTAAGACAAAACCTGAACCTGATGCTTCGGCTTTAAAAGCGGTTTACCTACTCACAGAAAAGGGAGCCTTCCAGGGCTTCTGGAGCCAGACGATGACGCAGGCTCAACACCTCCTTCCTTAGGTGCTATTGGGCTTTTGGCACTACCAGCAGATGCACCACCACCACCACCACCATCATTCCCAGCTGCCCCCCCCCCGCCCACGTCCGCGGCCTCTTCCACCATACTTCCTCATGTTTGGAAAAATGTAACAAAAATACCAGCAGATATATGGTACTGTATGAGGAGCGTACAGCTGTATATGGCGTAGGGGAAAATTTAAATCTCCGTATATATTTCCGGAGTCACACAAAGACTCTCACTCAGTATGGATTTGACCGTAATACAAATAGCAGATATACGGTACTGTATCAGAAGTGGACAGCTGTATACGGTGTAGGGGAAAATTGCAATCCCTGTATATATTTCCGGAGTCACACACAGACGCTCACTTAGTATGGATTTGACCGTAATACAAAGAGCAGATATACGGTACTGTATCAGAAGCGGACAGCTGTATACGGTGTAGGGGAAAATTGCAATCTCCGTATATATTTCCGGAGTCACACACAGACGCTCACTCAGTATGGATTTGACCGTAATACAAAGAGCAGATATACGGTACTGTCTCAGAAGCGTACAGCTGTATACGGTGTAGGGGAAAATTGCAATCTCCGTATATATTTCCGAAGTCACACACAGATAGTCAGCATGTATTTGTCCGTGATACCAGCTGGTACACGGTAGTGTGTGAGGAGCGTACAGCTCTTTACGGTGTGGGTAAAAATGAACGGTCTGTAAGTGTGCAGAAAAAAAAGAATAAAAGTATTAGTGCTGTGTAAAAAGCAGTCTGCACAGCAGTGTACACACAGCAATACAGCTATCAGGCAGCCTAATATCCAGCGCTGCTGCACACAAGAAGATCCTCCCCTGTCACTGCACACTAACTGTGCAGCACAATTGCTATCAGCACAAGCACAGAAGAACATCTCTTTCCTGCCCTGACTCTCTCGCTACTGATAAACAGCGTCAGCAACCTCTCCCTACTGTTAATATCGGCAGAAGTAAAATGGAGGTTGGCGCTCAGGGCTTTTATAGACACTATGAAGCCCCCCAAAGCAAGCCATTCACTGCAATGCCCTTCTCTAAGATGGTGGTGGACGCTGCTCATGTCATCTCGTTGACCACAGTGTACGTCCTTGCTCACTGGCAGAAAATAGGCGCCTGCAAGCATTATGGGAAAACCGACTTGGGCGCTGGGGTCGACGACCGCATGGCCGACTGCACGCTATGGTCAGGTTTCGGCCAACGAAACCTGACTTTGGCGAAAGTTAGCGACTTTTGAATCTGACCGACTTGTTTCGCTCAACTCTAGGCCCAATATAATTTAGAAGGTTGTCCGTGGCATTGAAACGCCCTCATTCCTACAGTTGCTGCTGGAAGGTGCAGGTTTTCTAGAGAAATATGGCCAACATGTCGTTAGATGAACTGATCAGGAAAAAGGGCATGACGACGGGGGAATGGAAACGTACAACAGGATCAATAACAGGGAGGCTATGGGAAGTATGATTTCCAGGATCCAGCCTACAATGACTCATTTACCCAACACCAATTACCAGAGAGCATTTGATGCTCGTCAGAAGATAGTTGTAACAGATGCGCATCTCAAGCTAGGCATAAAAGATGGCCGTGAGAAATTGAATGCCATAGATGCACAAGATGCACATTATCTAGTAGATAGTCTCAAAACAATTTCTATGTGAGACATCCCCTACTGTATGACGTTAGGAACAGAAGAGTTTTTGGGGAGCCTGTTGATGAGGCCTGTATAACATTGACTAGATGCTTAAAACAATTTCAAACTGATATCTCCTCTTCTGTACTCAGTTAGTAACATAAAATAATTTTATTTTTAGTGTGGATGAGGCCTGTATAATCTAGAAGATTGTCCGTGGTGTTGGAACGCCCGCTTTCCTACAGTTGCTGCTGGTAAGGTGCAGGTTTGCTGCAGAAATATGGCAGACGTGTCGTTTCATGAACTAATAAGAAAAAGGGGGATGACGAAGTCAGGAATGGGAACGTACAACAGGATCAATAACAGGGAGGCTATGGGAAGTATGAGATCCAGGATCCAGCCTACAACGATTACTCATTTACCCAACACCAATTACCAGAGAGCATTTGATGCTCATCTGAAGATAGTTGTAACAGATGCGCGTCTCAAGCTAGGCATAAAAGATGGCCGTGAGATAATGAATGCCATAGATGCACAAGATGCACATTATCTAGAAGATAGGCTCAAAACTATTTCTAAGTGAGATATCCCCTTCAATACTGCTCTTGGGCTTCTAAATAACATTTCATTGTACATCAGAATTTCATACACTATGAGATATTTTTATTAGCCAAATTAATCCACAAGTAATCAATCAAATGATACTTCTCTACTCAATAACAATGCTACAACTTGATCCTGAATGTGTATCATCAAGGTGACAAAAGAATATATAAAAAAAAATTCTGAATAAAAAGTAATCTTTATTTCACAAAAATAAAAAAACAATTACTTTAAAAAGTACATAATTAATATAGAAAGGTGCTGGAAAAAGAAGGGAATAAATACCAACATTGTGCAAAGTGTTTCAAAGCAACTCAGAATAAAATTGATATGTAATTGATGAAATATAGATTAGGAGCTGTTAACAAAAAAAAATTTTTTTTTGCTGTTATTGATAGCATGCTCATAGTTGTAGTCACTCCCTATCCCTGAAAACAATGCTACTTAAGTATAGCTGACAAGTACGGCATTAGGGACACACTTTCTACTCTGTTAAGGTCCTTAGTTAAAGTGCATTCAGTGCATTAAGTATCACAGAGCAGTAAGTCATGTCAGAGTTCCTAGTATTATAACATATACCTGTCAGAGCTGAGATGCTATTGCACAAAGTGGAATCCCCCTGCAGGGATAGAGAGTGACTACAACATTGAGCATGCTATCAATAGCAGCAAATTTTTTTTTTTTTGTTAACATCTCCCTAACCTATTTTTATCAATTACATATTATTTTTTTTCTGAGTTGCTTTGAAACACTTTGCACAATGTTGGTATTTATTACATTCTTTTTACAGTACATTTCTACAGTATATTAATTATCTACTTTCTAAGTAATTGTTTTTATATTTTTGTGAAATAAATATTACTTTTTATTCAGAAATATTTTTTATATACTTCTTTGTCGCCTTAATGATACACATCCAGGGTCAAGTTGTAGCATTACTATGAGATATTTGCTGTATATACTATATAAATCAAATATATGTATGTACCGTACTTCATGTATTGCTCAGATTTCATGAGCTAGGCACAATACTTCAGTCATGGACCCTACATGGGCTGTTACTTTGTCAACAATTGGTATAGATAAGTCTAAATCTCAATTAATTTACTGATCTGGAACAATTGAAATGCTGCTATAAAGTGGTCTGTGGGACTGATTTGTTATTTTATACCTTATAGATACTGAAATAATATCCTGCTACATCGACACCATCTTGGTTATTTTTAAAGCCAAGTGAAAAATTTTTGAAGGTGTAGTCCAGTTTGGAGAAAGCCTTCTAATGCTATAAATACCACTGGCAAAAGCTTATCCCAAAAGCTGAAGTCCACCCAATAAGTTGCTATGTTGTGGCATTAATGCTCAGCACTGCATGGGAGAAATGTGTTGAAATCAATAAATGTATTGATGACACTTGCTTTCCTTGATGGTCCTTGTGAGGGACGAAGTAAATGTCTCTCCCCCCGTGAAATGTGCCCGCACCCTTAGGATTCCACAGGATCATTGTTTTCTTTTAATTAAAACGCCAGAGAGAAACCCTTTGAAGCTCTTAAAACAAGGGTGTGAACTCTTCTGAAATGGACTCTTTTGTCTGACTGAAGCACATGTAGACATCGTGGCACAACAAGCCACAGCAAGCCTATGAGGTATTGAATCTGGAAAATGACCTATAATAACAGAATGCAATATCTCTGAGACTAGCCGAGCACATAATCGGAATTAGCATTCCTTCCCCCATACGCACGTGCTCAGAAGCCACCTGTAGCACTCTGCGTTATTGAGTTATAAAGCCTAGTTAACATGAATTACATATGGTAGGCATATTTAGTCTCTATACGCAGATAAAATCCAGTGGAACCCAGTGGCGGCCCCACCGACCCATTCAGAGCTTCAGGCGGAAAGATATGGGCCTTCCACGGTTCCAGACAGAAAATCATATTTGCAGAGTGTGTGAGGAGCAGCCTAGGATATAAGTGGCAGCTCCTCATTTTGAGCTCAGTTTTCTACTGTCAGGAGGATACGTTAGCTGACGCAGTCAGGAAAAGCCTGTAACTAAGATTTGGACCTGTGATCCATCAGCGCCTCCCTGTGGTCACATGCTACATAACACAGTAATTGCAACCTATCTATACCCTACCTTTGTACTACACTCCTGACTGCATACTTGTATATTGTTCTGTAAATATATGCCTGTATATTTCTAGTGTGCTTTTTCGGCGATTAAATATAAAATTATTTTTGAGCCGCTCTTTTATCTCGATCCACGAATCCCCACATCCGCATGCTCCATCGGTTACTATACTCTACCCAGGTTGGTTTCTGACCCGATATAAGTGGATGGGGCTTATGTCGAACGAGCAACTGGTGGCAGAATACCATACTGGCTAGTGAGGAACTCTGACAGTGACGGCCGGGAGGTTTATATATATATATATCTCCAGCCTGAACTGGTGATATATATCCCCCCTCACTGGTAGCGCCTCAATAACTCGTACCTAAAAGGGAAGCCTTTTCGGCCACTATTTGCCCTCATTGCAGTTCCCTGACTGACCTGGGGCTGGTGGTTGTGCCAGAAAGCCAATCGTTGATGGGTCCTTCTCTCTCCTCCCCCGAGGTGAGCGAAGTCAACACCCCCTTCCCCTGTGAGATCCCTCACAGATTGGTGGCAGGGGTGGGAATGAGATAATAGTGTGCGTGGGATCCCTACTCCCAGACACTAAGGACTAAGAGCAGTAGCTTTTGCTGCTGAGGTCTTAAGATCAGCTCAGCACTAGACAGTCCAAGTGCAAGTACTGTAGGTGTGTGGGTGCTCGGGTTGCCTCTGTGTCTGTGACCAAGGGCTGCAAAGACTGGCTGCAAGCACTCGAAGCCGGCGGACAAGATTGATGGCCGCGAAGTTAGCCCGTAATGCGGAGAAAGACTGTACTGGATCCAATGAAGGGGTGAACTAGGGGGGTCCCCCCGGGCTCCCCAAGCATCTCGTCACCAGTGCAAATGCCCTCCTACTGCCCTTCTTCCAGGAAAGCTCATGTCTGAGGCCCTCTGTCAAGCTGCCCTAGCCTGTCTCGAGGCGGGGTGCTAGGAAGCCTACACAGCCCTCCTGAAAGCAGCAGAACATCAGGCAGATTGGGAGGTGGCAGAATGCCAAGTAGAGAGAGAGGCGACACAAGCAGAGCGGGAGCGTGAGGTGAAAAAACATCAAGCAGAGCAAAAGCGCAAGGTGGTGGAATGCCGTGAAGCTGTAGAGGGACAGCATCAGCTGGAGATGGCTTGGCAGGGTCTCCTACAGCCCACCACAACACCTACGGAACCCAAGTCAGCCAAGGTCCGAGCCGAGGACTTCCCCTTGCTGGAGAAGGACAGAAACCTGGACTCCTTTCTGCGGGCCTTTGAGCAGACCTGTCGACAGCACCATCTGGCCTCGGATCAATGGGCAAGTACCTGACCCCCTGTTGAGGGGTAAATCTCTGGAAGTTTTGGGGACTGACCTGCCGGGGTGGAACAGGACTATGAGAGGATCAAACAGGCCCTGATCCAGCAGTTCAACCTCACCCCGGAGTCTTACTGCAGGCAGTTCCGAAGCCTGCAAAAAGGCCCCAAGGACACGTGGGCCGACCACATGCGGGCCCTTATGAGAGCTGCAGAGCACTGGACCAAGGGTCTGGTGCTCACCACCGGCCAGGAGATCCAGGAGGCTTTTGTCACAGAGCAATTCTTGTGGAACCTCCGTGACTGGAAACCCAAGGGAGCCGCTGCTACTGCCACCCTGGCAGATGACTATGCCAATAACTGGGTCCCTGAAGCCAAGCTTGCTGCCCACAGCACCTGGAGAGGGGGTAAGACTCATCCTGTCCCTGTTTCCCAAGCCACTAGAATGCAAGGGGTGCCCCCTTCTGTTACCCTCTCCAGGCCAGGGGCGGAACCCAGGAGGTGTCACCTCTGCAACCAACCCGGACACTTCAGGGCCATGTGTCCCCAGCGCCACAAGGCCCCATCCTCATCTGCAAAACCGTCCCTTGTCATGTGTGTGGGTGGAGGTGGTGGGAGATCATGTGACAGTCCTTTTTGGCTTTCCATAAATAAACAAACCATAATATCAGTATTGTCATGGGTGCATTGTTCTTGGTAGCCCAGCAGCTATTAATAGAGTTTGATGGACAGGCTTAGTACAAGCCACTCTGTTTACCAGATCACAGGGATTGCCCTGACCTTCACCCTTTATACCCTAGACAGGGATCTAGGCTTTTGCATGGACTCCTGGTTAGGGCCATTGAGTCTCCTGCTGACTGGTGAAGCAAGCTTTCAGTAAGTAGGGTTGTCATGCAGGGTTGATCACAAGAAGTCACATCAGGAACAAAATAAAAATGCAATGGGAGGGGTTAATGTAGAAGCCAAGGTCAGAAAATGGGATAAACAAAGTAGCACAACAGGAGCAATGGATCAGAGTTGTGACCAGATCTAAATGAACTAAATAACTGGCAGCCAGAGACTGCCTGATAAGATTTATAAAGAACGGAGCCCTGTCAATGGCTCCCAGTAGACACATAAATACATTACAAGCTCACTGTGAGTCGCACGTACCAGGGCTTTGGGGTACTCGGCACCGAGCCCGTTCACTTCACTGGGGGATGTCACGGGTAGCGCAGCTCGGTCCGTTGCCCTGGGCGCTCACTAAAGGGGGATATTTACAGGGGATGATAGAATGTTTGTGACGCCACCTGTGGTTCCTGGTCAGGGTGACCAGCGCTGCAGGGTAGGTCCTCTGAGGGTTTGAGGCAGCAAGGTGTTAAGTCTCCCACAGGCGAGACTGATTCCTCAGAGTATATGGCGGTGTAGGGGTGCAGGAACAATAATGCAGACACACACAAGAAAGTCTCTTTCTGTACCTTTACTGGTGATATTTGCAGGCACGTCCCGGGAAGCCGTCAGGGTGGAGGATGCACGTCCAATAATCCACTGAGTAGGTGTAGGGCCTCCTTACGCCTTTAATGTGTGTGAGTTTCTGACTTGCATAAAACAAAGCTTAACTCCGTGTTTTCAGCTACGCCCGGCTGACCTTGTGGTGAGGTCTTCTTGTGGACAGAACAGTGTCTTTGTGGCGGTACCTGCCAGACCCCCGTCTTCCTAACCTCGGTTACGTATCAGCACTGCTGGGCCCCTGCGACTTGAAGTCCAGGGTCTCCGGTGTCTCCTACCAGTCGTGCAGATGCTGGTAAGCGTGGACCCGGTGTCCGGTGGTGCAGAGTGGAGGTAAGCTATCAATGCTGGTTGACCTCGGTCACTCTCTTTTCCTCTTTCTTCCACCTGCCTTTCGTCCTACTCTCACCACTATCATAAGCACAAACTAGCAGCAGATGTCAGCTTTCTTTTCTTCACCGCTCTCCAAGCGTCGGCACGCTTAGTTACTGAAACGCTCGCTGAAGCACTCTCAGTGGACTCAACTTTGACCAGACTAAGTGGCAATCCCTTCCACTGCTACTGGACTCCACGATGTAAGCTGAGTAGTTCCTGAAGTCCTCAGGCTTTCAGATAAGTCTTTCTTTGGCTAGTCTTTCCCTCTCTACTCGTCTGAGGTAACTAGCTTGTCTGCTCTGCAACACGCTCTGACAAGATCTCACACTCTGAGGTAAAACCAACGACTAGCTAACTCTCAGCTAGACTGCCTTCATCTCACTACTGTCGTCTCAAGGGCTCCCTCTGGTGGAACCAGGGAAAATGTGAAGTGTTGTGTGCTTATAGGTTATCATGGATTTACCTTTCGTGCATCCTCCAGGGTAACATGTGGCTCCAGTCACAGCTGGGCTACACAACTGCAACTAAACACAAGTGGACAGGAAAGGGAACAACCAGTCTCAGCGACCTTAAAGCTAAAAAGCCACACTCTGCCGCCATTCAGCAATGACCTTGATATTAATGAGGAGTCGCGTAATGACCAGAAAAGAGGTGGCAGCAGCATGTAAAGTTGCATAATAGATAAAATGAGGTCCAGAGGGTTGGGAAATACAATTTATAACTGGCTTGAAAACTGTCTCCAGTACAATAAATTGTTTTATACAGTTTTTAGTTGCCTTAATGGAACACATTAAAGGGAACCTGAAAATGGTGTCTGATCTGCAAACAGTATGTTATAGAGCAGGAGGAGCTGATCAAATTGATAAACATTTTTGTATGTGTCAAGTGGGGTGGTGCTGCTCAGTGATTGACAGTCTTCATTGTATGACTATGCTTGCAGAAATAGCTGGCAATCATTAGTAGGACTGTCAAACTGGACATATGCATCGATGTCACTATCAGATCAGTAGGGGTCCAACACCCAATATCAACAGCTGTTATCTGCTTCACTGGTGACTAGTTGTAAACAGTGTACAGAACCGAAAACAGTGCAGCTCTAAACACCACATAGTGGTCATTCCCTGGTAATGCAAATCAGCTCCTTTACAAATGAAAAGAGATGTCAATGAGGGACATGATTACATTCTGTAAGTATATTGATGTGATATAAATTAATCTGTATGATAACCTGTAAAATAAATATAGTGAAAAGCAGTTTCAAGTAACCACCCCAACCATCCCAAAGGCAAGTGGGCACTTCTTTGTTTGAAGAAAAAAAAGCTTTAACTCCATAGGTGACAACCCTTTTTTAACATAAAAGCTGTGTAATAGTCACCTCAGGAGCTGAGCTCAAGAGACAGCTGATTGCTTCATAAAAGGCTTAAGGTACTGCCACACTAAACAATCCCGCTAGCGATCACGATAACGACGCATACTAATGCGATCGCTAGCGGGATTGTTTCTATATCGCTAAGTGCGGCCACATTTAGCGATATAGTTAACGACGCTATCGCCGTTAGCGATCTTCTTAACGACTTTAGCGGTACAAAAGTACCGCTAAATCGCTAAGAAAAGGTGCCACACTAGCGATATATACTTACCCAGCGGGAGCGCCGATGAGAAAATAGGGTCCGGAACGATTCCAGCGACGAGCGAGATCACAGCAGGAAGCTCGTCGCTGGCAGATGCCGCACTGAACAACATCGCTAACGGGATCGCTAAATAGTGACGTTTTTTAGCGATCCCGTTAGCGATATTGTTCAGTGTGGCATACCCTTTAGACAAACTTTAATCCCTTTACCACCCCCCTCTCCCTACTTCACCCAGGTGGTTTGCAGATTAATGACCAAGCATATTTTTTAAATTCTGACCAGTGTCAATTTATGAGGTAATAACTCTGGAACGCTTCAACGGATCCCACTAAATCTGAGATTGTTTTTTCTAGACATATTGTACTTCATGTTAGTGGTAAAATTTCTTCGATATACCATATTTTCCGGCGTATAAGATGACCTTTTAACCCCTGAAAATCTTCTTAAAAGTCGAGGGTCGTCTTATACGCCGGGTGTCATCTTATAGGGCGGGTGTAGACCAATCATCATATGGTGGGGCGAGTGGTCCCGATGACGAAGGGAGGTGGCGTCTCACAGGGAAGGTGTAAGTGGAGTATCCCACAATTACCTCATTGTGGCAGCAGTGCTCTCTGCGGGTCTCTGTGCTGGGGTGCGGCCGCGGCGACTCTTTCAGCAGCATGGGGGCTCTGTGCTGGGGGGGCGGCGGCGGCTCTTTGTGCAGCGTCGGGGCTCCACCGGCATTTTCTCAAAGCCTGGAGGCCCTGGCAGCTCCATTGCTGCGATGCGGTGGCCTCTGGCAAAATAGCCGCTGGGGGGGCGGCACATGCTCAGATTCAGATCTCGTCACGCCCAGTCGTCTTATACGCTGGAAAATTTATTTGTGAAAAGAACAGAAATTTGATGAAAATGTGGAAAATTTTGCAATTTTCAAACTCTTTAATTCTTATGACCTTAACTCAAAGAGATATGTCACACAAAATAGTTAATAAAACATATTCCCACATGTCGACTTTACATCAGCACAATTTTTGAAACAAATTTTTCTTTTGTTATGAAGTTATAAGGGTAAAAAGTTGACCAGCGATTTCTTATTTTTAAAACAAAATTTGCACACAATTTTTTAGGGACCACCTCACACCACCCACTGGGTTTAGCTGTATCCTTGACCATTTCCTATTTTATATTCTAAATATATTACCTTTATTCTATAGCCTATGCTGTCCTAAGCTTATCCTTATGCTATACTCACATTATGCATTAACACTTTATATACTGTACATCTACATAATACATTACCTTAGACACACGTTACTTTTACATAAAAAACCGCACAACCGTATTCACATAGCACGTCTGTTGTCTTCAGGGGCAAAACATCCCTACAACTGCAGACTTATGAATCCCCCTAGCGCACGCACTGTGTGCTTCGGGGAATCAAAAGTTTTTGAGCTGGGACCAGAGGGTATGTATGATTTATACATACTCCCGGCCAGAGCCTGTCCAGTCCGGTCCGACTATAGGGGGCGACCTTGCTCCACACAAGTGTATGGAAGTGAGGCCATGCACACAGTTCAGGAGTATGTATAAATCATGGATACCCTCCAGTCCCTGCTCAGAAACAGGCGAATCCCAGAGTGACTGCAGACTTATTGATATAGACCCAAAAACCCCTTTAAAGCAAAAAGAAATATTCCTGTTGTGTCTGATGGTTAAAAAAAATCTGCAAAATAAAAGCTGAATAAATATTTAATTCCCGACCTTCTGTAGGTCACGGTTTGTCATTATAGATTTATTCTGTGAGGTCTTTTCGTAAAAAAACCCTCAAATTAGCAAGACCAATAAAGTAATATTCTTCTACTAGCCATCGAGTGTCTATGTGTTACAGAAAACAAATAATTCAAAAACTCATTTATGAGATGCACTGTTTTTATTAAAATATACTTTTATTCAGTCTCCGTCAAGCAACTGCCGCTTGACAAGATGCTGTGAGAGTGATTTTTTATTGCTTTATATTATTGCATTGCATTGTAAATATTTTGCTACAACAGGACCAATTGCATTGTCAACTGTCCACCCACTCCCCATTTCTCTGGCGAAGTTAGAAAATGCAAGTATGGGCTGCGTACTTTGTATACTGTTACCAGAGGCAAATCCTCCAGCTAATCCAGTAGTTCTTACTTTGACAATGAGAATTTACATTGCTTTGTGTTTTTATTACGTTGTTATATAGAAATGTGGCTTATTATTCAGCAGGGTTATTACCTCTACTGCTCTTTGTAATAAGCGTCATGTCACTCTATAAATTGACATTATGTATAGAGACATGTATGGCTTTGTATCAATTCCTAACTTTTTACAAGACCTCACTTTGCTATTGCCGAATGTTAACATTAGGAAAGATTTCTAAAAAATTGTACAAGAGTGGAAAGAGTTGCCCATAGCATCTAAGCAGGTTCCAGATTATGCTTTTTGGAGACCATTTAAAGGGAACCTGTCACCAGTTTTGTGACATAGCAGTTAAAAATATCATCTTATTCAGCGTCTGCTATGCATTGCCTAAATCCTTATATAACCCCCTAACTCCCCTTGTATACTCCCGAAAAACCTTTTTAATTTCGCCCTCACTGTATGGTAATCTTCTCAGTCCTGTCCGATGGGCGTGGTTTTGGGCATCTACGTCACTCCCATCGGCTGTTGATCGTCGTCCCACTTCATGGATAAAGCTTCTTGCGCCGTGCGACATCTCGTGCCTGCTCACACCTGCGCAGTATGCTTTGCCCAAAAAAAGCCAAAAAAACAGAAGTGTCATGCGCCAACACACGTACTTCCGGCTCATGTACGGGAACTACATTTGCCAGCGCACTTCTGTTCAACATTTGCGCCAGGACAATTTTGATGTGCACACATAAAATATAAGTTACAATGTATCAAATAAAATGTTGATATTACAGCCCTGATACCTATATTTTATGAAAGTAGTCATCTGGTACATTCTCAAAATGCCATTCAGAACTTTATACACAGTCAGTCACACCTTAATGCACTTATGTGGAAAAAAAAAGTGACATTTTATATTTAAGAAAATGCAAAAAAATTTGACACTAATGGCTAAAAATGTAATTTTCAAAGGAACAATAGGAGAAAAAACACACCAAATTTTACAGAGCCGCTAAGTTATTAGTGCAGAGGAAACAACTTAGAAGTAACTCAGTTTAGTAAACTACACCCTTAATAAATCCATCTAGGCATTTACTCAATATTATGTTGACTTAGGTCAACATTTTTCATATTTTCAGCTGCCATCTCCTATCTTAGTAATGGGAAAGCCTGACTTCACTGAATACAGATTTTGCCTCAGACTTGAAGATTTTGATAATCACTGATTCATTTTAGCAGAGAAAGAAGGAGATTTTCTGATGGGGTAAATTACAGAGTTGCTTATTTTCATGCGTTTATTGATTTATGCCACCTTTCAAAGCATGCATGATATACTGTATGTCCTTGGCAGGCAAATGGTTGAAGCAAACTCTCTACTCATTGTCTCATGTGTTTTCTGGTATGCAAAAAACAAGGAAGGCTGGCACAACCAATATAAATATAAAGCTATAAAACAATATGTAAAAACAACAACTCAAAAATAAAAGAAAAGAAAAAAAACTATATTTATAGTAAAATGTAAAAGTCTTTTTTTTTAATTTACCAAATTTATAGCATTAAAAACTATTAAAAGACCCCAAATTAGGAGTCTGACCATGTCCCATGTGAAAACATGGTCTCGTTCCACACGCCCAACTCACCTATTGCAACATAGTGGCCCTATGTGACCACTGGATTAGAAAATATACAAAAAATGACATACCAAATAATAAAAGAAGAGACAATCAGTCCTCAGGTAAGACTACAATAAGTATTATTATTATTATTATTATTATTATTATTATAGCGCCATTTATTCCATGGCGCTTTACATGTGAGGAGGGGTGTACATAATAAATACAAGTACAGTAATCTTAAACAATACAAGTCACAACTGGTACAGGATGAGAGAGAGGACCCTGCCCGCGAGGGCTCACAATCTACAAGGGATGTGTGAGGATACAGTAAGCGAGGGTAGAGCTGGTCGTGCAGCGGTTTGGTGGATCGGTGGTTACTGCAGGTTGCAGGCTTGTTGGAAGAGATGGGTCTTCAGGTTCTTTTTGAAGGTTTCCATGGTAGGCGAGAGTCTGATTTGTTGTGGTAGAGAGTTCCAGAGTAGGGGGATGCACAGAAGAAATCTTGTATGCGATTGTGGGAAGAGGAGATAAGAGGGGAGGAGAGAAGGAGATCTTGTGAGGATCGGAGGTTGCGTGCAGGTAAGTACCGGGAGACGAGGTCACAGATGTATGGAGGGCTCAGGTTGTGGATGGCTTTGTATGTCATGATTAGGGTTTTGAACTGGAGTCTTTGGGTAATGGGGAGCCAGTGCAGGGATTGACAGAGGGGAGAGGCCGGTGAATAGCGGAGGGACAGGTGGATAAGTCGGGCAGCAGAGTTTAGAATAGATTGGAGGGGTGCGAGAGTGTTAGAGGGGAGGTCACAGAGCAGGAGGTTGCAGTCGTCAAGGCGGGAGATGATGAGGGCATGGACTAGGGTTTTTGCAGATTCTTGGTTGAGGAATGTTCGGATCCGTGAAATATTTTTGAGTTGAAGTCGGCAGGAAGTGGAAAGGGCTTGGATATGTGGTTTGAAAGAGATATCAGTGTCAAGGATAACCAGAGGCAGCGAGCTGGTGGGACTGGAGAGAGTGGGCAGCCAATTTACTTTAGTGGATAGGTCCATTGGGAGGGGTCGCATGAGATGGGGGAAGGATGATGAAGTCTGTTTAGTCCATATAAAGTTTTAGAAATCTAGCGGAGAAGAAGTATGAAATAGCGGACAGAGATTGAGGGATTCTGTTTAGTAGGGAGGTGATATCTGGTCCAGAGATGTAGATCTGTGTGTCATCAGCATAGAGGTGATACTCAAAGCCGTGAGATTCTATGAGCTTTCCGAGGCCGAAGGTGTAAATGGAGAAGAGCAGGGGCCCTAGGACTGAACCTTGCGAGACTCCGATGGATAGGGGGCGCAGTGAGGAGGTGGTGTGCGAGTGGGAGATGCTGAATGTCCGGTCTGTTAGGTATGACGCGATCCAAGATAGGGTCAAGTCTGTGATACCAAGAGATGAGAGGGTCTGTAGTAATAGGGAATGGTTCACTGTGTCAAAGGCAGAGGACAGGTCCAGGAGGAGGAGGTCAGAGTAGTGTTGCTTGGCCTTGGCGGTTAATAGGTCATTGATGACCTTAATTAGGGCAGTTTCAGTGGAGTGGTGTGGCCGGAAGCCAGATTGTAAGTGGTCAAGGAGGGAGCAAGAAGAGAGGTGGGAGGACAGTTCAAGATGGACGTGTTGTTCAGTAGTTTTGAGGGGAGAAGTGATATATGGTGATAGCTAGATACAGAGGATGGGTCAAGGGAGTGCTTTTTGAGGATAGGTGTGATTGAGGCATGTTTAAAGCTTGAGGGGAAAACACCAGTTGTTAGTGATAGGTTGAAGAGGTGGGTTAGGGTTGGGATGAAGACTGTAGTGAGGTTTGGGATGAAGTGGGATGGGATCGCGTCAAGTGCACAGGTAGTGAGATGTGATTTTGAGAGTAGAGTGGAGAGTTGATCTTCTGTAATGGTGGAGAAGGGCAAGTAAATCAATAACCAAACATACTTAAAGGAATATTATATATGCATAATAATTGGCAGTGTTCACAAATACAAAGAACGTATATAGGAGACATGGGAAAAGATGTATAAAGGTGGTGGTTAGCAGGGAGAAGGAAGGGATGAGCACTCGGAACTGACCTTCATTTTGGCTTCTTCAGGGGTTATGGTAAAGATTGTAAAATTCTTTAAATATTGTATAACAATGATGTTAACTAGGTACAATTCTTCACAATATTCCCTGTGATTACTGTAGAGATGAGTGAATATTTCAATGTTCGGTTTGGATTACGATTGCCAAATTTGCAATATTCGCTGATTAATTCGCCAAATATTCGCTGAACATAACCAAACGCCATTCATCTCAATGGGAGGCAAAAACAAACGCAAGCTCAACTCCTTAGAATGGCCCCAAATGCTGCCAAAACACATCAAATGAGGGACAGACAGCAGGAAAGTGGCCTCAATTCATCCACAGTACAAATTTTAGCATGGCACTGCAGCAATCAGTCAGGCATGAGGCATCGGGGTCTGGGACAGCATTTACAGCTTTCAAATGAATGTCACACTAAGATAAGATGGGTGAGGGATCGGTGTAGGCCTCCTTTGCTGGGAGCCCTGATACCACATGCCACACCTCTACCTGCTTTCATGCTGAGCCACACTCAGGTGGCACAATTATCAGTTTTATAGACTACCATTGTCAAAAAAATTTAAGAATAGTAACACGGGTAGTTGACTCCAAGGGTATGGAGGCCTGATGGTCTCGGAGGCTTACTGCTACAGGCAACACGCATAAAGGAAACCCAACCAGGAGTCTACACATTTACAAAAATTAGTGGCAGACACCAACAAAGTTGCATCAATTGCAATAGAGTAGAACTAGAGAGACTGTAATTTGCAAGGTGGTGGAATCACTGTTCGTATCCTTTGAAACCAGGAAGGGGTGTAACTAGGTGGCCTACCAAATCCCTACTCGGGCAAGTGGCAGCAGGTGAAAACTGTGACCCAAGGAGCGACAAAGAGGTGGCACCAGGTGCTACTCCATGACTGACCTACAGAAGGTGGCAGCTGACCCCCTACAGCGAGTAAGCTGCTACGGCCCGAAGGAGGGATGAAAAATGCAGGCACTGTAGGGACTATGGAACCATGGGTGCAGATGAGACCAGCTGAGGAACAGAAAAGCAATGGTAGGTGAGGGCTGGACTGGGTGTCAGACAGATGGGCACTGGCAGGTGCGCTCTTGACCGGCTGATGGACAGAAGAGCACAGACAGGTAATAGCAGATGGGTACAGGGTAGAGAAGCAGACAGGCAGACCTGGGGAACCTGACAGTTATCAAGCATGCAAGGCAAACTAATAACGTAGCTCAGACACCTCCATATTGGAGGAGAAGCCTTAAATAGAAGATGTCGCCCAGCTATAGGCTGGGAACTCCTAAGGTTGATGCGGGCAGTCCCTTTAAGAGCATGCACCCTCTAAGCATAGTTTCCGGTACTGCAACTGAACCTTGGTGAACACAGACACATAGGGGGTGAGATGAGGAGGTGGTGTGTGAGTAGGTGACACTGAATGTCCTGTCTGTTAGGTATGAGGAGATCCAACAAAGGGTCAAGTATGTAATGTCAACAGATCAGAAAGTCTGTAGTAAGAGCGAATCGTCCACTGTGTCACAGACAGATGCCAGGTCCAGGAGAAAGAGGAGGACAAACTCGTTTCGCTATCATTTGGCAGTTAATAGGCCATTGGTGACTTTAGTCAGGGCAGCTTCAGTAGGTCGTTGGTGACTTTAGTCAGGGCAGTTTCAGTGGAATGGTGTGGTCTGAAGCCAGACTGTAAGCGGTCAAAGAGGGAGCAAGAAGAAAGGTGGGAGGACAGTTCAAAATGGACGTGTTGTTCCAGTAGTTTGGAGGCATAGGGTAGAAATGTTATGGGGCAATAGGTAAATACAGAGGATGGGTCAAGGGTGGGCTTTTTGAGGATGGGTGTGATTGAGGTATGTTTCAATCAGGATGGAAGACACCTGTTGTTAGTGACAGGTTGAGAGGTGGGTTAGGCTTGTGATGAAGACTGAAGGAATGAGGTGGGACGTTACTGTTTCAAGTTCACAGGTGGCAACGCAAAGTATTCAGCTGAGATGAGAGGAGAGCGAGAGGGAGCTGGTGGACACAGGAAAGAATTGAAAGTACTGAATAGCTGTTTAGGGTTGTGAGACAGGTATGATATGAGGGATGAGAAGTTGCTTTGTTTTGCTGTAGTGAGCAATTGCACAGAATTTTTATAACTTCTGTTACTAAATGGGCAACTCCGCTCCCCTTCTTTGGCAGCCATACAATTGTATGCTTTGTAGATGAGGACCAGAAAGAACATGTGATCCAGTAGATGGCAAGTGCTGCATCAAGTGGCCTCTGCTATTCTTCCTCCACCTTAACATCACACACAGTACAGTCCTAAGTGGTGGTGTAAGGAGGAAGACCGGGCTGCGGGTACCTGTACTAAGCCGGGTCCGGAACTATTGACGCTGCCTCCCATGTTGTCTGGGGGAAGAAATGAGGAGCCGGACCAACCTCATTACCCCGGTAGAAGGGGCAACATAAAAGGAAAAGCGCGCAGCAGCAGCAGGGAGTTTGGCGCCAATTAGCAGCAGTGAGCGGCCGGGTGAGCAGTGTGCTCCGCCCCCTGAGCACCGGTGCCGCGACAGGCTACGTTGTTTAGTCCCCGCCATCTCCAGCGGTACTGCAGAAGAGAGAGGTGCCCTGCACCAGTGACTGCGAGAGATAGAGGTGACGTGTCCACAGTACGGACTTCGTGCAATTCACACTGGATACAGATGAAGGACCTCTTGCCTGTCACTGCATCCGGCAACCTGCTTACAGTGGCACCCCAATTACCCTTTTTTTCCCCATATCACAACTCTTCAAGTGCCCAACTAACTGTTGGGAACCACAGATGGCTGAGTATGCAGATCTCTTCACATATTGTATGCCATGGGTATAGGAAGTGTACTCTAAAGATTCATAGAGTCAAGAGGAGGAAATCATCTGCACCGAGGGCCAAATTTTTTCTCACTTTGATCCATGGCCAGACGATGTTTGGTCTGAGCATAAACCAATCCTCGTCAACAGATGATAACCCCGTTGGGTGAAGGTGATACATTTGTGACGAGACTCAGATACTTGAGGCTCCCACGACTGTACTGTGTTATCAAGGCAGGAAGAGACAGAGAGTAACTCTCAGGGTGAGGAGTGGGAGAACAGAGAGGATGACAATGAGGTAGTAGATCACACTTCGTGTAAATCCAAAGGCATGCAGCTGAGTAGCTCAGCAGAGAAGGAGGAAGATGAGGAGGTTATGTAGACATCGAGTTATGCAAACATGACAACCAATGCTTCCTGAGCCCCAACTCTGGCAATGGACAGCAGCATTCGCCTATCTTAGGTCTTTTTATTAGATTGGCAAAAATCTAAAAAATCACTTTAGCTGTGAACTTCTTTAAGAAAAACACCTAGTAGAGTAAAAAAAAAGGAAATAATTTTAGTACTATATGCATGAACTGGCACATGCGTGCTCAACATGCATTAATCTGGGAATATCACTGTGCTAAAATGCAGACTAGTAGGCATCACCAGCCAACATCCACAGCATCAACCGCATCTTCTGATTCTTCCTCCTCCCTCACCATGGCAAGTGTTGTCACACTGGTCTCCAGCCGAAGAACCTCTACTTGTTTACCCCCTACAGTTGGGGTGACTGTCAGCTGATACGGAATTGGACATGCCTTCTGTTTTTGACTGATTAACATAACAAGCACACCTCATATTTCTCAATCCACTGTAACATGTCCGCCTGCACCTCTCTCACAGTCCAGCAGCTTGTGGTGTTCACCCTACTCCACCCTGTGTCAGCACAGCAGCAAACCCTTGTTTGTGTAGTTGTGCTCACGTAAAAGATTCTTTCCTCCTAGACACGGCAAAGCTAACAGATTGAACTTCACCATCTTCAATCTACTAATAATAATAACCTTTATTTATATATCTCAAACACATTCCGCATAGCTTTACAAGTCAGCAGTTCATATAAAACAGTGAAAAGTTACTAAGTTTAAGATAATCAAACAATTAAAGCAAAAATAATGACGACCCTGTTCATAAGAGCTTACAATTTACAATGATGTAGGGGTTACACCACTTACAGGTGCTTATTTACAATGATGGTACAGCCATTTTGAGAAAATGGGGGATAGATTAAGGCTGCATGATCCTTTTGGGTACAGTTGAGTTTGATGGCGAATTCTGTTCAGAGAAGTAGATAACAATCTATATATAAAGGCAAAAATTGATTAGGGAACGTGATAGGCCGCCCTAAACAGATGTGTTTTAGGGAGCACCTAAAAATGTTTAAGTTGTGGTTATACTCCTAATTTCATGGGGGACAAAGGGTAAGAGGTGAATCATCTAGGTAGCAGATTGAACTGAGCCAGACAAAGTCCAGATCAGGGGTGTTTCCGTCTTTGTGTGTCTCAAAGTTTGAAAGTTGTGAGAGGCCACGAGAATTGGCTAGAAATAGAAGCTGGGATGCAGTTGGGGAGGTGGAGCTGTTGAAGTCTCCCAGGATAATGGTTGTCAATTCTGAGGACATGAAGTGTGGCAGCAATGCATAAAAGTGGTCAAGGAAGTGGGTGGGTCAGCCTGGGGGCCGGGAATTGACTGCTACTCTGAGGAAGAGAAGATGGAACACCCTGATGGTGTGAACCTTAAAAGAAGAATGGTGTCCAATCGGCCTGTATTTATTTATTGAGTTAAAAACAGGATTGTTGTTAGCTATGGTTGTTGGTTATCGTGGAGTTAGCAGTGATCGTACGGCGGAAGATATACACATATTCCATCTATTCTTATCTGGACGTTCATAAGACATACACTCACTATTACTTTTCTGAGAACTAATTATTGTGAACAGCCTGCGGCCTCCTCAGATGATTTGCTGCCCAATCGTGTCATTGTCTGGACGATAGGGGCCTGCTGAGAGCTATTCGCTACGAAGGTCACAGCGCTTGCTTCTGTATGACTCATGGCCTGTGATCTTTGGGAATATTGCAGGGCCACTCCAATTTGTTGGCCACGGAAATGCAGCCTTTCTGCCTTATGGTTATGGATACAGATGGTTTCCGAAAGCTGATGGCCATCACAGTCCCTTCAGTACCAGTTGACCAGTCACCATTACTTCTCTAAGAAAAATGTGCCTGCGCTACATCAACAAGTCGCAGACAACATCACCAGTTCCATGATAAATTCTATGTCTGCCAGGATGCTCAACAATGACACCTGGACAAGCAAGCATGAACAGGGGAGTTACATGTAGATGACTGGGCACTGGAAGACTCTGGTGGCTGTAAGGGCAGTCGGGGAAGGGGCTGCTCTAAAAGTCTTGCAATCCCCAAGGCTTGCAGGGAGCTTGGGGATGGAGAAAAAAACTACTACACACCATAAGATGGATAACTAAACTACTAGAAAACAGGGGTTGGAGAACTAAACTACAAAACAACTAGGGTTGTAGAACTAAACCATTACACACCATACGATGGATAACTAAACAAATAGACAACAGGGGTTGGAAAACTAAACTACTAAAACAGCTATGATTGCAGAACTAAACTAGTACACACCAGTGGATGGAGAACTAAAGCAGTAGGCACCAAGGTGTCACTAGACACCTAGTCTTGGAATCCCCAGGACTTGCGGAACAAACCTCTGTATGTAACAGTTCCTGCAGCACTTCTGCCTTCTCCATCTCCTTTAGGGCCTCCACCTGCGCCTTCAACTTCTGCCTTAATTAAACACACATTCCAACACTGCAGAGAGAATCCCTCCCCCACCTCCATACTGCTCAGCCAGGGCTCACTGTAATCAGGCAATATTTACATTAATATGCCTTGGAGATCACAGTCATACAGATCAACAGTTGTGGACAGCTATCGATGCTGAGTTTGAGCAATAACTGTCTACACTCAACCTGGAGCCAGGGAAGGCCATGTGCAATAACGGTGCAAACTTGGTGGTGTGTTGTGAATGTGTTAGAAATGAATTCTGAGCAGAAGCTCCTCTGGTGGTTACAAACAGTACTGAACTATTCAATGAAGATTGTGAAGATTGGCAATCAGGTGTTACAGACTGGTCTTATATAAGGGAGGTTCCCTCCCATCATGGTTGCCGGTGATCAATTGTTCTTGTCTCAACTTTGGTTCCTGGTTCACTTGGAAGCTAGCTGTGTCTTGCCTGCATCTTCTGCTAACAGATAAGATATTTTCTGCTTTTATTTTTGTGCTTGCTTTTTGCATTTTGTCCTGCACTTCTGTGGAGGTCAGCCAGGTCCCCTCCGGGGGCTTGTGCTTCTCTCAGTTTATCTGAGCCACTGTTATTTGTTCATTTGCCTTTTCCAGTTTTTTCAGTGGCTGCTGCTTAGTTTTGTTACACCAGAGAACTAATTTAGGTGGTAGAGGTCGTGTGATCTCAGGTGTTTCTGCAATTAGTGTGTTGGTATTTTTTTAGGGTTTTTTGGATTGCAGTAAGTGTCCTTCCTATCTTTTTCTTTCTAGGAAGATTGGGCCCCAACGTTTGCTCATACTATTTTCTGTCTGTGTCTGTATTTCCTCTTGTCTAACCGCCATTACATATTTGGGGGCTTCCTATGTTCTTTGGGGATCTGCTCCGGGGCAGATAGTTTTCCTCTTTCTATCTTTAGGTGTAGTTAGCTTCTCAGGCTGTGACGAGGCGTCTAGGACCAACGTAGGTACGCTCCACGGCTGCCTTTAGTTGTGGTGGTTAGTCAGGGTACTGCAATCCAGTAGATTCCAACCTCTCTGGTGTATTGCCTTTTTTGCCTGCTCTCCTCAGCCTACCAAATCATAACAGTGGTGGTCCTATGCCGGGCCAACTTCACACAAGTGTCTTGTATGGCTCACATCTTCAACCTGATGGCACACTGTCTTAGCCTGGATGCGCTGCTGCCGAAACCACTGTCATGCTAACTTCTACCATTCCATTCCGGGCAGCACGGTGGCTCAGTGGTTAGCACTGTAGCCTTGCAACGCTGGGGTCCTGGGTTCAAATCGCACCAAGGACAGCATCTGCAAGGAGTTTGTATGTTCTCCCTGTGTTTGTGTGGATTTCCTCTGGGTACTCCGATTTCCTCCCACACTCCAAAGACTGATAGGGAATTTAGATTGTGAACCCCATCGGGGACAGCAATGATAATGCGTGCAAACTGTAAAGAACTGCGGAATATGCTAGTGCTGTATAAAAATAAAGATAATTATTATTATTCCACTTCAGTTGGTATTTTTCTGACTACCGGTTAACCAGTTAACAGCGATATGACCACACTGTGGAATTAAACTCTGCACATGTTGCAGCGACTGTGGCAGCAGCGCTGAGACCTGGTGCAGGATGACATTTTTCATAGCCTGTCTCGAAAAGAACACTGCACTCGCTAAAAAATATTGCATCAAGTGAAGTTTTATTTGTCAAGTGTACAATAAGCGACAAGTAATTGACGTTTCGGCCTCTACCGGGCCTTTATCACAAAGTCGCTGCAAAAAAACAGATAAAAATATATATATATTATAGTATAAACAGTGAAAGAATAACAAACATAGAAAATTATACATATTTACAATGCTATATACAGTTTCATGTCAATGGCGGAAGCATTATAGGGCAAAGTTATCGCACGGGTTCATATAATGTGGATCAAGGCTAGAAAAGATGAGAGGGAGAAGTAGAGATCATGTGTTTATCACATAGAGAGCTGGTAAGTATATGGAAACATACCCATAGTGTGATTGCATTGCAGGATGTGTCATATTGGGTTCACAGAAAATGGAGTCAAGAGGAATTCTCCTGTTGGTAATGGGAGGGTAAAGCAATGAATAATATCACATAATTAAATAAGTCATAATTAAATAAGTCATATTGATATAACAGGAATGGTGAGGACTCCAGAGGGAGTTAATGGTATATAGCAGTGTAACTTTACCAGAGGGCAGTGCTGGTTATGAGTAATGACACATGGGTTTATGCGACAAAGTTCATATAATGAGGTGGAGTACTGGGAAATAGAGATAGAGATAATCATAATTAATTTATGATACATATAGAGTGTATTGAATATATTGAATAGTATTTACCAATGCCTGTCTTAGCCTGACACCAATGGATATGCAAGTTGCGCTGAATATTATAGACATATGTCAGGAACAATATGCTGTGAAAATAGGATTTTCAAATTGAAAGACCATGTAGTGTTGATAAAACATAGATAGGAGGTAGCAAAAAAACGCTCACATATAATGGAAGTAAATCCAACACGTTGGTGGTATAGTGGATGGTGCTGGCACATCCGTGCCTTAGCAGTAAAGTGCTGGGTTGAGGTCTCAGTGGCGCTGTCTGGAGCGCTGGTAAGCGCTATAAAGAAAAGGTTGTATAATCAGGAGCATAGTAATGTCAAGGTGGTACTTATCTTAGCGTCGGTAGGTGCTCACATGCGTCGGTGGGGTGGTAAGCGCCAGTGTACAGCGTTGGTGCTATGGTGGATGCTGGCACAGCTGTGTCTTAGCAGGAGGAGGCTGTGCTGAGCTGACAGGAGCGCTGTATAAAGCGCTGGGTGGTCACATGACCGGATGTGACGTCAGACGCCGGCGCATGCGCAGTAGGTGCTGTGATGTCAGCGGACCTCTGTCCTGCTTGGTGAAGGGATTGTTTACGTTGTCATGGTGATTAAGAATGTTGTAAACATGATCAGAAAGATGTAGAACGGATAGTTGTATCAACATTATGAATACAAAATAATGAATACAAAATAAAGAAGAGTGGAAACTGAAGAAAATAATAAATGAAGACATAACATAAGTAAATAAAAGAAATAATGGGAGAACACAATAAAGAAAAATCATAGTGGGGCATATAAATCATATAAATAAATAATATAAATAAATAATATGATACACATGGTAGGAGTCCAAACCAGGAAAAAATAAAATAAATAAATAAAATGAAAAAATGGGGGAAGGGGAGGGGGTATGGATCTTACCAGCTCAATAATGGGAGAAGGCCACAGAGATTAGTTATTAAGGATTGATCTAGGGGAAAAGGAAAATCATATTAGCCAATCCATATCCCGATTTAAACCTTTCGGGTGTAACGTATCCAGGGTGTAAATCCAGTAACTCTCACGTTGTTTTAATAATTTAATATGGTTACCACCTCTCCTGGGTCTCGGGACCCTCTCGATTACCTGGAATCTCAATTGTGCCACATTATGTTTGGCATCTTTAAAGTGTGCCGGTAATGGTAGCCATGTCTTCTCACACCGAATAGTCGATTTGTGGCTTGAGATTCGGTCCCTGATGGCTTGAGTCGTTTCTCCTATATAGAGGAGGCCGCAAGGACATTTCACAAGGTATACAACAAAGTTGCTTGCACAGGTAAAGTAGTCCCTTACCGGGTAAGATTTCCCGGTGCGGGGGTTGTACCACTTCATTCCCTTGATAACATTAGAGCAACTCATGCAGCCGAGACACGGGAATGTACCTGTTCTCCTGTGTCCGGTGAGTGTATTAGAAGACGGTTGTTTATGGGAGCCTAAATCAGCCCTGACCACGCTATCTCTAATGTTTTTAGCTCGTCTAGTACACATAAGCGGTGGTTCATTGAAGATTTCTATATGTGGATATGCTCTGGAGAGGAGTGGCCAATGTTTTCTGATAAGGTTGTGAACTCTGCGCATAGAAGGGTGGTGATTGTGGACAAATGGAAGACGTGGATTCCTATGTGTATCGGTCCTTGTGAGACCCACTTCTCCAAGTGCTCTAGCTGATTCAGAATTGAGAAGGTCAACAGGGTAGTTGCGTACTTTGAATTTTTCCGCCATTTCATGTACTCTGGTTTCTCTTTCGGTAGGATTGGAAACAATCCTAACTACCCTCTTGAATTGTGATCTTGGCAAGCTGTTCTTAGTGGTAGTGGGGTGGCAGCTGTTGTATAATAGTAAACTATTACAGTCTGTTGGCTTGGTGTAAATGTCTGTGCTGAGTAGGCCCTCAGCATTTTTTTGTATCCTGGTATCCAGGAAAGTGACGTTGTGGATGTCATATGTGATGGAGAACGTTAATTCAGGTGTAATGGTGTTGATTTTATTGAAGAAATCAACAAGGCTGGAGGGGTCACCATGCCAAATACAGAAAATGTCATCAATGTACCTGACCCACATTATGGCGTGTTGTTTGAATAAGGGGTCATGGTATACATGTTCCTGTTCGAAACGGTCCATATATAGATTTGCATAAGCTGGGGCCACGTTGGACCCCATAGCGGTCCCGCATGTCTGTATATAGTATTCGTCCCCAAATAGAAAGAAGTTTTCTCTCAAAACAAGATTCAATAAATCTAGGCATAGCTCAGAAGTACCTCTATCTATGTTGGCTTCCTGTAGAGTTAATGATACGGCCCTAATGCCTTTTTCATGAACTATGGATGTGTAAAGACTGTTCACATCCAAGGTACACAGGATACTGTCAGGTGGAACATTGTCGATTCTGCGGATTCTGTCCAGAAAGTCACCTGTGTCCAAAATGAAGGATTTAGTCTGATGGGTATATGGTGTCAAGACTTTCTCCAGGAAGATAGATAGAGGGTTTAGGATGGAGTCAGTGGATGCCACTATAGGGCGTCCAGGTGGATTGTGGAGATTTTTGTGTATTTTAGGTAGTATATACAGAATAGGGGTCACTGGGTGATGATTAGTTAGGAACGTTCTGGTTTTGGTGTCAATGGTTTTTTTGTCCTGATGTTTGTCAAGGACCATGTTGATTTTGTTACGTATGGAACATGTAGGATCGGAGTGGGTTAATCTGTAAGTGGTTGTGTCAGACAATTGTCTCTTGATTTCAGACACATAATAGTTTCTATCCATGACCACAATGGCTCCGCCTTTGTCCGCTGGCTTAATAACAATATTTTTGTTATTTTTAAGAGATTCTAGTGCCTGTTTTTCTGAGGAGTTGAGATTGTGGCGGACGCGGAGGAAGCCTAATTGTTGGTCATGGATTGTCTGTTTAATGTCTCTATGGAGTAAGTCAATAAAGGTCTCTGCTGCATGATTGGTCTTGGGTGGCATAAAGTTACTGGGATTACGTAGCCCCAAAGTGTCAATAGTTATAGTAGATTCTCCGTCATGGTTGGGTATAGTGCCTATTGACTTATTTAATTATGACTTATTTAATTATGTGATATTATTCATTGCTTTACCCTCCCATTACCAACAGGAGAATTCTTCTTGACTCCATTTTCTGTGAACCCAATATGACACATCCTGCAATGCAATCACACTATGGGTATGTTTCCATATACTTACCAGCTCTCTATGTGATAAACACATGATCTCTACTTCTCCCTCTCATCTTTTCTAGCCTTGATCCACATTATATGAACCCGTGCGATAACTTTGCCCTATAATGCTTCCGCCATTGACATGAAACTGTATATAGCATTGTAAATATGTATAATTTTCTATGTTTGTTATTCTTTCACTGTTTATACTATAATATATATATTTTTATCTGTTTTTTGCAGCGACTTTGTGATAAAGGCCCGGTAGAGGCCGAAACGTCAATTACTTGTCGCTTATTGTACACTTGACAAATAAAACTTCACTTGATGCAATATTTTTTAGCGAGTGCAGTGTTCTTTTCGAGACATTATTTATTGGGATCTTTGATTCCGTCCACTAGCACCGCCATCCCTATAGTAGTGTGCCAACCTTCTTTTTGCTTCATTTTTCATAGCCTGGCACAATGCAGTACGGACTTCATGCAATTCACTCTTGTATACTGGATACAGATGAAGGACCTCTGCACCCTTCTGTATGTTTTCTTAATGGCTACTTAGATGGTTAGCGGTGATGATGCCGTCATCAGCATCACTATTTCTGTCATCTACATGCTGGAGCACACTTTAAATAGTGTGGGGGAGCAGGTGGTGGTGGTGGTGGTCCTGGTGGAAGAAGAAGCAGAGGAGGCTACCTTTAGGGTTAACAATATCTATAAATTCAAGTATGTCATCTCACAGACATTTGTCATGGGAGGAACAAATGGAGAAGGACCATGAAAAGGACGAGAATGAAGAGGTGATGGACACGCAACAGTTAGGAGATGAAGATGACAATGATCCTCTCTATGTTGTCCGTGGTTTTCAGGAGAGGATGGAGGATGAAAGCTTGAGTGTTATACTTCCACCAACACACTGTGGAGTTCGACCTCGTGAAACAGACCGACTCATGAACGCCTTCTTGCAGCACTATCTGCAACATGATTGTTACTCGTATAGTTATGATTCCAAATAGTGCTGACTACTTGGTTGCCAGTGTGTTCTATCAACAAATCAAAAGTAAATTTTGTCAGCTGCTTCCCCCCCTGGATAGTGACATGCCCATGCTGCAGTATCAAAACATACTGGAAGACAATCTTGACAGTGGTTTTCCCCAACACAACAGCGAGGCACACAGATTGCATCGCAATGATAGCCTTCCCACCGCAGAACCATTAAGTTGTCAATGCAAAAACGTTAGCAGTCTTGCAGCGCCGTAGTCCTATGTTACAACCCCACCCAGGACAGCATCTGCAAGGAATTTGTATGCTCTACCCGTGTTAGTGAGGGTTTACTCCCAGTAATTATTCTACCCACACTACAGAGACATACAGATAGTAAATTTAGATTCTGAGTCCGAATGATGACAGTGCCAGTAATGTCTGTAAATGTCTGTTGTTGCAAACACTTTCAGTCTGACTACTGAGTTTGGGCTCCCCCTGGTGGTTGTTGATAGTAATGAAGCTGCTTTGGCTAACAGAAGTCTATCACCTGAGGGCTATGATTGGCAATCAGGTGTTGCTGACTGGGGAGATATAAGTGAGCAGCCTTCCCATGATCCTTGCCGGTGATTTGTTTCTTCCTGAGCCCTTTTGGAAGTCAGCTTGCTTCCTGCTTTGTCCTGCAACTTTCAGATAAGTTATTTTGCTGTTTATTTCTGTGGCATTTGTTTTTCTTTTGTTTATCTCAGTTTTCTGCCTTTCTGGAGTTAGTACAGCCAGGTTCCCCTGCGGGGGCCTGCGCTTGACTCTGTTTCTTATTTGCCACTGTTTATGTATTTCCAGTTCCCTGTTATTTCAGTATCTGCTGATTTGCTACCAGTTCACACCAGAGACAGTTAAGTATTTCCAGTTCCCTGTTATTTCAGTATCTGCTGATTTGCCACCAGCTCACACCAGAGACAGTTTATGTAGTTCCAGTTCCCTGTTATTTCAGTATCTGCTGATTTGCCACCAGTTCACACCAGAGACAGTTTATGTGGTTCCAGTTCCCTGTTATTTCAGTATCTGCTGATTTGCTTCCAGTTCACGCCAGAGTTCTGATCTAGCGGGGGAGAGATCGTGTGGTCTCAGTATATTTTGCATATCAGACGTGTTGGAATTTTTCTTAGGGTTTTTGCTGGATTGCAGACAGTATTCTTTCCTGTCCTGTTCTATCTAGACAGTTTGGGCCCCAGCTTTTGCTTGCTCCATTTTCTGCCTGTGTTCGTATTTCATCTTGTCTCACTGCCAATATATGTTTGGGGGCTACCTATTCCTTTGGGGCTCTACTCCGGGCAGTTAGCTTTCCCCTTTCACTCTTTAGGCTTAGTTAACTCTCCGGCTTTGTCGAGGCGTCTAGGGCACCGTAGGTACGTCCAACGGCTACTTCTAGCTGTGCTGTCAGTTTAGGGGTCTGCAATCCGCTAAGTTACCAACCTCTCTGGGTGTCTGGTTACCTAGCCTATTTTTGCTACTATCCTCCTCGGCTACCAAATCATAACCGAATCCATGGCCTGACTGTAATTGTAGGGTACTCAAAAGAAGGAAAGAATGGTAAAAAAAAAAAAAAGGTGTCAGAAATTTTTTATATATTTTTTCCTCTTTTTCTCTGGGGGCCACGGGAGGATTTTATCTTCAGTGGAGACTAGACATTTGTATGTGTTGAGAAGCTCGCTGCTGAAGTTTTGGGAATTTCTGCCTATCTCGCTCAGTTGTCTGCTGTGGAACCTAAGATTCCTATTCCTGATTTATTTTCTGGGAATCGGTCTAAATTTTGGAACTTTAAGAATAATTGTAAGTTGTTTTTTGCCTTGAAACTTAAATCCTCGGGGAACTCGGCGCAGCAGGTTAAAATTGTCATCTCCCTGTTGCGCTACGACCCTCAGGACTGGGCCTTTTCCCTGACACCTGGGGATCCTGTTTTGGCTAATGTTGATGCGTTTTTTCAGGCTCTGCGGTTGTATGATGAACTTTATGTTATTGATCAAGCTGAGAAAACCTTGTTGGCATTGAACCAGGGTCAGGAAGCAGCAGAGTTATTGTTAGGGTCTGCGGAACGCACCAAATATATGATGTAAAGAGGTGCGTTCGCAGCCCGCGGTCCACCGTGCAGGCGGAGCCTGCTGCTAGTAAAATGGTGCAAGAAGCGAACTCTGTTATCCCGCAGAGTCGCCAAAATAAACGCCGTAACACGCTGTGGCAATATGTGCGAACTCTGTTATTCCACAGAGCCGCTAGAAGGAATGCTGCAGCGCTATATGGCGACGTGTGCGGACTCACTTAACACCACTGAGCCGCAAAATAAACACGCTAGGGCGCTGTCTAGCGTTGAAAGCGAACCCTGTTACGTCACAGAGCCGCTGAGAAAAACTTCTGTGTCCTGTCAGGCACCCAGGTACACAGTTGACTGCTAAGCGAACATAGAACGTGATCATGCACTAATGTCCTCGTGGGAGACACCCTCAATCTATGGCGTCTGAACGCCAGGCCCTGAATTTGGCAATCAAACTCCTCACCGGTTATGCCGGTAATCTAGGGCATCTAGGACACCGACCCTGACCAGCTAGCATACCAAACTCCTCACCGATTAAGTCGGTATTCTAGGGGCTTATGTTATGTTTCGGTAGCTGAGGAGTGCAGGTAAAAAAAAAAAAGGCAATACACCAGAGCAGTTGGAATCTATGGGATTGCAGTACCCTGACTAACCACCACAACTAGAGGCAGCCGTGGAGCGTTCCTACGTTGGTCCTAGACGCCTCGTCACAGCCTGAGAAACTAACTACACCTAAAGATAGAAATAGGAAAGCTATCTGCCCCGGAGCAGAACCCCAAAGATAATAGAATGCCCCCAAACATGTAATGGCGGTTAGACAAGAGGAAATACTGACACAGAAAGAAAATAGAATGAGCAAACGCTGGGGCCCAAACTATCTAAAAAGAAAAGGACAGGAAGGGTACTTACTGCAATCCCAGAAAACCCTGAAAAACACCAACTCTACTAATTTCAAAATCACCTGAGATCACACGACCTCTACCACCTAAATTAGCTCTCTGGTGTAAAAAAATCAAAACAGCAGCCACTGAAAAAACTGGAAAAAGCAAAAGAACAAAACTCAGTGGCTGAACTAAACTGAGAAGGCAGAAGCCCCCGGAGGGGACCCAGAAGGCCCCCAAAGAAGTGCAAGACAAAATGCAAAAATATAGCAATAACACAAAAGAAGAAAAAATCTTATCTGGTAGCAGGAGATGCAGACACGACACAGCAGGCTACAAGGGAAACTGGAATGAAGGATTCAGACCAGAACAAATGATCACCGGCAACCCTGATGGGAAAATGACTCCCTTATATAAGACCAGTCAGTAACACCTGATTCCCAGTCCTCACAATCTTCACTAGTACCGCTTGTAACCACCAGAGGGAGCCTCTGCTCAGAACTCATCTCAAACCCATTCACAACAGTACCCCCCCTTGAGGAGGGGTCACCGAACCCTCATTTGAGCAACCAGGTCGGTCAGGATCAGTTCTATGATACGCACGGATAAGTCTCCTAGCATGGATGTCCGAAGCAAACACCCAAGAATTGTCTTCCTGACCATAACCTCTCCATTTAACCAAATACTGGAGTTTCCGTCTAGAAAAACGAGAATCCAATATTTTCTCAACCACATACTCCAGATTGCCCTCAACCAAAACAGGGTCAGGAGGCACAGCAGCAGGAACCACTGGCTCAACAAACCTCTTCAACAAGGACTTGTGGAACACGTTATGGATCTTAAATGTCCCTGGAAGAAGCAAACGAAAAGAAACAGGATTAATAATCTCCATGATCTTATAAGGTCCAATGAACCTAGGCTTAAATTTAGGAGATGCTACTCTCATAGGAATATTCTTTGAGGACAACCAGACCAAGTCCCCCACTTTAAACCGAGGACCATCAGTTCTATGCCGGTTAGCAAACCGCTGGGCCTTCTCCTGAGAGAGGGACAACCTCTCCACTACCTGGTCCCAAATCTGTTGCATACGCTCCACAACAGAGTCAACACCTGGACAGACAGAAGCCTCCGTCTGTCCTGAAGAAAATCGAGGGTGAAACCCAGAATTACAGAAAAACGGAGATATCAAAGTGGCAGAGCTAGCCCTATTATTAAGAGCAAACTCAGCCAAAGGCAAAAAGAGACCCAGTCATCCTGATCAGCAGACACAAAGCATCTAAGATAAGTCTCCAATGTCTGGTTTGTTCTCTCAGTTTGACCATTGGTCTGAGGATGAAATGCCGAGGAGAAAGACAATTGAACACCCAGTTTAGAACAAAAAGTCCTCCAAAATTTGGAAACAAACTGGACTCCTCTGTCAGACACAATGTTCTCAGGAATGCCGTGTAAACGAACCACGTGCTGAAGGAACAACGGCACCAATTCAGAGGAGGAAGGCAACTTAGGTAATGGCACAAGATGTATCATTTTGGAAAACCTATCACAAATTACCCAGATGGTGGTCATTCTCTGAGAAACAGGAAGATCGGAAATGAAATCCATAGAGATATGGGTCCATGGTCTCTTGGGCACAGGCAATGGCATCAACAAACCACTAGAGCGAGAGCAAGGCTTGGAGCGAGAGCAAGTCCCGCAGGACTGCACAAATTCCCTGACATCATGAGACAAGGTAGGCCACCAAAAGGACCGACTAACCAAGTCTCTGGTACCAAAAATTCCGGGATGCCCAGCCAATGGGAACAATGAATCTCAGACATCACACTCTTTTTCCATTGGTCCGGGACAAACAATTTTCCAACAGGGCAGCGCTCGGGCCTATCCTCCTGACACCCCTCCAGAGCAAGTCTCAAATTGGGCGAGATGGCGGAAAGAACTACACCTTCTTTCAAAATAACAGAAGGATCAGATAACTCAGGAGAGTCCGCAAGGAAACTCCTCGAGAGGGCATCCGCCTTAACATTCTTAGTGCCAGGAAGAAAGGAAACCACAAAATTAAAACGTGTGAAAAACAAGGCCCACCTGGCCTGTCTAGGATTGAGTCGCTTGGCAGATTCCAGATAGACCAGATTCTTATGGTCCGTAAGGACCACCACCTGATGTTTGGCTCCCTCCAGCCAATGTCTCCACTCTTCAAAAGCCCACTTCATGGCCAATAACTCCCGATTACCCACGTCATAATTACGTTCAGTAGGAGAAAATTTTCGAGAGAAAAAAGCACAAGGGTTACTTTTAGAGGTCTCTGGATCTTTTTGGGACAAAACGGCACCTGCCCCAATTTCAGAGGCATCAACCTCCACCTGAAATGGCAGAGAAACATCAGGCTGCCGTAGAACAGGAGCAGAAGTGAATCTCTGCTTAAGTTCCTGAAATGCAGAGACTGCCTCAGGAGGCCAATTCACCACATCAGAACCCTTTCTGGTCAAATCAGTTAATGGTTTAACAATAACCGAGAAATTACCAATAAATTTACGATAAAAATTGGCAAAACCCAAAAATCTCTGAAGAGCCTTTAATGAAGTAGGTTGGACCCAATCACAGATGGCTTGAACCTTGACCGGGTCCATTTCAATAACAGATGGGGACAAAATGAATCCCAGAAATGAGATCCTCTGTACGCCAAAAAGACACTTTGATCCCTTCACATACAGAGCATTCTCTCTCAAAATCGGAACACAGTTCGAACATGTTTCACATGAGAGTCCCAGTCATTAGAAAAAATCAAGATATCATCCAAATAAACAATCAGAAATTTGTCCACAAAATCCCTGAAAATGTCATTCATGAAGGACTGGAAGACGGAAGGAGCATTAGTGAGCCCAAAGGGCATCACTAGGTACTCAAAATGCCCTTCAGGGGTATTGAATGCCGTCTTCCATTCATCCCCGTGCTTAATGCGAATAAGGTTATACGCCCCCCTGAGGTCAAGCTTGGTAAACCAAGTAGCGTTTTTCACCCTGGAAAACAGGTCAGAAATCAAGGGTAACGGGTATTGATATTTCACAGTAATATTGTTCAAGAGACGATAATCAATACACGGCCTTAATGAACCATCTTTTTTGGCCACAAAGAGAAAACCGGCACCTAAGGGTGAAGAGGATGGTCTGATATGACCCTTCTCCAAAGATTCCTTGATATAAGACCGCATAGCGTCATGTTCAGGTACAGACAAGTTAAAAAGGCGACCTTTAGGGAATTTACTACCCGGCACTAATTCAATAGCGCAGTCATAGCTCCTATGGGGAGGCAAGGATGCAGATTTACTTTTGCTAAACACATCAGAAAAATCAAACAAAAGTCAGGAACATCCTGAGCCTGGGGGGAGGCAGAAAAAACAGGAGTGTTGGTATTAACACATTGGCAGCCCCAACTGGCCACAGACACAGACTTCCAATCCAAAACAGGATTATGAGACTGCAACCAAGGGAAACCCAGCACGATAATGTCATGCAGATTATATAGAACCAAAAATTTGCAGCACTCCTGGTGATCAGGTTCAACCCTCATTATCACCTGAGTAGAAAACTGGGGTTTATTCTCAGCCAAAGGGGTAGAATCGATCCCCAGTAGGGGAATAGACTTCTGTAGGGGTATCAAGGGGAACCCACAACGTTTAGCAAAATCATAATCCATCAGGTTAATAGCTGCTCCAGAATCAACGAAAGCCTGAGCAGAAAATGAGGACAGAGAGCATATCAGAGTGACAGTTAATAAAAACTTAGTCTGAACACTACCCAAGACAACTGAGCGTGCAAAACGTCTTCCCCGCTTAGGGCAGACTGAAATAGCATGAGAGGCATCACCACAGTAGAAACATAACCCATTGCGCTTTCGAAACTCATGACGCTGTGCCCCAGACACCACTCTATCACACTGCATGGTTTCAGGAGCTGGTTCACAAGGCAACACCATTCCACGCATACTTCTCCGCTCACGCAAACGTCTGTCAATTTGAATCGCTAATGACATAGAATCATTGAGACCAGAGGGGACAGGGAATCCCACCATAACATCCTTTACATTATCTGACAGACCCTTCCGGAAAAGGGCCGCCAAAGCGTCGTCATTCCATTTGGTCAGGACTGCCCACCTACGGAATCTCTGACAGTATAACTCAGCGTCATCAAGCCCCTGATTTAATGCCAACAAGGCTTTTTCAGCTTGATCAGTGACATTAGGCTCATCGTACAATAACCCCAAAGCCTGAAAAAACGCATCAACATCACTCAAAACAGGATCCCCAGGTATCAGGGAAAAAGCCCAATCCTGAGGATCGCCGCGCAGGAGAGAGATGATAATTTGAACCTGCTGCGCTGCGTTTCCTGAGGACTTAGATTTTAAGGCAAAAAACAATTTACAATTATTTTTGAAATTCTGAAACTTAGCTCGATCCCCTAAAAACAAATCTGGCATGGGGATCCTAGGTTCCACAACAGGCAACCCAGCAAGATAGATAGCAATACTCCGAACCTCAGTGGCAAGCTGATCC
The DNA here is from genome assembly GCA_033576555.1 of Oophaga sylvatica. Classification (NCBI taxonomy): domain Eukaryota; kingdom Metazoa; phylum Chordata; class Amphibia; order Anura; family Dendrobatidae; genus Oophaga; species Oophaga sylvatica. The sequence continues at coordinate 100,626,127 of JARQOD010000010.1, forward strand.
ACACGGCCAGACAACTGTGCAAACTCCATTGGGAGAAAAGATCCTCCCCAGCACCCAGAGATACAGAGGGAAAAAAAAAAAAAATGCAACAAACAGAAAAATATCTCTGACAACTCTGACAACCTTTTTTTCTATCACAATATTTTTTCCCTTCTGTGAGTACCATACAATTTTCTATTGGCCGGTGATACTGTAATGTTTCGGTAGCTGAGGAGTGCAGGTAAAAAAAAAAAAGGCAATACACCAGAGCAGTTGGAATCTATGGGATTGCAGTACCCTGACTAACCACCACAACTAGAGGCAGCCGTGGAGCGTTCCTATGTTGGTCCTAGACGCCTCGTCACAGCCTGAGAAACTAACTACACCTAAAGATAGAAATAGGAAAGCTATCTGCCCCGGAGCAGAACCCCAAAGATAATAGAAAGCCCCCAAACATGTAATGGCGGTTAGACAAGAGGAAATACTGACACAGAAAGAAAATAGAATGAGCAAACGCTGGGGCCCAAACTATCTAAAAAGAAAAGGACAGGAAGGGTACTTACTGCAATCCCAGAAAACCCTGAAAAACACCAACTCTACTAATTTCAAAATCACCTGAGATCACACAACCTCTACCACCTAAATTAGCTCTCTGGTGTAAAAAAATCAAAACAGCAGCCACTGAAAAAACTGGAAAAAGCAAAAGAACAAAACTCAGTGGCTGAACTAAACTGAGAAGGCAGAAGCCCCCGGAGGGGACCCAGAAGGCCCCCAAAGAAGTGCAAGACAAAATGCAAAAATATAGCAATAACACAAAAGAAGAAAAAATCTTATCTGGTAGCAGGAGATGCAGACACGACACAGCAGGCTACAAGGGAAACTGGAATGAAGGATTCAGACCAGAACAATTGATCACCGGCAACCCTGATGGGAAAATGACTCCCTTATATAAGACCAGTCAGTAACACCTGATTCCCAGTCCTCACAATCTTCACTAGTACCGCCTGTAACCACCAGAGGGAGCCTCTGCTCAGAACTCATCTCAAACCCATTCACAACAGGCTTATTTCAGCCGGGCCCTAACCACACACACGCATGACCACACTGGCGCAAAGCATATGACGATTGATATTAGCGCATGGCGGCCCAGCCATGCCACCCTTTTATACAACAGCTACAGGACCTGCCAGAAACAAGGACCAATGAGAAACTGTTCCAAAACACATGCAGTTTCAGGACCTTCCTGGCAGACCAATAGGAGCTGCTGTACCTGAACATGTGACCCTGATCTCCAATAAGAGATCTTACCCTGGGCATGCTCAGAAGGGGAAATGCAGGACTTCGTCCCAAAGACGTTCTGCTCCAGCACTGGCTATAATAGCAGATCCAGGAGAGGCAGCAGTAAGTCTCTGCACAGTACTGGAATGGGCAAGACGCTGGGACCGACGTCTCTGCTGAGCAGGCTCCACTGCGGCCGGAGACGAATGGGGGACCGCAGCGGGAATGGTTCGAGACTCCCCTTGTGCAGCAGCGGGAACTCAAACCCTAACAGTTATATTGTCAGAAATTCCGAAAGAGGGCAGTCCTTACTAAATGGAACGATGATGCCTTAGCGGCTCTTTTTCGGAAAGGTCTGGCAGAAACCGTAAAAGATGTTATGGTGGGATTTCCTGTCCCCTGTGGTCTCAACGACTCTATGTCATTACCCATTCAAATTTGACAGACGTTTACGTGAACGTAGAACTATGCGAGAGGTGGTGTTGCCTTTCGAGCGAACCTCTGAGCCCATGCAGTGTGATAAGGTTGTTTCTCGGGCTCAACATCAAGATTTTAGAAAGCGTAATAAGTTGTGCTTCTATTGTGGGGACGCTTCTCTGTTGTGTTTAGTTAGCTGAGGAGAAAAAGCAAAAACGGCAATACAGAAGAAAGGCTGGAACCTATTGGATTGGCACACCTGAACTAACCACACAACTAGAGGTAGCCGTGGAGCGTTCCTACGTTGATCCTAGACGCCTCGTCACAGCCTGAGAGATAACTACACCTAAAGGCAGAAAGAGGAAAGCTATCTGCCCCGGAGCAGATCCCCAAAGAAAATAGGAAGCCCCCAAACATGTAATGGCGGTTAGACAAGAAGAAGCACGGACACAGACAGAAAATAGAATGAGCAAACGCTGGGGCCCAATCTGTCTAGACAGAAAAGTACAGGAAAGGATTCTTACTGCAATCCAAAAAAAACCCTAAAAAATACCAACTCTTCTGATTGCAAAAACACCTGAGATCACACGATCTCCACCACCTAAATCAGATCTGTGGTGTAACAAAACTAAGCCGGAGCCACTGAAAAAACAGGAAAAAGCAAATGAACAAATAACAGTGGCTAAAGATAAACTGAGAGGAGCACATGCCCCAGGAGGGGACCTGGCTGACCTCCACAAAAGTGCAGAGAACTATGCAAAAAGCAAGCACAAAAATAAAAGCAGAAAATATCTTATCTGAAAGCAGAAGATGCAGGCAAGACTCAGCAAACTTCCAAATGAACCAGGAACCACAATTGAGACAAGAACAATAGATCACCGGCAACCATCATGGGAGGGAACCTCCCTTATATCAGTCCAGTCAGAGATCTCAGATTGCCATTCCTCGCTGGAAGGTTCAGTACTGTCTGTAACCACCAGAGGGAGCCTTTGCTCAGAAACCATCTCTAGCACATTCATAACACTTCCCATACTATTTCCGTCTTCCCTAAGCGGGGAAAACGTTGTGCTGACTCATTTGTTTTGGGCAATGTACAGCTTAAATTTCTCTAGACTGTTACCTTGATCTGCTCCTTATCCTCATTTTCTGCTAAGGCTTTTGTCGATTCAGGAGCAGCCCTGAACCTGATGGATTTTGACTTCACCAAGCGTTGTGGTTTTCCCATGGTACCCCTGCGGACTCCTATTCCTTTGCAGGGTATTGATGCTACCCCTTTGGCGGAGAATAAACCCCAGTTTTGGACCCAGATGATAATGCGGGTAGCCCCGGATCACCAAGAGAATTGTAAATTTTTGATATTGCATAATTTACATGACATTATTGTACTGGGTTTTCCTTGGTTGCAGACCCATAATCCTGTTTTGGATTGGAAGTCTGTGTCTGTGGTCAGTTGGGGTTGTCAATGTGTTCGTAGTGACACTCCTGTTTTTTCTACCTCTCCTCAGTCTCAAGAGGTCCCTGACTATTTGGCTGATTTTTCTGATGTGTTTAGTGAGAGTAAGTCTGCGTCCTTGCCTCCTCACAGGAGTTATGATTGCGTGATTGAGTTAGTGCCCGGTTATACATTTCCCAAGGGTCGCCTCTTCAATTTGTCTGTTCCTGAGCATGATGCTCTGCGATCTTATATTAAAGAGTTATTGGAGAGAGTTCATATTAGACCGTCCTCTTCACCCTTAGGTGCTGGAATTTTCTTTGTGGCCCAAAAAGGATGGTTTATTGAGGCCATGTATTGACTATCGTCTCCTTAATAAAATCACTGTTAAATATCAGTATCCATTACCCCTGATTTACGATTTATTCTCCAGAGTGAAAGGTGCTAGTTGGTTTACCAAGCTTGACCTTAGGGGGGCATATAATCTTATTCGCATTAAGCACAGTGATGAATGGAAGACGGCGTTTAATACCCCGGAGGGGCATTTTGAGTACCTAATGATGCCTTTTGGGCTTACTAATGCCCCTTCCGTCTTCCAATCTTTCATGAACAATATTTTCTGGGATTTTGTGGATAAGTTTCTGATCGTTTATTTGGACGATATTTTGATTTTTTCCAATGACTGGGATTCTCATGTGGAACATGTTCAGATGGTATTCCGGATTTTGAGAGAAAATGCTTTGTATGTTAAGGGATCAAAATCTCTCTTTGGTATACAGAAGGTTTCGTTTTTGGGATTCATTTTGTCTCCCTCCGCTATTGAAATGGCCCCAGTCAAGGTTCAGGCCATTTGTGATTTGGTTCAGCCCACTTCCTTGAAGGCTCTTCAGAGATTTTTAGGTTTTGCTAATTTTTACCGTAAATTTATAAGTAATTTCTCTGGTATTGTGAAACCATGATGGATTTGACCAAAAAGGGTTCTGATGTGGTGAATTGGTCTCCAGAGGCAGTTTCGGCGTTTCAGGAGCTTAATCGGAGATTCACTTCTGCTCCTGTTCTGCGGCAACCTGATGTTTCTCTACCATTTCTGGTGGAGATAGATGCTTCTGAGATTGGGGCAGGAACCGTTTTGTCCCAAAGGGATCCAGTAACCTCTAAGAGTAACCCTTGTGCCTTCTTCTCTCGAAAATTTTCCTCAGCTGAACGTAATTACGATGTGGGGAATCGGGAATTATTGGCTATGAAATGGGCTTTTGAAGAGTGGAGACATTGGTTGGAGGGAGCCAAACATCAAGTTGTGGTCCTCACTGACCACAAGAACTTGATCTATCTGAATCAGCCAAGCGATTAAATCCTAGAAGGCCAGGTGGGCTTTGTTTTTCACGCGTTTTAATTTTGTGGTCTCCTTTCTTCCGGGCACTAAGAATGTTAAGGCAGATGCCCTCTCTAGGAGTTTCCTTGCGGATTCTCTAGATGTGACTGAGCCTACTGCCATTCTAAAGGAGGGTGTGGTTCTTTCCGCTATCTCACCCGATTTGAGACTGGCCCTGGAGGAATTTCAAGGGGATAAACCTGAGCTTGTTTTGGTTGTCTGGCTAGACGAAACTCTAGTACTTGGTCAAGTGGAAAGGTTATGGTCAGGAGGACAATTCTTGGGTGTTTGCTTCTGACATTCATGCTGAGAGATTGGTTCGCACCTTTCACCGGGCTCATCCTGATCGGCCTGGTGGAGCAGGTTAGGGTTCGGTGACCCCTCCTCAAGGGGGGGTACTGTTGTGAACACTTTCAATCTGACTACTGAGTTTGGGCTCCCCCTGGTGGTTGCTGATAGTAATGAAGCTGCTTTGGCTAGCAGAAGTCTATCACCTGACGGCGATGATTGGCAATCAGGTGTTGCTGACTGGGGAGATATGAGTGAGCAGCCTTCCCATGATCTTGCCGATGATTTGTTTCTTCCTGAGCCCTTTTGGAAGTTTGCTTGCTTCCTGCTTTGTCCCGCAACTTTCAGATAAGTTATTTTGCTGTTTATTTCTGTGGCATTTGTTTTCCTTTTGTTTATCTCAGTTTTCTGCCTTTCTGGAGTTAGTACAGCCAGGTTCCCCTGCGGGGGCTTGCGCTGGATTCTTTTTCTCATTTGCCACTGTTTATGTATTTCCAGTTCCCTGTTATTTCAGTGTTGTGAATGGGTTTGAGATGAGTTCTGAGCAGAGGCTCCCTCTGGTGGTTACAAGCGGTACTAGTGAGGATTGGGAATCAGGTGTTACTGATTGGTCTTATTTAAGGGAATCATTTTCCCATCAGGGTTGCCGATGATCAATTGTTCTGGTCTGAATCCTTCTTTCCAGTTTCCCTTGTAGCCTGCTGTGTCGTGTCTGCATCTCCTGCTATCAGATAAGACAATTTCTTATTTTGTGTTTTTGCTATATTTTTGCATTTTGTCCTGCACTTCTGTGGGGGCCTTCTGGGTCCCCTCCGGGGGCTTTTGCCCTCTCAGTTTAGTCCAGCCACTGTGTTTTGTACTTTTGCTTTTTGCAGTTTTTTCAGTGGCTGCTGTTTTTGTTACACCAGAGAACTAATTTAGGTGGTAGAGGTCGTGTGATCTCAGGTGATTTTGAAATTAGTAGAGTTGGTGTTTTTCAGGGTTTTCTGGGATTGCAGTAAGTACCCTTCCTGTCCTTTTCTATTTAGATAGTTTGGGCCCCAGCGTTTGCTCATACTATTTTCTTTCTGTGTCAGTATTTCCTCTTGTCTAACCGCCATTACATGTTTGGGGGCTTTCTATTATCTTTGGGGTTCTGCTCCGGGGCAGATAGCTTTCCTATTTCTATCTTTAGGTGTAGTTAGTTTCTCAGGCTGTGACGAGGCGTCTAGGACCATCGTAGGAACGCTCCACGGCTGCCTCTAGTTGCGGTGGTTAGTCAGGGTACTGCAATCTCATAGATTCCAACTGCTCTGGTGTATTTCCTTTTTTACCTGCACTCCTCAGCTACCGTAACATAACAGTATCACCGGCCATAAAAATTGTATGGTACTCACAGAAGGGAAAAAATATTTTGAAGGAAGAAAAGTTGTCAGAGATATTTTTCTGTTTGTTGCATTTTTTTTTTTTTTTTTTTTTTCCCCTCTTTTATCTCTGGGTGTGGGGAGGATCTTTTCTCCCAATGGAGTTTGCACAGTTGTCTGGCGGTGTGGATCAGCTTGCACTGAGGTTCGGAGTATTGCTGCCATATCTTGCTAGGTTGCCTGTTGGGGAACCTAGGATCCCATGCCAGATTTGTTTTCGGGGGATCGAGCTAAGTTTCAGAATTTCAAAAATAATTTTAAAATTTTTTCTTGCCTTAAATCTAGTCCCCAGGAAACGCCCGCGCAGCAGGTTCAAATTGTCATCTCTCTCCTGCGCGGCGATCCTCAGGATTGGGCTTTTTCCCTCACCCCCTGGGGATCCTGTTTTGAGTGATGTTGTGCATTTTTTTAGGCTTTGGGGTTATTGTACGATGGCCTAAATGTCACTGATCAAGCTGAAAAAGCCTTGTTGGCATTAAATCAGGGGCTTGATGACGCTGAGTTATACTGTCAGAGATTCCGTAGGTGGGCAGTCCTGACCAAATGGAAATGACGACGCTTTGGCGGCCCTTTTCCGGAAGGGTCTGTGGATAATGTAAAGGATGTTATGGTGGGATTCCCTGTCCCCTCTGGTCTCAATGATTCTATGTCATTAGCGATTCAAATTGACAGACGTTTGCGTGAGCGGAGAAGTATGCGTGGAGTGGTGTTGCCTTGTGAGCCAGCTGCTGAGCCCATGCGTTTTGATGGAGTGGGGGTCTGGGGCACAGCGTCATGAGTTTCGAAAAGCGCAATGGGTTATGTTTTTACTGTGGTGATGCCTCTCATGCTATTTCAGTTGCCCTAGGGGGAAGACGTTTTGGGACGCTCAGTTGTCTTGGGGGAGTGTTCAGACTAGTTTTTATTAACTGTCACTTGATATGCTCTCTGTCCTCATTTTCTGCTCAGGCTTTCGTTGATTTGGAGCAGCTATTAACCTGATGGATTATGATTTTGCTTAAACGTTGTGGATTTCCCTTGATACCCCTACAGAAGTCTATTCCCTACTGGGGATCGATTTTTACCCCTTTGGCTGAGAATAAACCCCAGTTTTCTACTCAGGTGATAATGAGGGTTGAACCTGATCACCCGGAAGTGCTGCAAATTTTGGTTCTATATAATCTGCATGACATTTTCGGCTGGGTTTC
>JARQOD010000010.1:100633582-100706056 GCA_033576555.1 Oophaga sylvatica
GGGTTTTTTTTTTGGAAAAAAGGGATGGTTCTTAAAGGGCCGGTTTTGATGTCTTTTGAACTATTACTGTAAATATAAATCCCCTTTACCTTTGATTTTTACCTTTTTTTCTAAAAGACTTGGGTTTCCCAAATTGCCCTCAGGGGGCAATAACCCTTATTCGCATTAACCCGGGGGATGAAGGGAAAACGGCATTCAATACCCTGAGGGCATTTTGGTACCTTGTATGCCCTTTGGGGCTCACTAATGCCCCTTCTTTTCCCCCAGCCTTCATAAATGAATTTTCCCGGGTTTTTGTGGATAAATTTCGTTTTTTATTTGGATGATCTTGTTTTTTCTAATGACGGGGACTTCATTAAAAACATGTTCAAAACTGTATTCCAGATTTTGAGAGAAAATGCTCGTAGTAAAGGGATCAAAGTTTTTTTGGGTAAAGGATTCATTTCGGGGTTTCATTTTGTCCCCATCTGTTATTGAAGGGCCCCCCTAAAGGGTTCGGCCATCGTAAGGGGGTCCAACCATTCTTAAAAGGTTTTAAAAATTTTTTGGGGGTTTTGCCAATTTTTATGTAAATTTATGGAAATTTTCAGTTATTGTTAACCATTGATGATTTGCCCAAAAGGGGTTTGATGTGGGGATTGGGCCTCCTACAGTCTCTGCTTTTCAGGAATTTAAGCAGAGATTCACTTCTTCCGTTCTAGGGCACCCTAGTTTCCTGCCATTTCAGGTGGAGGTGAGTCTGAAATTGGGGAGGTCCCGTTTTGCCCCAAAAAGATCCAGAGCCCTCTAAAAGAAACCCCCTTGGCCTTTTTCTCTCAAAAATTTTTCCCCTTTATGATGTATTATCGTGGGTAACGGGGGTTTTGCCATGAAGTGGGCTTTTGAAAAGTGGGGACATTGGCGGGGGGGAGCCAAAATCAGGTGGGGGTCCTTACGGGCCTAAGAAAATTTGGTTTTTCTGGAATTGCCAAGCGACTCAATCCCAGGGCCCGGTGGGGCCCTTTTTTTTCCACTTTTTAATTTTTTGGGTTTTCCTTCTTTCCCGCCAGAATTTAAGGCGGGTGCCCTCTCGAGGATTTCCTTGCGGCTCTCCTAGTTACTGATCCTTTTTTTTGAAAAGGTTAGTTTTTTCCCCCATCTCACCCAATTTAGACTTCCTGGGGGGGTGTCAGGGGGATGGCCCGGGGCTGCCCTTTGGAAATTTTTTGTCCAACCAGGGGAAAAAGAGTGTGATGTCTGAGATTCATTTTTCCCTTTGGGCTGGGCATCCCGGAATTTTTGGCCCCAGAGACTTGGTTGTCGCCCCTTTTGGGGCCCTACTTGCCCCGGAGTGGGGAATTTGGCAGCCCTGGGGGGACTTGCTCTCCCCAACCTTGCTCTCGCTCTAGTGGTTTTTTGATCCCTTTTGCCTGGCCCAAGAGACCATGGCCCCAATCTTTTGGGATTTCGTTTCCGACCCCCCTGTTCTCAGAGAATGCCGTCATTGGGTGATTTGTGATGGGTTTTCAAAGTACACGGCCATTACAAAGTTGCCTTCCTCCCTAAATTTTGTCCCTTTGTTCCTTCGCCGGGTTCGTTTACAGGGCATTCCTGAACTTTGTGTCGCGGGGATCCATTTTTTCCCAGATTTTGGGGGCCTTTTGTTCTAAACTTGGTGTAAATTTTGTCTTTCTCTGGGCCCGTTTAATCCTCCCCAGGTAAAACTGAGAAGAAAACCAGCATTGGAGATTTTCAAAGTGTTTTGTGTCTGCTGATGGGATAGGGTCTCTTTTTGCCTTTGGCTGGTTTGCTTTAAAAATGGGGCTACTCCCCACTTGTGTCCCATTTTTCTTAATTTTTTTTCACCCTCGATTTTTTAGGACGACGGGGCTTCTGTTGAAAGGTGTTGATCTTTTTGGGGACGTAGCAACGATTTGGGACCAGGTATGGGGGTTTGCCCCTCTCTCAGGAGAGGCCCCGGGTTTGCTAACCGGCATAGGACGAGGGTCCTCGGTTAAAAAGTGGGGGATTGGGTCGGTTTGCCCCTCAAAAAATTTTCCCATGAAGTGGCATCCCCCAAAATTTTAAACCCGGGTTCTTGGGCCTTATAAGATCATGGAGTTTCTTTAACCTGTTTTTTTTCGTTTGCTTTTTCCCAGGGCTTTTTAAAAATCCAAAACGTGTTCCACAAGTCCTTGTTAAGGGTTTGTTACCAGGGGGTTCCTAGTTTGCCCCTACCCTGTTCTGGGGGGCAATAGGGTTTTGTGGTTGAGAAAAATTAAAATTTCTCTTTTTTCTAGCAAACTCCAATTTGGGTTTAGGGGAAGGTTAGGGTCGGAGCAATTTTGGGTGTTTGTGGGAATCCATGTAGGAATCATCCGGCGTTTCTAGAACTCACCCCTAAAACCCCGGGGTTTCCAATGGGGGGTTTCGGTGCCCCCCCTCGGGGGGGTCGTTTAAATGTTTTAAAATGATTTGACAGGGCTCCCTTTTGGGGGTTTTAAGGGTACGGATGTCCAGTAAAATTTTGGGAGGGGGAATCGGTTTACTGACTGGTTTTATGGGAGCCCGCCTTCCCTCGGGGTTCCGGGGGGAAAATTTTTGGTCTCAATTTGGAGGTTTCCCCTTTTTGGGCCGTGGTCGGTCTCTCTCCGCTAACAATGACATTTTTCTTTTTGTTTTTGTGCTTGATTTTTCTTTTCCCTCACTTCGGGGGGGCCTTCGGGGGTCCCCCCGGGGGGTTTTTGCCCCCCAATTTGGCACCCCATGTTTTTATTTTTGTTTTTCCTTTTTTTCGGGGTGCTGTTTTGTTTTGTTACACCAGAGAACTAAATGGGGGTTAAGGGCTGTGTCTCAGGGGTTTTGAAAATTTGAATTGGGGCTTTTCAGGGTTTTTTGGGAGCGTAAGTGCCCTTCCCTTCCTTTTCTTTTTGGTAGTTTGGGGCCCCAACTTTTTTTCCTTTTTTTTCTGTCTGGTCATATTTCATCTGTCACCGCCATTCGTTTGGGGGTCCCATTTTCTTTGGGGGGCTCTCCGGGGGAATAGCTTTTCCCCTTTTTTATCTTTTTTTATTTCTCAGGGGTGTGACGGGGTTAGGCCCGAGGAACCTCCAGGCTGCCTCTAGTTGTGGTGGTTTGTCAGGGGACTGCAATTCAAGGTTTTCCAACTTTTTGGTGTATTGCCTTTTTTTCCGCACCCTCAGCTACCGTAACATAAAAAATCCCGCTTTGGCTTTTGTGGACGACCCTGAGATGGGGTTTCCAAAAGGGGGGATGAGAAGCGGGGGGTAGCAAAATGCCTTTGGGGGGTGGAGGGGAAAACCCTGATAGAAATAGTGACGTAAATCCTTCAGGGCCCATTCAGGGGGGGATCAGCCCCCCCCCAATGTTCCCCCCCCCCCCCGGGTCCTGCGGGAAAAAGGAAACCCTGTCCACAAGCGCTTTTCAACTTTTTGGTTGTTAAGTGAAAATGCCCAAAAATCATTTTAAGGGGACTGTGTTTCCTAAACCCGGGATACAACAGGGGGCCACATTGGGAGAGGGCAAAAAAACCTAACTGGCACTTCCAATAATGTGAACTAGGTGCAACCAAAGGGGGTACCCCCCGTAAAACTACAAAAAAAAGGTGACTCAAAACATCTAAAAAGCAACATAGAATACATGAAAAATTTTTAAAAGTTGGGGTTTTGGGGGTATAAGGGAAAAATTTTTAACGCTTGTTTAAAAAAAATTTGGCCAAACTTTAAGCCACCCCCATCGCAAAGGGGTCTCCGCCCCCCAGGTGGGGTTTTAATTACCCAGGGCCCCCCTTTACCCCCAAAAAAAAAGGGGGGTTTCTGACAAAAGGGGGTTTTAAAAATTAGATATCAGGGCCAAAGGGGTAAAAATTTACTTTTTTTGGGGGGGACCAAAATTTTTGGGGGCCCCCTTTTGGGTGGGTTTGGGGGGCCCTTTAAAAAAATTTGGAAAAAGTTTTATTAAAAGGGTTAAATTTTTCCCCTTTTCCCCCAAAGTTTTTTTTTTAAAAAATTTAAAGTTTTATTTGGGATTTCTTTTTATGCTTGGGGTTTTTTTTTTTATGTTTTTTTTGGGGGGAGTTTTGGTTTGTAGTTTAAATTTTGGAAGTGAAAAAAGGGTTTTTTTTTTTTTTTTAAAAAGTTAGTTAATGAGGGGGATGAAAAGGTGGTTAAATTTTTTAAATTTAAAGGTTAGTTTTTTAAATAGGTTATGAAGGGGTGCTTTTCCCCCAAAAATTTTTAAAATTACCCAATAGAAAGGGATTTTCCATTAGGTCGGGGGCTCACCAAAAATTTAGGGCCCCTTGCGGGGTTGGTTTGGGGTTTAAAATGTTTGGCCCCAAAAGTTTATACTAATCCAAAATTTTTTCCCTTTTTCTCCAAAGCCAATTGCTATTCAAAATTTCAGATTTATGTTGTAAAACTTTATATCTTGATGCCCCTTTTTTTGTTTTTTTCTTTGGGGGGGGGTGCGCTGGGGAAAAAAAGGGGGGGCCTTTTTTTGTGTGAGTTTAGGGGAAACCCCCCAAATCTTCCCCCCCTAAGGTAAATTTCCTTTTCAAGCACCGGGAAAATTTTCTGTTTTTCTTTTGGGGGGGGTAAAGGGGGGGATGGGAACGTCTTTTTTGCCCCAAATCTGAGTAGGACAGCTGAAGCGTATGGGAAAAGGGGTTTGAAGTGTTTTGGGGTAAGTCAAAATTTTGAAAACAACTCACGCAGGGGGCTTTTTCCCCTTTTTTGGGGCGGGGGTTTGGGGGAAACCCCGAGAAAGGGGGGGAAAAGGGGGGGTTTACCCGATGGCAGAAAAGGGGGGCCCCCGGGGGGTTTGGGGGGGGCCCCCCAGTTTGGGGTTAGATGACATGTGCCTGTTCGATGGCGGGGGTTAAGTTTTTTTGGGGTCGGGGCCCCGGATTTGGGGATCCAGGTTGAAGGTTATTTTTGGGTTTTTTCCCCAGAAATTTTTTTTAAAAAAATTTTGAAAGTGAAAAACATAACTCTTTGACGGGAAAATCGGGGGTGTTTCCTGCTTTTGGGGAAAATTTTCCCCCTTTTCCCTAAAAAAAAACCCCCCCTGCTTTTGTCTTTTTTTGTGCCGTCTCTCCCCTTTTTGGGGCTTGCATGCCCCCCCCATTTTTGGGGTTTGGGGATTAATCATCCAGCCCTTGTTATCTACCACCGTACTCGGGTTTTCCCCCTGTTTTGTGATTTAAAAAAACAAAAAGATTTTAAAATTTAAATGGTTTTTATTTTCTTCATTTCCCCTTTACCAAAATTTTTCTATTTCCCCCCCAGTTTTTGGGGCGTTTGGGTTCTTTAAGTTTTGTGCAACCTACACACTGTATTTTTTGCCTCTTGGGCCATCGGTTGAAAAGGGGGCCCCAACAAAAATGTTGTGGGGAAAAAACTGTTAAGTGCCTAATGTGGGGTTTTCCCAGGGCCCCTGGGGTCAACATTGGGGGAAGGGGGAGGATCAGGGTAAAAATTAAATGTAAGATTTAGGGGTAGATGGACCTTTTTGAAGCTTTTTGGGGCTGCCAAGTTCTGGGGGAAAAAAATTTTCTCTATTTCCCAAAGACCCCCTTTCGCACTCTCGGGGTTCAAAAAGGGGGTTACCCTGCCTCCCCCAAATGGGACAGGAAACAAAGTGTCTGGATGGGGTTTCTTGGATCCAGAACGTTTAGTTTTTTGGTTTTTCCACTATTTTTCATAGTAGGAACAGGGGGGAAAATTTTGTTGAAAGTCCAGGGGGTTTTTTGTTCAAAAACCCCTCAAGTCACCAACAAAAGGGAAAACATCTTTCATCAACAGAAAAAAACCTTTAAATGCCATAAATGCTCTTCTCTCTCGGCGTGGGACACGGCTCCAATGTCCAGCCGCAGTCTTCTGGAGCCCACACACGGGAGGCTTTCCCTCTAAACACACAGACCAGTCGTAGTTCCCCGGGACACATGGTAATTGCCCACACTGCAGCCCCAAACCCCCTCCATGTGCCAAACACCTCCTTACTACTTTAACCACACCCGGGTACCTATCACATGGTACACATGACGTGACATCACCACAACTAAAAAGGGGGGTACAATAAACCCTCACGGGGTGGGATAGGGTACCAACCCCCCATTCTTGGCACCCTAACCCGGACAAGTTGAAACCCAACTACTTAGGGCTAACGGCACTAAAGAAAAAAATACTCCATTTAAACGGGGCCCTCCCGTAAATTACTTTTTTAAATTATGCGTCCATAGTCACACTACAAATCACAGCTGCCCCTCCACGCCATTTGCGGCACTATCATCACACTTCCATTTCCCCCCCCTTTTAATCCCCCTTTTAAAATTTTTTGAATTGTAGGTCTTTTAAAACCAAAGTTTTTTTTTAATAAAAAAAAAAAATTCCCCTGCAGCAATCAAAGGGGGGGTTTGGGGGAGTTTGTCAGTAATTAACAGAAAAACCCAAAAAAAAGGATTTTACAAAAAATTCAATCCGAAAATTTTCAATGCTTTTTAAAAATTTTAAGTCACAGAAATGTTAAAGCCAAATAACCTGTAAAACTAAAAGAAACTACAAAAAATTTTTTTAAAAACTTTAAAAAGTTTTAGAAACACAAAATGTGCACAACCACTAAACTGTAGGTGAGAAATGTAAGTCAAAAAATTTTAAAAAACTTTTTTTTTTTTTGAGATCACTAAATTTCCGACCCTAAAACTTACAGATGGGAAAAAGGAAGGGGTACAAAAATTTTTTTAAATGTTTTTTTTTATTTAAAATCACAGAAATGTTTTAAAAAAACCAATAACACGGAGCCTGGAAAACGCCACAAAAGGTTTTTTTAAAAATTTTTTTCAGTTTTAAGGGGCCAAAAAATGTTCGCAATTAAACGTTGGGGGGTTTTGGGGCCTTTTTTTTAAAACTTTTTTAAGTTTTCAAAAAGGTTAAGCCCAAAATTTTAAAAAGGGGTTGGGGGGTGTTGTGTGCCTGATAAAAAAAATTTGCTTAGATCCCAGGGGGGGATTTAAATTTTGGGAAAGTCCCTTTATTTTGCTTTTCCTGGGGCCCCCTTGTGTTTAAATATGTGATTCTTCACTTTTTTTTTTTCTTTGCCTGTGAAGGGAAAACCTGGTATTCAATTGCTTTTACCATCTTTCAGTTAGCCTTAAAAGGTATCAAACTGGGATCTCACTAAATATTTTTTTTCCGCCACTAACACGTAGGGTAGAAAAGAAGCCTTTTTTTTAAAGCTTTTTAAGTTTTGGGGCAAAAATTTTAATAACAATTGGGTAAAAATTGAAAATTTTTTTTTATTTTAAAGGGTTTTTAACAAAAATTTCCCCAAAAAAAAAATGTAGGCAAAAAAGAAAAGCAAAATTTTTTTTTTTTTTAAATTTTTTTTTAGACCGAAAAATTTTGACAAAAAACCCCCCCTTAAAAACCCCCCCCCGTAGGCTGAAAAGGAAGCCTACAAATTTTTTAAAAACTTTTTAGCAGTGTTATGACAAAAAAAGTTCACGACCACATCTGTAGGATGAGAAATAAAACCACAACTTTTTAAAAGTTTTTACATTTTAGAATCACAAAATGTTACAGACCAAAAACCTGTAGGGGAGAAAAATGGAGCCTACAAATTTTTTTAAATTTTTCTCAATTTAAAAAACACGAAAATTTTCTAACTATGGAAATGGCGAGTATTAGCCAGGAAAATGTTCATGATTTTTTTGGGGGTTTTTATAAAAACCCCAAAAAGGACCCCAAAAAACCCTAAACTTGTGGATAAAAATTTCAATTTTTTCAGCTGCCACTAAAAAACTGCAGCTTTATTTGCCAACGGGCTCAATCCTAATCCCGCTCGATGGTTCTGTCCCTTCCTGCTCCTTTCCCCATCTTCCCCCTGACAAAAAGCAGTTGTATGGATACAAACAGCAAAGAAAAATAACCTTAAAGGGGGTTTGTATGATGGCACGTTCACACCTATCAACACAGGCCTTGATTCATTTTCTAACAACACTCTCTCCCTTTAAGCAAAGCCAGGTGTTCAGGGGGTAGGGCCCCAACCCCCGGGAGCGCTTTCTTTTATAATCTTTTTTTTTATGATGATTCGCCAATCCCATTGTCAAACCAAAAAGGGGGTTTTGGATTACGAACCCCCAAGCTCCCCGCATCTAAGGGCCCCATACAGAACAAAATCGCAGACGGATTAAGCTTTACATCGACACTGCCCAGCTCACTGAGAACGGCAATTCGACCCCGTAAAAAAAAAAAGGATCCCCGGGTTCACTGGGAAATTTGCTCTCCCTTTACAACCCTTTTCTGAAAAACCAAGGGTTAAAAGTAGGGTTTTTTGCCCCGGTACTAATACTGAATAAATCAAACTTTTGAAAAAATTTTTTTTTATTTTTTATAATTTTTCCTCATTAACTGTCTATCCCATCCTATGATTTCCTATTTCATGACTTTTTTTTCTCTATGTTGCATTTTAATTTTGGGGAAAACTGTTTGTTCAGATCAAAAACTATCCATCTTCCCTTGCATGTACTGTATATCAAGTTTTGTCTGTCTAATGGTTTCCACATGAATCAAAGTTAGAAAATATTAGAATAAAAGGGATTTTTGGTTCACTTCATTTGTAGCTGATGAATTAGAAATAAAGCTACAGAAATTCATCTTTTCTCATATCCTGATCCCAGGGACCTTCTGTCAACATTTTGCTATTAGCTAAACATTGATTTTGATCATTGGCTGCAAACAAGAGTTCAGCTTTCTGCTTTTGAAAGACAATAACCAATAAAATAAAAATTTTTTTGATAGTAACTTATGTACAGTGAGATGGAAATAAACATAATGAGGAGCTGTATATATTACTATAAATAATAAAAAATTGTGAGATGAAGCTGGAGTGCAGCAAAAAGTATTCGTTACAACATTGAAATTAAACTAAAATAAAAAATTAAAAAGTTGAGGAATTATTAAAATAACAAGATGGTAGACATTTTAACGTATGCAAATGACAAAATAGAAAAAAATTAAAAACATTTCTATTCATTCAGTATCAGTATGAGTGCTATGCTCTTGGCATACGATCAATGACATTATTAACCCCTTATTCCATCAGACGTACTATTCCGTCCATGTGACCCTGGCCCCAATTCCCAGGGCGGAATAGTACGTCATGGGGACAGCTGCGTTTCCCCGGGGGGACCCAAGCTGATCGCCCCGGGTGTCAGCGATTATCACAGCTGACACCCGTGACTGTGTGTCAGGAGGGGTCACGGACCGCTCCCGGCACATTAACCCTTGGCCCCGCGATCAAACTTGATCGCAGTGGTACCCGGGGCACAGGGGAGGATCGCGCAGGCAGGGGGCTCCCTGCGCGCTCCCCTGAGACCCTCAGAGCAAGCGTGTGTCGCGCTGTTCCGAGGGTCCGTCCTCCCTCCAGGCCCCCGGATCCAAGATGGCGCGGGGTCCTGAGGGAGGGGGCTTCCTCAGGCCTGCTGAGAGCAGGCACAGGGAAGCCTGCAGCGATGTCAGAGCGATCGTGGTGTGACAAGAGTGCTGTGCACACTGTCACACAAGCGATCTGCTAAAATACTGTGAGTCCCACCCTGGGACAAAGTAAAAAAGTAAAAAAAATAAAAAAGTGGTAAAAAAAAAATCATAAAAAAAAATTTATTTATTCCCAAATAAATTCATTTTTTCCTGTAAATAAAAAAAACGAAACAATAAAAGTACACATATTTTGTATCGCCGGTCCGTAACGACCCCCCCTTAAAACTGTCCCTAGTTAACCCTTTAGTGAACCCCTTAAAAAAAAAAAACGAAGCAAAAAATCAATGCTTTATTCATTTATACCCCCCGAACAAAAGTGGAAAACCGGATCAAAAGACCGAGATAAATAACCATGGTACCGCTGAAAACGTCATCTTGTCCCGCAAAAAAACGAGCCATCATACAGCTCATCAGCGAAAAAAAAAAAAGTTATAGCTCGCAGAAAAAAGGTTCAAAAATAATAATTTTTTATATAAAAATTGTTTTCATTCTATAAAAGCGCCAAAACATAAAAAAAATGATATAAATGGGTATCGCCGTAATCGTACTGCCCGAAGAATAAAACTGCTTTCAATTTTACCACACGCGGAACGGTACAAAAAACCCCCCAAAAGAAATTCATGAATTGCTGATTTTTTTTCATTCTAACCTCCCAAAAATCGAAATAAAAAAACGATCAAAAAATGTTTACGTGCTCAAAATAGTACCAATAAAAAAGTCACCTGTCCCGAAAAAAAAAAACCTCACATGTCTGTGGGCTAAAATATGCAAAAATTTAGCTCTCAAAAAAGTGGTGATGCAAAAAATTTTTTTGCAATAAAAAAACGTCTTTTAGCGTGACAGCTGCCAATCATAAAAAAACCCCCATAAATAGTAATCAAACCCCCTTTATCACCCCCTTAGTTAGGGAAAAATAATAAAAATTTAAAAAATGTATTTACTTCCATTTTCCCTTTAGGGTTAGGGTTTCGGCAAAGTTAGGGTTAGGGTTGGCGCTAAAGTTAGGGTTAGGATTAGGGTTGGGTTACGGTTAGGGGTGTGTTAGGGTTAGGTTTGTGGTTAGGGTTGGGACTAGGGTTTTGGGGTGTGTTGGGGTTAGGGTTGGAGTTAGAATTGGAGGGTTTCTACTGTTTAGGCACATCAGGGGCTCTCCAAATGCAAAATGGCGTCCAATCTCAATTCCAGCCAATTTTGGTTGGAAAAAGTCAAATGGTGCTCCTTCCATTCTGAGCTCTGCCATGCGCCCAAACAGTGGTTCCCCCCACATATGGGGTATCAGCATACTCAGGACAAATTGGACAACAAATTTTGTGGTCCAATTTCTCCTGTTACCCTTGGGAAAATAAAAAATTAGTGACTAAGAGATAATTTTTGTGGGAAAAAAATAGGATTTTTTATTTTCATGCCCGGGCATTATAAACTTGTGTGAAGCACTTGGGGGTTCAAAGTGCTCACCAAAGATCTAGATAAGTTCCTTAGGGGGTCTAGCTTCCAAAATGGGGTCACTTGTGGGGGGTTTCCACTGTTTAGGCTCATCTGGGGCACTGCAAACGGAACATGACCCCCATCAACGTCTGCATTCCAAAACGTTACTGCTTCCTTTCCAAGCCCTGCCGTGCGCCCAAACAGTTTCCCCCCCCCACATATGGGGTATCAGCGTACTCAGGACAAATTGGACAACAACTTTTGGGGTCCAATTTCCTTGGGAAAAATCAAAAATTTGGGACTAAAAATCATTTTTGTGGAAATTTTTTTTTTTTTTTTTCACACCCAGGCATTATAAACTTTTGTGAAACACTTTGGGGTTCAAAGTGCTCACAACAGATCTAGATAAGTTCCTTAGGGGGTCTAGTTTCCAAAATGGTGTCACTTGTGGGGGGTTTCCACTGTTTAGGCATATCAGGGGCTCTCCAAACACGACATGACGTCCAATCTCAATTCCAGCCAATTTTAGTTTGAAAAAGTCAAACGGCGCTCCTTCCCTTACGAGCTCTGCCGTGCGCCCAAACAGTTGTTTTCCCCCACATATGGGGTATTGGCATACTCAGGAGAAATTGCACAACAACTTTATCTGCCCATTTTCTCCTTTTACCTTGTGAAAATAATAAAAAGTTTGTAAAAGATCATTTTTGTGGCTAAAAAGTTAAATATTAATTTTTTCCTTCCACGTTGCTTCAGCTCCTGTGAAGCACCTGAAGGGTTAATAAACTTATTGAATGTGGTTTTGAGTACCTTGAGGGGTGAAGTTTTTAGAATGGTGTCACTTTTGGGTATTTTCTGCCATATAGACCCCTCAAAGTGACTTCAAATGTGAGGTGGTCCCTAAAAAAATGGCTTTGTAAATTTTGTTGTAAAAATGAGAAATCACTGGTCAACTTTTAACCCTTATAATTTCCTAACAAAAAAAAAATTTTGGTTTCAAAATTGTGCTGATGTAAAGTAGACATGTGGGAAATGTTATTTCTTAACTATTTTGTGTGACATATCTCTCTGTTTTATGGGAAAAAAATTCAAAGTTTGAAAATTGCAAAATTTTCAAAATTTTCGCCATATTTGCGTTTTTTTCAAAAATAAACGCAAGGTATATCGAAGAAATTTTACCACTAACATGAAGTACAATATGTCATGAGAAAACAATCTCAGAATCGCAAAGATCCGTTGAAGCGTTCCAGAGTTATAACCTCATAAAGAGACAGTGGTCAGAATTGTAAAAATTGGCCCTGTCATTAACGTGCAAACCACCCTTGGGGGTGAAGGGGTTAATGTTGAGGAATATTCTGCTACTTTGAATGCATTTGGAAACGCAAATCATGAAGATCCAAATTATTAATGTCCCTTAACAATTGTCGACCAATGACGTTCCAGATGTGCTCTCTATGGAAACCAAGTCTGGAGACGATGCAGGCATTTGAAGCAAATTTAAGCCACACAGGCTGCTCACAATTGCATGAGCAACATGCGACCTGGTACTGTCATGTTGAAAAACGGCTCTTAGGACATGATAGAGAAATGGCCATACCACTGCTTACATAACCAAATCAATGTAATGCCCAGCTATTAATGCCGATTGATCCTGTGATTTTCATGACTCCATGATTTTTCTATCTTGGATTTGCAATTTCAATGTTGATAGCTGTATATAGTTTCACTTCAACTTATTTGCAGCTGGTTCAGTACTATGACCCATTATGATTATTAGGTTTTAAAACTATGTTTCACATGGTATGCAGGAGATCTGGATGAACTGTGGCATGCAGGCCACATCCAGTCCTTTGAGCATTCCTCTCCAAACCATGGACTATAAGAACCAATGGCGTATCACACTACACGGCTCCTCTTCTCTCACACTCCTTGCCTGGTATCTCAATTGACATGCAGATACAGTTGAATACATTGATGGAACAGGGAGTTGTCGGCTCCCTCATCCAACAATCAGTCTGCGCAACTGAGTGCCAGTGCACCATAAGCAATTACATAGCTAGATTGCGCCTGCATAGTGAAACCCCAGGCCACATGCTACACAAAGTGGAGCATCACATCAGGGGAACAGTAAAAGGTGAGTTGTCTTTTTGATTATCTGTTAATATTTACTATCATGGCCAAAAGTGTTGGCACCCTTGAAGTTGTTCCAGAAAATAAAGTACAGTATTTCTCCCAGAAAATAATTGTGATTACACGTTTTGTTATGCACATGTTTATTTCCATTGTGTGTATTTGAACAACACTGAACAGCAAAAGAGAGGACTTAAAAATCCTCCAAAATTTGAAAAAAAAGCTGAAAAAAGGCAGAGGTGTTTACCTGCCCAGGCCTCCAAACAAATGCAGTGGACCCCCTTAACACAGGTGTAAGAATGCCGATGAGGCAAACACTCACTGCCTGCCAATCTATGGAGGGGGGTGGTTGCTTGGCATACTAATGCTCAAAAATAGTCTGTGTGTGGTGCTGTTCACATTCAAGTTGAATGATTCAACACATACAAAAATATGTGAGGTATTAGTTGATATTACAGCCAAAATATGCAAGCTCGCAACCCACGTCAAGGGTCCCCACACTGACGAGTCTTATCTCTAATACTACCACTGAACAGCAAAAAAAGAGGACTTAAAAAACCAATCCTCCAAAAATTCAGATGCAGTGGACCCTTATCAGCATTCTTGCACCTGTGTTAATTGGGTTCACTGCATCCTGTTAGTGCATTTGCTTGGAGGCCTAGGCAGGTAAACATCTCTGCCTTTTTTCTGCATATTTTGGCCATAATATCAACTAATACCTCACATATTTTTGAATGTGCTTTTAACACTTTACTTTTCAGGGTGCAGATGGGCCCATTTGGCTCTGTAAACTGTGGTGTCTGTTCACACGGGATGCATTTTGGATAGCACTGGGCAGCCTGCCTGATCTAATAGTATGGGCATCACCAATAGGCTGTAAGCCAGATGCTCTGCATAACCAGAATGTCAACAGTGCCGCATACAGACTATTTTTGTGCATTAATATGCCAAGCAACCACCCCCTCCATGGATTGGCAGGCTGTGAGTGGTGCCTCATCGGCATTCTTGCACCTGTGTTAAGTGGGTCCACTGCATCCTGTTAGTGCATTTGTTTGGAGGCCTGGACAGGTAAACATCTATGCCTCTTTTCTGCATTTTTTTTTAATTTTTGGAGGATTTTCAAGTCCTCTTTTTTTTTGCTGTTCAGAGATAGTATTTGAGATAGGACTCAAAAGTGTGGGGACCCTTGACGTGGGTTGCAAGCTTTCATATTTTGGCCATAATATCAACTATATCTCATATATTTTTGCAAATGTTTTTTGCACTTTATTTTTCAGGGTGCAGTTGGGCCTATTTGGCTCTGTAAACTGTGGTGTCTGTTCACATGGTATGCATTTTGGATAGCACTGGGCAGCCCGCCTGATCTAATAGTATGGGCGTCACCAATAGACTGTAAGCCAGATGCTCTACATAACCTGAATGTGAACAGCGCCACATACAGACTATTTTTGTGCATTAATATGCCAGGCAACCACCCCCTCCATGGATTGGCAGGCTGTGAGTGGTTGCCTCATCGGCATTCTTGCACCTGTGTTAAGTGGGTCCACTGCATCCTGTTAGTACATTTGTTTGGAGGCCTGGGCAGGTAAACGTATTTGAACAACACAAAAAAAAATCAGAGAAAAAGGCAAATTGGACATAATTTTACATAAAATCCCCAAAATGGGCAAGACAAAATTGTTGCCATCCTCAAATTAATATCTGTTGGACACACTTTGGAATAAATAACTGCAATCACTCGCTTCTTATAACCATCAACAAGCTTCTTACACCTCTCAACTGGAATTTTGGACCACTCTTCTTTTGCAAACTGTTCCAGGTCTGTTTGAAGGCGCCTTCTCCCAACAGCAATTTTAAGATCTCTCCACAGATGTTCAATGGGATTTAGATTTGGATTCATTGCTGGCCACTTCAGAACTCTCTAGCACTGTGTTTCCATCCATTTCGGGGTGTTTCTTGACTTTGTTATCCTGCTGGAAGACCCATGACCTAGGACAAAAACTCAGCTTTCTGACACTGTAAACTATATTGCAACCCGATATCCTTTGGTAATCTTCATATTTCATGATGCTTTGCACACAGTCAAGGCACCCAGTCCCAGAGGCAGCAAAACTGACCCAAAACATCTTTGAACCTCCACCATATTTGACTGAAGGTACTGTGTTCTTTTCATGGTAGGCCTCATTTCGTTTTTGGTAAACAGTGCTTTACCCAAAAACTCTATCTTGGTCTCACAAGACACTTTCCCAGAAGGATTTTGGCTTACTCATGAACATTTTGGAAAACTGTAGCCTAGCTTTTTATGTCTCTGGGTCAGCAATTGGATCCTCCTAAGTCTCCTGGCACTGACACTGATGCACCCTCAGGGTGCAGGACTACTTGAATTTCTTTGGAACTTTGGGCTGCTTATCCACCATCTGAACTATCCTGCGTTGCAACCTTTCATCAACTTTCTCTGCAATCCATGTCCAGTAAGATTAACTTCAGCGCCATGGGTTGTAAACTTCTTGATTATGTTGTGCACCACGGACAAAGGAACATCAAGATCTCTGGAGATGAAATTGTACTCTTGAGGATGTTGATCATTCCCAACAATTTTTGTTCTCAATATCTCAGACAGTTCTCTTCTTCACTTTATGTTCTCCATACTTAGTGTGGCACACACAGACACACAATGGAAAGATTGAGTTAACTTCTCCCCTTCTTATTTGGTTCCAGGTGTCATTTTCATATTGCGCCTACCTGTTACTTGCCCCAGGTGAATTTGAATGAGTATCACATGCTTGGAACAAAGTCGTTTACTCACAATTGGAGAAAGGTGCCAACAACTTTGTCCAGACCATTTTGGGGGTTAAGTGTAAATTTATGTTCAATTTGCCTTTTTTTTTCTCTGTTTTTTTTGTGTTGTTCCAATGCACACATAGGAAATAACACGTGCAAAACAAAACGTGTAATTGCAATAATTTTCTACTAGAAATACTTCATTTTCTGGAACAATTTCAAAGGTGCAAACAAATGTCATGACTGTATAATGGGATACTGGGACATTATACCTTGTGGGGGTCAGTGGGTCCATCATATTGTGAATGTGTGCGTGCGTTCATGCGTGTGTTTGTGTGTGTGTGAGCTGTGTGCATCTCATACTGTGTGGGGCGTTTTGAGGGCATAATACTGTATGTTGTGAGCTGTGGGGGTATTATACTGTGTGAACTGCTGTGGGGAATCATACTGTGTGGATGGCTGTCGGGGCATCATGCTCTGTGTGGGGAGATTATACTGTGTAGGAGAGTCATGAGAGCATCATACTAGGTTTGTCGAGCTGTGGGAACATCATACTATGTGAACGGTGAGCTGAGGGCATTATATTGTGTGGGGACTGTAGGAACATCATACTGTGTGTGCGGAAGACAGTGGGGCCATTCTAGTTTGTGGAGAGCTATGGGGTCATTACACTTTGTAGAAGGCTGTGGTGGGGATATTAGGCTAAATGGAGGGCTTTGGGGAATCATACAGTGTGTAGGGGGATTTTGGGGCATCATACTGTGTTGGAGTGACTGGGGGAATCATGCTATGTGGGGAACTGTGGGACATCACACCATGTGAGGGTATCATACTGTGTGGAGGGAGCTGTTGATCAAGGAAAATCTATACATAGTATTTACATTTAAATCTATATATCAGAATCAGTATGGTTAGTGATTTTTAAAACCTTATAAAAGACAGCAAATGATATGGTCCTGGTAAGAATATGTGTTACATTAAGCCCTAATGTAAAATGTATTAGCAGTAGTAGCTAGTAAACAAACTTAATTTTGATCAACAATAAAAACTAGTTTTCTAATAATAATATTAATATTGAGCAAAATTAGGTTTAGCGTGTTGGTTAGGCCCGCCACAACAATTATGTCTCTTATCTGGCCCATTGAGAAAATTGTGTACCCCAGAAATATAAAATTAGTACAATCATTCTATTCTCTAATTTCTTACACAGAATACACAGAAGGAGGGTCTCTATAGCAAATATCATGCTAAGCCCCCATTTCAGGTCTGGACTCAGGGACCATCACTTATCCAGAGAGTAAAGATAACAAAAAACTGGTGTAGCGCAGCGCTATTGTAGCATGGGCAAATAGTGGAGCGCGCACCGCTGTGCAGCAAACTGTAGCTGGCTGCATTCATTGAAATGAGGCAGTGCTGCGGTTTTTGCTTAGATGAGGGCTACTGTACAGGGAAAAAGCAAGAACTGCAGTGCTACTGCTGAGCTTCATCCCCTTCAATCTCAGGATTAAGTAGTGTTATATCACTATAATACTAGTTGGATTCTAGGAAGTCGAGGTTTCGGGCTTTAATAGACCTCTTCCAAGGATGTTGTCAAGATAAGTCAACGCTTTTCTCAAGATGATGCCTGGGAACTGTAATATCACACTCATCATATTCATTTGTAGTCTTTGTGATTGACAGGTCAACTTTAATGTATTATCAGTCAGCTAAATAAAAGTTGATACTTGTTTTGAGAAACATGCACGTCTCTTAGCAAAAGTTGTAAGGTCTTCTCCCAATGCTTGTGAGGAATTCTACAGCACTTGAGATACATTTATTTATAAGACTACTGCTAATGTGAAACCTAGCCAAGTATGAGCTGCGAAAAACTGTAGGAGTATATTCACAGACTAGTTGAGCCAATTGGTTTCCTTTATCTCCAATGTTTTTCTATTTGAAGAACCATTATCAGAGATGCGGGACAGAATAATAAGATCTTTATGCCCTTTCAGGACTTAAAGAGGTTTGTAAGGAAAGTTCATTTGTTTCGAGCTGCATGCATGTTGGAAAGTTGAAAAAAAATGCTTTGTTTGACTATGAGTCACCTTTGAAATTTCCTAGCTATGAATCAGATGACCTGTCTCCAGCAGCAAAACTATGTTTAGAAAAGTTTAGCAGAGCGGCTATGATAATGGACCCCTGTACACAGTTCTTTGATCAAGTATGCTCCATAACAAACAGTAGCATCCAGCTCTCCAATATGGAGTATTAGTGTGTTGTGAAACCCAGCCAGGCACAGCAGTCACAGGTGATTGTGATGACAGCATCAGAGATATAAGCAGAAGACCAGCTGAGTTTACTGATGGCTGACGTACAGACTCGGCTGTGCCAACAAAACATTTTGGGGCCTCATGCCAGAATTAGAACAACAAGGAAATCTCCTGGGGACATGTTTGATCCGTTGTATTTATAATGAGCTGGCAGATGAGTGCACTTGTTATAATTGTGAAAAATATAATAATACCCAGAGTTAAATGCGGGAATAGTGATTGATTTCGACATCCAGTGTATTGAACGTTTTTGTAACGGAAAGTTAAAAAGTGCTGAAAGAAGAGAGGAATATGTAAAGTACAAATCTTGTTTCAGACACAATGTAAAGTCTCATCATGTTTCATTCACATTTTTTTCAACTCTTTTTTTCTATAGTTTTTCTTTTTTTTCAATAAAGTCATACCAAAGCCAATGAAAGCAGAATGTTAT
This sequence comes from Oophaga sylvatica, assembly GCA_033576555.1. NCBI lineage: Eukaryota > Metazoa > Chordata > Amphibia > Anura > Dendrobatidae > Oophaga > Oophaga sylvatica. The sequence goes on from JARQOD010000010.1 coordinate 100,652,191, forward strand.
AAAGGCAAAACAAGGGCATAAATATATTGTATAAAATGTTAAATGCAGTGGCATAAAACAGAAAAATTAAGACTGTCATCAGAGAATACTAAGGAAGACAGCCAATACCTACAGTAAGAGTCATCAGAAAATAACAAAGGAAGACAGCCAATATCTACAGAAGGGAAGAGGCATCAGAGAATACCTAGAGAAGACAGCCAATAGCTACAGTAGGGAAGAGTCATCAGAAAATACCAAGGTAAGACAGCCAATATCTACAGTAGGGAAGTGTCAGGGATCGAACCCAGTGTCTCTTGTCCACCGGCCAGCAGCTCTACCATCTGAGCTATTCTGCTGGCTACAAAGTTCCTTGCTGAACCCGGATACCATTGACTGTTGTTCCTGATCGGCTTCACCCAGTGCTCTCTCGTTTGGCCTCTGATTGCCAATTACACGCCCTATATAAACCTGGCCCTGTGGGTTGTCATTGCGAGATTATTGTGCTTCCAGCCTTTAGTCAAGCTCTTTCTCCTGCTGTTCCTGCTGCTACAAACACTGCTCTCCTGTGAACTGACCTCGGCCTGCCACCTGACTACGTTATCTGCCTGCTCCTCTGCTACCGAACTGCCTTTCCTGTGTACCGACCTCCGGCTGCCACCTGACTACGTTATCTGCCTGCTCCTCTGCTACAAACACTGCTCTCCTGTGAACTGACCTCGGCCTGCCACCTGACTACGTTATCTGCCTGCTCCTCTGCTACCGAACTGCCTTTCCTGTGTACCGACCTCCGGCTGCCACCTGACTACGTTACCTGCCTCTGCTTCCCCTAATGTTTGCAGTAACATCGGCTCCAACCCAGACGGGATCCTGACAGAATAATCTCGCGCCAAAATGGAGTCCGCTGTGAACACCCTGAGGCGGCAAGTTACGGAGCTTCAAAGTTTTTGTACTGATTCTCAAGGAAAATATTCCAAGTTACAAACTGATTTCACGGGTCTACAACAGGAAGTAATTGAGCTACAAAAACAACTTCTGGACGTGCGCAATTCAGGGTCCGAATCAAACGCGCGGCTGCCGCTGCCTGCAAAGTTCAGTGGGGATCGCCAGCAGTACCGAGGATTCCTCAATCAATGCCGCATATACTTCCAGATGCAACCTGCTCCCTTTACCAGTGAGAGGAAGAAAGTTTTTTTCATGATAAATCTCCTGACGGATGAAGCTCTTGCTTGGGCTTCACCTTATGTAGAAAAGGACTATGGTCTCCTTAATGACCTGGACGCTTTCATCGCAGCTATGAATCAAGTTTTGATGACCCAAACCGCTGTGCGACAGCAGAAACCAAATTACATAATTTGCGCCAAGGACGTCGCTCTGTTGCGGAATATACATCGGAGTTCCGTCGCTGGGTGGCCGACACCACCTGGAATCCAGAGGCCCAGAGAAGTCAATTTCGACGAGGGTTATCAGAACCAGTGAAAGACGAGCTTGCCAGGGTTGAGACCCCTGACCAGTTGGAGGACTTTATTCAACTATGTATCCAGATTGACCAGAGACTTACTGAAAGGAGAAAGGAGAGACTGCGAGCACTTGGGAATAGCCCTGGCTTCTCATTTTCAGCATCAGACCACCAAGAAAAGACGCAAGGCGTGTCTGAACCGATGCAGATCGACGTCATCCGAAGACCACTCTCTGCACAGGAGGAGAGGCGACGTGCAGAACATCTCTGCCTCTATTGTGGGGACCCTGGACACTATGCCATCAACTGTCCTAACAAAAGGACTATAGCCTTTACCAACAACAGGTCTGCCAGCAATACGGACCTTTCTCAGCAGTCGGATTCCATCTTGCAGACTATCTCATCAGTAACGCCAGAAATAGACAAAATACATACCACATCATCTCATTTTGTAATCCCCATTCAGGTTGTAATGGGCACCCAAAAAATACAATGCTCTGCCCTGTTAGATTCGGGAGCAGGAGGAAATTTTATGGACTTAAAATTTACACGTGATAATAATATTTCCAGTAGGACCAAATCCACACCAATTGAAATGGAAACTGTGGATGGATCACCTTTGTCTTCTGGACCTGTCACGCATGAGACAATCGAACTGGAGATTTGTATCGACCCGGATCATCATGAAGCTGTCAGTTTCCACCTTATTTCATCTCCGAAATTTCCGGTTATTCTAGGGATCCCCTGGTTTTCAGTCCATAACCCTTCTATCAACTGGGCATCAAGGACCATCACCTTTCCATCTGACTACTGTAAGAATAATTGTCATAAGGAACCCCCTGTTCTCCAACAAGTCCAAATCTCTGAGATTTCGCATGAGAAGGAAGAGAAACTACCACCTCAATATCAGCAGTTCTCTGATGTCTGCAGTAAGAAGAAAGCAGATCAATTACCTCCTCACCGTCCTTACGACTGTCCCATTGAATTGCTGCCAGGAGCAACCATTCCATTTGGACGGATTTACAATCTTTCCGAACCTGAATTGAAGGTATTAAGAAAGTTCCTGGATGAAAATTTAGAGAAAGGCTTTATTCGACCTTCCACATCTCCAGCTGGGGCACCCCTGTTCTTTGTTGAAAAGAAAGACTCCACTCTGCGGCCATGTATTGACTACAGAGAGATGAATAATATCACTGTCAAGAATCGCTACCCGCTACCCTTGATTCCTGAACTATTTGAGAGACTCCATTTTGCGAAAATCTTTACGAAGCTGGATCTTAGAGGGGCTTACAACCTCATACGGATTCGCCCAGGAGATGAGTGGAAGACCGCCTTCAGAACGAGATATGGACATTTTGAATCTCTTGTTATGACCTTTGGTCTTAGCAATGCCCCAGCCACCTTTCAACATTTTATTAATGATGTATTTCGAGATTTCTTGGACCGATTCGTTGTGGCTTATCTCGATGACATTCTTATATTTTCAGACACCTTGGAAGAGCATCGCAGGCACGTCCAGTTAGTCTTGGAACGACTACAGGAGAACCATCTCTACATTAAACTTGAAAAATGTGAGTTTGAACAAACCAGTATCCAATTTCTGGGATATATCATCTCCCCAGAAGGTCTGAGCATGGATCCCGGCAAAATCAATGCTGTAGTGGACTGGCCTGTTCCAAGAAATTTAAAAGACGTCCAGCGTTTCATAGGATTTGCAAATTTTTACCGAAAATTTATAAAGAACTTTTCACGCATCATACTACCAATTACTACACTAACAAAAAAGACCAAAGCATTTTTCTGGTCTCCGGAGGCACAGGAGGCTTTTGACAAGTTGAAAACTCTTTTTACGTCTGCTCCATTGTTAGTACACCCAAATCCTGAATTGCCATTTACTGTCGAAGTGGACGCCTCGGACTCTGCAGTGGGAGCCATTCTGTCTCAGCGAGTTGGGGACAAGATGCAACTTCACCCATGTGCGTTTCTTTCCCACACCATGTCATCTGCAGAAAAAGAACTACGACATTGGTAATAAAGAACTGTTAGCCATTAAAGTTGCCTTCTCCGAGTGGAGACATCTTCTGTAGGTGCCAATCACCCTGTGACTGTCCTCACGGACCATAAGAATCTTGAATTCCTCCGTACAGCAAAAAGATTGTCTGCAAGACAAGCACGATGGGCCTTATTTTTCTCAAGATTCAATTTTATAATCTCTTACCGGCCTGGTTCAAGAAATGGCAAGGCTGACGCCCTGTCCAGGATGTGTTCGGAACCTCAGGAGAGGTCTAGTAATGACGATACAATTCTAGGCCCTAAAATTTTTTGGGGAATATTGCACTCTAGAGGACTATGTAATAGAATTAAAGATGGATATCAAGAGGACTCTTTCATTAACCATCCTTCGGAAGACGTCGATCTTTCATTCAAAGAGGGGTTTTGGATGCAGAAATACCAAATATATGTACCTGAATCTTCTCGCCTTGAAGTCCTCAAAAGTGTCCATGATTCTAAACTGGCAGGACATCCTGGAGTTGCAAAAACACAAGACTTACTACTTTGTTTCTTTTGGTGGCCTAATTGTAGGAAGGACGTGAGGAAATATGTTTCAACCTGTTTAACATGCGCACGAAACAAGACCCCACGATCGTCTCCTCTAGGACTCTTGCAACCACTCCCAGTTCCATCCAGGCCTTGGGGATCTATTTCCATGGATTTTATTGTGGAACTACCCCTTCCAAACAGATGACCGTCATCCTTGTCATAGTGGACCGACTCACAAAAATGGCCCACTTTATTCCAACTGAAGGAATTCCTACTGCTGAAAAAACTGCAGAACTGATGATCAAAGAGGTATTCAGGTTACATGGAATTCCTGACAGCGTGGTGTCTGACAGAGGCGTTCAGTTTACGTCAAAATTTTGGAAGAGTTTCTTTACAGCCTTGGGAGTCACGGTGAATCTTTCTACCGCTTCCATCCTCAGTCCAATGGCCAGACGGAGAGAACGAACCAGACTTTGGAGCAATACCTCCGTTGCTTCATTTCTATCTTCAGGATGACTGGTGGACTATTTACCAACAGCAGAGTTTGCCTACAACAACTCCATACATAGCGCTACATCTCAAACCCCATTTTTTGCTAATTATGGAGTACATCCAGTATTTATCCCTAATCTGCCAGTGAACACTCCCATTCCTACTGTTAATGACAGGCTTACAAAATTACAGGAATCCCAGAAGGAATTTCAGAGATATTGCTCAAGACCCAGGAAGAATATAAGGAAGCAGCAGATAAACATCGGAGAGTGCCCCTGCTCTTCAGGTTGGAGACAAAGTTTGGCTGTCACTAAAAACCTTAAGACACATGTGCCACCCTCCAAATTGGGTCAGAAATTCATTGGACCTTTTCAAATTTCTGCAAAAATTAACCAGGTTGCTTTTCGTTTAAAACTTCCCAACAATCTGAGGATTCATCCAGTGTTTCACATATCCTTGCTCAAACCCTTCTGTGAAAACCCGTTTCAGGAAGAATTCAGCCACCTCCTCCACCAAAAAGGATCCGTGGTGAAGAAGAATACATTGTGGATAAGATTCTGGACTCCCGAAAATTCAGAGGTAAACTGCAGTATCTGGTGCAGTGGGAAGGTTATGGCCCAGAGGAAAATTCATGGGAACCAAAGGACAACGTCCATGCTCCTGGACTTACAAGAGCCTTCCATCAGAGGTACCCAGATAGGCCAGCTCCTGAGATGTCCAGAGGTACTGTCAGGGATCAAAACCAGTGTCTCTTGTCCACCGGCCAGCAGCTCTACCATCTGAGCTATTCTGCTGGCTACAAAGTTCCTTGCTGAACCCGGATACCATTGGACTGTTGTTCCTGATCAGCTTCACCCAGTGTTCTCTCGTTTGGCCTCTGATTGCCAATTACACGCCCTATATAAACCTGGCCCTGTGGGTGTGTCATTGCGAGATTATTGTGCTTCCAGCCTTTAGTCAAGCTCTTTCTCCTGCTGTTCCTGCTGTACAAACACTGCTCTCCTGTGAACTGACCTCGGCCTGCCACCTGACTACGTTATTGCCTGCTCCTCTGCTACCGAATGCCCTTTCCCGTGTACCGACCTCCGGCTGCCACCTGACTACGTTATCTGCCTGCTCCTCTGCTACAAACACTGCTCTCCTGTGAACTGACCTCGGCCTGCCACCTGATACGTTATCTGCCTGCTCCTCTGCTACCGAACTGCCTTTCCTGTGTACCGACCTCCGGCTGCCACCTGACTACGTTACCTGCCTTGCTTCCCTAGTGTTTGCAGTAACATCGGCTCCAACCCAGACGGGATCCTGACAGGAAGAGTCATCAGAAAATACCAAGGGAAGACAGCCAATATCTACAGTAGGGAAGAGTCATCAGAGAATACCAAGGGAAGATAACCAATATCTACAGTAAGGAAGAGTCATCAGAAAATATCAAGGGAAGACAGCCAATACCTTTAGTAAGCAACAGTCATCAGAAAATACCATGGGAAGACAGCCAATATCTACAGTAGGGAAGAGTCATCAAAAAATACCAAGGGAAGAAGCCAATGCCTACAGTAGGAAAAAGTAATCAGAGAAAACCTAAGGAAGACGGCTAAAAGCTACAGTAGGGAACAGTCATCAGAGAATACCAAGACAGCCAATACCTACAATAGTGAAGAGACATCAGCGATACCAAGACAAACCATATCTACAGTAGGGAAAAGTCATCAGAGTATGCTAGGAATACAGCCAATACCAACAGTAGAGAAAGGGGAATTAGAGAATTTTTGAGGATGATAACCAAAACCTACAGTAGGTAAATCATCAGAGACTATCTGAGGAAGATAGCCAATACCTAGAGTAGGTAAAAGTCATCAGAGAATATCAAGGGAAGACAAACCAATACCTACAGTAAGTAACAGTCATCAGAAAATACCAAGGGGAAAAGAGCCCAAAATCTAGAGTAGGGAAGAGTCATCAGAAAATACCAAGGGTAGACAGTCAATACCCACAGTAAGGAAGAGTCATCAGAAAATACCAAGAGAAGACAGCCAATATCTACAGTAGGAAGAGTAATCAGAGAATACCTTAGGTAAAACAGCTATAGCTACAGTAAAGAACAGTCATCAGAGAAAATCAAGACAGCCAATACCTACAATAGTGAAGAGTCATCAGCGAATACCAAGACAGCCAATGCCTACAGTAGGGAAGAGTCATCAGAGTATACACCCCAAAAGTAGAGAAAAGCCATAAAAGAATATCTGAGGATGATAGCCAACCCTTACAGTAGGTAAGTCATCAGAGAATATCTGAGGAAGATAGTCAATACCTACAGTAGGTAAGAGTCATCAGAGAATACCCCAAGAAGACAGCCATACCTACAGTAGGGAAGAGTCATCAAAGAATACCTCTGAAAGACGCCGATACCCACAGTAGGTAAGAGTCATCAGAGAAAACCTAGGGAAGACAGCTAATACCTATAGCATTGAAGAGTCATCAAAGAATACCTAGGGAAGACAACCAATAGCTACAGTAGGGAAAAGTCATCAGAGAATACCAAGACAGCCAATAGCTACAATAGGGAAGAGTCATCAGAGAATACCCAGGGAAGACAGCCAAAATATACAGTAGGGAAAGGTCATTAGAGAATATCAAGGGAAGACAGCCAAAAGCTACAGTAGAGAAGAGTCATCAGAGAATACCTAAGGAAGACAGCCAACAGCTACAGTAGGGAAGAGTCATCAGAGAATACCTAGGGAAGACAGCCAACAGCTACAGTAGGGAAGAGTCATCAGAGAATATCAATGCAAGACAGCCAATACCTTTCAGTAGGGTAGAGAAATCAAAGAATATCTAGGGAAGACCGCCAATTAGTTTCAGTAGGGAAGAGTGATCAGAGAATATCTAGGGAAGACAGACAAAAGCTATAGTAGGAAAGAGTGATCAGAGAATTCCCAGGGAAGACAGTCAACAGCTACAGTAGGGAAGAGTCATCAGAGAATACCTATAGAAGACAGCCAATACCTACAGTAGGGTAGAGAAATCAAAGAATATCTAGGGAAGACCGCCAATAGCTACAGTAGGGAAGAGTGATCAGAGCATATCTAGGGAAGACAGACAAAAGCTACAGTAGGAAAGAGTGATCAGAGAATTCCTAGGGAAGACAGCCAACAGCTACAGTAGGGAAGAGTCATCAGTGAATACCAAGGGAATACAGCCAATAGCTACAGTAGGGAAGAATCATCAGAGAATACCCAGGGAAGACAGCCAATAGCTTCAGTAGGAAAGAGTCATCAGAGAATACCTAGGGAAGACAGCCAATAGCTACAGTAGAGAAGAGTCATCAGAGAATACCTAGGGAAGACAGCCAACAGCTACAGTAGGGAAGAGTCATCAGAGAATACCAAGGGAATACAGCCAATAGCTACAGTAGGGAAGAGTCATCAGAGAATACCTGGGGAAGACAGCCAATAGCTACAGTGGAGAAGAATCATCAGAGAATACCTATGGAGACAGCCAATAGCTACAGTAGGAAAGGTCATCAGAGAATACCTAGGGAAGCAGCCAACAGCTACAGTAGGGAAGAGTCATCAGAGAATACCAATGCAAGACAGCCAATAGCTACATTAGAGAAAAGTAATCAGAGAATACTAGGGAAGACAGCCAATAGCTGCATTAAAGAAGAGTCATCAGAGAATACCTAGGGATGACAGTCAATAGCTACAGTAGGGAACTGTAATCTGAGAATACATAGAAAGAAATGCTGAATCTTGACACCAATATAAAACATGTGAACCCTAATGAACCCAAGCTCAACATGACAAAAAAGGTAGAGTTGAAGATGGGACACAGTGAATGGAAGAGACAAGTAGTGGTAAGCTGTATGGTAAGCTGTAGGTAGAGTCAGTCTAAAAAGGTACTGTCACACTAGGCAAGATCGCTAGCGATATCGCTTAAGCAACACCGATTTTATGACCAGCAGCGACATCGTCAGCGATGTCGCTGTGTGTGTACATGTAGCAGCGATGTGGCCCCTGCTGTGATGTCGCTGATCGTGCACGAACGTTCTGGGCCGTATTTTGATCGTTGGCGTCCTGCTGGTGAGCCTGAATCGCTGAGTTTAACACCCTTTATGAACGACGAGCGACCTCATTGGCGACTCATATGTCAGCGGCGCAGGGGGACTAGGCTTTAACGCCCCTCAGCTCCGATTGGTGGCCACAACATCACCTCAGAAATAGATGAAAATGGAAAACTGCGCTCCCATCCATTGTTCCAGAGCGCTTTGTGCTGCAAAGCAGAAGGCTAGCAGGACGCAGTATGGAACGATGCTGGAAATTCGCATGAAACCACTTGCGCTCGAGAACAATGGAAGGGAGCGCTAATACGTCGTCTTTTATGACGCAGTCGTCCAATCACAAAGCGAGAGCTGTGACATAAACAGTCATGACAAAATTTTTTGGGGAATATTGCACTCTAGAGGACTATGTAATAGAATTAAAGATGGATATCAAGAGGACTCTTTCATTAACCATCCTTCGGAAGACGTCGATCTTTCATTCAAAGAGGGGTTTTGGATGCAGAAATACCAAATATATGTACCTGAATCTTCTCGCCTTGAAGTCCTCAAAAGTGTCCATGATTCTAAACTGGCAGGACATCCTGGAGTTGCAAAAACACAAGACTTACTACTTTGTTTCTTTTGGTGGCCTAATTGTAGGAAGGACGTGAGGAAATATGTTTCAACCTGTTTAACATGCGCACGAAACAAGACCCCACGATCGTCTCCTCTAGGACTCTTGCAACCACTCCCAGTTCCATCCAGGCCTTGGGGATCTATTTCCATGGATTTTATTGTGGAACTACCCCCTTCCAAACAGATGACCGTCATCCTTGTCATAGTGGACCGACTCACAAAAATGGCCCACTTTATTCCAACTGAAGGAATTCCTACTGCTGAAAAAACTGCAGAACTGATGATCAAAGAGGTATTCAGGTTACATGGAATTCCTGACAGCGTGGTGTCTGACAGAGGCGTTCAGTTTACGTCAAAATTTTGGAAGAGTTTCTTTACAGCCTTGGGAGTCACGGTGAATCTTTCTACCGCTTCCATCCTCAGTCCAATGGCCAGACGGAGAGAACGAACCAGACTTTGGAGCAATACCTCCGTTGCTTCATTTCATATCTTCAGGATGACTGGGTGGACTATTTACCAACAGCAGAGTTTGCCTACAACAACTCCATACATAGCGCTACATCTCAAACCCCATTTTTTGCTAATTATGGAGTACATCCAGTATTTATCCCTAATCTGCCAGTGAACACTCCCATTCCTACTGTTAATGACAGGCTTACAAAATTACAGGAATCCCAGAAGGAATTATCAGAGATATTGCTCAAGACCCAGGAAGAATATAAGGAAGCAGCAGATAAACATCGGAGAGTGCCCCCTGCTCTTCAGGTTGGAGACAAAGTTTGGCTGTCCACTAAAAACCTTAAGACACATGTGCCATCCTCCAAATTGGGTCAGAAATTCATTGGACCTTTTCAAATTTCTGCAAAAATTAACCAGGTTGCTTTTCGTTTAAAACTTCCCAACAATCTGAGGATTCATCCAGTGTTTCACATATCCTTGCTCAAACCCTTCTGTGAAAACCCGTTTCCAGGAAGAATTCAGCCACCTCCTCCACCAGAAAGGATCCGTGGTGAAGAAGAATACATTGTGGATAAGATTCTGGACTCCCGAAAATTCAGAGGTAAACTGCAGTATCTGGTGCAGTGGGAAGGTTATGGACCAGAGGAAAATTCATGGGAACCAAAGGACAACGTCCATGCTCCTGGACTTACAAGAGCCTTCCATCAGAGGTACCCAGATAGGCCAGCTCCTGAGATGTCCGAGGAGTACTGTCAGGGATCGAACCCAGTGTCTCTTGTCCACCGGCCAGCAGCTCACTATCTGAGCTATTCTGCTGGCTACAAAGTTCCTTGCTGAACCCGGATACCATTGACTGTTGTTCCTGATCAGCTTCACCCAGTGTTCTCTCGTTTGGCCTCTGATTGCCAATTACACGCCCTATATAAACCTGGCCCTGTGGGTGTGTCATTGCGAGATTATTGTGCTTCCAGCCTTTAGTCAAGCTCTTTCTCCTGCTGTTCCTGCTGCTACAAACACTGCTCTCCTGTGAACTGACCTCGGCCTGCCACCTGACTACGTTATCTGCCTGCTCCTCTGCTACCGAACTGCCTTTCCTGTGTACCGACCTCCGGCTGCCACCTGACTACGTTATCTGCCTGCTCCTCTGCTACAAACACTGCTCTCCTGTGAACTGACCTCGGCCTGCCACCTGACTACGTTATCTGCCTGCTCCTCTGCTACCGAACTGCCTTTCCTGTGTACCGACCTCCGGCTGCCACCTGACTACGTTACCTGCCTCTGCTTCCCCTAGTGTTTGCAGTAACATCGGCTCCAACCCAGACGGGATCCTGACAGGAAGAGTCATCAGAAAATACCAAGGGAAGACAGCCAATATCTACAGTAGGGAAGAGTCATCAGAGAATACCAAGGGAAGATAACCAATATCTACAGTAAGGAAGAGTCATCAGAAAATATCAAGGGAAGACAGCCAATACCTTCAGTAAGCAACAGTCATCAGAAAATACCATGGGAAGACAGCCAATATCTACAGTAGGGAAGAGTCATCAAAAAATACCAAGGGAAGACAGCCAATGCCTACAGTAGGAAAAAGTAATCAGAGAATACCTAAGGAAGACGGCTAAAAGCTACAGTAGGGAACAGTCATCAGAGAATACCAAGACAGCCAATACCTACAATAGTGAAGAGACATCAGCGAATACCAAGACAAACCATATCTACAGTAGGGAAAAGTCATCAGAGTATGCTAGGGAATACAGCCAATACCAACAGTAGAGAAGGGCAATTAGAGAATTTTTGAGGATGATAACCAACACCTACAGTAGGTAAATCATCAGAGACTATCTGAGGAAGATAGCCAATACCTAGAGTAGGTAAAAGTCATCAGAGAATATCAAGGGAAGACAGCCAATACCTACAGTAAGTAACAGTCATCAGAAAATACCAAGGGAAGAGAGCCAATATCTAGAGTAGGGAAGAGTCATCAGAAAATACCAAGGGTAGACAGTCAATACCCACAGTAAGGAAGAGTCATCAGAAAATACCAAGAGAAGACAGCCAATATCTACAGTAGGGAAGAGTAATCAGAGAATACCTTAGGTAAACAGCTAATAGCTACAGTAAAGAACAGTCATCAGAGAATATCAAGACAGCCAATACCTACAATAGTGAAGAGTCATCAGCGAATACCAAGACAGCCAATGCCTACAGTAGGGAAGAGTCATCAGAGTATACACCAACAGTAGAGAAAAGCCATAAAAGAATATCTGAGGATGATAGCCAACCCTTACAGTAGGTAAGTCATCAGAGAATATCTGAGGAAGATAGTCAATACCTACAGTAGGTAAGAGTCATCAGAGAATACCCCAAGAAGACAGCCAATACCTACAGTAGGGAAGAGTCATCAAAGAATACCTCTGAAAGACAGCCGATACCTACAGTAGGTAAGAGTCATCAGAGAAAACCTAGGGAAGACAGCTAATACCTATAGCATTGAAGAGTCATCAAAGAATACCTAGGGAAGACAACCAATAGCTACAGTAGGGAAAAGTCATCAGAGAATACCAAGACAGCCAATAGCTACAATAGGGAAGAGTCATCAGAGAATACCTAGGGAAGACAGCCAAAATATACAGTAGGGAAAGGTCATTAGAGAATATCAAGGGAAGACAGCCAAAAGCTACAGTAGAGAAGAGTCATCAGAGAATACCTAAGGAAGACAGCCAACAGCTACAGTAGGGAAGAGTCATCAGAGAATACCTAGGGAAGACAGCCAACAGCTACAGTAGGGAAGAGTCATCAGAGAATATCAATGCAAGACAGCCAATACCTACAGTAGGGTAGAGAAATCAAAGAATATCTAGGGAAGACCGCCAATAGCTACAGTAGGGAAGAGTGATCAGAGAATATCTAGGGAAGACAGACAAAAGCTATAGTAGGAAAGAGTGATCAGAGAATTCCTAGGGAAGACAGTCAACAGCTACAGTAGGGAAGAGTCATCAGAGAATACCTATAGAAGACAGCCAATACCTACAGTAGGGTAGAGAAATCAAAGAATATCTAGGGAAGACCGCCAATAGCTACAGTAGGGAAGAGTGATCAGAGCATATCTAGGGAAGACAGACAAAAGCTACAGTAGGAAAGAGTGATCAGAGAATTCCTAGGGAAGACAGCCAACAGCTACAGTAGGGAAGAGTCATCAGTGAATACCAAGGGAATACAGCCAATAGCTACAGTAGGGAAGAATCATCAGAGAATACCTAGGGAAGACAGCCAATAGCTTCAGTAGGAAAGAGTCATCAGAGAATACCTAGGGAAGACAGCCAATAGCTACAGTAGAGAAGAGTCATCAGAGAATACCTAGGGAAGACAGCCAACAGCTACAGTAGGGAAGAGTCATCAGAGAATACCAAGGGAATACAGCCAATAGCTACAGTAGGGAAGAGTCATCAGAGAATACCTGGGGAAGACAGCCAATAGCTACAGTGGAGAAGAATCATCAGAGAATACCTATGGAAGACAGCCAATAGCTACAGTAGGAAAGAGTCATCAGAGAATACCTAGGGAAGACAGCCAACAGCTACAGTAGGGAAGAGTCATCAGAGAATACCAATGCAAGACAGCCAATAGCTACATTAGAGAAAAGTAATCAGAGAATACCTAGGGAAGACAGCCAATAGCTGCATTAAAGAAGAGTCATCAGAGAATACCTAGGGATGACAGTCAATAGCTACAGTAGGGAACTGTAATCTGAGAATACATAGAAAGAAATGCTGAATCTTGACACCAAATATAAAACATGTGAACCCTAATGACCCAAGCTCAACATGACAAAAAAGGTAGAGTTGAAGATGGGACACAGTGAATGGAAGAGACAAGTAGTGGTAAGCTGTATGGTAAGCTGTAGGTAGAGTCAGTCTAAAAAGGTACTGTCACACTAGGCAAGATCGCTAGCGATATCGCTTAAGCAACACCGATTTTATGACACAGCAGCGACATCGTCAGCGATGTCGCTGTGTGTGACATGTAGCAGCGATGTGGCCCCTGCTGTGATGTCGCTGATCGTGCACGAACGTTCTGGGCCGTATTTTGATCGTTGGCGTCCTGCTGGTGAGCCTGAATCGCTGAGTTTAACACCCTTTATGAACGACGAGCGACCTCATTGGCGACTCATATGTCAGCGGCGCAGGCGGGACTAGGCTTTAACGCCCCTCAGCTCCGATTGGTGGCCACAACATCACCTCAGAAATAGATGAAAATGGAAAACTGCGCTCCCATCCATTGTTCCAGAGCGCTTTGTGCTGCAAAGCAGAAGGCTAGCAGGACGCAGTATGGAACGATGCTGGAAATTCGCATGAACCACTTGCGCTCGAGAACAATGGAAGGGAGCGCTAATACGTCGTCTTTTATGACGCAGTCGTCCAATCACAAAGCGAGAGCTGTGACATAAACAGTCATGACATACAGTGACCACCAATCTGTGCTGAGGGGCGTGGAAAAGGTTGCGCTCAATCACACCTATCGAGGTCGGGATTTGACACAATACATGCTGTGTGACAGGTCCCAACGACCGCCGAGGTCGTTATACAGATCGCTGATTGCTGATGTGTTGTTTATGAGATCTTCCTGTTTGGAAGCTAACTAGCGACCATATAGCGATGTACAAACGATCTCTGCCAGGTCGTGTCGTTGTCGAGATCGCTGGTGTGATCGCTTAGTGTGACAGTACCTTTACATTGATGCCTTTTCTGGTACCTTCTGTTAGTTCTTTTTGTTAGAAATTATCAGCATCATAAAGGATAGTGCCTAAATACCAGTACCTTATAATGGTCACTGAAAACCACAGTGACTGCATAACAGTGTCACAACACTCTCACATCTACTAACACCAGAACACAGTGATCACAAAATAGCTCCATGCAACAATTCTTGCTCACCTATTAAAGGGAATCTGTCAGCAGGTTTTTACTATCTCATCTGAGAGAAGCCTCATATAGAGAAAGAGAAGCTGAATCCAACGATATATCACTTAGTTTACTGAGTCCAGCACTGCTGTTTTTACCATATATCCGGAACCGGATCTGTGTCAGTGTCCAAAAATCCTTTGGGGCTTGCTGATAAGGAATGGGGTTCTGAGGGGTTAACATGACTTGGAATTTTGTGCTTGTACCCTAAATCCTGATTTGGTTTTCATACCTTCCCTGTACTGATGACACCCAATTATACACATTGCCTTCTGACATCACGCCTGTATTACTATAAAATACCAGTGATTGTCTTTCCGCTGTCTCTAACATTATGTCCTCCCAATATCTAAAATTGAGTCTGTCAAAAACTGATCTCCTTGTGTTTCCTTTGGATTCTAATCTTCCCAAACCAAATATTGCCATTTCGATGTGTGGTTCTACCATTACTCCCGTGCAGCACGCTCACTGTCTCGGGGTCATATTTAAGTCACCTACACCTCAAAAATATCTCTAGAATTTGACCTTTTCTTACCTTTGACTCTGATAAAACTCTTACTGTTGCTCTTATTCATTCTCTCTGGACTATTGCAACTCTCTACTAATTAGTCTCCATTTCACTAAACTCTCCCCTCTCCAATTTGTCCTGAGTGCAGCATCCAGGATCATATTCTTCTCCAACCACTACACTGTTGCCTCTACCCTGTGCCACTCATTGTACTGGTTGCCCATCCGCTACAGACTCCAATACAAACTTATCTGTTTCATCCACAAAGAGCTCTACGGTTCAGCACCACCTTACACCTCCTCCCTTATCTCAGTCTACCACCCTATCCGTGCCCTCTGTTCTGTGATTGACCTAAGACTAACATCCTCAATAAACCAAACTTCCCACTCCAATCATCAAGATTTCTCACAAGCTGCACCTATTCTCTGGAATGCACTACCCAGGACGATTCAATTAATTCCCAATACCCACAGTTTTAACAGCTTCGCGACCTTTGCCATACTAGTACTGCTCTGCGGGAGGAGCTTTTGTGCCCAGAGCAGTACTGGTACGGCGGCATGATCGCGCGGCCTCACACGGAGCGCCGCAGAGATCGCGTGCGGGTGTCAGCTGTATGTGACAGCTGACACCCCACAGCAATGCACCAATCGTGGGCATTTAACCCCTCTGATGCTGCTGTCAGTATTGACAGCGACATAAAGAAGCATCGCGCAGGGAGGGGGCTCTCTACACGATGTCCTATGGTCTCTATGGAGACCCCTGACACCAAGATGGCCGCAAGGTCCTTCCCGGTCCTGCAGTGGCTTGTGATGGCATGCCTTCTTCCCTGCTTGTCAGTTCACTAATCTGATACTTTGCAGTGCCATGTCAGATCAGCGATCTTACATTATACAGTGATGTCCCATACTGGGACAATGTAAAAAAACATATTATAAAGTGTAAAAATATTTTTTAAAAAATCCCCAAATAAAAAAAATAAATATTTTTCCAATAAATACATTTATGTAAAAAAAAAAACAATAAAAGTATACATATTTGGTATCGCCGTGTCCGTAACGACCTGCTCTATAAAACTGTCCCACTAGTTAACCCCCTCAGTGAACACAGTAAAAAAATACTGTATATACTCGAGTATAAGTCAACCCAAGTGTAAGCCGAGGCACCTAATTTTGCCACGGAAAACTGGGAAGATGTTGACTCAAGTATAAGCTGGGTATGCATTGTCCCCTCATCCCTATCCTTGTATGCATGGCTCCTCATTCCTGTCCTGGTATGCATGGCTCCTTATTCCTGTCCTTGTATGCATGGCTCCTTATCCCTGTCCTTGTCTGCATGGCTCCTCATCCCTGTCTTGGTATGCATGGCTCCTCATCCCTATCCTTGTATGCATGGCTCCTTATCCCCATCCTTGTCTGCATGGTTCCTCATCCCAGTCCTGGTATGCATGGCTCCTCATTCCTATCCTTGTATGCATGGTTTCTTATCCCTATCCTTGAGTGCATGGCCCCCCCATGAGAAAAACTAAAAAAAAAAAAACCTCAACTTACCTTCCCTGCGTGCCCTCGCAGCATCCTGTTCTGGCGCAAGCAGCTCCTGCGGCCCAGCGATCACGTGTCACCACTCATTAAGGTAATGAATTTTCACCTCTCTCCACTCACTGGGGACACGTGATGGCTCTGCCACAGGAGCTGCTTGCGCCGGAACAAGATGCTTCGAGGGCGTTCAGGGAAGGTAAGTAGGAGGGATTTTTTTACAGCTGCTGAAAGCCGGTGGCTGTGGCTCTAACTGTAGCTGTGCGCGCTATAAGAGAAATGAATATTCATTGCCAGTTCAGTGAATATTCATTTCTCTTTAGCAGCGGGCACAGTTACAGCCGCAGCCACTGGCTCCTGCCTCCTGTGACCTGCTGCTCCACCTCCCCCACCAGCTTCTGGAACGATAACTCGTGTATAAAACGGGGAGGGCATTTTCAGCACAAAAAATGTGCTGAAAAACTTAGTTTATTGTTAGAATCCATTTCGTTTTGACCATCCGCCATCTTGTTGTGGTTTTCTGGCTGCTGGTCTTTTTCCTCTGGTGCTGAGTTTGTCTAAGGTCAGGTGATTGTATCACCCTTTATTACCCAGCACCTGCCTCCCAGTCCTTGCTGGACAACAGTGTTAATCCACTAGATTTCTGGTTAGGTGCTTTAATAGCTTTCTGTGTTTGATATTGTGCAGTTCTGGGATCTCTAGTTCTCTGTTGCTTGCTTGATTTTTTGGTTTTCCTTTCGTTTCTGCAGCTTCCTACTATTTTCCTACTAGGACCTTTAGGTCTCTGTTTGAGTTTAGCCTAGGAAACATCGGTGGGTCTATTCACAAGTAATAGGTCGCCCACTCCATCGTAGGGCTTCAGCCTAGTCCTAGTACAGGGTCAGCTTCACCCCCTTCTGCCCTAGTCCTGAGTTGCAGATCCGAAACACTTATACATGAGTATATACGGTAAAGAAAACGAGACAAAAATAATGCTTTATCATATCGCTGATCAAAAAGAGCAATAAAACGCGATAAAAAAGACTGACATCATCTTGTCCCGCAAAAAACAAGCTGCCATACAGCTCCATCAGCAGAAAAATAAAAAAGTTATAACTCTCAGAATAAAGCGATGCAAATGTAATTATTTTTTCTATAAAATAGTTTTTATTGTGTAAAAGCGCCAAAACAAAAGAAACATATAAATGAGGTATCGCTGTAATTGTACTGACCCGAAGAATAAAGCTGCCTTACCAATTTTACCACACGCGGAATGGTATAAAAAAAAGCAATTCCTCAATTGGTGGTTTTTGTTCCTTCTCTCTCCCAAAAATTGGAATAGAAATTGATCAAAAAATGTCATGTGCCTGAAAATGGTACCAATAGAAACGCCAGCTCATCCCGAAAAAAACAAGCCCTCACATGACTCTGTTGGCCGAAATGTAAAAAAATTATAGCTCTCAAAATATGGTGATGCAAAAACTAGTTTTTGCAATAAAAAGCGTCATTTAGTGTGTGACAGCAGCCAAACATAAAAACCCGATATAAATCTGGTGTCGCTGTAATCGCACCGACCCGAAGAATAAAGTCGCCTAATCATTTATATCGCATGAGGAATGGTATAAAAAATAAATAAAACCAATTCTTCACATGCTGTAGATTTTTTCATTCTGCCTCCCAAACATCGCAGTAAAGCTTGGCGCACATTTATCCTGCGCTCTGCGCTGAGCGCTTACGACAAGTGTTTCCATGTAAATCTCTGAAATATGTGATTCAGACAGAACTCCGGTGAAAAATTCTCTATAATGAGGCAGATGGAGGCACTGTGGACGCCATAGTACCTGTGATCTGGGGGGTGTCCGTCTTTTTAGGATTGCATAAAAGTGCCGTTCCCACAGTTTTGTGCACTTCTGAAAAGAAGGACATAGTGGAACAGAGGCTAGACGGAGTCCAGAGTAACTCTGCTGCCTCACAATAGTGGGGATCCAACGGGGTTTTATCTGAATCACGCCACACAGAGATTTAGATAGAAACCCCAAAGTAAGTGGTCAGCGTAGAGTGCCAGATAACTGTGATTCCAAACGTTATGTAAAATGTTCCCAATAATCCACTCAATCCACAAAAAAAGCTAGTCCCCACACAGATCTGTAATCTGTTAACAGAAATATAGGGGGATTCCACATTACTGGTAGCAAAAAGGCTCTGGAAAAGAGAAATGGTTCCTCATTTGCCAAAAGAAATTCAGCAAATTCTCTGCTCACAAATTCAAATGCCACCTTCCCTTCTGAGCCCCAATGTGCCTAAACCACATATAGCGCTCACATGTCTGGCATTTCTGTAGTGATGAGAGCCCACCTAATTTACAGATGCATGTCTCAAGAAGCATGAGCTGGGCATAATGTACTGGTCACTACAACGGCAGTTTGCAATTTTCACTCAGCAACATCTGCTGCTTGTTTCTGGAAAAGACCCATGGAGTCAAAATCGTCTCTACATCTATAGATAAATTCCTAAAGGGTTATAATTTCCAAAATGAGGTCACTTGAGGGGAATTTTTCTTAAATAGCACTTAGGGCTCTTTATACGGAATCCACAAACTAGTCTAGGAAAATCTACTCTCCAGGAGGCAAATAGGGCTCGACAAATAGCACTCTGTCACTCCAGAGTCACTCCGTATGGCACAATAAAGAAGCACAAGGAAATATAAACAATATCTAAAAAATGAATAAATATAAGGATAAAAATATAAATAATTATAATATCCTGGATAATTAATATTGTAATATCACCTAAAAATGGATGGCAGACCATCCGGATAAATGAAAAAAGCAAAACTGAGGGTATGGCAAACCAGTGGGACAAGAATATATAAGATAAAAATAAAAAATAAAAAAATAAATGATAAATATAATAAAGCTCAAGTAATAAAATAGCCTTTATTAATACATGGCATAATACAGAACACCACATGTAATACCATGTGTGTCTAAAATAAAATACAATAAAATAGGGCACACACAAATATGAATAAAGTTCAATACATCATATAAATATGAATAAAAAATAGAAAATATAGAAGGCTCATGGATATAACCAGGTAAGTGACCATGTAGTCCACTAAATGAAAATACTAAATTTAAAAAAAGTAGATAATAATATACAATCTAAGGTGCAGTGTGCAAAGTGCATAAGTGTATGCAATACAAATGCAAAAAATGTGCAATTAAACGCAGTGATAAACCATAATAATTTGATATATTTATGTATATATTCATTTACGTTTATAATTTATATACTACATTATTTATTATTATGTTTCATTATTCATTTTTTGTCTCTTCTTCATTATTTGCAATGTATTCACCATATATGATCTACAGGGATCCTTAAATGTTTTGCATACATATGTACATATATATTCTATTGAGTGGTACTTGACTGAGGATGTTTTATATTTATGGTGCCTACTATTTGCTTCATGCTTAGCGCTTATCTGGCCTGTGGTGCCGGGAGCAAACTTGGCTATAGCACCTATCATTATCCTTACTCGCTCATTTTCTCATTTTCCGTTCCCTGATATGAATGACTCCAGATCTGAGCAAGTGCGCATGTCCGGCTTGTGGTGCCGGGTGTTTGCATGGTGACGGCGTCTACACGTGGAGGCACTCAGGGCTTCACCCAGCGGTGTTACGCCACGTGACGCCTGTCGCAATGTAGCTTCCGGTTCACCAGCTGCGCATGCGCCGACGTTTTTGCTCGATTGAATTTCAATTATTATAAATAGCCCATGTTAGTTTATGCTTACCATCCCCCTGACGAAGGAACATAATTCCGAAACGTGCGTTGGGTGCGCGTTCTTGTGGCACACCTCACCAGTCTTTGGCTCCCAGGTATATTATCCATTTTTTGCACATGTTGTATGCATATTGCACTGTGTTCATTATTGTGTTTTCTTATTTTTCAAATAACTTTATTAAATTTTAAGAGTTTAAAAGGAAGTGGAGGAAAGGGGAATTGGAGAGGAAGTAAGGATAGATAATTCCATTCTTACATATACATATGTATATGTAAGTCATATTACAAGACTCGTTAAAGGGTTGATTGTGACTTGTAGGATCGCTACTTCCATAGGTGGCGCTATAGAGTACAAGTCCTCTTTGTTTGAAGAGGCAATTTGCATACATATGCTCGGTGCCTTGGGGTGATCATCGACTCTGCCCTCTCTTTCAAACCACATATCCAAGCCCTCGCCACCTCCTGCCGCCTCAAACTCAAAAATATTTCCCGGATCCGCTCATTCCTCAACCATGAAACCACAAAAACACTAGTGCACGCCCTTATCATCTCCGCCTCGACTACTGCAACCTCCTACTGTCTGGCCTCCCCTCTAGCACTCTGGCACCACTCCAGTCCATCCTACACTCTGCTGCACAACTAATCCACCTGTCTTCCCGCTATTCCCCAGCCTCCCCACTATGCCAGGCCCTTCACTGGCTTCCTATTGCCCAGAGGCTCCAGTTCAAAACCTTAACCATGACATACAAAGCCATCCACAACCTTTCTCCTCCATACATCTGTGACATGGTCTCCCGCTACCTACCTACACGCAACCTTCGATCCTCTCAAGATCTCCTTCTCGACTCCCCCCTCATCTCTTCTTCCCACAACCGCATACAAGACTTCTCCCGGGCTTCCCCCATACTCTGGAACTCCCTGCCGCAAAACATCAGACTTTCACCAACAACGGAGACCTTCAAGAAAAACCTGAAGACCCACCTGTTCCGACAAGCCTACAACCTGCAATGATCCTCAGTGTACTGAACCATCGCACGACCAGCTCTACCCTCTCCTAGTGTATTCTCACCCATCCCTGTAGACTGTGAGCCCTCGCGGGCAGGGTCCTCTCTCCTTCTGTACTTGTGTGTCCCTTGTCTAGCACATGTTTATTGTATCTGTCTATATTTTTCCCTTTTCATATGTAAAGCGCCATGGAATAAATGGCGCTATATAAATGTATAATAATAATAATAATAATAATATACATATATACATAAACATGTAATATTTACAATAATAATAAAACAAAGCATATACAATTCCAATTGTACCTCAGGTTTCAAACATGAATAACTTCAAGAAGTCACAACTTCATCACATTTTATTTGGAATTCCACAGTCCCACTTTAGATGATATTTATTCAAAGAACCGGATTGAATAGCCATCCTCTCCTCCATTGAACTGTGTAAACGTAGAGTATCAAGAATATCTCTAAAATTTGGTACATCGGCTTTCTTCCACCATTGGGCTATAGAAATTTTGACTGCTAGGAATATGTGTATGATTATTATTTGATTGTAGGACTAATGTTTTCTAAGTCTAAGGATAAGGGGTCATATTAATGAATTCTTTAGACAGAGAATTGACATGGAATTTTACCTGCAGCCATAGTTTGCTCAACTTAGGGCAACTCCAGAAAATGTGGTAAATAGACCCTTTTAACTGACAATCCCTCCAACAAAGAGGTGAAATATCATTGTTTATATGGGATAATCTTAGGGGTGTGTAATACCATCTGTTTACCAGTTTCAAATATGACTCATGTAAACTCATGGTAGTCATAGATTTATTAGATACTCTGAGAGCATGTTCCCATTGAGCTGGGGTAATGGGTGAACCCAAATCCACTTCCCATCTTTTTAAACAAGTATCAGGAGAAAACACCAGGTCCTTGTTAAAATGAAGATACACATTTTTAAGTGTCCAATTGTTTTTAAGTTGGGGGTTATTTATTAATAGGTAAATAATATTGTAATTTATGGACCTACTATTCAATAATTGTTGAAGACAATTTTTTATCAACTGAAATGACATGAACTCATTTGCCGGAATATGGAATTTGTCCTTCAGATTAGAAAAGGAAGTGATATGCACACCGTCCCCTATTTTCTTTATATTGTAAGTTGTCCAGTTGGACGGTATCGGACATTTGTAAAAAAGAGTCAAGAATTTAAGAGGCAGGTTCCTCAGGATAGAAATTTTTTCCTCTCTTTTTTTTAATTTGACTAGTTTTTTCCAAGCCTCCAAGATAGCCCCTACAGTTGGATGTTTATGTTCTTTAGCCTTCGGGTTAAAAATATGATTAACAAAGACCTCTTGTAATGGAGAATAGTTGTTACAGGCAAGCTCAAGATCCTTCCAAGCTGGGCTTTCCACTTCGTTAAACCAATAAAGACTTTGCTTGACTAAAGAGGCCTGATAATATGCCCATAGGTTTGGAAGGGCAAAGCCTCCCCTGTTTCTTTGGCGATATAGAGCATTTTTAGCTATCCTTGGCTTTTTGCTGTTCCAAATAAAGGAATTAAGCAGCTTTTGTAGAGTATCTATAATTTTTAAATGAATTTTTAATGGAATAGTTCTAAAAAAATATAGGACCTTTGGCAGGATAAAAGATTTGATCACTAAGATCTTCCCCAATAATGTAAGGTCTAAGGTACTGAAATGAGCCAGATCTTTAATAATAGTATCAGAAAGGTTTTTAAAATTAACATTTCCCACAGATCCCATATTATTAGTAATCATAATTCCCAAATAAATCAAGTGTTCCTTTTCTAGTTTAAATTTAGTATCCTTAATAACCTGTTCAATGTCAGGAGCTTTCATATGAAAAGGCATGACCTTAGATTTGGAAACATTGACTTTAAAGAAGGAAATCTTAGAAAATTCCTCCAAAAGTGATGTCAAAGCTTTAACTGACTCAACAGGATCTGTGATAGTTAGAAAAATATCATCTGCAAAAGGAGTCACTTTGTGAGAATTGAATCTGGTTTTAATACCGGAAATTAAAGGGGAAGTTCTTATGGCTTCTGCTAAAGGTTCAACAGCCAGGGTGAAGAGAAGCGGGGATAATGGGCAGCCCTGTCTGGTTCCGTTTTTTATTAATATAGGTTTGGACAGATGATTGTTTACATAAATTTTTGCGTTGGGTTCGGTGTAGAGGGAAAAGACACTTTTAATAAATTTGTCGTTGAACCCAAATTTTGAGAGGGTTAATTTAAGGAATATCCAGTTTAACCTATCGAAAGCCTTCTCAGCATCTAGGGAAACAAAGAGTGATGGGACATTAGTCGACTTTATTAGTGAAAGGATGTTGAGAATTCTACGGGTACCGTCTGGTGCCTGCCTACCAGATATAAAGCCCAATTGATCCTTTTTTATTAATTTAAGAAGGATAGATTGAAGACGATTGGCCAGTATCTTGGAAAATAATTTAATGTCTCCATTAATGAGGGAGATTGGTCTGAAATTTTGGACTCTATCAAGTCCTTCTTTCCACTTAGGGATCATCACAATTGTGGCCTCCAGCATGCTTTTTGGAAAAGAACCTAATGCGGAAGCATGTGCAAAAAGTAAGGATAAATGCGGGGATAACATTTTGGAGAATGACTGGTAATATTCATTATGATACTATTAGATGGTATATTATACTATCTTATATTTTCCTAAGATATGTATGTCCAATATGTCCACACTATGTCTATGGTCGTTAGAATTCTTCATTTTTTCTATTTCTTATTTTTTTAAAAAAAGTTTTTTCTTTTTATTTCTACATTTATACTAAAGGCATTTATACCTAATATTATGTGTCGCTTACAGCACACATATATATATATATATATATATATAAGACCTTATACCTATTTATTTTGTATAGTTATTTTGTTTTTTATTTTTTATTTTTTTCTTTTATTTTTATGGTCCTTTTGCTCCCATTGGACTTTTTTTGATACCCCCCATTTGTGGTGTAACATATTCTGTACTTCAATTTTGGTTGTCTTGTTCATTATTATTTTCAACTCATGTGTATTTACTTTGTGGTATTAATGTACTTCAGTTATTGTTTTCTTTTATTTATTCTATTGTTTTCTTTCTACACAGTAAATGGTACCTCTTGAAAAAGGCACAAAACGCCGAAACGTTGAGATATTATGTACTATACTTACCTTTGTTATGCGGAGTTCCTCCTTTTTCACATGAGCTGTCTTTGTTTCAATAAAGATTTTTGTTTTGCATCCAATTATCGTTTGGTGTGCCGGATTATATTACTGACTGGTAATATTCATTGACAAAACCATCTGGCCAGGTGACTTAAGCGACTTAAGTTTGTTAATTGCGGATGAAATTTCTTCAATACTGAAAGGCTTATTAATAATATCTAAGTCTAGTTTACTTATCTGTGGCAGATTTAAATCAACTAGAAAGGATTCGATGTCTGACAAATTAGGAGTGTGGGTATCCGAATCCTTGTCTAGATTGTATAAATTTTCAAAGTATTCTGAAAAAATGTCCGCAATATCCTGGGGATGGGATTTGATAATCCCCGATGAGGAATGAATTTTATGTATTCTTTTTTTTAGTCGCTCTGATTTCAATTTCTGCATCATAAATCGCGAGGGTTTATTTTTTGAGGAGTAATTGTTAAATTTTGAGGCTCTTAAGACTGAATCATATTCAGTTAAAAGGTGATCGCTAAGTTGTTGTCTCAACTTCAGTAGCTCTTTGTGTAGGGTGAGAGACTGGGATTTCAATTGGGACTGTTTTTCCTCAACCTTTCTTATGTTTTCTTGTAAAGTGGTAATAGTTCCCCTCATTTCCCTTTTATGTCTAGCCGATAATTGAATTATCTTTCCCCTCAAAACCGCCTTATGGGTGTGACGCTTCCCACGGCTGCGGGGCGTTGGGACATGGCATAGCTTGCCTAACTAGCCAATGCTCCCACGCCGCCAGTCAACGACGACGTGAGGCATGCGTCCCAGATGGTAAGAGAATGTGGACCCACTGGACCACAGAGGAAGACCCGGGCCTGCCCGGACTAGGGGAGGGCAGCGACCGGGATCCGTGGCAGCTGAGCATGTGGGCAAGATGGCAACCTGCAGGACTAGACAACACCGCACAACTTCAGGTATGAAGAAACAAAGTTTACTTAAAGACACACACAGTACATAAACAGAACATAATGCCGGGCTCCCGATTCCGCACATCAGAGAAGGATACACGTCTCAGGATCACAGACGAGTGCAGGAGGACATCACGGGTAGATGCAGTCCAAGGTTATCTGGCACGGGCATACTAGGGCGGCCTCTCTCTCAGGCCTCAGGCGTAGCACAGGCTCAGCAGGAGAACATCAGACACTGACCTCAGACAGACTTCAGACGATGGCGGGGTCATCACAGGTAGATGCAGTCCAGGATCATCTGGCACGGGCATACTAGGACGGCCTCTCTCTCAGGCCTCAGGCGTAGCACAGGCTCAGTAGGAGAACATCAGACACTGACCCAGGACAAACGTCATCACAGGGTAGACCTCGGAGGAACCGGCAGGACATCGGGACATCAGGAACACGGACTGGATCTCAGGTACTCAGGAACACAGACAGGACATCAGGAACACGGATTGGATCTCAGGAACTCAGGAACACGGACAGGATATCAGGAACACGGATTGGATCTCAGGGACACAGGAACACGGACAGGATATCAGGAACACGGATTGGATCTCAGGGACACAGGAACACGGACAGGATATCAGGAACACGGAATGGAACTCAGGGACACAGGAACACGGACAGGAAGTCAGGAACATGGATTGGATCTCAGGGACTCAGGAACACGGACAGGATATCAGGAACACGGATTGGATCTCAGGAACACGGACTGGAACTCATGAACATCAGAGCACTGACATCGGACTCCGAACATCTGGCAACGAACGGCAGGCTCCGGACATCTGGCAACGATCGGCAGGCTCCGGACATCAGGCAGGCCCCGGACATCTGGAAGTGGTCATTGGACATCAGGCCATAGTCATCAGGCATCAGACATCTGGCAGACAGGGGCGGAACTATAGTGGAAGCAGGGGAAGCAGCTGCCACAGGGCCCGGGCTAGAAGGGGGCCCGTCCCTGCTGCAGCTGCCCTGTGATTTAGGAGCAAAAAGGGGGGCCCGAGCACGCTGGCAAATGGATCCGCGCTCGGGCCCCCTCCCAACATTTTGTTCAGGCTTCTGACTCTGAACGCTGATGCATAACAACACTGTGTTGTTTTAAAGAGACACTACAGTGTTGTAAATGCAGACAGCGAACAGAAATGAGCACTGTAGCTTTAAGCTGCGGCCCAGTGCATTATGGTCCGTCTGTCACAGCGTGTGTGCATGTGGGGGCGGACAGCAGACGGCCAGGCAGACCACATGAAGCAGCAGGCTGACTGGACAAGCAGGTGGAAGCCCGGGCGAGCAGGGTGAGTACCGTGAGTCTCTCAACAGTGAGAAGAGGCTTGGCTGCTCAATGGTGACTGGGAGGGCAGGTGCAGCTGGAGGCAGGTGCAGCAGATCTAACAGGGCCCACATTCAACAGGGCCCAGGCCCCAGGCTGCAGTGCAGGGGGCCCACATTCAACACAGGGCCCAGGTAGCAAGGGGCCCGCATTCCAACAGGGCCTCGGGCTCCTGGGCCCTGTTTGACGCAAGCCTCAAGTCACCACTAACCTCCCCCTGGGCCCTGTTGGGCACGGGACCTCAGTCACCAGTAGCCTCCCCCTGGCCCAGTAACAGCCTCATGGTTGCTACAAGTGACGAGTGACACCCTGATCTCTGCTACATGTGACAAGTAACAACCTCAGCTCTGCTACATGTAACAAGTAACAACCTCAGCTCTGCTACATGTGACAAGTACAACCTCAGCTCTGCTACATGTGACAAGTAACAACCTCAGCTCTGCTACATGTGACAAGTAACAACCTCAGCTCTGCTACATGTGACAAGTAACAACCTCAGCTCTGCTTCATGTGACAAGTAGCAACCTCAGCTCTGCTACATGCGAGGAGTGACAGCCTCATCTCTGCTACATGCGCGGAGTGACAGCCTCAGCTTTGCTATACAAGTAGCAGAGCTGAGGCTGTCACTCCTCACATGTTGCAGAGATGAGGCTGTCACTCCTTACATGTAGCAGAGCTGAGGCTGTCACTCCTCGAATGTAGCAGAGCTGAGGCTGTCCCTACTCACATGTAGCAGAGCTGAGGCTGTTTCCTCCTTACAACATCTGTCATCTCCATGTAGCAGAACTGAGTCTGTCACTCCTCACATGTAGCAGAGCTGAGGCTGTCACTCCTCACATGTAGCAGAGCTGAGGCTGTCACTCCTCACATGTGTAATTGGTGAGGGCGTGGTGCAGAAGTACGGTATACAGAACAATCTTAGATTATTCTGTATACCGGACTGTTGTTCTACTGAATAAATCATCCGTTTTGAAAGCAATTTGCAGGCTGGATTACAAGTTTCTTCACATATTTACTCTGGAGAAAGCCTACCTTCGTCACTACCTCAGTTGCTTCCTGGGAGTTGGTTCTTTTCTGTTATTTCACTATCATTACTCCAAAAACCTCTAATTTTGGATAATAAAGGTATCTTTCTTAACACAACTTGGGTAGACCGGGATTGGCAACGCGCGCGAGGGGGGGGGCCCCATTGTGAAGTTTGCTGTGGGGCCCTGCCGTTCCTAGTTACGCCCCTGCTGGCAGAGACCTGAAAAGGAACCCCAGCAGTCTGGTGCAAGCCCCGCCAGGCTCAACGGGAGCTGGCCGGGGATTGCACAGAAACTGAGCACAGAGTAACAGAAACTCAGCACACACACCGGACTCCTGCTTCCAAGATGAACTCAGGTTATATAGCAAAGAATCACAGTCACTGGCACAAGGTTCAGGACACGAGGACTTCAGGAACATAACACAGCGGACACAGTTCAGACAGTCAGGTACAGGATCCGATCCAGGATCAGGGAATCAGGAAACAAAACACAACAGGAACAGGCCTGGATATGCAACCTCCAGGAAGGGCGATCTGGGTATTCTGCCCCCAGAGCTGGCGGAAACACAAGACACAGTTCAGACATTCAGGTACCGTAACAGATCCAGGAACAGGGATTCAGAGAACAAGACACAACAGGAACAGGCCTGGATATGCAGCCTCTAGGAAGGGCGATCTGGTTACTCAGCCCCCAGAACAGGCGGAAAGACGAGACAGGACAAAGGGAATCAGCTCTCCAGAACTGATCGCACTCAGAGCAGGAGCTGAACACACAAACACACACGGTAGGTTCAGGAACTCAATGCAAAGCTCTGGCAACACCCCACAGGGCTGGGGAACTTTATATATGAGCTGCCTCACAGCGATAGGCTGGAGCAGCAATTCTAGTGCACACCCATTCCTCATAAAAGCAGGACAGGTGTGGGCCGCGCCCCCTATGCAGAGCCAGACACAACTCAACACAGAAGGACACCTGACAGTGGCTGCAGCCTCAACACACGTAGTAAGTCATGCACCACTGCAGAGGACTTTGCAACCTACGGGTAGCTTCTATAGCAGGCCAGGGACCGCACATGCGGGTGGTCATGCAAAGCAGCGGAGACACTCACGCAAGTACGGCTATGCAGCAGAGCTGGGAACTGAGCAGCATCCATACAGGTAACAGACAACAGTATCCCAGCTGGTTAGGGGAAGGGAGCAAAAGGGTTAAAGCAAAGACATGCAAAGTAACGTGGAAAAAAAGTACAGACAATACCAGCGATACAGTATCCCCCTCCTCAGGCCCCCTCTTCT
Source organism: Oophaga sylvatica (assembly GCA_033576555.1). NCBI lineage: Eukaryota > Metazoa > Chordata > Amphibia > Anura > Dendrobatidae > Oophaga > Oophaga sylvatica. Next base: position 100,681,419 of record JARQOD010000010.1, read on the forward strand.
GAAGACCCAAGTAAAAAAAAATTCCCCAGAAAATTCACTTGGGTTTGGTGGTAAGTCCCACAGTTCACAATATGGCAGAGTTCATAGCTCGAAAAGTCCGAACTGCTGACCAAGCGGGGAATCGAGCCATCTAGTCCACTTACCACGTGGGGACCAAGCAGTCTAGTTCACACATTAGGTGGAGCTTGGAGAAAGTCCTGCAGACCACACATGCTCAGCGGAGTCCATGGCCAGAGCTTTCTGTGACGCTTCCCACGGCTGCGGGGCGTTGGGACATGGCATAGCTTGCCTAACTAGCCAATGCTCCCACGCCGCCAGTCCACGACGACGTGAGGCATGCGTCCAGATGGTAAGAGAATGTGGACCCACTGGACCACAGAGGAAGACCCGAGCCTGCCCGGACTAGGGGAGGGCAGCGACCGGGATCCGTGGCAGCTGAGCATGTGGGCAAGATGGCGACCTGCAGGACTAGACAACACCGCACAACTTCAGGTATGAAGAAACAAAGTTTACTTAAAGACACACACAGTACATAAACAGAACATAATGCCGGGCTCCCGATTCCGCACATCAGAGAAGGGTACACGTCTCAGGATCACAGACGAGTGCAGGAGGACATCACGGGTAGATGCAGTCCAAGGTTATCTGGCACGGGCATACTAGGGCGGCCTCTCTCTCAGGCCTCAGGCGTAGCACAGGCTCAGCAGGAGAACATCAGACACCGACCTCAGACAGACTTCAGACGATGGCGGGGTCATCACGGGTAGATGCAGTCCAGGATCATCTGGCACGGGCCTACTAGGATGGCCTCTCACTCAGGCCTCAGGCGTAGCACAGGCTCAGCAGGAGAACATCAGACACTGACCCAGGACAAACGTCATCACAGGGTAGACCTCGGAGGAACCGGCAGGACATCGGGACATCAGGAACACGGACTGGATCTCAGGTACTCAGGAACACAGACAGGACATCAGGAACACGGATTGGATCTCAGGAACTCAGGAACACGGACAGGATATCAGGAACACGGATTGGATCTCAGGGACACAGGAACATGGACAGGATATCAGGAACACGGATTGGATCTCAGGGACACAGGAACACGGACAGGATATCAGGAACACGGAATGGAACTCAGGGACACAGGAACACGGACAGGAAGTCAGGAACACGGATTCGATATCAGGGACTCAGGAACACGGGCAGGATATCAGGAACACGGATTGGATCTCAGGAACACGGACTGGAACTCAGGAACATCAGAACACTGGCATCGGACTCCGGACATCTGGCAACGAACAGCAGGCTCCGGACATCTGGCAACGATCGGCAGGCTCCGGACATCAGGCAGGCTCCGGACATCTGGAAGTGATCATCGAACATCAGGCCATAGTCATCAGGCATCAGACATCTGGCAGCGACCTGAAAACGAACCCCAGTGGTCTGGTGCAAGCCCCGCCAGGCTCAACGGGAGCTGGCCGGGGATTGCACAGAAGCTGAGCACAGAGTAACAGAAACTCAGCACACACACCGGACTCCTCCTTCCAAGATGAACTCAGGTTATATAGCAAAGAATCACAGTCACTGGCACAAGGTTCAGGACACAGAAGGACTTCAGGAACATAACACAGCGGACACAGTTCAGACAGTCAGGTACAGGATCCGATCCAGGATCAGGGAATCAGGAAACAAAACACAACAGGAACAGGCCTGGATATGCAGCCTCCAGGAAGGGCGATCTGGGTATTCTGCCCCCAGAGCTGGCGGAAACACAAGACACAGTTCAGACATTCAGGTACCGGGACAGATCCAGGATCAGGGATTCAGGGAACAAGACACAATAGGAACAGGCCTGGATATGCAGCCTCCAGGAAGGGCAATCTGGGTATTCTGCCCCCAGAGCTGGCAGAAACACAAGACACAGTTCAGACATTCAGGTACCGGACAGATCCAGGATCAGGGATTCAGGAACAAGACACAAAGGACAGGCCTGGATATGCAGCCTCCAGGAAGGGCGATCTGGGTACTCAGCCCCCAGAACAGGCGGAAACACGAGACAGGACAAAGGGAATCAGCTCTCCAGAACTGATCGCACTCAGAGCAGGAGCTGAACACACAAACACACACGGCTAGGTTCAGGAACTCAATGCAAAGCTCTGGCAATGCCCCACAGGGCTGGGGAACTTTATATATGAGCTGCCTCACAGCGATAGGCTGGAGCAGCAATTCTAGTGCACACCCATTCCTCATAAAAGCAGAACAGGTGTGGGCCGCGCCCCCTATGCAGAGCCAGACACAACTCAGCACAGAAGGACACCTGACAGTGGCTGCAGCCTCAACACACGTAGTAAGTCATGCACCACTGCAGAGGACTTTGCAACCTACGGGTAGCTTCTACAGCAGGCCAGGGACCGCACATGCGGTGTGTCATGCAACGCAGCGAGACACTCACGCAAGTACGGCTACGCAGCAGAGCTGGGAACTGAGCAGCATCCATACAGGTAACAGACAACAGTATCCCAGCTGGTTAGGGGGAAGGGAGCAAAAGGGTTAAAGCAAAGACATGCAAAGTAACGCTGGAAAACAAAGTACAGACAATACCAGCGTTACAATGGGCTTGCCAAAGTGTGAAAGGATCGATTCCTTCCAGATCGTTTTCATTAAAGTAATTGCAAATTGTTTCCTCTAGGATTTTCTTAAATTTGGGAATCTTGAGTACGGACTGATTAATCTTCCATAAAAAGGTATTGGTTACCGGTGGGCCTACTGCAAATTGGGCCAACAAAGGGGAATGATCTAAAAAGGACTTTTTTATTATCGTTACTTTTTTAAATTTGGATAAGGAAAAGATGTCCGTAAGAAATAGGTGATTCTAGAGGAGGAATTGTGGGTGCTAGAGAAATGGTGTATTCCTTAGAGGATGAATTTAAGCATCTAAAAACATCATATAACTCATTCTGGGCTATCCATTTGCACAAAGAGGATGACAAACGGGTGGAAGAGGAGGAATCTAACTTGGTGTCAGGAACCATGTTAAAATCACCAATCATTAGGAGATCTCCCTGTTTAATTTTGTCCACTTTCCTAATTAGCCTATTAAAAAATGAAAGCTGATTTTTAAGAGGAGCGTAAATATTAACAATCGTAAAGGGTTTATTGTTGAACCTGCCAATTAAGATATGAAAATGACCCCTAGAATCCACCTCCTCTCTGATGAATTGGAAATCTATTTTGTTACTAATAATTGTCATAACCTCCGCTTTACTTTTATTGTTATAAGCCGCGAAAACTGTATGGAAAATTTTTGTGTTGGAAGACAGGATGGCCACTCCTCGCAAATTTAGTTTCCTTGAAACAAATAACATCTGCCTTATACAATTTGAATTCTTTCCATATACTAAATCTCTTGAAAGGGCTATTCAAACCCCTCACATTGTAAGAAAGAAAATTTAATTCCATTTATAATATTTAATCCTGAAGCAAGAATTCGAAACCTGTAAAAACTAGAACTAGTTCTAATTAACAAACAATAACAGAATATACACTACACACTTTACCAGGGAGAAACCAGACAAGGTTTCTAACCTAAATTTGGGGAAATAAAAAAATGTGGCAAGGAGCCTGTGAGACCAAATCAATTACTTAGAATTTATCACTGACCTCCTGAATCAAATTTTTTTGTGACTCGAAACCAGAGAGAATGGAGTCTTTGAGGGACTTACAAAAATTTGCAAGAACCCCTTCTGATACTGGCTTATCTGATTGTGTAAAGGACTCATAATTAACTATGTCGAGTTTCGAGGAAATAGTACCTGAGGCCTCAGCACAACCTTTTTTAGCGAGGGGCTTAACAGGACTCCCATTCAAAGAGAATTCCCCTGAGGTATTATCAGAATCTGGTGTCACATCTCCTTTATTCCGGTTCCCCCCCGCCGAATTTTTCCGTTTTTGGGAATGGGATAAATCCATGCTATTTTCATCTAACCCAGTCTGATCATGGGGTCTAACAGAGCTAGGAAATGAATGCGAGGAATTTTGAAAATCAGGGAGTAAATCCCTCTGCGGTAACGTACTCTTTGCTGCTTTACCGTGGCAAGAGTTCAGGTCAGTAGTTGAGGTATCCCGTTTCCCCTCTGTCCTTTTTAAAGGAGATCTGGATTTGGTTGGACTTGACAGATTGGGTATATCAGTAGAAGGACTAGACTTAGAGGAGCTCCAATTTTTAGAGCTTTTTTGAGATAGAGCTCTGTATTTAGAGGTTCCTGACGCCATACTAAACACTTGTATTCTAACAGATGGAGAGAAATGCGTCTAACAAGTTAACGATCAGTTGTGTTATAAATTATAATCTGAGGAATACCCAACAAAATTATTCAAGATAACGTTTGTTCAGTTTGAAATGAATTGCTTAAGAAATTAGACTAATGCCAATAGGAGTTAGCTGAGTAATTATTCCACTTCTACCAACGGGTGCAGACTAAGTATCTATTTCACTTCTGGCAATAGGAGTTAGCTGATTATCTATTCCACTTCTGCCAATAGGTGCTAGTTAGGAATCTATTCCACTTCTGCCAATAGGAGTTAACTGAGTATCTATTTCCCTTCTATCAATAGATGTTAGCTGAGTATCTATTCTGCTCCTGCCAATAAGTGTTACTGAGTAACTGTTCAACTTCTGCCAATGGGTGCTAGCTAAGTATTTACTTCACTTATGCCAGTAGGTGTTAGCTAAGTGTTTATTCCACTCCTGCCAATAGGTGTTAAATGAGTGACTATTCCACTTTTGCCAATGGGCGCTAGCTAAGTATCTATTCCACTTCTGCCAATAGGTACTAGCTGAGTATCTATTCAACCTCTGCCAAAAGGTATTAGCCGAACTTCTGTCAATAGGTGTTGGCTGAGTATCTATTCCACTTCTGCCAATAGGTGTTAGCTGAGTAACTATTCCACTTCTGCCAATAAGTGCTAGCTGACTAACTATTCCACTTCTGCCAATAAGTGTTAGCTGAGTACCTATTCCACTTCTGCCACTGGGTACCAGTGAAGTATCTATTCCACTTCTGCCAATAGGTAAAAGCTTAGTGTCCGTTCCACTTCTGCCAATAGGTGTTAGCTGAGTAACTATTCCACTTCTGCCAATAGGTGCTAGCTAAGTATCTATTCTACTTCTGTCAATAGGATTTAGCTGAGTAGCTATTCCACTTTCTGCCAATAGATACTAGCTGAGTATTTATTCCACTCCTGCCAGTAGGTGTTAACTGATTATCAACTCTACTTCTGCCAATATGTGCTAGCAGAGTATCTTTTTTACTTCTGAGTAAAGTCTTATAAATAATGACCGTCAGCAGAAGGTATATTAAACAAATACAGAAATTAAAGGATAACTAAATAACAAAGCAGAATAATAAAACTGCAATGTTATATCTGTATCAACAGTTTGTATAATATAAAAACCGGCGGCAACTTAAAAATTTAAAATATTACGCAAGCTATAAATGCAAATGTAAATAATCTATATGGTCTTCTACCTGGAGAATAATTTGCGCCAACTCAATAATACCAGAAAACAATATAATAATGTATAAGTCAGATCCTCAAACTTAGGCAGATAATATCGTCCAAAAGATGATCTGCCCCTTAAGCAAAATACTGGTCAGGTATGCAGACTTATCAATCTACTAAATAACAGAAGAAGAAACGAAGAAAAAAACCATATACTTAACAAGTAGCTCCTGAAGTAGGTTCAGCTTTCTGCATATACTTGCCACCGATGGGCTGTTCTGCAGGGAGTATAGCAGCTTTACTGTCCAGTCTTTAACCCCTTTATTCCATCAGACGTACTATTCCGTCCATGTGACCCTGGACCTAACTCCCATGGACGGAATAGTACGTCATGGGCGATCAGCTGCGCTCCGGGGGGAGCGCAGCTGATCACCGCCGGGTGTCAGCTGATTATCACAGCTGACACCCGTGACTGTGTGTCAGGAGCGGTCACGGACCGCTCCCGGCACATTAACCCCTAGCACACCGCGATCAAACATGATCGCGGTGTACCCGGGGCACAGGGGAGGATCGCTGTGTCGCGCTGTTCCGAGGGTCCGTCCTCCCTCCAGGTCCCCGGATCCAAGATGGCGCCGGGGTCCTGCAGGGAGGCGGCTTCCTCAGTGTCTGCTGAGAGCAGGCGCAGAGGAAGCCTGCAGCGATGCCAGAGCGATCGCTGGTGTGACAAGAGTGCTGTGCACACTGTCACACACGCGATCTGCTAAAATACTGTGATGTCCCACCCTGGAACAAAGTAAAAAAGTAAAAAAAATAAAAATAAAAAGTGGTAAAAAAAATCATAAAAAAAAATATATATATTCCCCAATAAATTCATTTTTTCCTGTAAATAAAAAAAACAAAACAATAAAAGTACACATATTTAGTATCGCCGCGTCCATAACGACCCCCCCTATAAAACTGTCCCACTAGTTAATCCCTTTAGTGAACCCCTTAAAAAAAAAAAAAACGAAGCAAAAAATCAATGCTTTATCATCATACCGCCGAACAAAAAGTGGAATAACACGCGATCAAAAAGACCGATATAAATAAACATGGTACCACTGAAAACGTCATCTTGTCCCGCAAAAAACGAGCTATCATACAGCATCATCAGTGAAAAAATAAAAAAGTTATAGCTCGCAGAATAAAGCGATGCAAAAATAATAATTTTTTATATAAAATTGCTTTTATTCTATAAAGCGCCAAAACATAAAAAAAATGATATAAATGAGGTATCACCGTAATCGTACTGACCCGAAGAATAAAACTGCTTTATCAATTTTACCACACGCGGAACGGTATAAATGCCTCCCCCAAAAGAAATTCATGAATTGCTGATTTTTGTTCATTCTAACCTCCCAAAAATCTAAATAAAAAGCGATCAAAAAATGTCACGTGCTCAAAAATGGTACCAATAAAAACGTCAACTCGTACCGCAAAAAATAAGACCTCACATGACTCTGTGGGCCAAATATGCAAAAATTATAGCTCTCAAAATGTGGCGATGCAAAAAACTATTTTTTGCAATAAAAAGCGTCTTTTAGCGTGACAGCTGCCAATCATAAAAACCCGCTATAAATAGTAAATCAAACCCCCCTTTATCACCCCCTTAGTTAGGGAAAAATAATAAAATTAAAAAAATGTATTTATTTCCATTTTCCCGTTAGGGTTAGGGTTGGCGCTAACGTTAGGATTAGGGTTGGGATTACGGTTAGGGGTGTGTTAGGGTTAGGTTTGTGGTTAGGGTTGGGACTAGGGTTAGAGGTGTGTTGGGGTTAGGGTTGGAGTTAGAATTGGGGGGTTTCTGCTGTTTAGGCACTTCAGGGGCTCTCCAAATGTGACATGGCATCTGATCTCAATTCCAGCCAATTCTGCGTTGAAAAAGTCAAATGGTGCTCCTTCACTTCTGAGCTCTACCATGCGCCCAAACAGTAGTTTACCCCCGAATATGGGGTATCAGAGTACTCTGGACCACAAGAGTTATTGTGCAATTTGTCCTATTTCTCCTGTTTCCCTTGGGAAAATAAAAAACTGGGGGCGACAAAATCATTTTTGTAAAAAAAAAAAATGATTTTTTTGTTTTTACGGCTGTATGTTATCAAACTTTTGTGAAGTACTTGGGGCTTCATAGCGCTCACCACACTTCTAGATAAGTTCCTTGTGGGGTCTATTTTCCAAAATGGGGTCACTTGTGGGGGGTTTCCACTGTTTAGGCGCATCAGGGGCTCTCCAAATGCGACATGACGCCCCCAGACCATTCCATCAAAGTCTGCAATCCAAAACATCACTACTTCCCTTCCGAGCCCAGACGTGCACCCATACAGTCGTTTTCTCCCATATATTGGGTATCAGCGTACTCAGGACAAATTGGACAACAACTTTTGGGGTCCAATTTCTCCTGTTACCCTTGTGAAAATAAAATATTGGGGGCGAAAAAATCATTTTTGTAAAAAAAAAAAGGATTTTTTATTTTTACGGCTGTACGTTATAAACTTCTGTGAAGCACTTCGGGGTTCAAAGTGCTCACTACACATCTAGATAAGTTCCTTGTGGGTCTATTTTCCAAAATGGGTCACTTGTGGGGGGTTTCCACTGTTTAGGCGCATCAGGGCTCTCCAAATGCGACATGACTCCCCCAGACCATTCCATCAAAGTCTGCAATCCAAAACGTCACTACTTCCCTTCCGAGCCCCGATGTGCGCCCATACAGTAGTTTACTCCCACATATTGGGTATCAGCATACTCAGGACAAATTGGACAACAACTTTTGGGGTCCAATTTCTCCTGTTACCCTTGTGAAAATAAAATATTGGGGGCGAAAAAATCATTTTTGTAAAAAAAAAGAGATTTTTTATTTTACGGCTGTACAATATAAACTTCTGTGAAGCACTTTGGGGTTCAAAGTGCTCACCACACATCTAGATAAGTTCCTTGAGGGGTCTAGTTTCCAAAATGGTGTCATCTGTGGGGGTTTCCACTGTTTAGGCAGATCAGGAGCTCTCCAAACACGACATGGCATCCAGCCAATTCTGCGTTGAAAAAGTCAAACGGCGCTCCTTCCCTTCCAAACTCTGCCATGCACCCAAACAGTGGTTTACCCCCACATATGGGGTATCAGCGCACTCAGGACAAATTGCACAATAACTTTTGGAGTCTTTTTTCTCTTGGGAAAATAAAAATTGGGGTGAAAAGATCAATTTTGTGGAAAAAATATGATTTTTTAATTTTACGGTTCTACGTTATAAACTTGTGTGAAGCACTTGGGGGTTCAAATTGCTCACCAAAGATCTAGATAAGTTCCTTAGGGGGTCTAGTTTCCCAAATGGGGTCACTTATGGGGGGTTTCCACTGTTTAGGCACATCAGGGGCTCTCCAAATGCCACATAGCATCCAATCTCAATTCCAGCCAATTTTGGTTGGAAAAAGTCAAATGGTGCTCCTTCCATTCCGAGCTCTGCCGTGCACCCAAACAGTGGTTCCCCCTCACATATGGGGTATCAGCGTACTCAGGACAAATTGGACAACAAATTTTGTGGTCCAAATTCTCCTGTTACCTATGGGAAAATAAAAAATTAGTGACTAAGAGATAATTTTTGTGGGAAAAAAATAGGATTTTTTATTTTCATGCCCGGGCATTATAAACTTGTGTGAAGCACTTGGGGGTTCAAAGTGCTCACCAAAGATCTAGATAAGTTCCTTAGGGGGTCTAGCTTCCAAAATGGGGTCACTTGTGGGGGGTTTCCACTGTTTAGGCTCATCTGGGGCACTACAAACGGAACATGACTCCCATCAATGTTTGCATTCCAAAACGTTACTGCTTCCTTTCCAAACCCTGCCGTGCGCCCAAACAGTTTCCCCCCCACATATGGGGTATCAGCGTACTCAGGACAAATTGGACAACAACTTTTGGGGTCCAATTTCCTTGGGAAAAATCAAAAATTTGGGACTGAAAAATCATTTTTGTGGAAAATTGTTTTTTTTTTTTTTTTCACACCCAGGCATTATAAACTTTTGTGAAACACTTTGGGGTTCAAAGTGCTCACAACAGATCTAGATAAGTTCCTTAGGGGTCTAGTTTCCAAAATGGTGTCACTTGTGGGGGGTTTCCACTGTTTAGGCGTATCAGGGGCTCTCCAAACACGACATGGCGTCCAATCTCAACTCCAGCCAATTTTAGTTTGAAAAAGTCAAACGGCGCTCCTTCCCTTAAGAGCTCTGCCGTGTGCCCAAACAGTGGTTTTCCCCCACATATGGGGTATTAGTGTACTCAGGAGAAATTGCACAACAACTTTATCTGTCCATTTTCTCCTTTTACCCTTGTGAAAATAAAAAAAGTTTGTAAAAGATCATTTTTGTGGCTAAAAAGTTAAATATTAATTTTTTCCCTCCACGTTGCTTCAGCTCCTGTGAAGCACCTGAAGGGTTATTAAACTTCTTGAATGTAGTTTTGAGTACCTTGAGGGGTGCAGTTTTTATAATGGTGTCACTTTTGGGTATTTTCTGCTATATAGACCCGTCAAAGTGACTTCAAATGTGAGGTGGTCCCTAAAAAAATGGCTTTGTAAATTTTGTTGTAAAAATGAGAAATCACTGGTCAACTTTTAACCCTTATAATTTCCTAACAAAGAAAAATTTTGGTTCCAAAATTATGCTGATGTAAAGTAGACATGTGGGAAATGTTATTTCTTAACTATTTTGTGTGACATATTTCTGTTTTAAGGGAAAAAAAATTCAAAGTTTGAAAATTGCAAAATTTTCAAAATTTTCGCCATATTTGCGTTTTTTTTCAAAAATAAACGCAAGGTATATTGAAGAAATTTTACCACTAACATGAAGTACAATATGTCACGAGAAAACATTCTCAGAATCGCGAAGATCCGTTGAAGCGTTCCAGAGTTATAACCTCATAAAGAGACAGTGGTCAGAATTGTAAAAATTGGCCCAGTCATTAACGTGCAAACCACCCTTGGGGGTAAAGGGGTTAAATAAATATCTTGCTGCAACTTCAGTGTCCTTCTTTTCTTCCGGGACACACCATGCACCCATCCTCCTAAGGTTATAGAAATTCCCTTGAAAAAGGCCATATCGGCCGAAATGTTGGGGTATATATATACCTTTTTTCATTTTTTCACTTGTAGCATATATTGATGTGTGAACCCCTGCAGTCAATAAAAGCAAGATTATAAGATATTACTGATTTTCTGGACTTTCTTTCTGTTTTGGTAGTGCTTGAGGTATTGCCTGCTCATAATATATATATATATATATATATATATATAATATATATATATATATATATATATATATGAAAATTGTACATTCACACTGAAGGCATCAAAGCTATGAATTAACACATGTGGAATTATATACTTAACAAAACCGTGTGAAACAACTGAAAATATGTCTTATATTCTAGGTTCTTCAAAGTAGCCACCTTTTGCTTTGATGACTGCTTTGCACACTCGTGGCATTCTCTTGATGAGCTTCAAGAGGTAGTCACCGGAAATGGTCTTCCAACAATCTTGAAGGAGTCCCCAGAGATGCTTAGCACTTGTTGGCCCTTTTGCCTTCACTCTGCGGTCCAGCTCACCCCAAACCATCTCGATTGGGTTCAGGTCTGGTGACTGTGGAGGCCAGGTCATCTGGTGTAGCACCCCATCACTCTCCTTCTTGGTCAAATAGCCTTTACACAGCCTGGAGGTGTGTTTGGGGTCATTGTCCTGTTGAAAAATAAGTGATGGTCCAACTAAACGCAAACCGGATGGAATAGCATGCCGCTGCAAGATGCTGTGGTAGCCATGCTGGTTCAGTATACCTTCAATTTTGAATAAATCCCCAACAGTCTCACCAGCAAAGCACCCCCACACCATCACACTTCCATGCTTCACGGTGGAACCAGGCATGTAGAGTCCATCCGTTCACCTTTTCTGCGTCGCAAAAGACACGGTGGTTGGAACCAAAGATCTCAAATTTGGACTCATCAGACCAAAGCACAGATTTCCACTGGTCTAATGTCCATTCCTTGTGCTCTTTAGCCCAAACAAGTCTCTTCTGCTTGTTGCCTGTCCTTAGCAGTGGTTTCCTAGCAGCTATTTTACCATGAAGGCCTGCTGCACAAAGTCTCCTCTTAACAGTTGGTGTAGAGATGTGTCTGCTGCTAGAACTCTGTGTGGCATTGACCTGGTCTCAATCTGAGCTGCTGTAAACCTGTGATTTCTGAGGCTCGTGATTCGGATAAAGTTATCCTCAGAAGCAGAGGTGACTCTTGGTCTTCCTTTCCTGGGGCGGTCCTCATGTGAGCAGTTTCTTTGTAGCGCTTGATGGTTTTTGCAACTGCACTTGGGGACACTTTCAAAGTTTTCCCAATTTTTCGAACTGACTGACCTTCATTTCTTAAAGTAATGATGGCCACTCATTTTTCTTTACTTAGCTGCTTTTTTCTTGCCATAATACACACTCTAACAGTCTATTCAGTAGGACTATCAGCTGTGTATCCACCAGACTTCTGCACAACACAACTGATGGTCTCAACCCCATTTATAAGGCCAGAAATCCCACTTATTAAACCTGACAGGGCACACCGTGAAGTGAAAACCATTCCCGGTGACTACCTCTTGAAGCTCATCAAGAGAATGCCAAGAGTGTGCAAAGCAGTCATCAAAGCAAAAGGTGGCTATTTTGAAGAACCTAGAATATAAGACATATTTTCAGTTGTTACACACTTTTTTGCTAAGTATATAATTCCACATGTGTTAATTCATAGTTTTGATGCCTTCAGTGTGAATTTACAATTTTCATAGTAATGAAAATACAGAAAAATCTTAAACTGAGAAGGTGTGTCCAAACTTTTGCTCTGTACTGTACTTTTTTTGAAATTTAGTATTTTCATTTAGTGGACTACATGGTCACTTACCTGGTTATATCCATGAGCCTTCTATATTTTCTATTTTTTATTCATATTTATATGATGTATTGAACTTTATTCATATTTGTGTGAGCCCTATTTTATTGTATTTTATTTTAGACACACATGGTATTACATGTGGTGTTCAGTATTATGCCATGTATTAATAAAGGCTATTTTATTACTTGAGCTTTATTATATTTATTATTTATTTTTTATTTTTTATTTTTATCTTATATATTCTTGTCCCACTGGTTTGCCATCCTGCCATACCCTCAGTTTTGCTTTTTTCGCATGGCACAATAGTACTGTACAGCCACATATGGGGTATTTCTACATTCAACAGATGTGTGGGATAAATTCTGGTGCCATTTTTACCTATTTCCCAGTGTGAAAATGTAAAATTTGGGGCTAATACACAATCTTGGTGGTAAAAATGTAAATTATTTTTTCTTCACTGCCCAGTGGTATAAAAGTTTGTGACACACTTGTGGTGATAATATAATCACTGCACCCCTAGATGAATTCATTGAGAGGGTTAATTGGTAAAATGGGGTCACTTATGGGGGGTTCTGCTGTTCTGGTACCTCATGGGCTCTGTCAATGTAATATGGCACCCTCAAACAAGCGCAGCAAAATCTGCACTGTAATATGGCGCCATAGCCATAGGGAAGAAGTATCCCTTCTGAGCTTTGCACTGTGCCTCAAAAGTAGTTTTCGACCACATATGGGGTATCGATGAATTCAGGAGAAATTGCACAACAAACATTGGGGTCCATTTTCTCCTTTTGGCCTTGTGAAAATACCAAATTTATAGCTAAAAAGATTTTTGTGGAAAAAATTTGATTTTTTTTTTTATTTTCACGGCGTAACAACGTTATAAACTTCTGTGAAGCATCTGTGGTTTCAAGGTGCTCAATACACATCTAGATAAGGTCCCAAATGTTTCCAAAATGGTGTCACTCGTGGGGGGTTTTCACTGTTTAAGCACATCTTCAAACGAGAAATGGCATCCGCTAATTATTGCACCAAATTTTGCATTCAAAAAGTCAAATGGTGTTCCTTCCCTTCCAAGCCCTAATGTGCGCCCAAACAGTAGTATTCCCCCACATATGGGGTATCTGCGTACTCAAGAGAAATTGCACAACAAATTGTATGGAGAAATTTCTCCTGTTACCATTATGAACATGCAAAATATGGAGCTTAAAAAGATTTATTTGGGAAAAATTTAATTTTTTTATTTCCACGGCTCTACGCTATAAACTTCTGTGAAGTACCTGTAGGTTCAAGGTGCTCAGTACAATCAAGATAAGTTCCATAAGGGGTCTAGTTTCCAAAATGGTGTCACTTGTGGGGGGTTTCCACTGTTTAGGCACATTAGGGGCTCTCCAAACATGACATGGGTCCACTAATTATTCCATTAAATTTTGCGTTCCAAAAGTCAAATGGCGCTCCTTCCCTTCCAAGCCCTGCCGTGCGCCCAAACAGTTGTTTTCATCCACATATTGGGTATTGGTTTGCTCAGGAGAAATTGAATAACAAATTTTATGGTGCAATTTCTCCTTTTACTCTTATGTAAATACAAAATTTGGAGCTAAAAAGATTTATTTGGGAAAAATGGGATTTTTTTTTATTTCCACGGCTCTACGTTATAAACTTCTGTGAAGCACCTGTGGGTTCAAGGTGCTCAATACACATCTAGATAAGTTCCCTAAGGGGATCTAGTTTCCAAAATGGTGTCATTTGTTGGGAGTTTCCACTGTTTAGGCACATCAGGGGCTCTCCAAATGTGACATGGCAACCGCTAATTATTTCAGCATATTTTACATTCAAAAAGTCAAATGGCGCTCCTTCCCTTCAGAGCCCTGCCGTACAACCAAACAGTAGATTTTCCCCACATATGTACGTACGTACGTATCTTTCTTCTGCATGCTCAGAAGAAATTGCACAACAAAATGTATGGTCCATTGTCTCCTGTTACCCTTGTGAGAGTAAAAAAATTAGGTCTAAAGGAACATTTTTGTGAAAGAAAAGTAAACTTTTATTTTTTCCTTCCACATTTCAAAAATTTCTGTGACGCACCTGAAGGGTTAATAAACTTTTTGAATGTGGTTTTGAGCACCTTGAGGGGTGTAGTTTTTAGAATGGTGTCACTTTTAGGCATTTTCTTTCATATAGACCCCTCAAAGTGACTTCAAATGTGATATTACTTTCTGATTTAAGGGCATAAAAATTAAGTTTGAAAATTGCCAAATTTTCAGAATTTTAGCCAAATTTCCTTTTTTTCACAAATAAACGCAAGTCATATCGAAAAATTTTAACCACCATCATAAAGTACAATATGTCATGAGAAAACATTCTCAGAATCACTGGGATTCGTTGAAGCGTTCAAGAGTTATTACCTCATAAAGTGACTGTGGTTAGAATTGTAAAAATTGCCTGGTCATTAAGGTGAAAACAGGCTTCGTCTCAAAGGGGATAAGCATGTCTGTGGAATATGTTGTCGCTATAGAAATAAAAATTATTATTATTCTTAGCCTGATTATGTAAATCTTAAATCTAAGACGAAGGCTAAAAATTGTGCAAAAATGTTGTTACTTTTTACACCAGTGAATAATTAATTTACTAAAAATGTCTAATTTTTTTAGACTGTAGCTGAGACAGTCCGTAACACTTTACATATAAAATAATCCAATAACAGTGCTACACCTGTAACAATGTCTATACAGTAATATTGCTGTAAAAATGAATTAAGATTTGCAATGATTGCAAGTCTCAGATAATAGGCCACTAAACTCTTCACACATTCAATGGTTTTTAATATGGTTCCCTCCTTGGCACTGCTGTCGGACACCAGTGGGTTATACCGTGTACCTCCCAGAGGATGATACATGTCATACGATACTGGGTGTTGTACGGACACACTTGCACCATCGATAGGTTACAAAGTTGATTGTCAATATGTACAATCACAACGTGTTCCAGAGCTGGACCAGCTACTTCATCAGGTATACATAATAATCTTGCTCAACTGTCAAGTTTGAAAGGACAGGTGAGGAATATGGTGGTTTATTATTTTTATTCTTTTACAGGGGACATTGGCTTCAGCGGATTAGGCATGAGGTAAGTATAATTTTTTTTAATTTTAATTTCAATAAAGGAGTATCTGTCTTTATTTCAATTAAAAGGCTTTATTCTGGGTGTTTGGTTTTTACAATATGATTATGGAGTTAGACGCTTCTCTATCACTAACCTGGGCTTGATTTTGGTGAACATAAAACAGCTGACATCAACCCCACAAATATCACCCCACTTGCCAGCGTTACCACCACACTAGGGCAAGTGGGAAGAGACAGGTAAAGTGCCATAATTGACACGTCTTATGGATGTGCTAATTGTGGAGCGGCTGCAGGCTGTTATTTTTAGGCTGGGGAGGGCCATTATCCATGGGCCTCGCCAGCCTGATAATATCAGGCTGCAGCTTTCTGCTTTATTCTTGGCTGTTTCACAAAAATAGGGGAGCCCCATGTCATTTTTTAGCGGGATCTCACTATTTTTGCTAACCATCCAAGGTAAGCAGACATCTGCAGCCTGGTATTATCAGGCTGGTAAGGTTCATGTATATTGCATTCTTACCAGCCTAAAATACCAGCCCCCAGTAGTTTGCTTTACCCTGGCTGGTTAACAAAAATGTATTTATTAATAAAAGGTTCAAGGAGGGGAGGGCATGACATTCAACTGATCTCTCTTTCTGCTTTCTTCAACTGCCTGTCTAATCTACGTCCTGCTCTGTCACAAGACTCACAACTAATTATTTAAATGAGTACACATGCATAGTGCGGTGTGTAAATGCACTTTAAAATGCATGTGTTTATGAAGATATGTGGATTTATCGCTTCTTATGAAAGTGTATATCCAATTTACGTCTCCGTTACATAAATTGACATACTGCGGCTCATAAACCTGTGCCGCAGGTGAGTTTACACAGCGTCAAAATAAGCAAAGTGGGCATGGGATTTCTATAAATCCTATCCACTGTTCTTGTAATCTATAACACAGCGTTTTGAAAACAGAGCAAGTGAGTTCCTGCTAATGCTGCTATTCCAGACCGTGGACACATACCCTCACAGGAAGATTTTACATACACTCTGTCTCCACCCTCTTAAGGGAGCAGGTCTACATGTAATGAGCTGATCTGGTTTTCATATGCAGTTTGCTTCTAGAAGTTTCTTGGTCAACACCATCTCACTGTAACAGTCTAATATGTCATTAACCCAATAGTATCCTGAGCATTTTAGTGCAAACTTGAGTCTCTGTTACCTAGCAGTCATAGTATAGCTCTATCCTGGTACAATACGTGCATTAACATACACAATGCAATAAAGAGTGATGTAAAGACATTTCTGCTAACAGATAACAGTAACCATTCTGTTGTACTCTGCTTTGGGGTACTACATATGCACCTGTTCAAAAAGTTATGTATATGGTTCCATATTAAACTTCTGAGTCTTTTCCCTTAATCTTAACGATATCCTATCCTTATCACACAACCTATTTAAAAAAATTATGCACCAATCATGTAAGATCCTCATAATATTTGTATGCGTTCCTATAAAAAAGTTTAAATTATAATAATACTATGGATAGAACATCATATCATCTCTATCATTTAATCTTATTGGCTGCCTTGTATTCATCAATAGAATCCAGTAAATCTCATGTGTTAATAGTTTTTTATGCCAATTTCCTCCCATTCCCATTTCGGGACAGGGAACCTTTTCTATGCCGTAACATTTAAAAACCTTAATGCTGCTTTTATGTGTTTCAACAAAATATTTTGCCACAAGTGAATTGCCTTTTGTGATATGATATATGTGTTCTGAAATGCGCTTTTTAAACTTTCTTGCAGTGCATCCAATGTAGCCCAGATAAATATCAACACACTCCATGCAGCATACTATATGATCCGTGTCACAATTTATAAAAGTATTGATGTTGGTTTTTTTTTTATTAGGGATATTAATAGGCTTTTTCTTTGTTACATATTGGTATACCCTGCAATAACCATGTTTTTCTGTTGCTTTTATGATCCTTGTAAAGACTAGGCAATAGGTTTCCTAATGACATGCCTCGTTTAGCTACCATCCTGCAGCCTTAATCAAGTATTTTTTTTATTTTTATTGATGACTATATATTGTGCTAGACGTTGATAAAGTGTCTCTTTTTAATTCATTTTTATTTGATTTATAATTTGTATCCAAAAGTTTAGTTCCAAATTGATTTTGGAATTCAATACTTGGAAACATTTTATGTTAATCATTGGCTTGGACAATTATGATCTATGTATATTTTTGATTGCATTACTGTGAAAGTATGTTACATATTTCCTGAAGCGATTATACTTATATAACAGATGATAATCTTATGTTTATATCTGATTGTATAAATCTGAGTTCCTCCTTTGTTCCTTTCACTTTCCTCTTTTTAACTTGTTCCTCCCCTAATAAATATTTTCTTAACCCCATTCCAAATTTTTCCTTTCCTCTCTCCTTACCCATGTAAATACAGCGTTAAAAACCCCAATAAAAATGATTGAAAACCAAAAGTTTAGTTTGAGTTATATTTTTGGCTTTTTAGAATGATTTAATTTTATCCTTGTCATTGTATCCCTGTACTTGTAATCTGTTTTTTACTTTATTAATTTCTATAATGAAAGTTTGTTTGAACATATACATTGTGCATGTATGAATTCATTATATGGAATGGATTTAAATGTGTGTTCAGGATGACAACTGTTGGCTAGCAAAGTTGTATTGCCACTAATAGGCTTGCGGTATATTATTGTGTGAACAGTATTTAAAGACACATTGCCTTCCAATTGAATATCATAAAAAATCTTTTTATTTGAAGAGTGATGTAAATTTGTGATTTAAATTGTTACTTTTTAGATATCTGATGAAGTTTGGTATGGCCACCATGCCACGTGCCACATATAATGAGTATATCGTCAATGTAGCAGCCATACCAAGCTACGTCAGACAAAAAGGGATAGTGATCAGAACAAACAAAAAATTCTTCCCACCATGCCACAAAAAGAACTGAAAGGGGCGTGGAGAAAAGTGATCCCATGGGCGCCCCCTCTATCTGAACAAAAAACTCATCATTAAATGAAAAAAAGTTGTTTTAACAAACATTCAGTGGCAAATAATGAATTGTTTTAGATCATCACTGTACTTGCTATGTTTGTTTAAATAATGTCCCAATGCTTTTATGGTTAAAATGTGTGGATTTTTTTCTAATGATAGTAAGATACCAATGATGTCCATAATGCTTCTATTAATGGCAATGAATTGAACAACTTATTGTTCCAGGAACAAAATGCATTGATTTCACTAAATTATTTGGAAAGGGAAAATAATGACAACAATACAGTAGATAACTCTGTACTGTTTCTCGTCGTTTCTCGCCATCCATAAAAATTATTTTTTCCTTATGAATTGCACTAGTACATCCCAATTGTCTACTATGGCATTGCACTAGTCCCATACCCCGACTCTTCTCCATTCCCGCTATCCATCTATTTCACCCAATTTCTGGAGATGCCGATCACACACTGGTACCTTAATTTATATTTTCTGGAATGCAATCTCATTTCTTTTCTTCTGTGGCATGATTAAAGAGTTTGCTGAAAACTTTTTTTTCCCACCAATCATTTCCTTGGGTTTCTATATTATCTACTAAATGTCCCCTCAAAAAGACTTGTAGAAAAAGTTCACCAGGCTGCTCTTATCAGCACTGTGGCAAAATCTCTTATTATAAGGTCTTGAAAAAAGACTATATCTGTCATGTTCAGTTCTCTATGGAAAATTAAAGGAATTCTGATCAATGGAGAAGTTGACTTCCTCCTTTAATAATACTTTAGATACATGTACACAGATTTAGAACCCTTTGGACGCTTTTGACTCCATGACGAATATCTTTGATGCCTAACATAAAAAAAGTTAAATACTAGAAATAAGTGCATCAGGAATATGATTTCGCCTGTTTGCATATGTTTTTCCTGAAAATTTGATTCTTCAAGAACTTATATCTTTGTACTTTGAAAAGCAGATTGCCACCAGAATATCAAGGAATCATCTCTCACATTACAAAACTAAACAAGAAAATAACCAGGTGCCTCTAGTCGTCACCTACAATCCAGATCTGGAGGTGCTAAGGGGAGCTGCATGGAAACTACAACCTTTACTACAAAAAGATGCCCGATTACAATCCATTTTTCCAGACCCCCAATACTGTGTTTTAGGCAGTCCCCGAAATCTAAGAAGCATCATTGTCAGAAGCTCCCTGTCCTCCCCAACAGCTACAGGAACCTTTCCCTGCAACAAGAAAAAATGCAAAACCTGCCCATTTATAATAACCACGAACAAGATAAAGATCCCCAACTCACATGAGGACTGCAAGATCCAAGGCACTTTCAGCTGCATCACATCTAATGTAGTGTACTTAATTATATGTACCAAATGTCCAACTGGGGGTCTGTATGTGGGGGAGACAGGGCAAAAACTGAGAACAAGGATGAATTATCATCGCCACACAATAAAAGAAAAAAGAATGGATCTACCTGTGGCAAAACATTTTTATATCCCTGATCACTGTATCATGGATATGAAATTACTGGTATCCAAAATTTACTTAAAATCCCAGAAAGACAGAAAAATTTGGGAGTGAAAACTTATGACAACCTTTGACACACACACAGTGCATGAATGAATGTGTCTCATGTATTTATGTCTTTTTACTTCAGCTAAGGAACGTGTTCCTCAGATAATTTGGGGGCATCACAACCATGGACCAGACCTCAATCACAGGACAATAAAACTTTCACACTCCTTATCTATGAACTGTTCCAATATTTAGGGCCACAACTGTTTCTCCGTCTGTTTCTCTGCTTCACATCACTTGTCTTATCTATTGCATTATTCCTGTGTCCTGTTGTGCATTAATATGTGACTTCAGATTTTGTGCTATTTTACGACTGATGAAGAGACCTGGGTAGTCTTGAAAGCTTGTTACTATCTTTTCAGTTAGTAATTAAAAAGTATCAACCACCGACGACTCTCAAATCTTAATATTCTTGAACAAGTTATTTTTCACAAATTTAATGTCCCTTATCATGATCTGGGGTCTCTCCAGACTCCGGTTCATAATAAATGTAAGATGTAAGAAATAAATCATTATATGCACCCTATACTCATCTCTCTGGCTCCTCTGCTATTCACAGTGACACTTTAGATCCCCGACGCATCTTCTGATCCCATGCTGGTCACTTCTTCTAGTACTGTGCCAGACTTCCATGGATCATGATGTCAAGGAGGGTTCTGCGCAAGAACACAGGAGGTCAACAGCATCATGAAGTGACCTTTCACATGCTTGCGCAGAACCCTCCTGGATGTTCAGCCCAGTGCGAGAGGGCTGAAGATTCCAACGCCATTACAGCTTAGAAAAATGGCGGCTGTGTTGAAGAGAGTTACAAAAAAAACAGCATTTTGGCAAAAACATATTTTTGTAAAATTCAAGTAGAATTAAATTTTTTTAATTTATTTTTCTTTTCTTTACTAAATACAATAAATAGACAAAATGCATTAGTATTAATGACACAATGTGCTCCGAGTATTCTGGCTTTGTGTATAAAACCCTTAATAGGAGGAGGGATGACTCCAAGTGCAGTAGCAGATATTGATATGTGTATTTGTAACCAATAAAATACTTAATCTATAAATACTCTTTGTCTCAAAATAAATGGGTTTTCATCATTTTGGATAGTGGAAGTGGAAGTCTAAGGCAGATTATAGTTATGGGGATTATTTTCTATGACATCTGAGGGAATGACAAGAAACATAAGGGGTTCAGGAGCTGGGACCCCTTTTGGTAGTCTATAAACTTGCTTAATTGATACCATCAGGATAGTGAATTGTTGTTCAAACACATTACACAAACATGATTTCCATCATATGACTACCGTACATAATGCATTATGAGAATAGATGTGTTAGAAATAAATTGCATTTTTGATTGTATCTGGATGAACTATATCCGTCTTGTTTGCTCTGAGACTTGAAAATTTTGCACTTACATCTGTTCAGCCACAGTTCTATTATTTTCTTTTACACAGATGTTAGTAGGACAATTGAGCTGAGTGTTGAGCCTGGTTTATGTGTCTCTGATGATGATCTTCAGCTATGAGTCTTCCATGTGAAGACGATGATTGGTGTAACCCCTAATGTAAATGAGACCATAACATCTTCAGATAGCAAACAGATGTTCTGCTCGTTGGGCCATTACAATCCCATTAGATAATTATTGACTAGTTTTTGAAAACTTTTTGGTTTCTTGCCTTTTACATAAACTTAGCTACTGTAGTTCGGGCTACAGAACCACCATGAAGCCCTTTGAAAATGATGGTTCAGTAATGTCAGTGAAATCTGGTACTTATGTGCTTGTGGGCTGAAATCTAGGGCTACGGTCACACTTACATTCAAACATTCCAATCACCGGTCCTGTCTTCAGGGACAGGCAAATGGAATTAAAGTCCAAAATGGATTTTTTACATAACTAAAGCATAAAGGTGCCATTGATTATTAAAGGATGTGCCTGGGTACCATTATGTGCCAGTTTTGAGAGTGGGAAAAAAGTTCTGCATGAAACGCTTCTCATACCGTTCTAAAAATGGAAGCATACCAGAACCAAGACAGACCCCGTAATAATCAATAGGTTCCATCTGCTTTTATCTGCATCAGATATGCAACGGATCTATTTTGGATATCAATTCCAGAACAAACAGAATGTCCAAATGCAAGTGTGAACATAACCTAACTAAGACATAGTCTGTAATGCAAGCAATGTTGGAGTCACAGTGCCCATGCAATTGTCAGCGGTAGGGAGGTAATCAGAGGCATAGTTAGGGTCTATGACAAGAGAATGATGGGGAAATACTTAGATTAGCCCAAAACAAGGTAACACATTTCCAAATTTAGAGACACTCCAGAATTTTAGTGGGTACAGTGAGTATTACAGCAGACGTCACTGCTGTATAAAAAGAACTATACAAACACCAAGACCAATATTACCACAAGTGTCCATATAAAGGTGCTGCAGATATAAGGGTATGCAGTAGTGTGAAATCCAGTGGCTCATGTTGCATTTTCTGATTGGAGGTATTCACTTTTCTGGTCTTTTCTATCTGGCCCAGACCATCATGGTGACTTCCTAATGACCTTACTTTTCTACAGAGATATATTGGATTTCTCGCATGTCTGGCACGATCCCTGCTTATTTCCAGCGTACACAAATTTTTGTGCTTGCACCAATTCTTGCCCTGCCACTGCCCCATTTACCCTTGTTAATGCACTTTTTATTCAGTATAATGCTCCTAAATAATGTATTTCAGAAATGCTTGTGCCATTGCCATATGTATCTGAAAGATATGGTGAAAACAGCATTATGAAAAGAGTAATGCTAGTGCAATGAAATTTCAGCAGGGATAGCAAAATGAATTAAAACATAACCTTTTAGGTAATTATTAAAAGTTATCAGCCAATGTGTACACAGGACAAGCAATAATTTCATAAAGTGCTCATGTTCAACAGTGATCAAGTTAAAAAAAATTGGTTTGGTCTCACCAACACAGTTTCTCACTCCTTCTCTCCATTATAGATTCACCATTGAAGAAAGGAGGGGCAATTGCTGTCTCTCTGCATAATGGAGAATAGAAAGGAAGGGGGAATGGGTTATTCTAATCCCTCTAACACTCCTTGTCATGCGCCTGCATTACTCCTGCCCTGAAAAATATAAACCTATTCACTAGTTATCCATATTAAAGGTGTAGCCTCCCAACGCATTTCTCCCTCTGTTTACAGGGTTCACAGGGGCAATGGGAAACCATTTTTCCCCAGACAGGGGGAGTGACACAACTAGTCAGCCAGTTGGGTATTACTTGCCACTGCAGGTGCCTATACCAGATATATTTCCACCCCTGATGAACCCTGTAAACAGAGGGAGAAATGCGTTGGGAGGCTACACCTTTAATATCGGTAACTGGTGAATAGGTTTACACTTGGGTACTGCCCTTGTCAGGGCAGGAGTAATGCAGGGCATGACAAGGAGTTTTAGAGGGATTGGATTACCCCCTTCTTTTCTATCCCACATTACTCAGAGAGACAATTGCCACTCTTTTCTTGAATGGTGAATCTATAACAGAGAGAAGGAGTGAGAAACTGTGTTGGTGAGACCAAACCAATTTTTTAACTTTAGCACTGTTGAACATGAGCACTTGCACTTTGTGAAATTATTGTTTGTTTGTCCTTTTGTACACATTGGCTAATAACCTTTCAGCTAATTATTAAAAGTTATGTTTTAATTCATTTTCCTAGCCCTGCTGAAACTTCATTGTACCTCATTGGGTCTAATATGATCAGTTACAACTTCTGATTTTTGCTGATTATTACAGATAGATAGTGCCCAAAAGAAAATATTGTATCCCAGATGTACAAATACTTACTGTACATGGAACAATGCTCACCTACAGAGAACGATAGCTAATATGAAATAAAATATAAAGAAAGGAGAAGAAATGGGAAATAATATGGAAATTAATCGGTTTCTATACTTTAATATGAGCAGCTTTGTATAATTCAAGTGAATACCAATCCTAATGAATGGGTTTTAGCTGTATAGTCAATGAGGGACGCAGATACTCCATTATTAAGGGGATATGAACACCCCAGAGTGACAGGAGTGCAGTAACAACAGCAGTAAAACATAGGGGCATGTTAGATGTAACTAGTTATACTAGTAACATTCACTTATTTTGTTATCTGAAAAATTTTAGAAAAAGTGGAGCTCCAGTCTAAAATGTATTTCCACTAAAGATAAAAAATACAGAGCTGTGGGATTCTTCTATGTAGCATTTTGGTGAAGCCTTTGCCATATAAGATCAGTTCCTTGTGCCACAGACCTCTCCTTCTTCCTCATCCACTAACTACTAGTTGGGATCATTGTCTCCTTGTTTATACATATGTTACATGTATGAAGGAGCTGCAGCACAGGCCTGATCACTGTCTACAAATTTGCAAGCGCAAATTAGCCTGGTCAAAATTCATGTACTTAACTAGCCGTCTGCCTTTGCTGTCAGGTG
>JARQOD010000010.1:100706156-100745517 GCA_033576555.1 Oophaga sylvatica
AAACCACTTTTCTAAGAATATTTGAAATATTTGCACTTTCCATGAAATTGCAGTTCTCTAGCAACTGTCCTTACATCTTTGTAACATGCCGTTGCTCTGTCAATCTTCCTTAAAATGTGTGAAAATAATTGACAGTTAAGGGTTACCATGTACTAAGGCTAGGTTCAGACATGCATATTCTATGGTCTGTATAAGGACCACAAAGCACAAACTGACTGCACGTCTCTTGACCCGATATTGTAGCCTTAAATTTGTCCGCAGGCTGTATGTAGAATTGGGTCAGGAGACCTGCATCATTTCAGGCCCTGTGCTCTGCATATGGATCGTGGAACACACCCATCTGAACCAGGCCTAGATTGTGTCTCTGAACAATCTGACATTGTAAGCACTGATTGGACCATAACAGGGTGTCGATTTATGTTTCGGATGAAGAACATAGGACTAGCACAAGCCAGATTACTAAGAAAAAGGGTTCAATAATTTCTTAAAACAAGAAAGTAACAGAGATACATAGCATTTTTCATTTTTCTAATTAATTACATTTCTGTGTTTTCTTTGTAAATCCTGCGGCCATTCTCCTACGCACCATTGACCCTTGCAATAAGCCCCGAATCCTGTACTACCTGCAGCATCTGTAAACAGTTCACAATCAAAATCCTGTACCAACTCAGTGATTATTAGTGACCGGCCATTAGACTTTTCAAGGAAACTCTCCCAAACTGACAAATCCTCCAAACTGACAAATCCTCCCTGAGTTCCTTCGTAAAACGAATATAATGCCTAGGAGATGATGCCCCTGACGTTGATGCCAAGTGACGTGAAAAAACCTGTCCCATGGGCATAATCCGGCATGCAATTTTAAGTTTTCCCAGTAACGACTGTAGGTCCCTCAACTGGATTTTTTTCAGTCGGCCCACCCTGCACTCTTTGGTGCGCAAAGCCACAATTTTTTCCTCAGACAACCTACACTCCATCTTCTCGGTGTCGATAGTGATGCCCAAATAAATGATACATGTACATGGCCCTTCTGTCTTTTCTTGCGCTATTGGAACTCCAAAGTGCCCAGCTACCCACTCCATAGACCGTAACAATAACTGGCAAATCGGTGAAACGGGCGGCCCGATAAATAAAAAATCATCGAGGTAGTGAATATCTGATGTTATCCTGGCTACGTCGCAAACCACCCACTCCAAAAACTAACTAAATGCTTCAAAATAGGCACAAGAAATGGAGCAACCCATGGGCAGACACCTTTCCACAAAATAAAAACCCTCCCAAAAACAACCTAACAAATGTAAACTATCTGGGTGCACTGGCAACAAATGGAAAGCAGACTCTATCGGTTTTGGTTAACAACGCCCCTTTCCCATACTTCTTAACCCAACCAATTGCTGCATCAAAGGATGTATAAACCACAGAGCAAAGCTCATGGTCTATGCCATCGTTAACCGATAAACCTTTAGGAAACGATAAATGCTGAATGAGCCAGAATTTATTTGGCTCTTTCTTTGGTACTACCTCCAAGGGAGAAACCACCAAATTATCCAAGGGGGGCTCTTTAAAAGGACCTGCTGCCATCCTTCCACACGATACCTCATGCATAATCTTTTAACCACCTCGGGGTGCTGACAAGCCGACAACAAATTCTTCAGCTTAAAAGGCACTGCATATGGCGGAGCGGGAATTTTAAAACTAAAACCTTCCTCCAACAAAACCGCCTCATCCCGTTTTGGGTAACGACTGTAGGTCCCTCAACTGGATTTTTTTCAGTCGGCCCACCCTGCGCACTTTGGTGCGCAAAGCCACAATTTTTTCCTCAGACAACCTACACTCCATCTTCTCGGTGTCGATAGTGATGCCCAAAAAAATGCTAAATGCTGAATGAGCCAGAATTTATTTTGCTCTTTCTTTGGTACTACCTCCAAGGGAGAAACCACCAAATTATCCAAGAGGGGCTCTTTAAAAGGACCTGCTGCCATCCTTCCACATGATACTTCATGCATAATCTTTTTATTATCCACCTCGGGGTGCTGACAAGCCGACAACAAATTCTTCAGCTTAAAAGGCACTGCATATGGCGGAGCGGGAATTTTAAAACCAAAACTAAAACCATCCCATTTTGGGTACCTATTTAGATAGGGGACCATCGCGTGAAGATTCACTGGACTTGCCCCCTTTTGCAGAATCCCCCCCGATCTAGATTTCCCTTTCTTGAAACAACGCGACAACCTGTGTGAAGAGCCTCCACATCCTGAACACTGGTGCTTAAATTTACAGCTCCCTCCGAACTTGCACTGGCCCCCATTGAACTGCCAACATGATCCCTGCCTTGCTCTTGAAGGTCCAGTTTGGGAGGTGCCCCCCCGCGATATGCTGGCCGTGTCTCCCAGCTCCCCCAGGAAAGGACTGCCCATAACGGGCAGGTGCCATCACCTTTAGCCATAGACCTATATCCTTATGGTCCCACCTTATTGTAGGTCTGACTGCTTTTCTCTGCCGAAACTGCTCATCAAACCTTAACCAGTTTTGACCCCCAAAAGTGCGATGAGCCTCGCCGATAGCATCCATGTAGCAGAAAAGCCCGGAGCAGTTCTCGGGGGCCTTCTCCCTATCGCACTTGCTAAAATGGCAAAAGCTTGAAGGCAATTTACAAAAGTCTGGGGAATAAGCCGCCACCTCCGCTTCTTTTCCTCCTCCTTTTTACTGTCCTCCTTCTTTCCCCTATCTAAATTAAATTTTTGTAATGGAAAGAAGGGAAAATATTTTCACATATTCATCCTTCCATATTTTTTCTTTTACTTCCTTTTTAAGATGGGCTCCAAGAGGACCCTCCAAACATACGTACACTTCCTCTTTTGCCTTATCATCCAGCACTATCCTGTCTCCCTCTTTCTCTTTTTCGACACCAAAACCCCACTGCTATGCAAACCTTCACCCCCTGCCCGAGGAACAGCATGACCCGAAAAATCTGACCCTGGCACCCAAACAGGAACCGGGGAGGCTGGTAAGCCATTATTTGCCCGATCCAATTTTTTTGATAACTCCTGCACGCACCCTAACAAACTGCCAATACTACCCCTTTCTGACTCCAACGTACCCCAGCTATTCCCACTGAAAACAGTACCCACAGGCATGCCCGGAGCCTGGCTAAAAGCTGCCCCAGGAGAAACTGAATTATGTGAGGACGCACATAACAGACACAAACTCACCAGACAGCGCTGGTGCCCGGGACCCACCAGCTGAAAAACCGGAATCCAGACAATCGCTCGCAGGGTGTATGGAGGCCTGATCTTCCTCGGCATCTCTGACAGGAATCGCCTGGCAAGCTGCCCTGCTCAGACCCTGGGTAATGACCAGGGAGCAAATGGCAGGCTCGCCGGCATCCCACAATCTGGAACCAGGAGGTATTGTGATTGAAAACTCCTGAGCCCCAGGGCCTGGGGGCACTGCAGATGCTGAGCAGAAGGAGGATCTCTTGCTGTCCTAGCAGCCCCCGACCAGAGTATCTCAGGGGATGGCCGCCGCCATCTTGTTGTAGCCTGAGACAGTACAGGTAGTAGACCTGGTCACATGACCGTGAGAAGCCACGCCCACCGCAGGTCCCGGCTGCCTTTCTCCCTCGCCGGGACCTGCGATTCAGAGCAGGACCAGGGGTAGCCAGGTTCCTGGAGGGGCTCCTACGGCACCGTCGAGACCTAGGAGCTGCATCAGGGGACAGTCTTTCCAATTTTCTCTGATGAATCCCCTTTTCGATTGTTTGGGACATCAGGAAAATGCCTCATTCGGAGAAGACAAGGTGAGCACTACCACCAGTCTTGTCTCATGCCAACTGTTAAGCATCCTGAAACCATTCATGTGTAGGGTTGCTTCTCAGCCAAGGGAATCGGCTCTCTCACAGTCTTGCCTAAAAACACAGCCATGAATAAAGAATGGTACCAGAATGTCCTCCAAGAGCAACTTCTCCCAACCCTCCAAGAGCAGTTTGTCGATCAACAATGCCTTTTCCAGCATGATGGAGCACCTTGCCATAAAGCAAATGTGATAACTAAATGGCTCAGGGAACAAAACATAGAGATTTTGGGCCCATGGCCTGGAAACTCCACAGATCTTAATCCCATTGAGAACTTGTGGTCAATCATCAAGAGACGGGTGGACAAACAAAAACCTAAAAATTCTGACAAAATGAAAGCATTGATTGTGCAAGAATGGACTGCCATCAGTCAGGATTTGGTCCAGAAGTTGATTGAAAGCATGCCAGGGAGAATTGCAGAGGTCCTGAAGAAGAAGGGTCAACACTGCAAATATTGACTTGCTGCATTAACTCATTCTAACTGTCAATATAAGCTTTTGTTATTCATATGTTTGCAATTATATTTCTGTCTGTGATAAAAACAACTGTCAAACACACATAAAAACCAGAGGGCAGCAGATCATGTGAAAATATAATATTTGTGTCATTCCCAAAACTTTTGGCCATGACTGTATATACTTTTCAGAGGTCATTTTCACACCTTCAGAAAACTTAGCAAGCCTTTGAAAGATCCTACACCTTGAGGTTCGAGGGACTCCAGAAGCACCAACAGCTTCAAATATCTGTTTGCTGGTTTGTAATGGCTTTTTAGCAGCTGCTCACTTAATCCGATTAACTTGCCTGGCAGAAACCTTCCTCATTCTGCCTTTATCAGCACGAATACGTCTGTGCTCAGAATCAGCCACAAATTTCTTAACAGTACGATGATCACGCTTAAGTTTTCAGGAAATATCTAATGTTTTCATCCCTTGACCAAGGCATTGCACTATTTGATGCTTTTCAGCGGCAGAGAGATCCTTTTTCTTTTCCATATTACTTGAAAACTCTGGCCTGCTTAATAGTGTGGAACATCCAGTTTTCCTTTTATTGGGCTCACATGGCAAACTAATTATCACAGGTATCTGAGATTGATTTCAGTGATCCAAAGAACCCTGAGACACAATACCATCAGTGGGTTTCATTTAGAAAAAAAGAAAAGCGCTATGACACTTAAAACCAATTTGCATAATAATTAAGAACATGGTGTAGAGACAAATTGTACACCCCTATCAGATAGAATATTTAGAGGAATCCCATGCAATCGTACCACATGAATAATAAACAGTTTGGAGAGAGTTTCAGCATTGCGTAATCCAGATAATGGGACAAAGTGAGCTTGTGTGCTGAAGCGATTGACTACCACCCAAATAGCAGTCATCACCCCAGATCGCGGTAAATCTGAAATGAAATCCATTGACAAAAGAGTCTGTGGTCTTTCCGTAATTGGCAAAGGAGCCAATTCCCCGGCCGGCAATGTTGTACTTTGGCGCGTGCACAAG
Organism: Oophaga sylvatica; assembly: GCA_033576555.1. Lineage (NCBI taxonomy): Eukaryota > Metazoa > Chordata > Amphibia > Anura > Dendrobatidae > Oophaga > Oophaga sylvatica. The sequence continues at coordinate 100,711,506 of JARQOD010000010.1, forward strand.
TTTCACAAGCAGACACAAAATCTCTAATATCCTTATGCATAGCGGACCACCAAAAGAGTCTAGCAACTGCCTTCTGGGTGGCAGTGACCCCAGGACTCCAAGAACTGATCCTGGAAAACTCACCAAAATGAGGATGAAACCCGTAATTACAGAAAAACAGCGAAGTCCCCGTGGACTGATTAACCGACTGTTAAAGGCAAGCTCAGAAGTGGAAGGCCGATAGGAAGCAATCGTCAGGGGTCGCCTTCAAAGTGGGAGATAAGGTATGGCTTTCCTCTAAGAATATTAAGTTGAAGGTGCCCTCGCTAAAGTTGGGTCCTAGATTCATTTTCCGTGTGAAGTTCTGGAGGTGGTCAATCCAGTTGCCTTCCGGTTAAAGCTCCCTCTGTCTTTCCGTATTTCTAATGTGTTCCATAAGTTGTTGTTGAAGGAATTTATTCCCCCTGTTCTGTCGTCTTCACCCCCACCTCCTCCGGTTTCTATTGAGGTAAGCTTGGAATATGAGGTACAAAGGGTCATTGATTCCCGAATGATCCGGAATTCCCTTCAGTACCTGGTACATTGGAAGGGGTATGGACCGGAGGAACAATCCTGGGTTCCAGCTCAATCTGTAAGGGCTGATCGGTTGGTCCAGGCCTTTCATCGGAGGTTTCCTGGGAAACCTGGGGGTCCAGTGGTCCCCTTTTAGAGGGAGTACTGTCACGATTTCCACTCTATTTCTGTCTTTTTGTTACTTTGTGTCGGGGCTGTCAGTCTGTGCTGCAGTCACCTGTGTTCATTTTCCTTAATCAGGATTCTACTTAAGCATGCTGGTTCTTCCCCCAGTGTCAATCGTACACTTGCTGTTGCCTGTGGAACATTGATCCCTCTGCGCTCTGTGCTTGACCCTGCTTGACTTAATTCTTTTCCCGGACTCTGACCCTTTGCTTGTGACCTGACTTTGCTTGTGCCTGCTCCCTGTAACTGTTGTGTCTCTCTGGCTTTCCTGACCATGGCTTGTGTATTGGACTTCATCTCTGACTTCCCATTGTCGTACTGTGCCATTTTTCTGGACTTGACCTCGGATTGTTTGACCTCCCATATCTTACAGTAAGTAGTATACATATTTACATCCGTTATTCGCATCACACATGCCCTTTGGCCTGACTAACGCCCAGGGACGTTCCAGCGCTTGATGGAGAGATGTTTGGGAGATTTGAATTTTGAGGCTACCTTGATTTACCTTGATGACATCATTGTCTACGCGCCCACCTTTGAAGAGCACCTACAGCAGCTCGAACAAGTGTTTAGCCGGTTACAGCGTCATGGCCTGAAGATGAAGCCACAGAAATGTCATCTCTTCCGTAAGCAAATTGAGTATTTGGGGCATATTGTGTCTAGTGAGAGAGTAAGACCTGCATAATAGAAAGTGGCGGAGGTGAAAGAATGGCCCACCCCTACGACAGTGAAAGATGTACGGGCTTTCTTAGTGCTTACTGGCTACTATCGAAGATTTGTGAAAAATTTCACTCATATAGCGAACCCCTTGCTGGAACTGTTAAAGGGATTGTCAGCCGGCTCGAAGAACCAAACTATCCAGTGGGGAGACCCTCAAGAGAAAGCCTTTCGAGCCTTGAAAATAGCCCTCACCGAGGCCCCCACACTTGCTTATGCTGATTTTTCACAGCCCTTCATCCTTCACACTGACGGAAGTCTACACGGCCTGGGAGCAGTCCTGTCACAGGTGCAAGGAGGAAAAGAACGGGAGATAACCTACGCGGGCCGGTCCCTGCATGATTCAGAGCAAAACTCAGACAATTATAGCTCTTTCAAGTTGGAGCTGCTGGCCCTGGTATGGGCCATGACTGAGAAGCTCACGGAGAACCTATCCGGATAGGATGTTCTGGGGAGGACGGTTAACAATCCCTTAGCTCACCTCGAGAATGCAAAGCTAGGGGCCCTGGAGCAACGGTGGGTGGCCCGCATGAAGAAGTATCACTACAAGATTGCCTATTGGGCCAAGGCCGAGAATACTCATGCCGACACCCTCTCCAGAGTGACACACGAATGTCCTGGCCATGATCATAATGAAGAGCTGGAAGCAGAGGAGCTTTCCGGATTCCGGAACCTGTTCACCTCGTTGGTGGCAATGCAGGGACAGATCGAAGTAGGGTCTGAAGAACATGTGCTAGAGCAGTCTTGGGATGACTGGATCCAACTCCAGCAGATGGACAAGGAGACTGCTCAGCTGTAACAGTGGGTGGCGTTGAAGCAGCTCCCTAGTCGGATGGAGAGGAATGCGTTATCCTCAGGGGCTCTGCAGATTCTGGGACAATGGGAAAGACTTTGCTTGAGAGGCGGATTGTTGTATCAGAAAGTGCAGCTGTTGTGACAACAGGGAGTCACTTGGCAAGTAGTGCTCCCGGAGAAGTCGATCAAGATAGTGGCCATCGAGGCTCATGAGCGAGAGGCTCACTTCGGTTCAGAAAAAACGTTTTGGTGGCTACAGTGATTGATGTATCACCCACGACTGAGGAATATGGTGGAAGATGCTTGCCAAAAATGCAGATGCTGTGAGCTGGCTAAGCCCCCAGAACAGCAGGCCCCAACATAGACCATTGTGACCTCCACACCTTTGGAAGTCTTGATGACCAACTACCTGACTGTAGGACCAGCGCATCTTGGCTACGAACATTGTCTGGTGATGACCGACCACTTCACCAAGTTTGCTGTGGTAACTCTAACTAAAAGATCAGACTGCTGAATCAGCCGCACAGGCCATCTGTCGAGATTTCATCCGTGTGTATAGATTCCTGAAATGGATCCACTCCGATCAAGGCGCCTGCTTCCAAGGGCGAGTTATGGAAGAAGTCCACCGTTTGTACCGGATTGGGAAGTCTAGAACTACTCCCTATCACCCTCAAGGGAATGGGGCATGTGAACACTTCATTCGAACATTGATTTAGATATTACGCACTTTGGAAGAAGACCAGAAGATACGGTGGTATGAGTTTGTGGCAGAACTTGTGTGGGTGTACAATAAACGAGTGCACAGCATGACAGTGTTCGTTCCGTACACTGTTATGATTTGGTAGCTGAGGAGAGCAGGCAAAAATGGCAATACACCAGAGAGGTTGGAATCTACTGGATTGCAGTACCCTGACTAACCACCAAAACTAAAGGCAGCCGTGGAGAGTTCCTACGTTGGTCCTAGACGCCTCGTCACAGCCTGAGAGGTTAACTACACCTAAAGATAGAAAGAGGAAAGCTATCTTCCCCGGAGCAGATCCCCAAAGAACATAGGAAGCCCCCAAACATGTAATGGCGGTTAGACAAGAGGAAAAACAGACACAGACAGAAAATAGTATGAGCAAACGTTGGGGCCCAATCTACCTGGACAGAAAAGGATAGGAAGGACACTTACTGCAATCCAAAAAACCCTAAAAAATACCAACTCTACTAATTGCAAAAACACCTGAGATCACACGACCTCTACCACCTAAATTAGTTCTCTGGTGTCACAAAACTAAGCCGCAGCCACTGAAAAAACTGGAAAAGGCAAATGAACAAATAACAGTGGCTCAGATAAACTGAGAGGAGCACAAGCCCCCGGAGGGGACCTGGCTGACCTCCACAGAAGTGCAGGGAAAAATGCAAAAAGCAAGCACAAAAATAAAAGCAGAAAATATCTTATCTGATAGCAGAAGATGCAGGCAAGACTCAGCAAGCTTCCAAGTGAACCAGGAACCACAGTTGAGACAAGAACAATTGATCACCGGCAACCATGATGGGAGGGAACCTCCCTTATATAAGACCAGTCTGTAACTCCTGATTGCCAATCCTCATTGAATGGTTCAGTACTGTTTGTAACCACCAGAGGGAGCAACCAGGTCGGTCAGGATGAGCTCTGTGATACGCACGGATCAGTCTCCTAGCATGGATGTCCGAAGCAAACACCCAAGAATTGTCCTCCTGACCATAACCTCTCCACTTAACCAAATACTGGAGTTTCCGTCTAGAAAAACGAGAATCCAAATTTTCTCAACCACATACTCCAGATTGCCCTCAACCAAAACAGGGTCAGGAGGCGCAGCTCATAGGAACCACTGGCTCAACAAACCTCTTCAATAAGGACTTGTGGAACACGTTATGGATCTTAAATGTCCCTGGAAGAAGTAAACGAAAGGAAACAGGATTAAGAATCTCCAAGATCTTATAAGGTCCAATGAATCTAGGCTTAAAATTAGGAGATGCAACTCTCATAGGGATATTTCTTGAGGACCACCAGACCAAGTCCCCCACTTCAAATCGAGGACCATCATTCCTATGCCGGTTGGCAAACCACTGGGCCCTCTCCTGAGAGAGGGACAACCTCTCCACTACCTGGTCCCAAATCTGCTGCATACGCTCCACAACAGAGTCAACACCTGGACAGACAGAAGCCTCCGTCTGTCCCGAAGAAAATCAAGGGTGAAACCCAAAATTGCAGAAAAATGGAGACATCAAAGTGGCAGAGCTAGCCCTATTATTAAGAGCAAACTCAGCCAAAGGCAAAAAAGAGACCCAGTCATCTTGATCAGCAGACACAAAGCATCTCAGATAAGTCTCCAATGTCTGGTTTGTTCTCTCAGTTTGTCCATTGGTCTCAGGATGAAAAGCCGAGGAGAAAGACAATTGAACACCAAGTTTAGAACAAAAAGTCCTCCAAAATCTGGAAACAAACTGGACTCCTCTGTCAGACACAATGTTCTCAGGAATGCCGTGTAACCGAACCACGTGCTGAATTAACAAAGGCACCAATTCGGAAGAGGAAGGCAACTTAGGTAATGGCACAAGATGTATCATTTTGGAAAACCTATCACAAATCACCCAGATAACTGTCATTCTCTGAGAAACAGGGAGGTCGGAAATGAAATCCATAGAGATATGGGTCCATGGTCTCTTGGCACAGGCAATGGCATCAACAAACCACTAGAGCGAGAAAAAGGCTTGGAGCGAGAGCAAGTCCCGCAGGACTGCACAAATTCCCTGACGTCACGAGACAAAGTAGGCCACCAAAAGGACCGACTAACCAAGTCTCTGGTACCAAAAATTCCGGGATGACCGGCCAACGCGGAACAATGAATCTCAGACATCACACTCTTTTTCCACCGGTCTGGGACAAACAATTTCCCAACAGGGCAGCGCTCGGGTTTATCCTCCTGACACCCTTCCAGAGCCAGTCTCAAATTGGGCGAGATGGCGGAAAGAACTACACCCTCTTTCAAAATAACAGCAGGATCAGATAACTCAGGAGAGTCGGCAAGGAAACTCCTCGAGAGGGCATCCGCCTTAACATTCTTAGTGCCAGGAAGAAAGGAAACCACAAAATTAAAACGTGTGAAAAACAAGGCCTACCTGGCCTGTCTAGGATTAAGTCGCTTGGCTGATTCCAGATAAACCAGATTCTTATGGTCCGTGAGGACCACCACCTGATGTTTGGCTCCCTCCAGCCAATGTCTCCACTCTTCAAAAGCCCACTTCATGGCCAATAACTCCCGATTACCCACGTCATAATTACGTTCAGTTGGAGAAAATTTTCGAGAGAAAAAGGCACAAGGGTTACTTTTAGAGGTCTCTGGATCTTTTTGGGACAAAACGGCACCTGCCCCAATTTCAGAGGCATCAACCTCCACCTGAAATGGCAGAGAAACATCAGGCTGCCGTAGAACAGGAGCAGAAGTGAATCTCTGCTTAAGTTCCTGAAACGCAGAGACTGCCTCAGGAGGCCAATTCACCACATCAGAACCCTTTTTGGTCAAATCAGTCAATGGTTTAACAATAACAGAGAAATTACCAATAAATTTACTATAAAAATTGGCAAAACCCAAGAATCTCTGAAGAGCCTTTAATGAAGTAGGTTGGACCCAATCACAGATGGCCTGAACCTTGACCGGGTCCATTTCAATAAAAGACGGAGACAAAATGAATCCCAGAAATAGATCCTCTGTACGCCAAAAAGACACTTTGATCCCTTCACATACAGAGCATTCTCTCTCAAAATCTGGAACACAGTCCGAACATGTTTCACATGAGAGTCCCAGTCATTGGAAAAAATCAAGATATCATCCAAATAATCAGAAATTTATCCACAAAATCCCTGAAAATGTCATTCATGAAGGACTGGAAGACGGAAGGAGCATTAGTGAGCCCATAGGGCATCACTAGGTACTCAAAATGCCCCTCTGGGGTATTAAACGCCGTCTTCCATTCATCCCCGTGCTTAATGCGAATAAGGTTATATGCCCCCCTGAGGTCCAGCTTTGGTAAACCAAGTAGCGTTTTTCACCCTGGAAAACAGATCAGAGATCAAGGGTAACGGATATTGATATTTCACAGTGATATTGTTCAAGAGACGATAATCAATACACGGCCTTAATGAACCATCCTTTTTGGCCACAAAGAAAAAACCGGCACCCAATGGTGAAGAGGATGGTCTGATATGACCCTTCTCCAATGACTCCTTGATATAAGACCGCATAGCGTCATGTTCAGATACAGACAAGTTAAAAAGGCGACCTTTAGGGAATTTACTACCAGGCACTAATTCAATAGCGCAGTCATAGCTCCTATGGGGGGGCAAGGATGCAGATTTACTTTAGCTAAACACATCAGAAAAATCAGTCAAAAAGTCAGGATCATCCTGAGCCTGGGGAGAGGCAGAAAAAACAGGAGTGTTGGCATTAACACATTGGCAGCCCCAACTGGTCACAGACACAGATTTCCAATCCAAAACAGGATTATGAGACTGTAACCAAGGGAAACCCAGTACAATAATGTCATGCAGATTATACAGCACCAAAAATTTGCAACTCTCCTGATGATCAGGTTCAACCCTCATTATCACCTGAGTAGAGAACTGGGGTTTATTCTCAGCCAAAGGGGTAGAATCAATCCCCAGTAGGGGAATAGACTTCCGTAGGGGTATCAAGGGAAACCCACAACGTTTAGCAAAATCAAAATCCATCAGGTTGATAGCTGCTCCCGAATCAACAAAAGCCTGAGCAGAAAATGTGGACAGGGAGCAAATCAGGGTAACAGTCAACAGAAATTTAGTCTGAACACTAACCAAGACAACTGAGCGTGCAAAACGTCTTCCCCGCTTAGGGCAGACTGAAATAGCATGAGAGGCGTCACCACAGTAGAAACATAACCCATTGCGTTTTCGAAACTCATGACGCTGTGCCCCAGAAGCCACTCTATCACACTGCATGGACTCAGAAGCTGGTTCACAAGGCAACACTATTCCACGCATACCTCTACGCTCACGCAAACGTCTGTCAATTTGAATCGCTAATGACATAGAATCATTGAGACCAGAGGGAGCAGGGAAACCCACCATAACATCTTTTACATTCTCTGACAGACCCTTCCGAAAAAGGGCTGCCAAAGCATCATCGTTCCATTTGGTCAGGACTGCCCACTTTCGGAATTTCTGACAGTACAACTCAGCGTCCTCAAGCCCCTGATTTAATGCCAACAAGGTTTTTTCAGCTTGATCAGTGACATTAGGTTCATCGTACAATAACCCCAGAGCCAGAAAAAATGCATCAACATTACTCAAAACAGGGTCCCCAGGTGTCAGGGAAAAAGCCCAATCCTGAGGATCGCCGCGCAGGAGAGAGATGACAATTTGAACCTGCTGTGCTGCGTTCCCTGAGGACTTAGGTTTTAAGGCAAAAAACAACTTACAGTTATTTTTGAAATTCAGAAATTTAGCTCGATCCCCCAAAAATAAATCTGGCATGGGGATCCTAGGTTCCACAACCGGCAACCTAGCAAGATAGGTAGCAATACTCCGAACTTCAGTGGCAAGCTGATCCACACGGCCAGACAACTGTGCAAACTCCATTGAGAGAAAAAAAAAATCCTCCTCAGCACCCAGAGAAAAAGAGGGAAAAAATGCAACAAACAGAGAAAAAAAAAATTTCTGACAACTTCTTTTTCTTTTTCCTTTTACTATTTTTCCCTTCTGTTGAGTACCATATAATTTTCAGTTTGGCCGGTGACACTGTTATGATTTGGTAGCTGAGGAGAGCAGACAAAAACGGCAATACACCAGAGAGGTTGGAATCTACTGGATTGCAGTACCCTGACTAACCACCACAACTAAAGGCAGCCGTGGACCGTTCCTACGTTGGTCCTAGACACATCGTCACAGCCTGAGAGGTTAACTACACCTAAAGATAGAAAGAGGAAAGCTATCTGCCCCGGAACAGATCCCCAAAGAACATAGGAAGCCCCCAAACATGTAATGGCGGTTAGACAAGAGGCAAAACAGACACAGACAGAAAATAGTATGAGCAAACGTTGGGGCCCAATCTACCTGGACAGAAAAGGATAGGAAGGACACTTACTGCCATCCAAAAAACCCTAAAAAATACCAACTCTACTAATTGCAAAAACACCTGAGATCACACGACCTCTACCACCTAAATTAGTTCTCTGGTGTCACAAAACTAAGCCGCAGCCACTGAAAAAACTGGAAAAGGCAAATGAACAAATAACAGTGGCTCAGATAAACTGAGAGGAGCACAAGCCCCCGGAGGGGACCTGGCTGACCTCCACAGAAGTGCAGGGAAAAATGCAAAAAGCAAGCACAAAAATAAAAGCAGAAAATATCTTATCTGATAGAAGAAGATGCAGGCAAGACTCAGCAAGCTTCCAAGTGAACCAGGAACCACAGTTGAGACAAGAACAATTGATCACCGGCAACCATGATGGGAGGGAATCTCCCTTATATAAGACCAGTCTGTAACTCCTGATTGCCAATCCTCATTGAATGGTTCAGTACTGTTTGTAACCACCAGAGGGAGCTTCTGCTCAGAATTATTTCTAACACATTCACAACAGTACACCTTGTTGTTCTTGCAAAAAGGCCAAGAGATTACAGAGCTGGTGGTGGACCCGGAGGAGGACTACCCACGAATGGGGGTGTCCTCTTGGGTTAAGGAACACCAGCCCTGATTGCAGACTGTCAGTCGACTGGTGCAGATGAAGTTTCAGGAACCTAAGTATCATGAAGCACCACCTATTCACGGGACAGCTCTAAAACCTTGGGACCGAGTCTTGGTCCAGAATAAGCGGTCCCCGTGGAAAATTGGACAGCCGGTGGGAGAGGACTCCACACCGAGTGACGCAATGGGTTGGCTCTGATGGGCCAGTGTACGAAGTTGAGCCTGAACAGAAGGAGAGAGCACCCACTAGGGTAGTCCATCATAGCATGTTGCGGCCCTGCTTGTCCAAAGAACCCAAAAGTGGAGAAGCATTGCCAACAACCGTGGAGGTGCCCCAGCTCCGGTTCCTGACTTCGATGGAGAGGAGGTAGTGTTAGCTCCATGCTCAAACCCCAATAATGTGCCACATACCCTTTCTGAAGAGATGAACACTGAGTCGCCAATGCTGGAAGTCGCTAATGCGGCAGACTCACCGAGTCAGAGCATTCCTTTACAGGCCACGAGTCAGCCCGAATTATGCTGGTCAGAGCGAACCACAGCTGGAGTGCCTTCCACCTGCTACAAGCAAGATCTGTCTATTTGGCAGAGAATTATCCAAGAAGTCGAGAATTGTGAACGACTATTGAAAGAGCTCTCGCCCGTGGAATGGCAAGCTAAAGGAAGGCGGAGCTGTAGAAGGGCTGCTGAAGTTTCCAGTCCAGAACTACTGGGGCCGCACCTCCTGTTGTTGGAGTGAACGCAATTGCAGCCGGAATGAGCCAGTAACCCGGGTAAAGGGGGAGTGGCAAGAGTCAGTAAGCTGACTGCTTTAGCAAGGCTGGTTGTCAAAAATGGGGAGACCCCACGCCGTATATTCTTGATAACTAGCCTTGATGAAGATGACAGCTGAGGGTTGCAGCCCCAGCTGTGAGTTTTGTCTGGCTGGCTAGCAAAAATACAGGGGAACCCACGCCGTTTTTTTTACATTATTTATTTACAGCGAGGAGTAGCTGATGAATGCTCCCATCCGACGCTCCAGCTTTCATTGTTATTAGCGGCAGCAGGTGTCGGATGATGGGATCAGTAATCCCATCAGCTAACACCAGTGACCGGAGGTAAGCTTTAAGGTACTGCCACACTAAACAATCCCGCTAGCGATCACGATAACGACGCATACTAATGCGATCGCTAGCGGGATTGTTTCTATATCGCTAAGTGCGGCCACATTTAGCGATATAGTTAACGACGCTATCGCCGTTAGCGATCTTCTTAACGACTTTAGCGGTACAAAAGTACCGCTAAATCGCTAAGAAAAGGTGCCACACTAGCGATATATACTTACCCAGCGGGAGCGCCGACGAGAAAATAGGGTCCGGAACGATTCCAGCGACGAGCGAGATCACAGCAGGAAGCTCGTCGCTGGCAGCTGCCGCACTGAACAACATCGCTAACGGGATCGCTAAATAGTGACATTTTTTAGCGATCCCGTTAGCGATATTGTTCAGTGTGGCATACCCTTTAGACCTCCGATCACAGCTGAGTGCTCACGCTGTCTATTGACAGCGTGAGAACCAAGGCTTTCTGACTGGCGGGGATGATTTCAAAAGCAGTGTTTGCCGTGCTGTCATGCACATGACAGCATGGCAAACACTGGATGTTCGGTGAATGGGGTCTGGGTTCAGGTACTGTTCTGGTACCCAAACCAGAACTTTTTGTAACTGTTCGGCCGAACCCGCCGGACCCAAACATCCACGTGTCCGCCCATCTCTAGATAGTGAGGGTAAAACCATAGTATGCCATAGCTAAAAACCAGGTACAGAGTCCATTGTTCAGTTGGTCAGTTGACTATTGAACTAACTTTGGACTCTGTACCTGGTTATTACCTATGGCATACTGTGGTTTTACCCTCACTACTGGATTTATATTATTTCACTAGGAAAGAAAAGGCTTTACCCTGTGGACCTGGATCTCTTCCTTTGATATGACATCTATGCACAAGTGAGGCTTTTTTCATATTAATGTTTTCGATTGTTTATGTAATTATTAATGGAGTTTTGGTTCCTAGCAAGAGGTGAGCCCAGAAGAGCTACAGTCATAACTCACAGCATATTGAATGGCGGCTGTAGACACGCGCTGGTTCCTTGACAGCTCACTTTGCACAGATGCACTGAAGAGTGAGCTGTCAATCAAAGCCCGAAGCTGTGGTGCGGTCAAAGACGATTTCTATTTGTGTCTATGCTTTTCGAAGTACCTTACTTCTTCCTTAGGACAACAACCTTTAAGTTAAAGTTAAGGTTTTTGTCCTGAGGAAGAAGTAAGACACTTGGAAATGGGTAGACACTAATAAAAATCGCCTTATAGGCTATATGCCAGTGATCCGGAAGTAGCCGCATTTTGGATGCAGCGTTTTCCGCATGTTTTCACAGAATCATGCGGATTTACATGGTACGTTGTACATTCTATTGTGGATGTGAATACTTTTCCGTCCAATTATGACAAGAGCATTCTTAAGGTGATACCTTTATTGGCTAACCAGAAAATTATATGTTCGCTAGCTTTCAGAGCTCAAAGGCTCCTTCTTCAGGCAAGATTACCTTTGGAATAATAAGAAAGACACATTAGATGCTTGCTATAGTAGGAAATTTGTTCAAGACCTGGGAGGTGTGATGCCTTCAAAAGATAAGCAAAGGAAATCGAATTAGCATTTTCTTACAAATGGAGAGCTAGTGGGAATGTGTTCTTAGCTATCTGGAGTCCTTCTGGTGAAGGTGTGAACTGTGTCTATGTAGTGAACCATAGAGCCACAGAGCCTTTGAGCTCTGAAAGCTAGCGAACATCTAATTTTCTGGTTAGCCAATAAAGGTATCACCTTAAGAATGCTCTTGTCATAATTGGACGGAAAAGTATTCACATCGATTTTTCTGGCTAACACGGTACCACAATATAATTTATTATTGTACACCACATTCTATTGTGGAAATTTCTGTTACGGAGACTAGCATCTTCACACAAGAAATTGATATGCTGCGTATCTGAAACGTCAGTGGCCGCGGATGATCCGCAGGTGCACATAGACGCACAGTGGACATGGGATTACTAGAAATCCCATCCACTATGCTGTAACATCTGGTTGCTGCGGTTTTGAAGCTGCATAAATACGCAGCGTCAAAACAGCAGCAAATCCGGAACATGGGAACGTACCCTTAACGCGCAACCTGTGTGCATCTTTATTTGTCATCTTTACCAGCAGCGCAGATATTTCCACCACAGCTCCTTTCTATGTAAATGCAATTGGTCCTAGTACCCGTGGAATCGCAGCAGCTGGGATACAATCTTTATATTGTTGTGTGCACACAAAAATTCCAGGTTAGCATAACCTTATTTATATATTCTTTATTGTCTTGGCTAAAACCCTATTGTGCTTTTGTTTGCTTCCTAGTCTCTCAATCACAGCCGGGGGCGTTCTTACTGCCGCCACTCACTGTGTACTGAGTGGTGACTTTGATGCTCCGCCATGCCCACCCCACATGGCTGAAAGCCCGCAGCTCTCTGGAGGAATAACACTCATTTTTTCCTGGTAGAACTGCTTCATTAGACAAGACAGCAGCAGCATTGTGACACTATTAACCTACAGATTAACCCCCAGATATGCAGGTTATTAGCATTTTGGGGACATGACCGGTTTTCTTTAAATTTCATATCGAAGTGGCAACAAAACAATACATACATGAGTCTTATTTGTAGGGCTAATATACACACTGATGACACAACGTGTGGCGGTAAGTTCAGCTCTTGTGACACGGCTCACTGGCTATTTATGAAATAAATGTGCACAAATATTTATATTTCTTTAAACCATAGTTACATGACGAAAAATTCACTTTCTAGAAGATGACAACAATGAGAGAAATTAGTGTCTATTTTAGACATGATGGAGCTATCAAGTGCTAGGTGTAGTGCAGGCAACCAGTACTGGTAACTTGATGACAGTGTAATGGAATCCAAGTGGCTCAATCTGATTAGACAACACTTCAATAACAGGGAAAGAAACGGTTTTTCGTATGAAATAGTGGCCTTGGCTGAACTCATCATTTCTTTATTGCAAAATGAAAAGTACTGAAGCTAAAGACTACACTGCCAAGTGTAGTCTATAGGACTGGTTACATTAACAGCAGGTGGAAAACACAGAGAATGATAGACATTATAGAGATTATAAAGAGATATATATATTTATAAAGATAAATGATAGGTAATAAATGTATCAACTATAATTAAGGATCCATCAGACCAGACAGATTTCAGATAGATTTTAAAGATAAGTAGAAGAAAAGTACTGTAGCTAAAGAAGCAAGAAATAGATTCTGTCAAGTGTAGTTTAGACTGTTAAGGTTAGCAAGAGAAGCAAAAATACAGATAGATAAGAGATACAGTGGGTACGGAAAGTATTCAGACCCTTTTAAATTTTTCACTCTTTGTTTCATTGTAGCCATTTGGTAAATTCAAAAAAAGTTCATTTTTTCACATTAATGTGCACTCTGCACCCCAACTTGACTGAAAAAAACAAAACAGAAATTTTTGCAAATTTATTTAAAAAAGAAAAACTGAAATATCACATGGTCATAAGTATTCAGACCCTTTGCTCAGCATTGAGTAGAAGCACCCTTTTGAGCTAGTACAGCCATGAGTCTTCTTGGGAATGATGCAAAAAGTTTTTCACACCTGGATTTGGGGATCGTCTGCCATTCTTCCTTGCAGATCCTCTCCAGTTTCTTCAGGTTGGATGGTGAACGTTGGTGGACAGCCATTTTCAGGTCTCTCCAGAGATGCTCAATTGGGTTTAGGTCAGGGCTCTGGCTGGGCCAGTCAAGAATGGTCAGAGTTGTTCTGAAGCCACTCCTTTGTTATTTTAGATGTGTGCTTAAGGTCATTGTCTTGTTGGAAGGTGAACCTTCGGCCAAGTCTTAGGTCCAGAGCACTCTGGAAGAGGTTTTCATCCAGGATATCTCTGTATTGGCCCCATTCATGTTTCCTTCAACTGCAACCAGTCATCCTGTCCCTGCAGCTGAAAAACACCCCCATAACATGATGCTGCCACCACCATGTTGGGATTGTATTGGGCAGGTGATGAGCAGTGCCTGGTTTTCTCCACACATACCGCTTACAATTAATTATCACCAAAAAGTTCTATCTTCACCTAATCAGACCAGAGAATCTTATTTCTCATAGTCTGGGAGTCCTTTATGTGTTTTTTAGCAAACTCTATGTGGGCTTTCATATGTCTGGCACTGAGGAGAGGCTTCTGTCGGGCCACTCTGCCATAAAGGCCAACTGGTGGAGGGCTGCAGTAATAGTTGACTTTGTGGAACTTTCTCCCATCTCCCTAGTGCATCTGTGGAGCTCAGCCACAGTGATCTTGGGGTTCTTCTTTACCTCTCTCACCAAGGCTCTTCTCCACGATTGCTCTGCTTGGCTGGACAGCCAGGTCTAGGAAGACTTCTGGTGGTCCCAAACTTCTTCCATAAAAGGATTATTGAGACCACTGTGCTCTTAGGAATCTTGAGTACTGCAGAAATTATTTTGTAACCTTGGCCAGATCTGTGCCTTGCCACAATTCTGTCTCTGTGCTCCTTAGCCAGTTCCTTTGACCTCATGATTCTCATTTGGTCTGACATGCACTGTGAGGTCTTTTATAGACAGGTGTGTGCCTTTACAAATCAAGTCATATCAGTTTAATTAAACACAGCTGGACTCTTTTTTTGTGCTCTGGTTCTGCATTTGGTTAGTTAATTAACTCACCCATGATACTCCAGAGCTTCAGTTAAATCATTATGTTCATTTGTTGATTAATAGTAACCAAGAATCACCCATTTCTTTATTAATGATATTTTGATAGAAACGTTTGCATCTTCATTTTCGTAAACATGGAAATTATTGAAGGTCATGTGTAACTGCGTGGCATGTATGACTATGAATACTGTACTGTTTGCTTCTTCTGTCTCTCATGTTTGATTGGATAATATATTTATGCTGATGCTTTTCACCTAGTGATTCTCAATAAATAAAACATTGAAAACACAGCTGGACTCCAATGAAGGAGTAGAACCATCTCAAGGATGATCACAAGGAAATGGACAGCATGTGACTTAAGTGACTTAAATATGAGTGTTTGACCAAAGGGTCTGAATACTTATGACCATGTGATATTTCAGTTTTTCTTTTTTTAATAAATTTGCAAAAATTTCTACATTTGTTTTTTTTTCAGTCAAGATGGAGTGCAGAGTGTACATTAATGAGAAAAAAATGAACTTTTTTGCATTTACAAAATGGCTGTAATGAAACAAAGAAAAAAAAAAAAAGGAAGCCAGCGCAGCACGTAATTAGCATGGAATAATTTAAGTGCATCTGCACATAATTCTAACTGTTTTTTAAAATTGAGACATTTAGCAAATAATTGATCAATTCTTTGAGCTACCCCGCCACGACAAGGCATTCTCATATGGGGCAGTACCTACTCTAAGTTTATCATATCACTGTGCCATAGCGGCCTCCTGAATAATTAAAAGCATAACTGCAAAAAACTGTAAAGCAGGACTGCATACACTGCAAGCGGTACCTTAAGCATAACTGAATCACCCCCGGGTGCCAGTCAGACAGATGCAGGTAAAAGGCCGACCAGGTCCAAGAATGGACATGTCAGATCTGACCTCCACATCCGCCAGACCAGCAACCACAGATAAAGAGTGAGACAGGCACAGGCACAGGTGCACAATTATATATAGCCTGGGGCAGGGCAGGGCTGCTGTATATGTGTATAGCAGCCTAAGTCAATTATAAGAAAGAAAAAAAAAAACAGATAAAATAGCATGCATAACACAGCGCGCACGGCAACCAGTGGTGGTTAGCCACTTACCAATACAAGGAAAAAAAAAAGAAGGAAGCCAGCGCAGCACGTAATTAGCATGGAATAATTTAAGTGCATCTGCACATAATTCTAACTGTTTTTTAAAATTGAGACATTTAGCAAATAATTGATCAATTCTTTGAGCTACCCCGCCACGACAAGGCATTCTCATATGGGGCAGTACCTACTCTAAGTTTATCATATCACTGTGCCATAGCGGCCTCCTGAATAATTAAAAGCATAACTGCAAAAAACTGTAAAGCAGGACCTGGTCGGCCTTTTACCTGCATCTGTCTGACTGGCACCCGGGGGTGATTCAGTTATGCTTAAGGTACCCTTGCAGTTTATGCAGTCCTGCTTTACAGTTTTTTGCAGTTATGCTTTTAATTATTCAGGAGGCCGCTATGGCACAGTGATATGATAAACTTAGAGTAGGTACTGCCCCATATGAGAATGCCTTGTCGTGGCGGGGTAGCTCAAAGAATTGATCAATTGTTTGCTAAATGTCTCTATTTTTAAAAAAACAGTTAGAATTATGTGCAGATGCACTTAAATTATTTCATGCTGACCATGTGTTGCGCTGGCTTCCCCCCCCCTTTTTTTTTTCTTGTATTGGTAAGTGGCTGCCACCACTGGTTGCCGTGCGCGCTGGGTCATGCATGCTATTTTATCTGTTTTTTTTTTTCTTTCTTATAATTGACTTAGGCTGCTATACACATATACAGCAGCCCTGCCCTGCCCCAGGCTATATATAATTGTGCACCTGTGCCTGTGCCTGTTTCACTCTTTATCTGTGGTTGCTGGTTTGGCGGATGTGGAGGTCAGATCTGACATGTCCATTCTTGGACCTGGTCGGCCTTTTACCTGCATCTGTCTGACTGGCACCCGGGGGTGATTCAGTTATGCTTAAGGTACCCTTGCAGTTTATGCAGTCCTGCTTTACAGTTTTTTGCAGTTATGCTTTTAATTATTCAGGAGGCCGCTATGGCACAGTGATATGATAAACTTAGAGTAGGTACTGCCCCATATGAGAATGCCTTGTCGTGGCGGGGTAGCTCAAAGAATTGATCAATTGTTTGCTAAATGTCTCTATTTTTAAAAAAACAGTTAGAATTATGTGCAGATGCACTTAAATTATTTCATGCTGACCATGTGTTGCGCTGGCTTCCCCCCCCCTTTTTTTTTTCTTGTATTGGTAAGTGGCTGCCACCACTGGTTGCCGTGCGCGCTGGGTCATGCATGCTATTTTATCTGTTTTTTTTTTCTTTCTTATAATTGACTTAGGCTGCTATACACATATACAGCAGCCCTGCCCTGCCCCAGGCTATATATAATTGTGCACCTGTGCCTGTGCCTGTTTCACTCTTTATCTGTGGTTGCTGGTTTGGCGGATGTGGAGGTCAGATCTGACATGTCCATTCTTGGACCTGGTCGGCCTTTTACCTGCATCTGTCTGACTGGCACCCGGGGGTGATTCAGTTATGCTTAAGGTACCCTTGCAGTTTATGCAGTCCTGCTTTACAGTTTTTTGCAGTTATGCTTTTAATTATTCAGGAGGCCGCTATGGCACAGTGATATGATAAACTTAGAGTAGGTACTGCCCCATATGAGAATGCCTTGTCGTGGCGGGGTAGCTCAAAGAATTGATCAATTGTTTGCTAAATGTCTCTATTTTTAAAAAAACAGTTAGAATTATGTGCAGATGCACTTAAATTATTTCATGCTGACCATGTGTTGCGCTGGCTTCCCCCCCCTTTTTTTTTTTCTTGTATTGGTAAGTGGCTGCCACCACTGGTTGCCGTGCGCGCTGGGTCATGCATGCTATTTTATCTGTTTTTTTTTTTCTTTCTTATAATTGACTTAGGCTGCTATACACATATACAGCAGCCCTGCCCTGCCCCAGGCTATATATAATTGTGCACCTGTGCCTGTGCCTGTTTCACTCTTTATCTGTGGTTGCTGGTTTGGCGGATGTGGAGGTCAGATCTGACATGTCCATTCTTGGACCTGGTCGGCCTTTTACCTGCATCTGTCTGACTGGCACCCGGGGTGATTCAGTTATGCTTAAGGTACCCTTGCAGTTTATGCAGTCCTGCTTTACAGTTTTTTGCAGTTATGCTTTTAATTATTCAGGAGGCCGCTATGGCACAGTGATATGATAAACTTAGAGTAGGTACTGCCCCATATGAGAATGCCTTGTCGTGGCGGGGTAGCTCAAAGAATTGATCAATTGTTTGCTAAATGTCTCTATTTTTAAAAAAACAGTTAGAATTATGTGCAGATGCACTTAAATTATTTCATGCTGACCATGTGTTGCGCTGGCTTCCCCCCCCTTTTTTTTTTCTTGTATTGGTAAGTGGCTGCCACCACTGGTTGCCGTGCGCGCTGGGTCATGCATGCTATTTTATCTGTTTTTTTTTTTCTTTCTTATAATTGACTTAGGCTGCTATACACATATACAGCAGCCCTGCCCTGCCCCAGGCTATATATAATTGTGCACCTGTGCCTGTGCCTGTTTCACTCTTTATCTGTGGTTGCTGGTTTGGCGATGTGGAGGTCAGATCTGACATGTCCATTCTTGGACCTGGTCGGCCTTTTACCTGCATCTGTCTGACTGGCACCCGGGGTGATTCAGTTATGCTTAAGGTACCCTTGCAGTTTATGCAGTCCTGCTTTACAGTTTTTTGCAGTTATGCTTTTAATTATTCAGGAGGCCGCTATGGCACAGTGATATGATAAACTTAGAGTAGGTACTGCCCCATATGAGAATGCCTTGTCGTGGCGGGGTAGCTCAAAGAATTAATCAATTGTTTGCTAAATGTCTCTATTTTTAAAAAAACAGTTAGAATTATGTGCAGATGCACTTAATATTATTCATGCTGACCATGTGTTGCGCTGGCTTCCCCCCCCCCTTTTTTTTTTAATGAAACAAAGAGTGAAAAATGTAAAGGGGTCTGAATACTTTCCATACCCACTGTAAATATAGAATACATGGATCAACTATAAATAAGGATCCATTAGATCAGACAGATTTCAGATTACTAGACAGCTACAGAAAAATTGAAAATTAAATATTGACCACGACCACCCAATTATAATTGTAACATGGAAGTAGTATATAGGACAGTGAATATAAGTTTGACTTACGGTACCTTAAGATTTATGATGCATGATATATTAGCTTCAGGAGTCATGGTAAGGAGCATAGTTGTGGCAAAGGGCAATTGTAGCATGTACTGTGAGTGTTAGATGCCAAGGAGGTGCCAATAAGCCACTGAGCCAGGACAAGGGTGTTTAGATCAAGAACTAGGGCAGCAAACTGAACCTTTTACCTTAGTGGAAAAAGTCTGGCAATAGCTATGGATAAAGATGAGAGATTGAGGATACACTGAGAAGTCTACAAAGCTGAAATTCCCTGAAGTGCGTGTGACAAGGGTCTCTCATTGCATATTCTGATTAAATACACATAAGGTGGAGAGAGCAAGAAATGGATCTTCAATGCTTAGGAGAAAACATTATTGGAGATACTTCAGCACTGACTTGTTAGGCCATTTTGAATATGTTTTTTTTCCAATAGGAATAAAGACAATTCAGCGTGATCTGCAGATTCAGGTCTCCAACTTCATAAAGAGTTATGTATCCCTCATTGTGAGGAGGAGTAAAGGGTCCTTTTACATCTTCAGTGGAAGTAATATGTAGCATTGTTGGAGGGTAAAGTTACAAAAATAATAAAAGATATTTCTGAAGATCAAGTATAAGCATTGTTGTATTCCAATAGCTAAACAGCCATTCTGTCCTCTGGCAATCCTCAGTTTCTAATGTTTTTTTGGTGACGGTACAATTTTTACACGAACCAGTCCTTGTTGTCTCCATGTTTTCCTTCGACATTGAAAATTCACATGAAGGTCGTTAATGTCTTCACATTTCAAACATGAACTGGTTTTCTGTTTTTTATTTGTATTGGCACACATGGAATTCTAATTCTGTTGTGGTTCACTCTGAAGTCTCCGGACTCTTTGTATACTACACCAGCCAATCTGCAGCTGAGGAAACATCACCAGAAGATGCCAGTTGTAATGAAATTATAAATCTGTGCTGCTAATAATTAATTGTGTTGCATAAAACTGGTTAACATTTTGTCGTAATGTTCTGAATCTCTATCATGTCCAAATAGAATTTCACAAGAGGTTTTACTTAGGAGTTCAAGGCTGTAAGCCTTTTGCACATTGTTTTACCCCATGGTTAATGCCTTTGAAGATCTATCATAGCTTTAATTGAAGTAACTTTCTTGGAAAAAAATGTAAATCGCTCTGTTTTCAAATTTCCATTCAGGATTCCCAAAACAAGATTTTTAACCGACAGCTGTTCTAGCAAACTCCAATTACGTACCAAGAGGAATCGCTACAGGCTTTGTTAGGTTGCAGGTTGTCAGTAAATAAAGGCAGACTCCTCCTTATCTCAGCACAACAGTCAATATTTTGTGGCAGTGAATTAGTTAATGACAACACAATTTTGTACGTGATATCTCTGTTACAATAGCTGTGGTCACAAGATCAGATTGCAATAAAAGTCTAGCAGCCCATGACATAAATAGTGGGATACACATTTACATGGTCCTTGCTTCAATTTTAATTTAAATGTCCTATCTAAATATCTATTTTTACATCCTAACCACTTCTGTAATTAGGTTTATTATACAATTCCTTGCACTTCTTATCTAGCTAATTCCTAAAGATGCTTTATTTTGCTTCACTTCCTGTGACATCTCATTTAAAGGGAGCCTGTCACCTCTTTTTGCCACTATAAGATACGGCCACCGCCTTTCATGGCTTATCTGCAGAATTCTATAATGCTGCAAATAAGTCCCCAGTCCGACCTGAAAGATAAGAAAAATAAGTTTTATTATACTTACCTGCTGGGCGTTCCAGTCCAATGGGTGTTGCAGGTCCGGCGCCTCCCATCTTCATGCGATGTCGTCCTCCTGCTTGCTTCGTGTCGCGATCCTGTGCAGGCGTACTGATCGCAGAGCAAAGTCCTGTAGTGTGCAGGCGTCGGGAAAGGTCAGAGCGGCCCAGCGCCTGCGCACTGCAGTACTTTGCTCTACCATCAACAGTGCAGAGAATTACGCCTGCGCAGAAGCGCGATGCCAGGAGCGAGGAAGTAAGCAGGATGGCGACATCACATGAAGATGGGAGGCGCTGGTCCTGGACCTGCGACACCCATTGGACCAGACCATAACGGACCGCCCCCTAGGTGAGTGTAATAAAACTTATTTTTCTTATTTTGCAGGTCGGATCGGGTGGTTATCTACAGCATTATAGAATGCTGTAGATAAGCCCTGAGAGGCGGTGGCCACATCTTATAAAGGCAAAAAGATGTGACAGGTTCCCTTTAAGAGGTGTCTCAAATAGGACAGATGGAGGCTGAGGATTCACTTACTCCCCGAAGTGTCCATAATCTCTCTTGGAACAGGACGTCAAAGGGGCAGCACTGAAGTTACTCACTAGTTTCTTGCACTGCTGCCCTCTGAAGGCATCCAAGATCCTGGATGATAGATGCTGTAGGAGTTGGGAGTGCAGCTCTTCTTTCTCCAACTCCACCGTAGCTTCTAACTGAAAGAAGACATTGTTAGGTTAAAGAAGCAGTGACACCAGCACCACCCCACAGCTTCTAGCACCACCCTCAAGTTAATCTTATCCAGGGGACAGTGATAGAAGTAGTGTGAAGGACACAAATGTTGCCCAAAAGCTTCTAGAAGCACCCTCAAATGAATTGTCAACAGGTTTCAGCGCTGGTGTCCCTCTCTGCTTTTATCACCATCCCTTGATGACAAGTCATTTGAGGGTGGTGCTAGAAGCTGTGGGGTAGCGCTAGTGCTACTGACTGCTTCTATTGCCACCCCCCTTGACGAAGTCTTCTTTCACAGTAGAAGCAGCTGCAGTGGAGATAGAAACGAAGTGCTGGTGCTGTGCTCATCGCTCCTACAGATTCTATCACCATGTATCCAGGACATCTTCAGATGGCAACGATACAAGAAACAGTAGTAAATTACTGCAGAGCTGCCCCCAGATAATGTCTTGTTATAGGATGGGTGATAAACCCTGCAAGGAAGTTAGTACAGCCCCAGCCTCCTGTGATGTATAGTTCGAGACTCCACTCAAATGAAACATCACATGAAGTGCAGTAAACAAAGCACATTTAGGGATAGCAGGATAGGGAGAAGTGGTAGCGGACCACCTCTTTAAGATATTTGAAGGGGAAGTGGGAAATACAAATATGGTTGTGAAATTTGACATATCCTTCAAGATTACATGTATTGGCATGCACAGTATGGGCCTAGCATTTCAAATATCCTGTGTCTCTAGCTACAGTACATAGGAACTATTCAGCTTGGTTATAATGACCATTTGCTAACTCTTTGAAGCTTAGAGTCTCTGAGCTGAGGTGCCGTGTTCAACATGTCCAGCGAAAGCTGTTCTTGCAATACTGGTAAATTCAGTTTGTCTTTTTGTTAACTAAATGTAACTACTGCTGTTATACATTTCCCTACAATTATATATTTCCCTCACAGTATTCAAGAAGCAATCATCGTTGTGGTCATCGTAGTGGACCATTTTTCCAAGATGCATAATTTTTCTTCAAATGAAGAAAAATTACAGTCATCATGACTTTAACCTCTTCTCGACATGAGCCGTATACGGTGCTGCGGGAGCTGTGTTCCCCCAAACTGGCATATCGATATGTGCTGTAATTGCATGGGCTCACACTGAGCGCTGCTGCAATCGAGTGCGGTTGTCAGCTCTATGTGAGAGCTGAGACCCTGCAGCAATGAACACAATCAGTGCTAGCACCAATCGCGGGCATTTAACCTCTTATGGTAGATCAGCTCACTCAAGGGTACAAGAAGGTAGAAAACGGGAACACTGTATTTTTAAATCTTCTGTTCGTTTATTATACTGATGGCATAAACCAATATGAAGTGAAAAATAAACACAGCCCTTTGGGCAAAACAGGAAAGCAATAAAAAATAGTGCATCACAGTCTATATACCTGCGGGGATCTGTCCGCTCTGGAGAATTTAGTATTCACAGGTTCAGTCTTTCCTCCTCAGGACAGAAACCGCTGGAGTTCCTCTTTTCAGCCCTACTGAACCTTGACTGCTTCTGGAAGCCAACTATTTAAGCTCCAGACCACACCCTAGGGTGAAGATAAGGTGGACATCCTCCCACCTGCTCTATGGTTGTCCACAAAAACCCAGTCCTTAAACAAACTGGCTAGCTAACCCCTCACAACACTTAATGTGCTGGAGAAAAACTTCTGGGTTTCACATCACTAAAGCCATTAGCCTCAGTGAAACATATCTCCCCTCCACCACCTTTCTAGTGACTTTGTCTCACTCTTTGCCCACAGCAAACACCCTTCACACCTCCTGTTTGCTGCTGGCTCTGGTGATGAGCCTTCAACATTTCCTGCATAAATCAGCTGATTTTGTGACCTGACACGTGCCCCTAACTGCCGTGTGTGGAATCGCTATCGACCCACGGTTGTTAAAATGTTACATGGCACTGTCAATCTCTGAAAGCGGCATATCAATATGATATCCCTGGAAGAGCGTCACAAACCCCGCCCATTATCATTGCCAGATAGCTATGACTGTCGCTCAGTGGCTGAAGCCCTACTGTATGCAGCACAAGTGATCAGACGATCGCAGCTTCCAGTCTCCCATAGAGACTATAGAAGCTAGTAAAAAGTTAAGAAAAAGTTTAAATCACCCTCCATTAAAAAATAAACAAACACATATTTGGTATCATCGTGTTCAGAATCGCTTGATCTATCAAAATATAAAAAGAATTAATCCAATCAGTAAACTGCATAACGAGAAAAAAATCAAAACCCCAGAGGTTTTTTTGTCGCTGCAACATTGCATTAAAATGCAATAACGGGGAACCAAAAGATCATATCTACACCAAAATATTATCAATAAAAACATCTGCTCGGCACACAAAAAATAAGCCCTCACTTAGCCCCAGATCCTGAAAAATAGAGACGTTGCGGGTCTCGGAAAATGGCAACTTTTTTTTTTTTTACAAACTTTGTATATTTTTTTACCACTTAAATAAAATAGAACCCATACATGTTTGGTGTCTATAAATTCATAATGAGCTGGTGAATCATAATTGCAAGTCAGTTTTAGCATTTACAGAACATGGTAAAAAAAATAAAATAAAATAATTGTGGAATTGCACTTTTTTTTTGCAATTTCACCACATTTTGATTTCTTTTCCTGTTTTTCAGTACACTATATGGTAAAACCAATGATGGCATTCAAAAGTACAACTTTTCCCACAAAAAACAGCCCTCACATGACCATATTGACGGAAAAATAATAAAGTTATGGCTCTGGTAAGAAGGGGATCAAGAAACTCAAAAACGGAAAAACCCAAGGTGGGTTAACCCCAGTGACACCGCTGTCAACAGTGGCAGTGACATCACGGGGCATCGCAGAAGGAGTGAGCTCCCTCTGTGCTCCCATTGGCACAACGTGAAGCAATCGCGTTGTGTCAATGGTCTCCATGGTAACCCAGGGCCCCAAGATGGCCACGTGGACACCCAGGGACGGTGGCCTGTTAGCTCATGCTGTGAGCACGAACTGACATGCCTCCTCACTTCATGTCAGATGCTGATGCTCTGCAATGCAGCAGTATTGCAGACTATTAGATCAGTGATCTGTCATTATACAATTGATGTCCCATCCTGGGACAATGTAAAAAAAAAGTAAATAAAAAAAAAATTCTAAAAAATATTTTAACAAAAATCACAAAATAAAGAACAAAAAAAGAAAAAATATTAATCCAAAAAATACATTTAAGTAAAAAAAAGTACACATATTTGATATCGCCGCGTCCAAAACGACCAGACCTATAGAACTGTGCTACTAGTTAAGCCTTTCAGTGAACACAGTTAAAAAAAAAAAAGAGGCCAAAAACAATGCTTTATTATCATACTGGCAAACAAAAAGTGAAATAAAACGCCATAAAAAAAACAACCTACATAAAAATAGTACTACTGAAAAGTCTTGTCTCTCAAAAAACAAGCCATCATACAGCTTTGTTAGAGGAAAAATAAAAAAGTTATAGCTCGTAGAATAAAGTAATGCAAAAATAAGTATTTCACAGTAACTGTACTGACCTGAAGAATAAAGCAGCCTTATCAATTTTGCTACATACAGAACGGCATAAAAGAAAACAAAAAAATAATTCCTGAATTGCTGGCTTTTGATCAAAAAATGTCATGTGCCCAAAAATGGTACCAATAAAAACGTCAACTAGTCCTGCATAATACCTCACATGACTGTGTCAGCAAAAATATAGAACGATTATAGCTATCAAAATATGGCTATGCAAAAACTAGTTTTTGCAATAAAAAGCATTTTTTAGTGTGTGACAGCAAACATAAAAAACTGATATAAATCTGGTATCGCAGTAATCGCACCGACCTGAAGAATAAAGTCTCCTAATCATTTATACCGTACGACGAATGGCATAAAAAATAAATAAAACCAATTCTTCACCTGCAGTTGATTTGTTCATTTTGCCTCCTAAAGATCGCAGTAAGGTTCGGCGCATATTTAACCTGCACTCTGCGCTGAGTGCTTACAATGGGGTTTCCATGTAATTCTCTGAAAAATGTCATTAAGACTGAACCGCCGGCAGAAGATTCCCCATAGTGATGCAGATGGAGTCACTGTGGACGTTGTGTGGCTGTCTATGATCCGGCGGTGTCCGTTTTGTGCACCTCTAAAAAGAAGGACATCGCTGAACAAAGGCGAGACAAGAGTCCAGAGTATCTCTGCTGCCACATTATAGTGGATGGATCCCTTGGTGATTTCATCTGAATTATGTCACTCAGAGATTAAGATAGAAACACTGATGTAAGTGCGCAAAGTAGAGCACAGGATAAACGTGATCCCAAACGTTATGTAAAATGTTCCCAATAATAATAATCTTTATTTTGTTCCAAATAAAAGCTTCAACTCAATCCACAAAAGCAAACCCCCCACCCAGATCTGTCATCTGTTAACGGAAATACAGGGGACTTCCATGTTACACATAGTACAAAGCCTCTGGAAAAGCTAAAAGGCTCCTTGCCCCCCAGAAGAAATTCAGCAAATTCTGCGCTCATAAATCCAAATGCCCCCCTCCTTTCTGAGCCCCAGTGTGTCTAAACAGCATTTAGCGCCCACGTTTCGCATTTCTGTAGCCCACCTAATTTACGGGGGCGTGTCTCCAGAAGCATGAGCTGGTCACGTACTGGTGACTGCACGTACTGGGGCAACAATGTACAGGCACCACAATGGCAATTGCAATTTTCACTCAGCAACATCCACTGCTGCTTGTTTCTGTAAAACACCCATAGAGTTAGAATCATCACCACACCTGTGGATAAATAATCAAAGGGGTATAATTTCCAAAATGAGGTCACTTGAGAGGGGATTCTGCTTTGCTAGCACTTAGGGGCTCTGTATATGGAGTCCGAAAACTATTCTAGCAAAATCTGCTCTCCAGGAGGCAAATAATGCTCCATCCCTCCCAAATCTCATTGTGTGGCTAAGTAGTACAGTACATCCACACATGGGGTATTTGCTCATTCAGCAGAAATTGTAGGACAAATTTTGGTGCCATTTTTATCCATTTCCCAGAGTGACAATATAAAATCTAGGGCTGAAACTAAATTTTTGTGGTAAAAATGCAATTATTTTTTCTTCACTATACATGCAGCCCTATGCAAAACCAACCAGTGCAGTAATATATGTTGTTCAGCTCTCCCATATCTGTACAATACCCTATGTTGTCTGGTCACTTCAATTGATCTTCGAGGCAGTGAATCCATTAAACCTGGAGGACATGTGGCTTTTCATTCATTAATTATTTTCGTTTCCAGATAAGACATTTTAATTATTTAGATCCTTTTGCCATTAAATTAATACATAAACCCATCATTTAAGTGGCCAATAGATTGAGGTTTACCAAGGGTTACGTTCTTCACCTTTGTCTAGGAAGTGAGACCAATCCTTTGTGATACTAACTCACATGAATATTATTGAGTGGTATAATTACATGCAGTACAGACCAAAAGTTTGGACACACCTTCTCATTCAATGATTTTCTCTGTATTTTCAGTGTCACCAGCAAAGCACTCCCACATCATCACACCACCTCCTCCATGCTTCACGGTGGGAACTAGGCATGTAGAGTCCAGCCGTTCACCTTTTCTGTGTGCAAAGCAGTAATCAAAGCAAAAGGTGGCTACTTTGAAGAACCTAGAATATAAGACATATTTTCAGTAGTTTCACACTTTTTTGTAAAGTGTAATGTATAATTCCACATATGTTAATTCATAGTTTTGATGCCTTCAGTGTGATTCTACAATTTTCATAATAAAGAGAGAACTCGGCACTCAACTTAACGAAAAGGGTAAATATTTATTGTAGTCCACGGTAGTGAAATGTTTCGGTCCTAAATTTCGGATACCGCGTCCCTCCCACGGCATACAGCGGAGACCAGACTTAGAACTCTCACCCAGATACTCACCTTTAACCCCTACGTCAGGGCTTACTTTGGAGATCTACCTGATCCCACCAGTATCTACTGCTTACCTTTGAATTGGGTATTTCTACCCTCTCCCGGCACTTAATGTGGCTGATGAAGGTCCGAAATTTAGGACCGAAACGTTTCACTACCGTGGACTACAATAAATATTTACCCTTTTCGTTAAGTTGAGTGCCGAGTTCTCTCTTTATTATTTTCACGGTGTAGTAACCTACTCTGGCACCTTTCAGGCTGTGCACACAATTTATCTTTCTCTACAATTTTCATAGTCATGAAAATACAGAAAAATCTTTGAATGAGAAGATGTGTCCAAACTTTTAGTCTGTACTGTACATCAATGAACCGCATGCAGGTAATGTCAAGCCTTAAAGGTGATCAGTTTCTTTACTGTAATTATTTTGTTCACATATCTAACAAAGTAACTTTGCAAATAATCTAGCTTAAAAATATACTAAAATATGAAGTACACAGTGACAATGCAGACCTGTGTGCACCAAATTGATGCAACTGCTGCTCCATTCAGACTGCAAAGAAATTATGTGTGCAATATTTTCATGCTGCTATGTATTACTCTCCTGCCTTTTCTCAACATCTGAAAGTTGTAGAGGCATCTGAGAGTTGTAGAGCCATCTGTAGTCAAGCTGCAAAGGAAGCTGCCAAGCAGCGGATCTTGATGATTTGCCCAAGTGCATTCAGTCCAAGTGTATAATCTTCCACAATCAACCATTTTTTCGCATTTCCATGACTTTTCTTTCTTAGTGTTGCAGTTTTAATGGTGAGGAGTCTAATTTAACTTGAATCTCACCAAGTAAACAGATGCTCATCTAAATGTCTGTTTTCCCATGACAAGAGTAGAAGTGAAAATGTAACATAATATGGGTTTGATGAACAGAAGTTACCTGCCATTCATCTCTAACAATTAAAGGGAATCTGTGAAAAGGTTTTTTTTTGGAGAGCAGCTTACCTTAGAGACAGAGACCCTGGTTCCAGAGATGTGTCACTAACATGGCATCAATCAGTAGTTAAAATTACTGTATTATGTACTGCTGCTCGTCCTTTGACTGCTAAGCTCTGCATAACTTTGCCTGAGATATTAATTGTAATAGCTGTGATATCCTTGTGGGTACCACCAATCCTTTAGGATCTGAACTAATTCAAGCAAAAAGGATAACCAATGTAAATTCCTAAAACATAACTTCTACTTCTTTTCATAAAACATATTGCAACCCCGGACAATAGAAATAAACATATAAAGTGCAGTGCTCAATAATGTGAATTAAAAAATGCTTCAACCTCACCCATTAGCAGATTATTGTCAGCAGTCAGGTTATAAGACCAGACACCCAGTAGTATCCAGGTGATCAAAAACAGGAGCTATACTATAACAATGAAGATATGGGGGGAGGGTTTTTTCTATCACTCCCTGTCGTGCCCTTGTGAAAGCTCCTGTCCTTACAAGGACGGTACCCAAATGTAACCTGCTACTGACATCCCACCAAGATGTAAATGTTCATAACGCTTCCCAACACATTTCTTCCCCAATTATGGGGATTCATCAGGGGAATAACTAAATGATGGGTATTTCAGGATCCCGCAATGGCGAGCATCCAGAGTCACCTATGCATTAATATGCCATACAACCCATGTGGGTGGGGGGTGATATAGGAGAGGAAAGTTTGATCAGTCCCCTTAAATAATGCCCTTCCAGCCTCGTTCCCTGGTGGTCGTCTGACGTCATATAGCCAAACCACATACAGCAATCATGTCCCAATCACAACATCCCCACATGTTCATACCTCGCGGTGTTTAACCTGTATGGAATTCACGCATCTCCGGAAGTGTCAGCGTCACTTGTGGTGAGTGTGCCCAGTTGTCATTATTATTCTGCGGTTCACGTCCTGGAATGCATCACCATAGAGGAAGTGGTTGGCGCCATGTTTGTAACGTCACTTCCGGTGTGTGTGCCCAGTTATCATTATTATTTCGCGGTTCACCTCCTGGAACGCATCGCCATACCGGAAGTGGTCATGATCACATGACATTCTCTCCTCCTATGCACCAGCACGATTCATTGCGGGGCATTAGATTTATTTGTTCTTTAACCCCAACAGTGCTGCATTAAGTTTTTAGCATAACTATTAGTGACACGAATGCCACTCATGTCTGCTAACCTTTATCACTCATATTCACGTGTTTATTCAATAAATATCAAAAACAGGTGGGTCAACACTTAATTAGATCAATGGACCCCCGAACACATCGGACCCGCAGTTCCATCACTTTTTCCACCATCCATATTAGTTAATTATATCCTGGGACCACACATAAAAGGCAAACATGACCCACATATAGTTCAAAGACCAGGGTTAGAAGATACCCTGTAAATCAGGTCACACCATTAGATTTAAAGGATACTTTTACCTAGTCAGGGAATCAAAAATGAATGGATATTATATAGATGCGTTCAAAATTAATCCCATGCATCCCCAATATTTTCTCAATTTTAATAAGTGGATTCAATTGTGTCTCCCTCATTAATTCTGTTTTATTTGGTGTCCTCCTATCAGCAAATCTCAGAATCGGACATTCAGTATAACATACACCCAGTATCCTTTATATTAGTTTGTGATGATGGGGGGGAGAGAAAAGTTTAATGAAAAAGGAAAGCAGAAGAAAAACAACGGAAACTAAAAAATTTAAATTGTATGAAGGGTGAGGGGGGAAGGAGGGGGAAGAATAGTAGAAAAAAATGGACAAATTGCCAAATTTGAACTCAGGGCTATACACTAGCCTCCATAGCCGACCCGTCAGACATATGGTCATATTGGAAACCCAACTATGACCCCTAAGTCCTATTACAAAAAACACCCAAAATTAAATTGTTCATTGAGGCCTTTTTGGTGGCAGGTGTCTTATCCACCTGGACTCTCTTTGCAATACCATTTTGTCAAAATTGCCACCCCTTACTGGTGGCTTCACCAGGTCTATACCCATAAACTTAACCGCCCCTATTCTCCCTTCATGAAAGGTATTTACATGCTCAGCCAATGGAGTATCCCTGTTGTTTCTAATATCCCCCAAATGTTCTCCAATCCTCCTCCTCATTTCCCTGACAGTTTTGCCCACATATGTTAGACCACAGTCACAGATGGCTCTATAAATGACTCCTTTAATTTACAGTTTATAAAATCATGAATCTTAAAGGTTTTCCTTGTATTCTCATTATAAAATTCTTTTCCAGTTTCAATGGAGTCCCATATCACACAATCTCCACATTTGAAACATCCCTTTTGTCGATTGGGAAGCCACGTACTATTCTGTGGTGTGATGAAATGACTACATACAAGCCAATCCCTCACACTTTTACACTTCCTGTATGTTATCTGGGGTGTCTCCCCCACTACATCCTTGATGTCATTATCCATCCTTAGGATGCTCCAATGTTTTTTTTTTTAAATTTTTCTCATCTGAGGTGCCCCATTGTCATATGCACAGATCAATCTTACTTTTTGATTCGTTGTCTCCATCTTATCATGTGGTATAAGCAACGTTGTCCTTATCTGTCTCATAGAAAAATGATAGGCCTCCCTAAGCACCCGGTCAGGGTACCCCCTAGCCAAAAAAAGTGTGTTTCAGTTCGTCGGCTTTAATTTTAAAGTCCCCTTCATTTGAGCAATTACTTCTCAGTCTCAAGTATTGCCCCTTGGGTATTCCTCTTTTTGTGCATGGTGATGATGGCTCTCCCGCCTCAATAGAGAGTTAGTGGCAGTAGGTTTTCGATAAATAGTTGTTTCAATCTTATCACCTCTCCTTGATTTTGCAATCATAGCATCCAAAAATGGAAGCTTATTCTCATCAATTTCATAGGTAAGTTTTAATCCAATTTCATTCACATTCAAAGTCAGTACAAACTCTCTAAAAGATTCTCTTGTACCTCTCCATAATATAAAAACATCATCTATGAATCTCACCCAGAGCTCAATGTTTGAGCTATACCTCTGGTGAGTGTCTGTAAAAACAACGGTATCCTCCCACCAGCCAAGAATAAGTTGGCATAACTTGGCGCACGGGAATTACCTATTGCTGGTGGAGGATTTTACCATCAAATGAGAAAAAGTTATTTTCCAAAACAAAATCGAGGAGGGTCACTACCAGTTCAATATGGGCTGTATATTGGCAACCCCCCATGCTCAAAAAATGTTTGACCACAGTTATCCCCTAATGATGTGGTATTGAGGAATATAAAGCCTCCACGTCTATACTGGCTAATAGGACACCTGGTTCTAAAAGGATCCCCTCAAGACTCTGGAGGAGATCCATGGTATCTCTTATATACGATGGAAGTGAGCTTACAAAGGGTTTTAAAATACTGCCAATATATATGCCCACATTTTGACTCATACTGTTGCATAGGAGGAGAGAATGTCATGTGATCATGACTACTTCCGTTATGGTGATGCGTTCCAGGAGGTGAACCGCAAAATAATAATGATAACTGGGCACACACACCGGAAGTGACGTTACAAACATGGCGCCAACCACTTCCTCTATGGTGATGCGTTCCAGGAGGTGAACCACAGAATAATAATGACAGCTGGGCACACCCACCGGAAGTGACACCACAAACATGGCGCCGACACTTCCGTTGATGCGTGAATTCCATACAGGTTAAACACCACGAGGTATGAATATGTGGGGATGTTGTAATTGGGACATGATTGCTGTATGTGGTTTGGCTATATGACGTCAGACGACCACCAGGGAACAAGGCTGGAAGGGCATTATTTAAGGGGACTGATTATACTCTCCTCTCCTATATCACCCCCCACCCACATGGGTTGTATGGCATATTAATGCATAGGTGACTGGATGTTCGCCATTGCGGGATCCTGAAATACCCATCATTTAGTTATTCCCCTGATGAATCCCCATAATTGGGGAAGAAAGCGTTGGAAACGTTATGAACATTCACATCTTGTTGGGATGTCAGTAGCAGGTTACATTTGGGTACCGTCCTTGTAAGGACAGGAGCTTTCACAGGGGCACGGTGATAGAAAAAACCCTCCCCCCATATCTTCATTGTTATAGTATAGCTCCTGTTTTTGATCACCTGGATACTACTGGGTGTCTGGTCCGATAACCTGACTGCTGACAATAATCTGCTAATGGGTGAGGTTGAACCATTTTTTAATTCACATTATTGAGCACTGCACTTTATATGTTTATTTCTATTGTCCGGGGTTGCAATATGTTTTATGAAAAGAAGTAAAAGTTATGTTTTAGGAATTTACAAGAGATATTAATTGGCAGCTTTCTGTGTACACTATGCATAGGCAGAAATCAGCAAATCAGTGGTGGGGATGGAGTTATAGAGAGCTCATGAATATAGAGGACTACATGGCAGCTGGTTTACCGCTCCTATCAGTGATAATCTGCTAATAAATATCAAATTTACAGTAAACAGCACAGCAAGTGACATCACTGGAATCAGGATCTCTGCCTTTATACTGCTTTTAGACAAGGTAGCAAAAAGCCGGTGACAGATTATCTTTAAGATGGGTTTAAATTGATATTCCAACATAATTTTATTAGAAAGCAAATTCACTACTCGTAACTTAATATAGCACCTATGAAACTTTCAATTCCTGAATATGTTTTACATTTGCTGCACATGGTATTTGGAACCACTCAACCTCGGACTTCTTAGTGATTCAGAGATTTCAAATCTAATGTTACAAATTAACTTACAATCACATTATTAAATTAATAAATAAACAGAAACATGGAGAAAACATATACATGTAAATGGTATTGTTTGAACCTTGAACATCATTTTATAACATACATACAGTACATAGATAGGATATTGAAAAGTTGAGTACTTTGCATCTATGTGGCCTCAATTCATCATGGCCTTTGTGCCTGTTTTTTTTGTTTAGTTTTGTGTGTTTTTCCCACCAATTCATTTTTCCCTATTCGCTTTCCTATTTTACATAAAACTCGCCTGTTTTAAATTTCCATTTTTGGGCTGAGTTTAGTGTTTCCCTTTGATGTATTTGGTTGATTTAAAAACCCACATTTTTTAAAAAGTTGCAAAATTTGGGCAAAATTCACTTCAATTTCCAACCCCGGGGTTTTTTTAGTTTAAACCAGTTTAAAAAGTCACAAAACGTTCAACAAGAAAAAAAAAGACCATTTTTTTAAAATTTTCGCCAGATTCTTTTAATTTCCGTTTCAGCATTTTGAACAATTTTGCACCAAAAAAAGGGAACTAATTTCTACAAGATAAAAAAAGCAAAGTGACTTTCCCCCAAATGGGAAGTTCCCGTGGCCCCCAAAACCCAAAAATCTTGCTCCAATTTCCCCACTAGTGTAAGATTTTGTCACAAGGCGTTTCGCCACTTTTAAATGATCCTGATACATTAAGATTAAAGCAGCTCCCTTTAAAAACTTATCCTGAAAACCAACACATCCCCCTCATCAAGATTGTGTGCACATGGGTGGTCTTGTTTAATCAGGGGCCTTAGTGTTTTTCTGCAACTGATTAC
>JARQOD010000010.1:100745617-100805262 GCA_033576555.1 Oophaga sylvatica
AAGGAGCGACATTTAACTTTTTAAATGTAAAATTTCCTGGAATCAGTAGCAGACATCATGTCCCATTTAAAGAGCCCCTCATGTGCCTAAACAGTGGAAACCCTCCACAAGTAACCCCATGTTGGAAACTAGACCCCTCAAAGGACATATTTAGATGTGTAGTGAGCACCTTGAACCCCCAAGTGATTCACAGAGGATAACGCTGAGCTGTGCAAATAATGAAACCACATTTTTCCCACAAAAATGTTATTTTAGCCCCAAATTTTGCATTTTCATAAGGGTAACAGGAGAAATTGCACCATACAATTTGCTGTGCAATTTCTCCTGAGTACGTCGATACCACATATGTGGGGGAATACTGCTTTTGAGGCACAATGCAAAGCTCAGTAAGGAAAAGGCGCGATATTGGAGTTCAGGTTTTGCTGGAATGGTTTGAGGGTGCCTTGTCACATTGGCAGAGCCCCTGAGGTGCCAGAAAAATAGAAACCCACTATATGTGAACTCATTTTACAAACTACACACCCCAATGAATTCATCTAGGAGTGCAGTGATCATACTGACACCACATGTGCCTCACAGAATTTTATACCATTGAGCGGTGAAGAAAGAATACATTAAATTTTTACCACTAAAACGTTGTTTTAGCCCCAAGTTTTTAATTTTTCTAAGGGCTAATAGTATTTTTTTTTTTAACAACAAACTGAGGTCCATTTTTCCTGAGTGCGCCAATACCCTACATGTAATAGGGAAATATTTTTCAGGCACAGTGCAAAGCTCAGAAGGCAAGGAGCGCCAGATTTCACTGTTATGGTTTACAAAATACACCTCTCGTTGAATTCATCTAGGGGTGCAGTGATCATATTGACACCACGGGTGTGTCACAGAATTTTATACCATTGAGCAGTGAAGAAAAAAAAACCCTACATTTTTACCACCATTTTGTTTTAGCCCCAGATTTTACATTTTCAAGCAAGAAGTGGGTAAAAATGGCAACAAAATTTGTCCCACAATTTCTACTGAACGTGGCAATAACCAATATGTGGCTGTACTACTTAGCCATATAGAGAGACTCGGTAGGAACGGAGCTCTATTTTCCTCTTGGAGCACAGATTTTCCTAGAGCAGTTTGAAGACTCCTAGCAATTAGGGGCTCTGTACAGTATATGAAGAGCAGAATCCTCCCTCAAGTGACACCATTTTGGAAATTATACCCTTTTGGAATTTATCTACTGATGTAGTGACGATTATGACCCCTTGGGTATTTTCCAGAAACAAGCAGCAATGAATGTTGCCAAGAGAAAATTGCAAACTGCCGTTGTAGTGACCGGTACGCTATAGTGACCAGTATGTTGCAACCACCAGTACATTAGGCTAAGCCTGTGCTTCTGGAGACTTGCACCTGTAAGTTAGGCAGGCACTCCAAACATGTGTACGCTAAAAGTGGTTTAGGTACACTGTGTGGCTCAGAAGGGAGGAAGCATTCGGATTTGAGAGCACAGAATTTGCTGAATTTCTTTTGGACGGTTATGGAGCCATTTAGCTTTTCCAGAGCCTTTGTACTACCAGTGACTTGGAAGCTTGCTTTTTTTTGTGGATTGAAATGAAGCTTTTATTTGGAACATTTTACATAACGTTTGGGATCACATTTATCTGGCGCTCTACGCTGACCACTTCCTTTGGGGTTTCCATCTAAATCTCTGAGTGACATGATTCAGATCAAACCCCCAAGGGATCCATTCACTATGAGAGTTAAGGTACTGCCACACTTAGTGATCTCGTTAGCGATCACGATAACGACGCAAGCCAACGAGATCGTTGGTGTGATCGCTTTTAGGTCGCTAGTAGCTGCCAAACAGGAGATCTCATAAACGACTCATCAGCGGTCAGCGATCTCTTTAACGACTTTGGCGGTCGTTAGGATCTGTCATTAGCATGTACTGAGCGCTTCTGATTCATAGGAATTTCCAGCATCGCTCCTGCTCTCTGCGTCCTGCTAGCCTGCTTTGCAACTTCTGCAATCCTCTCTGTGCTGCAAAGAGAACTTACACATATTGCGATCCACTCCGTGACGCTAAAAAACCCTAGTCCCGCCTGCGCCGCTGTCATATGCGTCACAAACGAGGTCGCTCGTCGTTCGCAAAAGGTGCCAAACACAGCGATATAGGCTCACCAGCGGGATGCCAACGATCAAAAAACGGTCCAGAACGCTAATGAACGATCAGCGACATCACAGCAGGGGCCACATCGTTGCTACATGCCACACACAACGACGTCGCTAATGAGATCGCTAAATAGTGACGTTTTAGCGATCTCGTTAGCGATCTCGCTTAGTGTGGCATACCCTTTACTCTGGACTCCGTCTGGCCTCTGTTCAGCGGTGTCCTATTCAGAAGTGCACAAAACTGTGGCTAAAGGCACTATTATGCAATCCTAAAAAGACGGACACCGCTGGATCAAAGGTAACACAGCGTCCACAGTGTCTCCATCTGCCTCATTATAGGGAATCACGTATTTCAGAGATTTACACAGAAACCCCAGTGCAACCCCTAGCACAGGATGTGAGCTGAGCCTTACTGCGATATTTGGGAGGCAGAAAAAAAAATGAACAGCAGGTGAAGGATAGGTTTTATTTTTTACGCTGTTCCTTGTGCGGTATAATTGATCAGGCGACTTTATTCTTCGGGTCGATGCGATTACAGCGATACCAGATTGATATCGAGTTTTTTATGTTTCGTTTTGTAAAAAATAGTCTTTGCATCACATTTTGAGAGCTATTACTTTTCCATATTTTGGCCCACAGAGTCATGTGAGGGCTTGTTTTTTGTGGGACGAGTTGACATTTTTATTGGTACCATTTTTGGGCACATGACATTTTTTGATCGCTTTCTATTCCGATTTTTGGGATGCATAATGAACAAAAAACCAGAAATTCAGGCATTTTTTTTTTTGGGGGGGGGGGGGGTTTATTCCATTCCGTGTGTGGATAAATTGATAAGGCTGTCTTATTCTTCAGCTCAGTACGATTACAGCGATACCTCATTTATATTTTTTTGTGTTTTGGCACTTTCACACAATAAAAGCTATTTTATAGAAAAAATAATTATTTTTGCATCACTTTATTCTGAGAGCTATAACTTTTATTTTTCCGCTGATGGAGCTGTATGGCAGCTTGTTTTTTGTGGGAAAGAGGATGTTTTTAGCAGTACCATGTTTATATCTGTCTTTTTTTATCGCATTTTATTCCACTTTTTGTTCGGCAGCATGTTTGATAAAGAATTTTTTTTTGCATTGTTTTTTATTTACTTTTTTTTAATGGTATCCACTAAAGGGGTTAACTAGTGGGACAGTTTTATAGGTCGAGTCGTTGCGGACACGGCGATAGCAAATGTGTACTTTAATTGTTTATATTTTTTCATACAAATATTTATTTACAGATATAATATCTTTTGATTTTTTTTAATTATTTGGGATTTTTACAAAAAAATATTTTTACAATTATCTAATTTTTTTTTTTTTTTTTTACTTTGACCCACTATGGGACTTTCATTTTTTGCAGGCTGATAGCTTGTATAGTATGGGGATGCAGAAGCATCTCCATCCTGCATAAGGCTAGTGTCACATTTGCATTGGGCAGAGCTGCAGAGGGCTGCGTACTTCATTAAGCCCCGCCCACTGCCGCACTTCTTCCGTTCAGCGCCGCCTACGTTTGCATGCATCCTGCATACCTATCTTTAACATTGGGTACGCAGGCCATGCGGATGCGTCCGCATGCGGTTTTCACGCTGCGCCGAATGCAACACGTTGCATTTTGTTGCGGTCGGTGGGCGCATCAAAATGATGCATGCGGACAGATCCACATACATCCGGATGGCCTGCGCACCCAATGTTAAGGATAGGTACGCAGGACGCATGCAGACGTAGGTGGAGCTGAACGGAAGAGGTGTGGCAGTGGGGGGGCTTAACGGAAGTACGCAGCCCTCTGCAAATGTGAAACCAGCCTAAACTGTCAGTTCTGCACTGACAGAGAAAGTTGCTGATCATGTACCGCGTATGATCAGCGACTTTCCTAGCTCTGGTGACCTGGATGTCATCATGATGACATTGGGCCACCATGGCAACAATCTGGACCCCGTGTCACCCCGCAAGGTCTCTGATCCAAAGGTAGAAGGGCTGTCATCTCTCTAACGGCTCCCGGAATGCTGCGATTGCAGCATTCAGGGGATTAAAGTGCTGGGAGCGGTGCGTTATCGCTCCTGGCACTTTGATACCTGGCAGCGATCACCAGTGCACAATCCATTTTAATCAATAGATCTTGGAACAATAATAAGCTCCACAATTGGATGTGGTTAAATGAAATGTTCCTGTGCTGAGATAATCTTAGGCTGTGGTTCCACGATCCGTAACCACAGCGCTTTGGGCGGAGCGGAAAGTTCGCTCCGCCCAAAGCTCCGCCCCCTAGTGAACGCGCGGTCAATCCGGATGTGTTCACATCCGGAATGACTGCAGGGCTACACAGGCCTGTTACTTCCCTTGCGGTGACGCTGCGTCGCCGCAAGGGAATAGGACATGCTGCGGTCTAAAAAAGACGCGCCGCATATCCGTTAACGCAGGTCTGCCGCCTGCGTGTTTTTAAGCATAGTGGAGACGGGATTTCTTGAAATCCCCTCCATTATGCTGTAACATCTGGACGCTGCGTGTTTGACGCTGCGCCAGCGCACAGCGTCAAACGCGCAGCAATTCCTGAGTGTTTCCTGACCGTGGAAACACACCCTTATAAGTGTGGCCCTGCTGTGTACTGTGTAATGGCTGTGTCTGACCGTGCAGGGACATGGTCTGATCATACCACAGCTCTTGGGTAGGGGAGGCCGCAGAAGAAAATACAGACGTTACCTTAGGGGTTCACAACTGATTCTTTCTTTGAGGTAAAACATTGCTTCAAAACCCGGTAGTGAAATGTTTTGTCTCGCAAAAAAAAAAATCTGCTGTGATCCTATGCGGTCCTGTCTGTATACTCTCTTTTGCTTCCTCGCCTGCCCAGGAGCTGTGGTATGTTCAGACCATGTTCCTGTATGGTCAGACACCGCCACTACACCGTACACAACAGTTGCAAATTTCTAAGATTATCTCAGCACAGGAACATTTTTTTAAAAACACATCCAATTGTGGTAGTTATTATTCCAAGAGCTATTGATTAAAATGAACTTCTATTTAGAGCAGTCAACTATTGGCTTGAGCACGTAAAATCAATTTGCTTTGTGACCGTATAGACTCAAGCTCAATAGTAGTGGTTTAAGTATTCCTGGGTATATGACACAGTGTGAGGCAGTGGTAACATAGCCGATGCTGGATCATGCTCCATTTTAATGACCAGATCAGGTACTTAATCTCTCCGCACTGCAGCTTTACCTATTCAGGATGACTTATGTACAATCACAAGCCCAACACAAAGACAGCAAGAAGTCAGTGCACTGAGAGACTTCTTTCACAGCAATGACTAAATATTCAAACATATAGATGACCAAACCGCAAGCGAGAAAAAGAAAAAAAAACATCTGGCACATGTACTCAAGGAAACAAGCCTGCACAGTAAATACAACATTACCTTGACAAAGATGAAACATGGCAACTATCAAGTCTGGGAAATAGAATGTGTTAAAAATGATACATTACATAATTTCCTTTCATCTACTTAATACTGCTCACATATGAATGGTTGAGGTTGCTCAAAAAGATTCCCAACATGCTACAAGTTGCACATGTGAAACCTTTTCATATCAACTTTAAGTTTTCATATTAGCATAAAACTAAATTTTAAGGATTTTCAATAAACCATGTAATCCACCAAACCATTCATATTTGCCAAACATTTCATATCAGATTACTATATAAAAAGCTTTCTTATACTTTGATACATTCGTTTGGAGGCACCCAATATGTTTCTTTTGACATTAGATCTGCTCCACTTGTCTTGCCCATCAGGCGATATAATAAATAAGGGGGATCATGTAACGAGCTGGGCATTGCCCCCTCTTGTTTCTGCTCCTGTGTCAAGCACTGCTGTACTTTAGTCAGCCGTTTTCATCTATGAAGGCCAAATTTACATTCTGAAACCAGTCACTTTAAAAGAAATACTCTGAACACTTCAACGGTCCATTTGGAGATTTTTTTTTACATATTGCACTTATGATGGGAAAATTTGTTCGATATGCACTTGTTATTTGGAAATTTAGAAACTTGAGAAAATGTACCATTCAAACTTTTAGCTATGGCCCTAAACAGAATGTGTCACCCAAAATATTGTAACTAATAAATTGGGCTAATAGGAAAAAGTGGGATCCTCTCAGTTGTGTGCAATTTCTCTTGAGTGCACCAATACATGTAATCTAGAAATATTTTTCAAGCATAGTGGAAAACTCAGAAGGGAAGGAGCGACATATTATAGTGCAAATTTTGATGGAATGGTTTGAGGGTGTCATGCCGCATTAGCAAAACCCCTGTAAGTGACCGCATTTTACAAACTAAACCTCTCAATGAATTCATCTAGGCGAACAATGATCATGTTGACACCACAGGCGGGTCACAGAATTTTTATACCATTGGGCAGTGAAGAAAAAATAATTACATTTTTACCACCAAAATGTTTTTAAGCCCCAGATTTTACATTTTCATAGTAGAAAATTAGTAAAAATGGCACCGAAATGTTCTGCTGAACACGAAAATACCCCATATGTGGCTGTACAGCACTGCTTAGCCACATGGCAAGACTCGGGAGGGAAGGAGCGCCATTTACCTCCTGGAGCACAGATGTTCCTAGAATAGTTTGTAGACTCCACATACAGAGCACCCAAATGCTAGAAGAGCAGAACCCTCCCCTCAAGTGACCCCATTTTGGAAATTATCTACAGGTGTGCTATGATTTGACTCCATGAGCGTTTCAAGAAACAAGCAGCAGTGGATGTTTCAGAGTAAAAATTTGCCATTGTAGTGCCCAGTACGTTGTAGTGCCCTGTACATTGTGCTCAGCTAAATAAAGCGATTCTGGACAAATGCATTCGTAAATTAGGTGAGCTCTCATCGTTACAGAAATGCCAAACACGTGTATGCTAAATGCAGTTTATGCACACTGTGAGGCTCAAAAAGGAGGGTACATTTGCATTTGGGAGCGCAGAATTTTCTGAATTTCTTTTAGGGGGTGAGGAGCAATTTAGATTTTCCAGAGCCTTTGTACTACTAGTGATGAGGAAGTACCCTAAATTTGTTAACTGATGACTGACATGAGTAGGGACTTGCTTTTATTGTGGATTGAGTTGAAGCTTTTATTGGGAAAATTTTGGATCTGGTTTATCCTGCGCTCGTATGCTGAGCACTTATATTGGGGTTTCCATCCAAATCTATGAGTGAAGTAGTTCAGATGAAACCCCTGAGGGATCCATTCACTATAATGAGACAGAAGAATTGCTCTGGATTCCATCTGGCCTCCGTTCAGCAGTCTCCATTTCAGAGGTGAACAAAACTGTGGACTATTGCACTTTAATGGACGCTTCAGAAGACGGACACTGCTGGATAATAGGCCAGACTGCGTCCAAAGTGCCTCCACCTGCCTCATTATAGAGAATTTCTGCCAAGGGTTCAATCAGAATCATGTATTTCAGAGATTTACACAGAAACCCCGATGTAAGTGCTCAGCGTAGCGCAAAGGGTAATGTGAGCAGAGCCTTGCTGCGATCTTTGGGAGGCAGAATGAGAATATCAACAGCAGGTGAAAAATTGGATTTATTTTTATGCAAATGATGAAAAAAGTTAACATTTTCAAAACATCTCGATTTACTCAGTGACAAGTATGTGCACCGCGAGCAGAAAGACATACTTACACGCCTTGGAAGCCATCAGTGAGGTTACTAATGGTTGTCTGAGGCATGCTTTGCTACGATGAATGCAGTTGGGCACACAAATCAAGATCCGCTGCTGGCAGCTCCTTTTACAATTTCGGAGGCGCTGCAGGTCAAGGTGGTTTAAGTTTACACAGGCTGCTCATATTAGTATCAGCATCTGGTTGAGTAACAGCCAAACTATGCTACAAAAGGTGAGGTTGTGGAAGACAGTTTCCTCACAGGTCATGCACCATGGCAAGACTGAGCACAGCAATCAAACACAAGGTTAAGCTGAATTAGCATGGTCACTCTCTCAGGAAAAGATTTCAAAGCAGACTCGGGTGTAAAGATGCATTCAAGTTTTTGTAAAGAAGTAAAGAGAAATGGGCAACACTGAGGACTGTAGATGCTATGCTTAGTCCAGGAAACAAAGCAGCAGATGAGACACACATCATGGGTACTTCCCTTCAAAATAGAAAGATGCCCAGCAATGCCATCAGCTTACAACTGGCAGCAAGCAGTGGGACACAGCTACTGTTCTCAATGCTGAAAAATACAGGCACATACTTATCCATCTTGCAATACCATCAGGGAGGCATCTTATGGACTCCAAATTTATTCTGCAGCAGAACAACGGCCCCAAACATACAACCATGTGATTAAAAAGCATATTCAGTATAAAAAAATAGAACAAGGAGTCTTGTGAGGGGTGATATGGCTTTCACAGAGCTCTGATCTCAACATCATAAATTCTGTCTAGTATTGCATTGAAGAGACAGAAAGATCTGCGCAAGTCTATATCCACAGATCTGCGGTTAGTTCTCCAAGATGTTTGGAAGAACCTCACTGCAGTCCTTACAGGATACTATGTACAAGTGTACAGAGAAGAATTCATGCTTTGATGTAGCTATAAAGACACACACATTAATTATCAACTTGATTTAGGTTTCTCTTTTGTTCAATCACTTTGCAGTTTGTTGACTGCTAAAAATAAACTGTTAACACTTCTGTTTTTGAAAACCTTCTTACTTTATAATTTTTACACCTACCTAAAACTTATGCACAGTACTATACAGTTGAAACCAGAAGTTTACATACACTATATAAAAAGATACATATGCATGTTTTTCTCAATAGCTGACATCAAATCAGAATAAACCTTTCCCGTTTTACGGATTAGTTACTGCAAAGTCAAAAGTTTACATACACTAAGATTACTATGCCTTTCAACAATTCTGCCCATATGATTTCATGTGTTTGGAAGCTTCTGAGTTATTAGAGACACACTGTGGAGGTATTTTAATGTACACCTGAAAGAAACTGCTTCTTTGTGTAGCATCATGGGAAAGTCTCAAAAAATCATATCAGGAAGAGAATTGACTTGCACAAGTCTGGCTCATCCTTGGGTACAATTCCAAGATACCTAAAGGTGCCTCATTCATATGGACAAACAATTATATGCAAGTACAATCAAGATGGAATGTCCAGCCATCATATCGCTCAGGAAGGAGACAGGTTCTGTGTCCCAGAGATGAACGTGCTTTGGTCCGACATGTGCATATCAACCCAAGGACAAAAGCAAAAAACCTTGTGAAGATGATAGCGGAAGCTGGTAAGATTGTGTCAATATACACAGTGAAACGAGTACTGTATCAACATGGGCTGAAGGGTCACTCTGCCAGGAACAAGTCATTAATTCAAAACAAACATAAAAAAACAAGACTAAAGTTTGCAAATGCACACAGGAACAAAGATCTTAATTTTTGGAGACCTGTCTTGTCGACTGTTGAAACTAAAATTGAACATTTTTGGCATAATGACCATCGTTAAGGTTGGAGAAAAAAAAAGTGAGAAGCTTGGAAGCCTAAGAACACCATCCCAACTGTGATACACAGTGGTGGCAGCATCACGTTGTGGGGTTGTTTTGCTGCAGGAGGGACTGGTGTACTTCACAAAATAGATGGCAATACGAGAAAAGAAGATTATGTGGCAATACTGAAGCAACATCTCAACACATCAGCCAGGAAGTTAAAGCTTGGGGGGAAAGGGTCTTCCAAGTGGACAATGACCCGAACTATACTGCCAAAATGGCAACAAAGTGGCGTAATGATAACAGTCAATATTTTGGAGTGGCCATCACAAAGCCATGATCTCAATCCTATTAAAAATGTATGGGCAAAGCTGAAAAGGCAGGTGCGAGCAAGGCGACCTACAAACCTGGATCAGTTACACCTGTTTTGTTAGGAGGAATGGGCCAAAACTGCGATCAACTATTGCGATAAGCTTGTGGAATGATATCCTAAATGTGTCACCCAAGTTATTCAGTTTAACCCCTTAACGACCAAGCCTTTTTATAGGTTAATGACCAGGCCAATTTTTACATTTCTGACCACTGTCACTTTATGTGCTTATAACTCTGGAACGCTTCAACGGATCTTGGTGATTCTGAGATTGTTTTCTCGTGACATATTGGACTTCATGATAGTGGTAAAAATTTTTCGATATAACTTGCGTTTATTTATGAAAAAAACAGAAATATGGTAAAAATTTGAAAATTTTGCAATTTTCAAACTTAATTTTTATGCCCTTAAATCAGAGAGATATGTCACAAAAATAGTTAATAAATAACATTTACTACATGTCTACTTTACATCAGCACAATTTTGGAACCAACATTTTTTTTTGTTAGGAAGTTATGTGTTAAAAGTTGACCAGCGATTTCTCATTTTTCCAACAAAATTTACAAAACCATTTTTTTTTTAGGGACCACCTCACATTTGAAGTGAATTTGAGGGGTCAATAT
Organism: Oophaga sylvatica; assembly: GCA_033576555.1. Lineage (NCBI taxonomy): Eukaryota > Metazoa > Chordata > Amphibia > Anura > Dendrobatidae > Oophaga > Oophaga sylvatica. The sequence continues at coordinate 100,756,291 of JARQOD010000010.1, forward strand.
GACAGAAAATACCCAAAAGTGACACCTTTCTAAAAACTGCACCCCTCAAGGTGATCAAAGCCACATTCAAGAAGTTTATTAACCCTTTAGGTACTTCACAAGAATTGAAGCAATGTGGAAGGAAAAAATGAATATTTAACTTTTTTTTCCCAAAATGTTTCTTTCGACACAATTTTTTAAATTTTGTCAAGGGTATCAGAGAAAATGAACCACCATATTTGTTGCACAATTTCTCCTGAGTACACCGATAACCATATGTGGGGGTAAAACCAATCTTTAGGCGCACGGCAGTGCTCAGAAGGGAAGGAGCATCATTTGAGATTTTGAATGTCAAATTGGCTGGAATCGAGAGCGGACACCATGTCGCGCTTGGAGAGTCCTTGATGTACCTAAACAGTGGAAAACCCCCATAAGTGCCCCCATTTTGGAAACTAGACCGCCCAAGAAACTTATCTAAGTGTGTGGTGAGCACTTTGAACCCCCAAGGGCTTCACAGAAGGTTATAACGGAGCAAAGGGTGGTAAAACCACAGAAAAACGACCACAGATCCAGTTATATATATATATAAAATTAGAAAATCTTTATTAGAACATTAATGGACACAAGTATTTTGAAATGACACACACAGCGGAACCGTGTAGATATCCGTGCAACCATGGAAAAACACACTACAGCATCAGACAACCGAAGCAAGGGGTCACCATATATATAATAATATAATGATATAATAATGTGCACAACAGCAGAATGAAATAACAAACACTTAATCAATGGGTAGGTGATACTTAAAAAGGACAAAGATTATATAAGAAAATGCCTATTGTTATGTCCATAGATCAGGGTCAACCATGACATTATAATATACAAGTGTACAGGAATACATACAATACATACAAAACTCCAAAAGGCCTGATCCGGAATCCCTATAACTGACCCACACAGATTGCCGATGTATGGCAGCTGAAATTGCACAAAGGTGACCGCGCCATACGAAGTTATACCTATTTAGGATGTACTGGTGGCATGCTCCAGGCTGACCCATGCAGAGTGCGTCTGCCCCGACGCACGTTTCGGATTACTCCTTCGTCAGGGGGCTGGCTGAGAACGGGAAAGTGCACGCTTAAAAAATCTCCTCACCGGAAGTTGTCGATCGTAGACTGGAAGTGACGCGTCCGGTATCATAGCAACGGGGAACACTGAGCCGCGTCGACGTCAAGCGGCAGGAAGCGACGGCAGGAACCTGACGCCAAGAGACGCCGGGAGCGGTGCAGTTCCCCCGAGTATGAACCGCACGCGTACAGGGATACAATCGCAACAAGAAAGATAAAAATTACAGTCACATATAACGGGGCACAATATAAATCGTAGGACCCATAGGAGACACACATAAATCCCAGCACATCAGTATTGTATCTCAGCAGCCCATATTTACCAATAAACAAATAATATAATAAATAAAAATTAAAAAATAATAAAAAAATTACATAATAACCAATAATGTTTCTCCTTATATAATATGGACAAATGCATATGAGGCACCATTAGATTAATGATACAGTATCAAAACGAAACCAAACAAAACAAAAACAAAACAAACGGAATTGCTGAGGCATGTGCGTCACACATAGGTCCGAATATCATGCACCAAAATATCATGAAACATATAAGCAAAATATGAGAGATACACTCATATTGATATGCATCATAATCAAGGGAATTTTTTGGAAGGCAAAATTTTCACTAATATTTATATATCTCATGTCGCTCCCATAGAAGATCTTCAATCAAATAGACCGTCACGATATAGATGTGCTCCCACAAATAGATCCAGGCTGGAGGAAAAAGTCAGTAGACAAGAAAATTACCTAAAAAGTGAATAAAGAAAAAAACAATAATTAAAACCCATTAAAAGCCACCATGGTGGCACGAATAACCCGCATGCAACCAACGGTACAGCAGGTCAGTGATCGCAAAAAAAAACATCACAGGAATGAGGCGAAATTGAAATTCTCATTTAATCCACATGGATGGACCGTGTTGAGCGTCCAAATCCATCTGGATTCCAATTGGGGCGAGGCGTTGTGAAACATTACCCCCCCCCGTATGTTTATCTCCAAACAATCAATACCCTTGACCCGTAATAGCCTACTATTACATTGATGGTGAGTCCTAAAATGTTTAGGTATGGTCGTCAAAGTATTGGGATCAATCTCTGTGGCCGCTGCTTCAATCACCAGAACGTGCTCCCTGATCCTGACCTTGAGTTGGCGTGTGGTAAGTCCAACATAGATCAGGGAGCACGGACCGGTGGCATAATATATTACATTCTTAGTAGTACATGTAATATACTTATCGATTTAAAATTTTTTATTAGCAGAATCTGAGAAACTGTCACTCCAATCCACATTTACATAGGCCACACATTGTCCACATTTAAAACATCCCTACGTTTGCTACCAGTCTAAAAACATTCTAGGTGAATTATCTGTATAGTGGCTACGAGTCAAGTGTCCCCTCAGATTTTTAGAACGCCTATAGGTGATCATGGGCCTATTGGGGATAATTTTGGTAAGAACGGGATCAGTCTTCAAAATAGGCCACACTTTGGCCATAAGCTTCCTGATGATATCAGATTGAGCATGAAAAGTGGTGATAAATCTCACCGGATCAGATTTAGGTAAACAGGCATTAGATTTATATAGCAGGGAATTCCTCTGACTATATTTTGCTTGATTAAAAGCTTTTTTAATACTCCTGTTACTGTATCCACGCTCAGAAAAACTCTTTAGTTCCCCCGCTTGTTCTTCATATTCCGCATCCGCGGAACAAATACGGCGGAGCCGTAAAAACTGGCCCACTGGTATCGCATGAATCATATGGGAGGGGTGGGAGGAGGAAGCATGCAATAGCTCGTTCGTAGCCGTAGGTTTTCTATAAATGCTTGTTTGTATCATCTGATTATCGTCTCTCCTCAGCGACACATCCAGGAACTCAATTTGATGATAATCATATTTAAAAGTTAATCGAATATTATGATCATTGCTGTTGAGTCGCTTGAAAAAATTCTCTAAAGCAAAAGGGGAATCCTGCCAGATCAGCAGAATGTCAAAAGGGGACGCGGTCCATAGGACACTGCTGATCTGACAGGAAGAGGTCCCTCTCCCACAGACCCAGGAACAGATTAGCATAGGAGGGCGCAAAGGCCGCTCCCATGGGTCTGCAGAGAAGGACCCCTTAAAAACAAAAAAATTATGAGTTAAAGTAAACTCTAATAGTTCAAGTAAAAAAACTCTCATATTTGGAGAGATGCTGGAGGACTGTAGGAAGGAATCAACAGCACGTAGACCATCACAGTGTCTAATACTCGTATAAAGAGATTCCACGTCCGCTGTGACGAGGATAGACTCCACCTCCAAAGATAGTCCATCACCCTGCGCAGCAGCTGATTAGTATCCTTTAGGTAAAAGGGCAAAACCTCTACCAAGGGCTGCAACAGAGTCGATCCACAAATTCACCCGCTCCAGGTAGTTTCCACAGCCTGAAACCATCGGTCGCCCGGGAGGGGTAAGCATGTTCTTATGCACTTTAGGCAAAAGATAGAATGTAGAAACAGTAGGCTCAGTAACCACTAGAGCAGCTCCCAGCTCCTTGGTGATAGTGCCGGCTTGGATAGCCCTCGACAGAATCTCCCTGAGCTGACCACCAAAGGCGGACAAGGGGTTATACGTCAGTTTCTTGTAGCATGTAGAATCATGCAATTGACGAAAGGCCTCTTTCTCATACATATTACTTGGCCAAAGAACTATGTTACCCCACCTTGTCCGCCGGCTTGATGACAACATCAGGGAGCTCCCGTAGAGACTTAAAGCATATCCGTTCCGCCCTAGTTAGATTATCGTGTCTGATGAAAGGGGAACTTTCATAATTTCATCACATAATACCTTTACAAAAAGATCTATAGCACTACAGCTGGATAGGGGAGGGAACCGTCTGGAGCGTGGGCGAATAGATAGGGGGAGCCTACCTCCTTCAGGAGTATCATGTTCCTCCGCCAGCATCCTCAACGCAGCTTGCTCTTCTTCTGTAGGGAAGAGATTATGGATATCTGTATTAAAGAAAAAACGTTTCAACAGCAACGACCGTCCAAAAATATGTACATCTTTAATGACAGAAAAAGTGTCCATACCGGCCACTGGGGAGAAAGATAAACCCTTATTTAATAGTAAGTAATCCACCTTAGTAAGGGTATATTTGCCTAAATTAATTACCTTATTATCGGTTTGCACATCCTCATAATGTTAACCCTTTTGCCTTCTATAGGGATGGTAATTTTGGTTTCTCTGTCTTTTGTTTCCTGAACGTGTCGCCATGGAGGTAGAGGACATATCTGATTGAGCGCTAAGTGATGAAATTGAAATATTCGAGATAGAGCGCTGCAATGCATGGACATTGGTATTAGATTTCCTCCAAAAATAGACGCTATTTAGTTGGTAATCTCTCGTGTCGCGATTAAATTTAGAAGATTGTACTTCATTAATCTTCTTGACATATTCATCGAGAGTTTTATCCAATTTAGTCTCATATGATTGCAGTCGTTCAACAGATATCCCAGCACGTAATTCTGAAATTAGATAGAGAAACGTCTATCTTTTGATCTAATTCTTCAATAGACTTGTCATTAAGATCAATCAATAGTTGTATGAAGACATTGGAACAGCCATTGCACGCCTCCTCCCATTTTTTCACAAAAGTCTGATCTTCAATCGGGAAAGTGGGTGATACTCTAACCCTCAAACCTCTGGGTATTGTATCCCTGTACGCGTGCGGTTCATACTCAGGGGAACTGCGCCGCTCCCGGCGTCTCTTGGCGTCAGGTTGCCATGGACCTCTTAGTCCGTCGCTTCCTGCCGCATGATGTCGGCGCGGCTCAGTGTTCCCGTTGCCATGATACCGGACGCATCACTTCCGGTCTACGATCGACAACTTCCGGTGAGATTTTTTAAGCGTGCACTTTCCCGTTCTCAGCCACGCCCCTGACGAAGTAATCCGAAACGTGCGTCGGGGCAGACGCACTCTGCACGGGTCAGCCTGGAGCTCGCCACCAGTACATCCTAAATAGGTATAACTTCGTATGGCGCGGTCACCTTTGTGCAATTTCAGCTGTCATACATCGGCAATCTGTGTGGGTCAGTTATAGTGATTCTGGATTTTTTTTTGTAGTTTTGTATGTAATCCTGTACACTTGTATATTATAATGTCATGGGTGACCCTGATCTTTGGACATAACAATAGGCATTTTCTTATATAATCTTTGTCCTTTTTAAGTATCCCCTACCCATTGATTAAGTGTTTGTTATTTCATTCTGCTGTTGTGCACATTATTATATCATTATATTATATATATGGTGACCCCTTGCTTCAGTTGTCTGATGCTGTAGTGTTTTTCCATGGTTGCACGGATATCTACACGGTTCCGCTTGTGTGTGTGTGTCATTTCAAAATACTTGTGTCCATTAATGTTCTAATAAAGATTTTCTAATTTCTATATATATAACTGGATCTGTGGTCGTTTTTTCTGTGGTTTTACCACCCTTTGCTCTGTTGTTTGCGATAGATCCAATTAGATTGGTCCTACATGGCAAAATATATTAAAGTTAAATATTTTACGCAATTTAAATATATTATGCTTTTGCTGTTTTTCTCAAGTCTTATTTTTCTATTCTAACAGGTTATAACGTAGAGCCGTAAAATTAAAAAATCATATTTTTTCCACAAAAATTATCTTTTCACCCCAATTTTTATTTTTCAAAGGATAAAAGGATCCCAAAAGTTATTGTGCAATTTGTCCCGAGTACGCTGATACCCCATATGTGGGGGTAAACCACATTTTGACGCATGGCAGAGGTGGGAAGAAAAGGAGCACCGTTTTCAAATGCAGACTTTGATGGAATGGTCTGCGGGTGTCATGTCGCGCTTGGAGAGCCCCTGATGTGCCTAAACAGTAGAAACCACCCACAAGTGACCCCATTTTGCAAACTAGATCCCCCAAGGAACTTATCTAGATGTGTGGTGAGCACTTTGAACCCCAAGGGCTTCACAGAAGTTTATAACGTAGAGCCGTGAAAATAAAAAAATCATTTTTTTCCACAAAAACAGGGATTTTTGTGTGTACTCACCGTAAAATCCTTTTCTCCAAGCCAATCATTGGGGACACACTACATGGGTGTTATCTGCTGCCACTAGGAGGACGCTAAGCAAAATATGTTAAACGATTAACTCCTCCTCCGCAGTATACACCCCCTGCTGGCTCTCTCTGTGAACCAGTTCGGTGCCAAAGCAGTAGGAGCTCACAAACAGAATTCACAAACAGAATTGCAATGTCAAACCAAAAACAGATAACAAGCCCATAGGCTAACAGGGTGGGTGCTGTGTCCCCCAATGATTGTCTTGGAGAAAAGGATTTTATGGTGAGTACACACAAAAATCCCTGTTTCTCCTTCGCCTCATTGAGGGAAACACTACCATGGGACGTCCTAAAGCAGTCCCTGGGTGGGAGAAAACATCACAACATGTGGAAAACCTCACGCACCCAATGCTTAGAAAGCGATTGGAAAAGCCTACAGATGCGAAACTGCCGCCTGCAGAATTTGTCTGCCGAGGGCCGCATCCAAAGAGGCTGGAGTATGAATGTTGTAATGCTTAACAAACGTGTGAAGGCTGGACCAAGTCGCGGCCTTGCACACTTGCTGTGCGGAAGCTTGGTGCCGGATGGCCCAAGAAGCCCCCACTGATCGAGTGGAGTGTGCCTTAATCCCAGCCGGGATATGCTGACCTTTGACGCGGTAAGATTCGTGTATTGCCGAGCAAACCCATCTGGCTATTGTAGCCTTAGAGGCAGGTAAACCTTTGCTGTGTCCCTCCGGAAGCACAAAAAGGGCGTCAGATTTGTGAAAAGATGCTGTTCTAGAGATGTATCTTCTGAGAGCTCTCACTAAGTCCAAGGTGTGGAGAGCCTTTTCAGTACGGTGCACTGGAGCCGGACAGAAGGATGGCAGAACTATGTCTTCATTCAGATGAAAAGCCGAGACGACCTTTGGCAAAAAGGACGTGGGAGTTCTGAGCACTGCTTTGTCTTGGTGAAAAATCAGAAACGGGGGTTTGGACGACAAAGCAGCCAGTTCCGAGACCCGTCTGATGGATGTTATTGCGACGAGAAAGGCAATTTTCCAAGATAGAAGGGAGAGAGAAATCTCTTGCAACGGCTCGAAGGGAGACTCCTGAAGTGCACTAAGGACCAAATTAAGGTCCCAGGATTCCAATGTCATCTTGTAAGGGGGAACAAGGTGCGAAACTCCCTGCATGAAAGTACTGACCTGTAGCTTTGAAGCTCTTTCTTTGGAAAAGAACAGATAGAGCGGAAATCTGGCCTTTAAGAGAGGCCAGCGCTAGGCCAAAGTCCAATCCCGCTTGAAGAAATTCCAGGATACAGGGAATGGAAAATAACAACGGGGAACGACCCTTCTCTTTGCACCATGAGAAAAGTTTTCCAAACTCGATGGTAAATACGCATGGAAACAGGCTTTCTAGCGTTAATCAAGGTAGACGCCACTGGATCCGAGAAACCTGCTCGGGCTAGGATCCAGGATTCAATAGCCAGGCCGTTAAACTCAGCACTCTGGAGTTCTGGTGGCAAATGGGCCCCAGAGAAAGTAAGTCCGGACGATCCGGTAACCGCCAGGGGACGTCGGCGAGTAGTTGTACTAACTCCGCATACCAATCTCGGCGTGGCCAGTCCGGAGCGATGAGGATCACTGGAATGCCTTCCACTTTGATCTTCCGGATGACTCTTGGAATCAGTGGAAATGGTGGAAAGACATAAGGGAGTCGAAATTGGCCCCATGGAAGTACTAGGGCGACCGAGCCGATGACTAACGGGTCGCGGGATCGGGCTACGAATGCCGGAACCTTGGCGTTCAGCCTGGAAGCCATAAGGTCCACGTCTGGAGCGCCCCAACGTTGGCAAATTTGATGAAAGACTTCCGGGTGAAGAGACTACTCTCCTGAGGCTATGGCCTGGCGACTGAGAAAATCCGCCGCCTAATTCTCTACTCCCGGAATATGGACTGAGAGATGAGTGAATGATTTGTCTCTGCCCATTGGAGAATGTGCATTACTTCGATCATTGCCGCCCTGCTCTTTGTGCCACCTTGGCGATTGATGTACGCCACCGCGGTGGCGTTGTCTGACTGAATCCGGATGGGACGTCTGGACAGAAGATGATGGAAGTGGAGAACAGCCAGCCTTATCGCCCGGATCTCGAGGACATTGATCGGAAGGCTGGCTTCCTTCGCAGACCATCGTTCCTGAGCTGTATGGTGACAAAAGATTGCGCCCCATCCGAGGAGACTGGCATCGGTGGTTACTACCAGCCAGTGTACAAGGAGGAAGGATTTTCCCTGAATCAGGGACGACGTTGTCGTCCACCACCTGAGAGACTGTGACTCTGGGTGCCAGGAGAAAGCGGCGACCTAAGGATCCTGGATTCTTGTCCCAGGTTGAGATCAAAGCCTGCTGCAGAGGACGGAGGTGAAACTGGGCAAATGGTACTGCCTCGATGGACGCTACCATTATTCCCAGGACCTGCATGGCGAATCTCAGGGATCAAGGCTGGGACAGAGATAGAGATCGAGCTCCTCGGTAGAGAGAGGAAATGTTGTCCGGGGGAGAAGAACCAACCCATGGGAAGTGTCTAAGATCATCCCCAGAAAGGGAATTTGCTGGGATGGAACCGGGGAAGATTTCTCCAGGTTTACCAGCCAACCTAGACGGGACAATGTGTCGATGGCGATACTGACGCTTTCTAGACAAGCCCGATAGGACGGACCTTTGACAAGGAGATCGTCCAGGTAGGGTAGGATCACCACACCTCGAGTGTGTAAAATGGACATGACGGCCGCCATGACCTTTGTGAACACTCTGGGAGTGGTGGCGAGGCCGAACGGCAGAGCAGTGAATTGGAAATGTTCGTCTCCCACCGCAAATTGTAGGAATCTTTGGTGACCTTTGAAGATTGGAACGTGGAGGTATGCGTCCTTGATGTCGATTGATGCAAGATATTCTCCTTTTTCCAGTGAAGCGATGACAGAGCGTAGGGACTCCATCCTGAAGTGGCGCACCGAGACAAATTTGTTCAGTAGCTTCAGGTCTAGAATAGGACGCATGGTTCCATCCTTTTTTGGGACCACAAATAGGTTTGAGTAAAAACCCTTGAACCTTTCTGCGGGAGGAACAGGGATGATGACAGCGCTGTTGAGGAGGGCGGATATGGCCTGATAAAAGGAAACCACCAGCGTCGCGGATTGTGGTAGCCGGGACCGGAAGAATCGTGTTGGAGGAGGGGATGAGAACTCTATTTTGTATCCGGAAGACACGAGATCCCTTACCCAACGGTCGTGGACGACCGTCAGCCAGACTTGGCGAAACAAGGACAGGCGGCCGCCCACCTTGCCTGTGTCTTCCAGACACAGCAATGAGTCATTGTGAAGAGAACTTGCGGGTTGGGGCACCTTTGGTCCTGGTCCGAGGAGATCTGTTTCTCCAAGAGTTAGAAGGCCTGAACGAAGGATTGGAACTTCCGCCTCTGCGTGGGGGCCGAGAAGGGTTAGTGGAGGCGACTGGAGATGACCAGCCTGTGGAACTGCGAAAAGGCCGGGAGCGGGTTTGGAATTGACTCCGAAAGGGTCGAGTTAGCCTACGTTGAGGGAGAAATTTGCTTTTTCCCCTGGTAGCATCGGAGATAATTTGATCAAGCTTATCTCCGAACAAACTGGTAAGGTAGAGATGTCAAGGATTTTTTGGACGCAGAGTCTGCCCGCCATTCTCGAAGCCACAATGCTCTCCTTATGGCAACCGCGTTTGCTGCTGCAAGTGCGATACAATTAGCCGCATTTAGGGAGGCATGAACTACATAATCTCCTGCCTGGGCGATCTGATGGGCAAGATTGGTGATTTCGGGTGGAAAGCTATTATTTCCACTGGTTCTATGGCCTCTGCCCAGGCCACCATAGCTCTAGCTACCCAAAGTGATGGCGAAAGACGGAAATAAGGCGGCTCCAGCAGCCTCAAAGACAGATTTGGCCAGATTGTCAATCTGCCGATCCGTGTGATCTTTAATGGACGATCCATCCGTCAAGGACAGAAGAGTTTTTGAAGCGAGCCTTGATATGCAGGGGATTCAGTCCACTCCTGTCTTAGAGTAATGCAAAGGGATACCTTGCTTCTAGAGGTTTTAGGCCCGAGAAACGCTTATCTGGGCGACATCTATGCCTTGTGAGGATGTCTGTAAACTCTGGATGGTTAGCGAAGAACCTATGGGGGCGTTTAGTTCTTTTAAAAGCCACCGGATGGTCTGGATTGGTACCGGGTTCCTCGTCTATTTCCAGGATGTGATTAACTGCTTCTATAGAGAGAATCTATAGACTCCTGGAACTCAGGGGAGTTCGGGTGTGGGGCCACCTCGGGCTCACATTCTGATTCATGCTCATTGGCACCCCCTGGTGAAGGGGAGCGAGACGCAGAGCTAGCGGATGCAGTAGGCTCAGAGTTCCATGAAGACGAATCACGGATACGTTTCCTAGAAGAATGCATGGTTGAAGGACCCGCTTAAGGTGAGGAGACGCCCCGGCAGGAAGAGGGCCCATGAAAAGATTCTATAGCCTTTGCGAGGGAAGCCACGGATTGCGCCAAAGAATCAGCCCACTCAGGTGGGTTAGTCACAGATTGCACCAACGAAGCAGCCCACTGTGGGGGGCTAGCTTCGCCTTGTTCCTCGGTAGTGGGAGGCTCTTGAGGCCTTAAGGCTTCACAGTCCGTACAGAGAGGGTTGGGATGTTTCCGTGGCAGGGAAACATTGCATGCGGTGCATGAGGCATATATCACAGTGTGTGTCTTATCCGCCTTTTTAACTGCCTTTGATTGAGACATAATGCAAATACTTAAGGAATCTGCGCACGGCGGCTAACCAGGATTGCTGGAATTATGTGCCGCGTGTTGCTGCCCAGAATTGTCTGCAGCGTAAGGTCGGCCGAGCGAGCCCGCAGCTGAGAGGATGGTGCCTGCAGCGGAGGCGTTAACGGCTGTAGCTGAGGAACTAATCCCTGCTAGAGGAGGGTTAGTGCCTGCGGCTGAGGGGTTACAGCCTGAAGCGGTGTACCTGCTGTAGCGCAGCTTGCCCAGGTTCGGCGTGTCCCCAGAGAAGTTATTGCCATGCTGAGGAAAAATGGCGTTCTCCACAGACTTCCGGTCTTAGACGCGCCAGGAAGATAGCCCGATAACTGAATTGGCGCTTCTCGTGTGCAGCGAGAAGCGCCAGACACAGAAGGCAGGGAGAGAAGGGAGGGGAATCTGTCCCCGCCCGCTCTACAGACCAGGCAAGGAGCGCTGGAGAGAGGGGGCGTGGTCGGCCGAATGGGGCGGACCCGGCCAGTAGATAGGCGGAGCTGGGCTTAGGAGCGGCTGAAAGCCGGGGCCTAAATTAGAAGCCGAGGCTGTGCAACATGGCGGCGGCCGCTGCATTGTGTGTAAAGGCAGTGTGCCTCGCTCCATCCTCACTCCTTGCATGGGGAAGGCCGCGGCCGTGAGAGGCTGCGCTCTATAAGGCAGGCGGCCACAGCGGAGCGCTGGGATGCCTCCAGGGCCTCCGGCATGGGGGACAATCTGTACTCACTGTTAGGCCGCTCAGCGCTGCTCAATCCGCCAACTCCGGTAATAGGAGGGTGGAGAGGTCCCCGGCACCAGCCACTGTCTCAATCTATCATCCCTTTAAAATAGGGAGATAGAGAGCCAAAAACAAAATTGCCGCTGTGGAGATATGGCTTGTAAAGGTGCCATGCTGCGGGTCTGGCTTCGGAAGGGGGTATACGTGGGGGCGACACCCCACGTTCCCGTCCATTGTAGGATCCGTCGTCTCTGGAGCACAGACCAGGGTTGCAGGAGGGGGTACGGGGAGACGACACTCCGCGTTCCCGCCTGTTGAAGATTTATGGAGATCGGGACCATGAAAGGCCCCGTCGCCGTTAAGTCGTTAATTTAGAAAAAATAAAGTTAAAAATGAAAATAAGAAAATCAGAAAGTTGGGGTCTGAAATTAGACCCTAGTGCCTCCTACAGACACTAAGCAAGAACTGGTTCACAAGATAGAGCCAGCAGGGGGTGTATACTGCGGAGGAGGAGTTAATCGTTTAACATATTTTGCTTAGTGTCCTCCTAGTGGCAGCAGCATAACACACATGGTAGGGTGTCCCCCAATGAGGCGAAGGAGAAATGATCTTTTTGCCCCCAAATTTTTATTTTTATAAGGGTAACAGGAGAAACAGGACCCCAAAAGTTGATGTGCAATTTGTCCTGAGTACGCTGATACCCTATATGTGGGGGGGGAACCACTGTGATCGCCTTACTGCGATCTTTGGGAGGCATTATGAACAAATCCACAAAAGGTGAAGAATTGGTTTTCTTTTTTACGCTGTTCCTCGTGCGGTATTAGTGATTAGGCGACTTTATTCTTCAGGTCGGTGCGATTACAGCGATACCAGATTTACATCCTTTTTTCATGTTTAGCTTCTGTCACACACTAAAAGACGCTTTTTTTGGAAGAATTTTTTGTAAGAAATTTTTGCATCGCTGTATTTTGAGAGCTATAATTTTTCCATATTTCGGCCGACAGAGTTATCTGTGGGCTTATTTTTTGCGGGACGAGCTGATGTTTTTATAGGTACCATAGTCGGGCACATAACGTTTTTTGATCGCTTCCTATTCCGATTTTTGTGGAAGCAGAATGAACAAAAACCAGCAATTCAGGAATTGTTTTTTTTTTTCTCCGTTACGCATGTGGTAAAATTGATAAAGCAGCTTTATTCTTTGGGTCACTACGATTACAGCGATACCTCATTTACCGTATATACTCGTGTATAAGCCGAGATTTTCAGCACCTTTTTTTGTGCTGAAAATGCCCCCTCGGCTTATACACGAGTCATAGGGCAGAAACCAGCAGGGGAGGGATGCGGTGGCTGGGACATCATACTCACCCTCCCCGTGCCATCGCTGAACATCCCTGCAATCCTGCGTTCTCCCCTGCTTCCTGCAGCTCTCCAGCGCTGAGCGGTGACGTAATACCGCTCATTAAGGTCATGTAATATGGACGTGACGCCACTCCCATGGGCGTGACCTCCATATTCATGGCCTTAATGAGCGGTATTACGTCACCGCTCAGCGCTGGAGAGCTGCAGGAAGCCGGGGAGAACGCAGGATTGCCGGGCGGGACGTTCAGCGATGGCACGGGGAGGGTGAGTATGATGGAGGAGGATGGGGGGAGCATGGAGGACAAGGAGCACAGAGCAGGACGGGGGGGGAGGACGGAGACCCCGGAGCAGAACGGGGGAGGACGGAGAGCACGGAGCAGGACCGGGGGGAGGACGGAGAGCACGGAGCAGGACCGGGGGAGGACGGAGAGCACGGAGAGCATGACGGAGAGGCCGGAGCAGGACCGGGGGGAGGAGGGAGAGCACGGAGCAGGACGGGGGGGGAGGACGGAGAGCACGGAGCAGAACGGGGGGAGGACGGAGAGCACGGAGCAGGATGGGGGTGGGCACAGAGGAGAATGGGGGAGTGCAGAGCTGGATGGGGGAGCACGGAGCAGGACGGGGGAGGATGGAAAGCATGGAGCAGGACAGGATAGTGGAGCAGGAGGAGGGGAGCACAGAGGAGAATGGGGGCGCACAGAGCTGGATGGGGGAGCACAGAGCAGGACGGCAACTTATACACCCGGCTTATACACGAGTCAATAAGTTTTCCAAGTTTTTTGTGGCAAAATTAGGGGGGTCGGCTTATACACGGGTCGGCTTATACGTGAGTATATACGGTATATATATTTTTATATTTTGGAGTTTTTTTTACACAATAAAAAATTTTATAGAAAAAATAATTATTTTTGCATCAGTTTATTCTGCGAGCTATAACTTTTTTCTTTTTTCGCTGATGATGCTGTACAGCGGCTTGTTTTTTGCGGGACAAGATGACGTTTTCAGCGGTACCATGATTATTTATATCCGTCTTTTTGATCCCGTGTTATTGCACTTATAATTTACTACTTTTCTGTGTTTTTTTTTACGGCTTTCACTGAAGGTGTTAACTAGGGTTACGCTTTTATAGATGGGATTTTTACGGACGCGGCGATACCAAACATGTGCATTTTATTTGTTTTTTATTACATAAAAATTGTATTTTTTAGGGGAATTTTTTTTTTATTATTTTTTACAATTTTTTTTTAAAAAAATGCTTTTTTTTACCTTGTCCCTTTATGGGACTTTCACTTTTTTACTTTTGATTGCAGGTACAATGCATTGCAATGCTCCAGCATTGCAATGCATTGTACCTATGGTGAAAGCTGCTGTGACGATGGTCACAGTGGCTTTCCGTAGCTAGATGACCCGGAGGTTGTCATGACAACCCCCGGGTCATCAAGGCAGAGATCGGGCCCTGCAAATACATTGCGGGGCGCCGATCTGAGGCAGAGGGAGCTCCCGACCCTCTGCCTCCCTCCCTGAACGCTGCGATCGCAGCAGTCAGGGGGTTAACAACCAGGGGCGGCGGGGGCGCCTCTCCCAGCTGTTAGTGCAGGAAGCTCGGCCACTGCAGCACTGAGCTCCTGCACTGATCGGGCAGAAGAGGCTGAAATTTCAGCCTCTTCTGCCTGATCGATGCTGTGTTTCGTCAGTCACATTGACTGACCAATCACAGCGCTGTGGGTACGGGGACTGACTGCAAAGCTCCCAGCACCTCTTGCCTGGCTATCAGCTGTCATAGACAGCTGTCGGCATGAACTACCACTGTGTTTACACGCAGTGGTAGTTCAAAGGCTTGACGTGCACAGTCCGTCAAGGTGCCAAAACTGACACCTTGCCATGACGGACGGTGCACGTCCATGGACATTAAGGGGTTAAGGGCAATAGTACCAAATACTAATGAAACGTATGTAAACTTTTGAATTTGCAGTAATAAAAATGCCTTAAAACATTCTCTCTCATTATTCTGGCATTTGGCAAATATTAATTATGGTAATCCTAATTGACATTAAATGGGAAAAGTTTATTCTGATTCTATATCCGATATTGAGAAACATGCATGTGTTTTTTTTATAGTGAATGTAAACGTCTGTTTTCAACTGTATCCATGTGTAACACACATATATAGAAAACTTTGCATAAAGTTTTGATGAAACATTCTACTTTTATAGTGAGTACAGCTACTATGCATGCCTACATGGCTCCATGCTTACATACAACAAACAAATCTACGTAGCCCAATCTTACGTTCAATATTCCCATTGATTTGGAAAGTTAGGAAGAAGTAGAGGACAGATTGAAGAACCTGTGACTGCAGGATCAGACTACACAGGGTGCGTATATAGTATGTAATCATGGGAACTCAAAGGCTATGCATATAAAAAATGGCAGAATATTTTTAATTGAGCATATTTAAAACAAATTTCTATTTTTTAGGCTATGGATAGGGTTGAGCATTCCGATACCGAAACCCGGTTCCGATACCTGAAATCCAATGTAAGTCTATGGGAACAAAATATCGGAATATTTTTAATTCCGATATTTTGTTCCCATAGACTTACATTGGATTTCAGGTATCGGAACCGGGTTTCGGTATCGGAATGCTCAACCCTAGTTATGGACATTGGAACAATAAAAAAAATATACTATAAATATGTAAAAAAATAGGTGTTTTCATCTAGCCTTTGAACACAAAGTAATAAAAGTAAAAATACTTTAATTACAACTATAAAAATAATGTATTTAAAACATTTCAGACAATTAGTAGACAGGTTATTTACAAGACAGCTCTGTACACTTATAGTACACACGGAAAAAAATATTAATAACACAGGAAACCAATATTTACAGCTTAAAAATAAAATCGCACTCATAATGATCATTCACAGAAACCATTAGTAAAAACCATGGCTTACAGGAACCTCTTAAAGTTGTAGATTTTTTTTATAATTGGTGCTGGGATCTCCAGCTATAATGCTAATGCTTTTTACATTACCACAATGTGTGGGGAAATCCTGCCTGCCAATAAAAGCGTTTGCATGAGTAGTCTGTGTCTAACAACGCATTTTCAGTCAAAGGGAAACAAAATGCACTTTGCTAAAGTAAAATGTTATGGAAAACCTGACAAAGTGTAACATTTTTACTATTCTCCTAGATATTTTTTGTTCCCATGTCATAACGTGATGCCATATCACTAGGTTATCCCATCATTAAGGTAGGTGGAGGTGTGACGACCAATGGTCTTAGGAAGGATGGGGACAACAATGGTGTCGACATCTTACAAACAAACTGTAAAGGAGTTTTGTTCTTGCACAGATTGTACGGCATGATGTAAGGACGGAGTAGATTAAAAAACACACATTTATACAAGAATCAGGCTTTGTACTGTACAAGAAACTGTTTCTAGACAATAAAATGTATTATTTGTAAGACATGACAAGGCTTTGCAGTCATTGGACTGGAGAATACATTCCAGATGTGGGGGGGGCTACTTTTTCTTCGCAGCTTGTAAAAACGGCTGTGATGATCCAAGGAAGAAGGGTTTTCTTTTAGCACCAGCTAATGCTCCTTCCGAAATACTCCTAGGCAGACGTCTTTGCACATTGTTGTCCTTATTCTTTGATAACCCTACAAAAAATAAAAATAAATAAAAAACTGGATAGTTTAGCTACACAGGAAGCATTGCAGTTACACGTGACAATTTTCGTATGCAGATAAATACACAGCTTTACATTCAGAGAACATCATATTCTTTATATTTACATGCCATGAGTCCACATCATTCTCAACTTTAAAGGGAATCTGTCACCCCATTTTTGCCCTATAAGCTGCGGCCACCGCCATCAGGGGCTTATCTATAGCATTCTGGAATGCTGTAGATAGGCCCCCGATGTCACCTGAAAGTGAAGAAAAATGAGTTATATTATACTCACCCAGGGGCGTTCCGCCGTCCGGTCCGGAGGGAGTCGCGGTCCGGTCCGGGGCCTCCCATCTTGTAGAGAAGCCGGCCTCTTCTTTCCGTCTCGTCGTGGCTCCTGCGCAGGCGCACTGCTCTGTCCTGGTGAGGGCAGAGCAGAGTACTGCAGTGCGCAGGTGCCGGGAAAGGTCAGAGAGGTCCGGCGCCTGCGCACTGCAGTACTCTGCTCTGCCCTCACTAGGACAGATCAGTGCGCCTGCGCAGGAGCCGCGACGGGAGCGAAAGAAGCGACTCCCTCCGGACCGGACGGCGGAACGCCCCTGGGTGAGTATTTTATAACTCGTTTTTCTTCACTTTCAGGTGACATCGGGGGCTTATCTACAGCATTCCAGAATGCTGTAGATAAGCCCCTGATGGCGGTGGCTGCAGCTTATAGGGCAAAAATGGGGTGACAGATTCCCTTTAAGGCAGGGCTGTGGAGCTGGTGTCCATTTTGGTGGAGTCGGTATAAAATGGACCGACTCCTAAAATATATTATACATTGGATTCAGTAGTACAGTGCAGATGTGCTGTAAATATTTCCATAAGAATTTGGGAAAGTTATGAAATGTCCTATAAATGTCTGTTGTGTTCCTGATATAAGGTTCTCAGCTTTCAGTGGAGATGAATCTGTGCTGCACTTTATGTACATGCTCAGTAGTGACCAGTGCTGTGGGGTCAGAGCCATTGAGACAAAGCTGGCAGTCCTGGAAATTGAGGATTCGGAGGTTTGGCTTACCGACTCTACAGACTTGTCTTAAAGGGTGAAAAGAAATTAAAAAAAATGGGTAATTGGGTGTCAGGAGTTTTCATAGATCCTCTCTATGTTTCAAACCATCATCGTGTCTCAGACTCTCTAACCATTTACTGATACTAAGCTCATGGCACTGAGGCTACTTTCACACTTGCATTTTATCGTGCAGCGCATCGTGCGCTATCGGACGCATGCGCAATGTTCCCCTATCTTTAACATGGCGGGCGCAGGGTCTAGCGCTTGCACGCGTTCATCTGCGTTTGTTGTGCGCTGCGCATTTTCCAGGTGTGCGTCCATATGGGCTAGACGCTACATGTTGCATTTTTTTTCCCGCCCAACCGCTTTAAAAAACTGCGTGGCATGTATGCCCAAAAAATAACATTGCAGTCTATGGGTGCGCTGGCGTGTGCATGGCTTTGCGCTCGTCAGCGCTTTTGGAGTAAATAATGTCTAAACAACCACCCCCTACACAAGATACATTGTTTGTGAGGAGTGTAGATATAAAGAAGGTGATAGAGTCAGAGATGATAGAGTCAGAGATGATAGAGACACAGATGATGGACACAGATGATAAGACACAGATGATAGAGACACAGATGATAGAGACACAGATGATAGAGACACAATGATAGAGACACAGATGATAGAGACACAGATGATAGAGACACAGATGATAGAGACACAGATGATAGAGACACAGATGATAGAGACACAGATGATAGAGACACAGATGATAGAGACAGATGATAGAAGATATGATAGAGACACAGATGATAAAAGATAGAGACAGATGATAGAGACACAGATGATAGAGACAGAGTTGATAGAAATGTGACACGTAGACAACCCATGCGCCGAAAAAAACGCAAACGCATGCAAAAATGCTTGAAATTGCATACAAACGCTGCGTTTTTTGGTCATAATGCGCACACTGATGCGACTAAATATCGCAGTGTTTATAAGCGTTTGCATGCTTTTTAATGCGTTTCATGTGCGCACGATGCGCTGCGCAAAAAAAAGGAAGTGTGAAAGTAGCCTGAGCTATACTTTCGCTTCTTTCATACTCGCTAACATTTCCATCCAAAATTAATTATTGAAATTTTTTTTTTAACCCCTTTACCCCCAAGGGTGGTTTGCACGTTAATGACCGGGCCAATTTTTACAATTCGGACCACTGTCCCTTTATGAGGTAGTAACTGTGGAACGCTTCCATGGATCCTGGCAATTCTGACAATGTTTTCTCGTGACATATTGTACTTCATGTTAGTGGTAAAATTTCTTTGATATAACTTGCGCTTATTTGTGAAAAAAACGTTAATTTGGCTAAAAATTTTTAAAATTTCGCAAATTTTTCAACTTTGAATTTTCATGCCCATAAATCACAGATATGGCACACAAAATACTTAATAAGTAACATTTCCCACATGTCTACTTTACATCAGTAAGACAGTGTTGAGAAATATAGAAGAACGGCACCAAGAAAAGTCTACTCACTGGTGGGGGTGAGGACTCCTGAATTCTGGACACATAGGTGGTTTCAATGCGGTTGATTCAGTGCTTGCAAGAAAAACATGTAGTGGCAGACTGATATCCAAAGGAAATAGATGCAGCACTCTTCAATTCCGTTAAAAAACCAAAGTCTTTATTCAAATTTTGGACAAGGTAACATCGGGCTAGGTACATGAAAAAACATGCAATGAAAAAAGACAGGACTACGGCCGCTTCACGTTATGCACGCTTCAACGGGTCCAGGTGCATAACCAGTTGAAGCGTGCATAATGCAAACGGCCGTAGTCCTGTCTTTTTTCACTGCATGTTTTTTCATGTACCTAGCCCGATGTTAACCTTGTCCAAAATTTGAATAAAGTACTATGGGTTTTTAACGGAATTGAAGAGTG
Source organism: Oophaga sylvatica (assembly GCA_033576555.1). Classification (NCBI taxonomy): domain Eukaryota; kingdom Metazoa; phylum Chordata; class Amphibia; order Anura; family Dendrobatidae; genus Oophaga; species Oophaga sylvatica. Next base: position 100,776,015 of record JARQOD010000010.1, read on the forward strand.
CTGCATCTACTTTACATCAGCACAATTTTGGAACCAAAATTTTTTTTTGTTACGAAGTTGTAAGGGTTAAAAGTTAACCAGCGATTTCTCATTTTTACAAAACCATTTTTTTTTAGGGAGTACATCACATTTGAAGTCACTGTAAGGGGTCTATTGATAGAAAATACCCAAAAGTGATACCAAAAACTAAAAACTGCACCCCTCAAGGTGCTCAAAACCATCATCAAGAAGTTTATTAACTCTTCAGGTGCTTCACAGGAATTTTTTGAATGTTAAAAAAAAAAAAAAAAAAAAAAGAATAGATAACTTTATTCACAAAAAAAAATATTTCACGCAGATACCACTGTTTTGGCGCACAGCAGAGCACGGAAGGGAAGGAGCGCCGTTTGACTTTTTCAACGCAAAATTGGGTGGAATTGAGATTGGACACCATGTCACGTTTGGAGAGCCCCTGATGTATCTAAACAGTGGAAACCCCCAATTCTAACTCCATCCCTAACCCCAACACACCCCTAACCCTAACCGGAAAATGGAAATAAATCATTTTTTTTAATTTTATTATTTTTCCCTAACTGAGGAGGTGATAAAGGGGGGTTTGATTTACTATTTATAGCGGGTTTTTATGATTGCCAGCTGTCACACGCTAAAAAATGCTTTTTATTGCAAAAAAATAGTTTTTGCATCACCACATTTTGAGAGCCATAATTTTTGCATATTTTGGCCCACAGAGTCATGTGAGGTCTTATTTTTTGCGGGACGAGTTGACGTTTTTATCAGGGTGGATTGATTTAAATCACGCGATTTAAATCAACGATTTAAATCATGATTTAAATCAAATGATTTTTTCTATTTAAATCAGATCGATTTAAATCGTGATTTTAATCATGATTTAAATCACTGATTTAAATCAAAATATTTTTTTAATATAAATCACGATTAAAATCTAAAACTTTCAATCATTGTTCAATTAACTCCACACTTCTAGCTTGGTTTCACTTTCTGTAGCTTGGTTTCAGTTTCTTTTTCCATTCAGTTGACATGCCCAAACTTGTTGGATAGTCAGTCAGCAGTACTTGGCTGTAGTAACAATCAAACTTCAGAAGTGATCTGCGTGAGCCATGGCAGGTCGTAAGAGAGACCCTATTTGGGTTCATTTTGTTGAGATGCCAGCAGAGCTTGGAAAGAAAGGTGGGAGAGCAAAGTGCAAATACTGTCAAAAGGATATCCAAGGACTTGTTTGCCGTTTGAAATCACATTATGAAAACTGCAACCAGAAGGGAAATGAAGATGTTGATAGTGATACAACTAATGTCAATGAACCCCCACAGCTTCTTATGCACCAGGACCCTAGCAATAGTGGTAAGTCTGGCAATTACAATCTATTTTAACAGACGTTTTACTGGGATGGTTAAAGTCTATGAAAAGAAAAATTTCTAGCACTAGTTCTGGAGTATAGAATTTAAATTTATGTTGAGGCAATATTTCACAGAAGATTAACGTTAAGTAAAAATAAAAGAGTGTGTATACGCCTATTTTTTTTTTTTTTATTGTAGGCTACAATTCACTTTTGAAGTCTGCCAAATTGACCATTTTTTTAAAAAAACATTTTTAAAACTTTTGTGACATAATTTTTTTCAGTTGCTCTGATATTACTAGTATTACAGCAACTTCACCGGAAACTTGAGTAGCATAACTTTTGAGACAGCCCTTATAGGACGAGGACCATTACATTGTTCAAAAAGTTTGTTTCAAAATATTTTCGTTATATTTCTTCAAATACGCAGTCGAATTATATTTTTAATTACTGTGCTTTCAGGGTCAAATATGGCTTGTGCTGGGTACAACTTCAACAAAGCAGCCCAACAAAAAACTTTGCGTGCAAAGTGTAGAAAAATTCCTCTTAAAGACTACGACGAGCCAGAAAGAACATTTTGATGAATTAATTGCTAAATTCATATTTGCAACCAATTCTTCTTTCCGACTAGTTGAACACCCATTGTTTGTACAAATGATCGAAGGAATAAGACCAGGCTACAAACCACCAAGTAGATTTGATATCTCAGGAAAAGATCTTCAGGCTGTATACGACAAAGAAAGAGCGGCTTGTACAAAATATTTGAAAGACAAAGTTGTTAACATGAGCTTGGATTGTTGGAGCAACATCCACAACGACCCCATAATTTGCACTTGTGTCACAACAGAAGATGGTGAAACTTACCTTACAGACACAATCGACAGATCTGGAAATTCACATACTGCTGAATATTTACTTGAAATTGCTAAGAACTCAATTCACCAATGCCAAGAACAGTTTGGATGTAAAGTAAGGAGCTTAGTTACTGATAACGCAAGCAATGTGGCAAAAAGACGGATTTTGGTAAGAATTTACCTGTAAAATCCTTTTCAGCGAAGGAAGGAAGAGAGACACAGTATTCATTACTGATGGGTAGGCGGAGCCCCAGATAGGATTGACACCTCAGATTAAAAGCGTGTTGATCCGGCCCCTCCAGCTCGGGCTCCTCCTACTCAGCTCTTCAGTCGTACCCAAGCTTAAAGGAAGAGTAAAGATCACCAGCGGAGCAACATAACCCCTTCTGAAGGATAAAGAGACAGGTTATGCGTGCAATATGAAGAAACCACAGAGTTTCAGGTACTACTCACGAACGACCTGACTACTGCGATAAGCTGGCGATGCTGGAACAGAGCCTTAGCGCGTTAACCTCAGCCCAGATAATCGCAATCAGAGGAGGGTCACGCCGCATCTGAAAATACCAACACACTTCTGCCATGGGAGGGTGCTGTGTCTCTCTTCCTTCCTTCGCTGAAGAGGATTTTACAGGTAAATTCTTACCAAAATCCGTCTTTCAGCTGCAGATGGAAGGAAGAGAGCCACAGTATTCATTACTGATGGGACGTCCCAAAGCAGTTCAAAAATAAGGGTGGGAAAATACCAACAAAAGGCAGAAAACCCAACAACCTAAATAAAAGCGCAACAAGCGCTCAACATAAGTTCACTGAGAACTTTAAACTACAGCTGCATGCAGAACCCTACGCCCCAGGGCTGCATCAGCAGAAGCACTGACGTCCAGCTTATAAAACCTTGTAAAAGTGTGGACGGAGCGCCAAGTCGCCGCCCGGCAGAGTTGAGCTGCCGAGGCCCCTTGATGGAAAGCCCACGATGAAGCCACAGCTCTCGTGGAATGAGCTCGAATCTTAACTGAGCAAGATTCACCCTGAAGACGGTAAGCTTCCAAAATGGCTGACCGAATCCAACGAGCTATAGAGTCCTTGGAAGCTCGGTGACCACGCCGACGACCTGCTGGAATCACAAACAGGGAGTCAGACTTGCGAAAAACTTGAGTAATAGACTAAGTAAAACTTCAAAGCCCGCACTAAATCCAATGTGTGCAAGGCCCGCTCTTTCGCATTCTTTGGTTCCGGACAGAGTGAAGGCAACACAATATCCTGGATAACATGAAATTGTGACACCATCTTAGCTAAAAAATCACCCCGTGTACGAAGTACTACACGATCCGGAAAAAACTCCAGAAAAGGAGGTGAGCATGAAAGAGCTGCCAACTCAGAAACCCTTCTCAAAGAGGTGACTGCCGCTAGGAAGGCCACCTTCCAAGAAATTAAAGAAAGACTAGCAGAGTCCATAGGCTCAAAAGGCTTATGCTGAAGAGCCTCCAAAACAAGGTTGAGCCGCCAAGGAGATACAGGTGTTATCCGCGGCGGAAACTGACGGGTTATTCCACGAAAAAAGGAACGTACGTCTCTGCGCGAGGCGATAGCCCTCCGAAAAAGTAAGGACAGAGCAGAAATCTGACCCCTCGGGTGCTAACTGCCAAACCTTTATCCAACACGTGTTGTAAAAAAGCTAACAAATTGGGAAGAGAAAATTTTCTCGGGTCCTTTGAAGAACTCGAACACCACAAAAAGAAGGCTTCCCAAGTCCTGTGGTAAATCTTAGTAGTAGCCGGACTCCTAGCCGCTCGCAGAGTAGCAATGACTTTGGCTGAGAAACCTCTACGGGTCAATATTTCGGTCTCAAGAGCCACGCCGTCAAACGCAGAGACTCCAAGTCCGGATGACAAACTGGCCCCTGAGACAACAGGTCCGGTCGAAGAGGAAGTGGAAACGGAGGTGCCGCTAATAGCGACATTAGTGTCGAGAACCACGTCCTTCTTGGCCAATCTGGAGCTATCAAGATAGCTGAGATTCTCTCTAGTCTGATCCGACGCAGCACCAGAGGAAGTAGGGATATTGGCGGGAACACGTAGACTAGCTCGAACTGGTCCCACTGAGCAACTAGAGCATCCACCGCCACAGCCTTCGGGTCCTTGTACCTGGACATAAACGTCAGTAGCTTGGCATTGGACCTGGATGCCATCAAATCCACTTGGGGAGTTCCCCATCGGGAGCACAGCAGTGCAAAAACTTCCGGATGAAGACTCCATTCTCCGGGATCCATCTTCTCGCGACTGAGAAAGTCCGCCGTAACATTCTGAACCCCTGGAATGTGGATCGCCGAAATGGCTGGTACTCTGGCCTCGGCCCACATCAGGATCCGGGACACCTGCAACATGAGCCTGGAGCTCCTTGTCCCGCCTTGGTGATTGATATACGCGACCGCCGTCGCATTGTCTGTCTGCACTCTGACTGGCCGACCACTCAAAGGGACCGTCCAGTGTTGGAGGCAAAGAAAAATCGCCCTCAATTCCAGGATGTTGATCGGTAGAACAGACTCTTCCGATGACCACACCCCCTGAATCCAGAGATCGTTCCAAACACCCCCCCAGCCCGTCAGGCTGGCATCGGTGGTTATGACCGACCACTTCGGAGGAGGAAGGACTTCCCCAGGGATAACGCTCCTGGACGTAACCACCATCCTAGGATTCTCGCACCCCGCGAGAAATGGTGACACTGCAATCCAGTGATTGCGACCGATTCCAACGACTCAGTATGAACCTTTGGAGAGCCCTGGAATGAAACTGGGCAAACGGAATTGCTTCCATGGATGCCACCATTAATCCCAGAAGACGCATACACTTCCGAAGAGACATCGCTGTCGAAGATTTCATGATCTGTACATGTCGAAGAAGACATGACTGTTTGTCCAGAGGTAGGGAAACTATCGCCCTGTACCGTGTCGAAATGCATCCCCAAAAAGATGATCGCCCGCGGCGGTTCCAGAAACGACTTCTCCCAATTGACCAGCCAACCGAAGTCCTTCAGAAGCTGAAGAGACAAATCGCGAGCCGTCACTGCCTCCTCCTCCGAGGAAGCCACGATCAAAAGATCGTCCAGATAAGGAAGGATCGTAATCCCCTGTCTTCGAAGAATTGCCATGAGGGGCGCCAGAATTTTTGTAAAGACTCTGGGCGCTGAGGCTAAGCCGAAAGGCAGAGCCACGAACTGGTAGTGATCCTGACCTATGGCAAACGAAGAAAACGCTGATGAGCCCTTCCGACGGGAACATGCAAATAGGCGTCGCGAATGTCGATTGACACCAAAAAATCGTTCTGCGACAGAGCTGCTACAACGGAGCGAAGCGACTCCATGCGAAATTTCCGGGTGTGGACATGCCGATTCAATCTTTTGAGATCCAGAATCGGACGAAATTTGTTCTCCTTTTTGGGAACCACAAAGAGGTTGGAGTAAAAACCTTTTCCCCGGTCCTCTGACGGAACCGGTATCACCACACCCTTCTGTAGGAGAAAATCGACCTCTCGCTGCAGAGCGACAAAAAGCTCGGGCTCTGACGGAATGCGAGACTGGCAAAAAGTGTTTGGGGGTCGAGAAGAGAACTCTATGAAATAGCCTGCCGACACGACCCACGTTACCCAGGAATCTGGAACGCGAGACATCCAAGTCGCCTTGAACTGGAGCAGGCGACCCCCCACTCGAGAGTCCTCGAGTGGACCCCTGGCGTCAGTCCGTCTTGGCGGGCTTCTTGTCAGATTCCCGCTTGTCTTGACGAAAATTCTGCTTCCAGGGAGTGCGAGATTTCTGGGTGGACTTTTTTCCCGAGAAAAAAGAACGACCTGATCCCCAAGAGGACTGACCGAATCGTCCCCGGCCCCGAAAGGACCGTCGACCACTATAGACACCAGGCTTGCTAGATACAGAAGCCACGGCCCTACGCTGTGGTAACGCTGCTTCTTTTGCCTTTGCTTTGGTAATCAGCTCTGTGAGGTCAGATCCAAAAAGATGACCACCCTTATAAGCTAAGGCCAGTAAACCTTGTTTGGAGACCGCATCCCCGGTCCACTGTCTGAGCCATAAAGCTCTTCTGACTGTGACCGCTGCAGCTTGGCCCTGGACAGAAGAGACGCCGTATCCAGACCCGCATCATAGATATAACGGGCTGCAGTATCTAACCATTCGACAATCTCCTCCATGTCAGATAACGGAGATCCATTTTGCAACGCTGTCCTTAGACGTTCTAGCCAGCCTAGAGAAGCCCTAGAAGCACACATGGATCCTAGCACCGCTCGGAAACCATGACCCGCGGCCTCATAGTTTGATTTTGCCGCCATCTCCGTTTTTCTGTCCAACGGTTCCTGCAAACTCGCCTTCCCTTTGACAGGAAGCAATGAGGTTTTGCTAAGCTGTGATAACGAAACATCCACTTCAGGAGGAGTCCAATTATCCTTCAACTCCGCAGAACACGGATAAAGTGCGTCAAAGAACCGCGTTCCACGAAAACGTCTATCTGGACACAGACGTTCCTTCTCTATTACACTATTAAGCTCATCCAGAGCTGGCAATGTTGATCTCGAAGTACGGTACTCCTGGTACATTCGTGCTGATTTTCCAGGACGACTAGTTACCACCTCCGGTAACTGTAAAACCTCTCTCATGGCTTCAATAAATGCCTCCGTACGTCTCACAAGAGAAGAACGCCCCTGCCGTTCCTCCTTGTCTGAATCGGATATCTCTCCATCCGAACTTAAAGGGGAACCCTGTCCACCATCCAAATCAGAAGCGTCTGATTCGCTACGCGGAAAAGACGGTAACGGCCTGTGTCGCTTCCTATCCTGAGAGGATCTAGCTGACACATATTGACCTAAAAGGTTAGACAAGCTATTAAGTGAACGAGCAATATCATCCAATTTTGCATCACTGCGACCTTCAACCGCAGCGCTGGACGCTGTTGAGGTCTGCGTATCAGATTGCCGAAGCGGAACTGGAACATGGTCCGCGGCTTCTGAACTCTGTTCAGACATGCCTCACCTGTATATAGTAGGTCAAACGGCAGTACCAGCAAAAAATGTGGCTTTTTTTTTTTTTTTTGCAAAAAAGGAGGCGCTGAAGGGTTAAAGCTCTCTAACAGATGGAGCTACCCAACGGAATTAGTAAAGAAAAAACGCTGGCAGAAATAACCCTCAGGAAGGGTTAATGTCGCAGACTCCCCACAAATAATATTGTGTGAGTCCCAGCTAAAAATCAAGGTCTCTATTGAGACCGCAGCTGCAGGATAGTAATCTCTGCGCTGCAGGGTGAGGAATTAACACTCACCCAGCTGGCCGTGGTGACTGGGACGAGAGGAGCGTCTGAGGAGCCCGGGAGCCTTAGTAATGGCCGCCGCAGAGAGGGAGCCGGAAGAGAAGCATCAGAGCGCGCGTCTTCCTGCACAAAAGACCGGGAAGCGTTAGGCCACGCCCCCCGCCGGCTCAAAAAATGAGCGCTAACTCCCTCGCTCCTGCTCCCCCCCCCCGTCCTGCAGGCATCTGCCTGCGGACAAAAGTAAGCACAAACACCACATTTACATGTAACAGCACTGCCACCGCAGCGCTGAAAGTCACACTGATAAACATGTATTAGCGCTGCCACAGCAGACGCTAAAGCACTCACACAATAATAATAAAGATTGCAGAGTACTCACCAGCTTAGCGCCACAGGGACCCCTCAGGATTTGTGGCGCTTGTGCCCATGCTTCCCCCCAGGGCGAGGAACGCAGTGACCCCAGTGTGCGGTTTGCGCCCCCGCCAGGGAAGCTCTCCTCATCCCCCAGGGCCGGCAAGATTCTGCAGGGACCATTATGTAATTACAGATCCGCCAAGGGAGAGGTTGGGGTACAGCAGCGCTGAGACCCCTGAGACCTCTAGACCACCTCTGGTGATCCAAGTCTCCTGTCCGATATAAAATAATAAAATCTTCTGAGGAGCTGCATCAGCAGCGACTATCCTTTGAGACCTCAAATCTTAGACTGAAGAGCTGAGTAGGAGGAGCCCGAGCTGGAGGGGCCGGATCAACACGCTTTTAATCTGAGGTGTCAATCCTATCTGGGCTCCGCCTACCCATCAGTAATGAATACTGTGGCTCTCTTCCTTCCATCTGCAGCTAAAATGCGAGCGGAACTGGCACATGAGGATGACACAAATGTCATTACATATGGTTGTTCTGCCCATTTGTTGCATCTTTTGGCAAAAGACCTGCATATTTCGGGTGTCAAGGAACATGTTGTAGAAATTGTTAAATATTTCCGCAATAATCATTTTGCACATGCAACCTACAAGGAAATGGGAGGACTGAAGTTGGTTCTACCACAAGATGTTAGATGGAATACCTTGGCTGAATGCTTGGAACTGTTTATTAACAACTGGTCAAAATTAGTGTCCATTTGCGAAACACATCGGGATAAAATTTATGCTAATATACGAAGCAAAGTATTAAATCTTGGTGTGAAGAGAAATGCCGAGGACCTTTTGGAAAGGTTAAAGCCAATATCTATTGCGTTGGATAAAATGCAGAAAGATACTGCAACCATAGCTGATGCCACAGAAGTTTGGAAAGATTTAGAAGGTTCGCTAGATCGCTTGAACCTCTCAAACAATGTAAAGGTTGCAATACACCACCGCAAGGACCAAGCATTAAAAGAAGAACACTATTTAGCCAATATCTTGCATCCCATCTACAGAGGGAAAAAAGTATCTGAGGCGGAAATCAACTCTGCAATGGAGTGGCTCGCCAATACTAACCATGACATTGTGGCAACTGTGCTGAAATTGAAGTGTGAATCTGCACCATTTCAAAAATACATGTTTGCAGATAACGTCATTAATGAACTAAAACCACTGGACTGGTGGAAGTCGCAATCACTTGTTCTTCCAGCGAAGATAATAAATGTAGCTACTCAGCTACTGACTGCATCGGCTTCATCGGCAGGAGTAGAGAGATTGTTTTCTTCATTTGGTTTTGTGCACACAACACCAGTCCGAAACCGCTTAGGAACTGCTAAAGCAGGACAACTAGTTTTCCTATTAAAAGTCCTAAATAAACAGTAGGCTTAAAGGACTGATGTATTCACTGAAGATGTTTGCTTACTTCAAACGTTAGAGATAGGCTATTGTTAAAAAGTACTTATTCTCTGTAGTTCAATTCTGATTGTTTTTAATAGTGCAAATAAAAATTATTAGGTTTCATAATCATCAACTGTTTTAATATTTTTATTTGTGTAAAATAATTTGATTTGCAAAAAGACAAAGTTTTGCTTGTGTACAACTTGATTAAAAAATCCGATTTAATAAAAAAAATCCGATTTAAATAAAAAAAATCCGATTTTTTTTTTGATTTTTTTTTTAAAAAAATCATGATTTTTATCCACCCTGGTTTTTATTGGTACCACTTTCAGGCACATGACATTTTTTGATTGCTTGTTATTCTGATTTTTGGGAGGCAGAATGAACAAAAACCAGCAATTCAGGAATTTCTTTTGGGGGGCCTTTATACGGTTCCGCGTGTGGTAAAATTGATAAAGCAGTTTTATTTTTCGGGTTAGTACGATTACAGCGATACCTCATTTATATCTTTTTTTTATGTTTTGGCGCTTTTATACAATAAAAACAATTTTATATAAAAAATAATTATTTTTGCATCGCTTTATTCTGCGAGCTATAACTTTATTTTTTCGCTGATGATGCTGTATGGGGGCTTGTTTTTTGCGGGACAAGATGACGTTTTCAGCAGTACCATGATTATTTATACTTGTCTTTTTGATCACGTGTTATTCCACTTTTTGTTTGGCGGTGTGATGATAAAGCATTGGTTTTTTTTAAGGGGTTCACTAAAGGGATTAACTAGTGGGACAGTTTTATAGGGCGGGTCGTTACGGACGCGGCGATACTAAATATGTGTACTTTTATTGTTTTTTTTTATTTACATAAAGAAATTAATTTATTGGGGAATATTTTTTTTTCTTCATTTAGGAACTTTTTTAAAATTATTTTTATACGATTATTTTTTTATTTTTTACTTTGTCCCAGGATGGGACATTACTATATAAATGTCAGATCGCTGCTCTGACAGTTTGCACAGCACTCTGTCAGACCAGCGATCTGACAGGCAGTGCAGGAGGCTTCTCAGCGCCTGCTCTCAGCAGGCACTGAGAAGCCACCTCCCTGCAGGAGCCGAAGGACCCCGTGGCCATCTTGGATACGGGGTCCTGCAGGGAGGAGGCCCTCGGAACAGCACCCTCCCTGCTCGATGCTTCCCTGTGCCGCCGGAACACTGCGATCATGTTTGATTGCAGCTTGCCGGGGGTCAATGTGCCGGGAGCGGTCCGTGACCGCTCCTGGCACATAGTGCCGCGTGTCAGCTGTGATAATCAGCTGACACCCGGCTGCGATCAGCTGTGCTCCCACCGTGATGGCAGCTGATGGCATATGACGTACTATCCCGTCCACGGTCATACGGGCCCGGGTCACCTGGACGGGATAGTACGTCAGATGTCAGAAAAGGGTTAAAGAAGCACTCCCATTAAACTTTTTGTTGGTTAAACCTGTGTAACTGTATATGTAGAACAGGTGCATTAATATACTCACCAATCACAATCTTCCCCTGTTTTCTGTGCCGCACCGGTACTCTACTCACATAACCTCTATCTTGACTTTCTGGATAACACTGCACGCTGTGTGAGAGCTGTAAATCTTTTATAGGCTGGAGTCACACCAGAATATGGCATCTGATATGATATGCTTATGACTCCTAGCTCCTGCTCTGCTGCGAGTGTGAGCCGAGTGTCCGTGCTCTGTGCTCCAGTCCTCTTGCAAAGAGAGGTTCGGAGCACAATTGGGGAGGAGGCGGAGAAATTAATTTCTCCATCTCCTCCACTGCCACCGTCGGCGTATATTGCACTGCACTCTGATGATATCCGAGTGTGTACACTGTGTTAATCGCACCCATAGACTTAGGAAGGCTTGATAACTACTAAAATAGAGAACTATGGGATAAGGCCACCAATATGATAAAAAATGTACACAAAAGGGGTATGATGAAGGTCTGCTGAAAAGATCAAATAAAAGTATAGAGGCATTACCAAGAGAACCTTACTTCTCTCTTCCAAAAAAAAACAAACAAAAAAAACATGGACATTGGAGACAAATATGGATAATTTTAACATCCGAATAACACAATATACACAAGATTGTGGATTATTGAAACGTAGTAATGACCATTGTTTTTTTATTATTCATCAAGATAAAATCATAGGAGAACTATTCCCATCCTATAGCCTGGTTTATAGAAAACCAAGAAATTTGCCAAGCTGTCTAGCCCCCACAGTAGTGCAAAGACCACAAAGTAGGATTTCAGAACAGAAAAGAAAATTGAGTTGTTTTCTCCTTGTAAACATTGCACAATGAGTTGTTCTACGAAAAACACAAACCCTGCGTGTACTTTCAGAAGGGAATTGGGAATTTTAGTATTAACAATCATATTACATGCTGGAGTAAATGTATACTTTACTGCATTAGATGCCCCTGCAAAAAACTATACGTAGGAAGGACCAAAAGATCTAAGTGCTAGAATTACGTTATACTCCGAAACACGTAGGATTATAGACTTGCCTACTTTTTTGCCTGTTTAGGACTCCGTAGTGGGTTACGTCACTACAACATAAGGCGGTGGTTTTTTTGCATCGAGTGTGACCGGCCAGAACGTTGAGTACTGAGAGCACCACGGCTTAGGTTTGATCCATGTATTCAGTAAAGTGTGGAGAAATCTACAGCTACATTCACTCCGAGAACGTCCCCCAAATCAGAGTCATTGCACTCACAGATTGGAGCGGGACTCTCTGGTCGTGCCTCTGCAGGTCTGATTGCAGCGTAGCATGGAGAAATCCATGGTTATTCGCAGACATCTGTCCTTAGGACGTTCTCCAACATAGAGGTATTACAAACACAAATTGGAGCGGGACTCTGGTTATAAATGGTCAGGTCTGTTTGCAGTTAATCTTATACTGCCTCGATACTTTAGCGTATATCCTATCGTCTTTACAGCTTTAAATATGATTTTGGTCCTGAAATCTAAGAAGTGCCTGTGTGCGGGTGTATAACATACATATCTATCCATCCATTACATACTTATACAGAGAGATATCTATATAAAAACGCACAAGCCGCATCGCTGAATGCAAGAGACAATAAACAGCCAAGATCTTGAGAATTCTGTGGACTCCGAACAAAAAGGAAACATCACCGTTAAAATATTTTAGATGACTGATTACAGCCACAAAACCATTGAAGCTGATAACCTGGAAATGTCAAGCTTTCATCACAAAGTCAAAGATACTATCATAATTCATCATTTCAGGCTTACCCACTGGCCTTTTCACTCTCAGCGCTTTGCAGTCCATTGGTATGTCCTGCCTGACACGTTTCGGTACAGGTAGTAGTACATTCTCCTCTTTCACAGCACTGCAGGCAGCAAGACTGAGGACGAACAAAGAAAGAAAAAAAAGGGGTACTACACTTTGGTCTATTTAGCAAAGAAAGAGCACTTTCCTTACAGTGTACGGAGCAGGTACAGCACAAAATAATCAGAACGGCTCTGAGACTAAAGCTTCATTACAAATTCAATTTTGCAAAAGATGTTAATGAAAAAAGTAATTATTCGTTAAAGTCTACAAAACTCGCTTTAAAGGGAATCGGTCACTAGGCCTCTGCTAGCGCAGCATAATCTACAGGTGACCCTTAATCCATTGATGCATCACTTACTGGGCTGCTTGAAGCAGTTTGGATAACATTTCTGCTTTATCTGCGGAAGATCTGGCAGTTCTCTGAATGCTGAGCTCTGTATAACCCTGCCCACACCACTGATTGGCAGCCTTCTGGGTTACACTGTGCATATGCAGAAAGCTGCCAAACAGTGATGGGGGCTCAAGTTATACAGAGCTCATGATTATGGAGGACTACATTGCAGCAGATTTACTGGTTTTATAATGATGATCTCCTGCTGATAAACTGCTGACTATCAAAACTACAACAAGCAGCTGAGTAAGTGACAACACTGGATTCAGGGTCTCTGCCCCTACATTGTAGATTAACTAGCAAAAACCTGATGATGGATTCCCTTTAAGATTTCTACAGAAGCATAAGCCCAAAATATACAGTGTCGGCAAAAATAAATAAATCTTTACACTAGTGAGGCAAAAAAAAAAAAAAAAAGAACAAAAACCGCTCCACGTAAAATCTGCGTCATGATTTTACTTCTTAAAAGTGCACACAATGGGGAAGATAATCAAACACCGTAATAGCAAAACTGGCTTAGTAAAATGTAAATATTAGTTAATAACAAAATACTAATTGTAAAGAAATATTTTGTGGTTTTGTTGAACTTGTAAAGATTTTTTGCCGTCACTGCACATATGATTAGTGGTAAGCTTCAGTGGGTGACAATGATAGATGGGCACAGTAGAAGCCGCAGTGTTGTCACTTGCATTGAGATGACAGTATTGACAACTGACGGACAGTATGCGCTTTATGGCAACTGCAGCAAATGGGAAGAGACAGAAAACTGTCAGACTATTACAATCTTCATGCCCACTTATCCTAATCCAGGACTCAAGCTCACTAACTAATGGTAATAGGATGACTGCACATTTTGACCCAGTCTATACCGCAAAACTGACTAGCGAGCTATGGTGAAAAATGATGTGTACTCCTATTGTTCTGCTTTAGTGACCAGTTTAAAGAATTTTATCCAATAAACATAAAACAGAAAAAATTCATGCTCTCATGATACATTTCACAGCAGGTGTTTTTTGTTTTTAAATAATGGCAACTTGCTAATGAAAAAAACAAAAAAAAAAGTAAAACCCCAAATGGTCACATATTCACATGTTAAACAGTCACCACTATGGTGCAATAGTCCGTCAATCTCGATTTAACCCACAGCAGAGACGACCTCCTGAACGGATCCCGGACCCCTGCACTACAGCCTATCCACTTCACAGTAGAAACCATTTAACACGCAGCAAGGAAACCAAAGCTCTTCTACTAGTGCCCAATTCAATATTTCTGACAACATACCATGACAGTAGTTACATGGTATGACGGATACCGGAATAAAGATGCCTTAAAACCTTCTCTCGCTCTCATTATTCTGGCATTTGGTAAATATTAATAATTATGGTATCCCTAATTGACCTAAAATGGGAAAGGTTTATTCTCATTTCATGTCTGATATTGAGAAAAACATGCAGATGTGTCTTTATATAGTGGATGGAAACTGCTGGTTTCAACTGTAGTTTCTGACCTAAATCCATCACTGCCGTATGTTTTTAGGACATAACCGGGCATTAAACATTATTGGACACCAACGAGGTTGCACCATTATATAAAAGTCAGATGATCAAAGTACAAAAACGGTCATCTTACCTTTGTAACTTTCTCTTCCTTTCAGCAGCTGAAGTCATTGCCATGTAGGACGGCTTATCACTTAATTTTCCTAAGTTCTTGTTCAGTAAAGATGGGAGTCCTAGCCTGAAAGAATAGGATTGGTCACCGTAATAAGGGCTTCTCTTCTATGCACTGAATAACGTACTGTGGGCCATGCTCTATGCATGATCACAATTAGAAAAATAATAATGAAAATCACATCACCTGCGTCAACCCAATCCATCACCGATACCCTGTGGTATTAACAGGATGCCATGTGCTGGGGTCGTATATAATCAAACACACTTAACAAAACCAGATATCCACTGTAACATTTCATCTTCGTTAAAAAATACAGAAATCTAACTTTTATGTTTAGCTTTTTTCTTTTTCACTTTTAGTACAATTTATCATAAGTAAACCTAATAAAAAGTACTTCTCTGAAGCCCAGCCTATGTACTGAAATAAAGTAGTATTTTATCACTACTAGAACAGATTACCAAATTAACTGACAAGAGGGTGATACCAGCAGGCACAACTGAGAGAAACATACTGTATAATGATATGCCCCCTTAACAAGGGAATGAAAACGCTCAATAGATAATCTGTGCATATATTTCCAGGAGCAATAACAGAGGAACTGCACGACCTAGAGTTAGAAGAACAGTCTCCTCATGTATGCAGCGGGCTCAGGAACTGAGCCTGCACTGAATCTGGCAGCTGCTGGCTGTGTGACATGCCCAGCATCTGCCTGCAATAGCGGGGACCAGAGCTTGGCCTGAATATTGCTGGTTAACCATTCTAATTGTTTTGTCAAAATCAGTGACAGGGAAAACTACAGGACACGATTACCGACTCCCATCACCTCATTCAGAAGCCAAAATGACTCGCATTAGTCCCATCATGCCAAGAAGTTGTCACAGCAGCTGGGGTCCTGCTGAAGACCCCCTGGACTGCCAGCTTAATTGAAATTTGCAGGCTGGGCTTCTGCAACCTATAGACAGAGCGATCGCAAGTGCAAGTCCCCCAGGACAAAAAAAAACAAGAATTTTTAAAAGTTTTTTTTTTTTTTTTAAAAATCTAAAAACTCAAAATCAACCTCCTTTTCCCCATTTAAAAGAATAAAAGAAAGCCTCCATCCATACATGCTGGATACATAAAATTATAAAAATTAACCTGTACTGTAAATGCAGTTAAGAGTAAAAAAAAGACAGAAATGTGCTTCGTCTCTATAACTTCTTGAGAAATGCAATAAAAAGTGAATAAAATGTTCTGTGTAAACCAAAATCGTAACAATTAAAGATAAAACAAAGGCAAAAACCGTCCTCAGCAGTAAGGGGAGAGAAAGAATTTCAGCAATTAATGTTACCAATAACAAGGGTAGTACAGCGCATGGAAGCGTTACACATCTGGAGAGTTCTGAGACAATCTACTTAAAGACAAATACCTTTGCAACATGTTGGTCGGAGGTTTAGTCTCTTTGACGTTAGACTCTGGCTCCAGGCTAATGCCATCCTGAGAGAGGATAACAGTGGCGTTCGGGTCAGCTTCTTCAGATCCAGTCTTTAAATTAAAGGTGAAACCCAATTTCCGGAAATCCTTATCATAAGCCATAAAGCTTCGGGTACTTTCCAGATTCTGGTCAACACTTGGGACATGTGCAACCTCTTTATTGATGGTGACAGTTTTATTCAGCATTTCTGGGGTGTAAACAATGGGGGTGAGCTCCTCGCTGATCGAATCCTCCGCATCATTTCTTTTGGTAAATTGAGTTGGTCCAACAGTTTGAGAAGATTGTGGAGAATCCATTAGTTTTCTTCTGATCCTTTTACGAGGTGGAACTACTTCTACTGGCTTTGGAGGAAGATTTTCCTTTATGGCCATCAGAGGGGCATCTATAAGATGGAAAGACAAAGTTACAGTACGTGTGCCATTATTTTTAGCATTTTCATTTAAATGTGAAGGTCAAATGATATGCTGATTTTTTCATTTTTTTCTAAACATTGGAAGCTTCAGCAAAATTCTCTAACCCAGATTATCAGACTATCTGATATCAATGCTCAATAATCAGATAATCTAAATTTAGAAATGCAATGATAAAGAGGCCACAATAAAATGATAAAATAAAATACACGAGATGTAAAAATATTGTGCCCCCGTACACTACACCTACAAGAAGCCATTCCAGATCGATAGGCACTGGTATGCAGTTGGTCCTCAGCAGATATATAATGGCTTCCAACCTTCTGGGAAGGATTTTCTACAAGACTTCAGAGGGTGTCTATGGGAATTTCATACCTCAGAAGAGCATTTGTGAGGTCAAGCATTGATGTTGGATGAGAGGGCCGGGCCCACAATCTCCATTTTAGTTCATCCTACAGTGGTTAGATGCTGTTGAGTTTAGGGCTGTGTGCCGGCAGTCAAGTTCTTCCTCACCAAACTAATCCGCATGCTTTCTAGATCATTCTTTGTGCACTGGAGCCCAGTCATGTTGGAATAGAAACAGGCCTTCCTCAATCTGTTCCCACAAAGGTGGAAACATAGAAATATCCAAAATGTATTGGTATGCTGAAACATTAAGACTTCTCTTCAATGAAACTAAGGGGCTCAGGTCAAATAAGTCCATAGTATTATCCCTTCTCCACCAAATCTTACAGTTTGCACAATGTAGTCAGATAGGTAACACTCACCTGTTATACACCATACCCAGACTCATTTATCAGACCGAGAAGAGTGATTTGTCCCTCCACAGAACACTTTCACTACTTCAGGGTCTAATGTAGCGTTCTTTAAACCAATCCATCCTACTTTTGGCATTGTGCTTGGTGATGTAAGGCTTGTATGGAGCTGCTTGGTCATGGAAATCCATGTCATGAAGCAGCACAGTTATTGTGCTGATGGTAATGCCAGAGGAGATATGGCAGTTATGGAATCAGCAGAACATTGGCAAATTAGTACACAATGATTCCCCTCTGCTACTGGTCTCTACATTGTGAGTGTTGCTATTGAAAGGTAGAAGCGTTTTGGATCCACAGTAATTCGGCCACAGAGGATCGTAAAACATTTAGCAGGGTAGAAATTCAATGATTAAACAGAAGTTGAGAGTGGATACATGATGCTCAAACCACAGGCAGCATGCACCAGGCACTCCAGATCGTTAAAATGAGGGCTGTTGAGGTCATCCATGAGGTATCAGAGGTGGCAATATTAAGACATTACTGGCTCAGCATGAAGCAAGGTGCATCGTTACCTTGGACACGATGACCCCAGTAGGGTTAAACGAAACACTAAGCTTTCGTCCTTCCTGTAGGCATCTTACACCCTTCTGTTATGTTTCGGTAGCTGAGGAGTGCAGGTAAAAAGGGCAATACACCAGAGCAGTTGGAATCTATGAGATTGCAGTACCCTGACTAACCACCACAACTAGAGGCAGCCGTGGAGCGTTCCTACGTTGGTCCTAGACGCCTCGTCACAGCCTGAGAAACTAACTACACCTAAAGATAGAAAGAGGAAAGCTATCTGCCCCGGAGCAGAACCCCAAAGATAATAGAAAGCCCCCAAACATGTAATGGCGGTTAGACAAGATGAAATACTGACACAGAAAGAAAATAGTATGAGCAAACGCTGGGGCCCAAACTAACTAAATAGAAAAGGATAGGAAGGGTACTTACTGCAATCCCAGAAAACCCTGAAAGGCACCAACTCTACTAATTTCAAAAACACCTGAGATCACACGACCTCTACCACCTAAATTAGTTCTCTGGTGTAACAAAATCAAAACAGCAGCCACTGAAAAAACTGGAAAAAGCAAAAGTACAAACATCAGTGGCTGAACTAACTGAGAGGGCAAAAGCCCCCGGAGGGGACCCTGAAGGCCCCCACAGAAGTGCAGGACAAAATGCAAAAATATAGCACAAACACAAAAGAAGAAAAAGTCTTATCTGTTAGCAGGAGATGCAGACACGACACAGCAGGCTACAAGGGAAACTGGAATAAAGGATTCAGACCAGAACAATTGATCACCGGCAACCCTGATGGGAAGGTGACTCCCTTATATAAGACCAGTCAGTAACACCTGATTCCCAGTCCTCACAATCTTCACTGGACAGACTAGCACTGCTTGTAACCACCAGAGGGAGCCTCAGCTCAGAACTCATCTCAAACCCATTCACAACAGTACCCCCCCCTTGAGGAGGGGTCACCGAACCCTCATTTGAGCAACCAGGTCGGTCAGGATGAGTTCTATGATACGCACGGATAAGTCTCCTAGCATGGATGTCCGAAGCAAACACCCAAGAATTGTCTTCCTGACCATAACCTCTCCATTTAACCAAATACTGGAGTTTCCGTCTAGAAAAACGAGAATCTAATATTTTCTCAACCACATACTCCAGATTGCCCTCAACCAAAACAGGGTCAGGAGGCACAGCAGCAGGAACCACTGGTCTCAACAAACCTCTTCAACAAGGACTTGTGGAACACGTTATGGATCTTAAATGTCCCTGGAAGAAGCAAACGAAAAGAAACAGGATTAATAATCTCCATGATCTTATAAGGTCCAATGAACCTAGGCTTAAATTTAGGAGATGCTACTCTCATAGGAATATTCTTTGAGGACAACCAGACCAAGTCCCCCACTTTAAACCGAGGACCATCAGTCCTATGCCGGTTAGCAAACCGCTGGGCCCTCTCCTGAGAGAGGGACAACCTCTCCACTACCTGGTCCCAAATCAGTTGCATACGCTCCACAACAGAGTCAACACCTGGACAGACAGAAGCCTCCGTCTGTCCTGAAGAAAATCGAGGGTGAAACCCAGAATTACAGAAAAACGGAGACATCAAAGTAGCAGAGCTAGCCCTATTATTAAGAGCAAACTCAGCCAAAGGCAAAAAAGAGACCCAGTCATCCTGATCAGCAGACACAAAGCATCTTAGATAAGTCTCCAATGTCTGGTTTGTTCTCTCAGTTTGACCATTGGTCTGAGGATGAAATGCCGAGGAGAAAGACAATTGAACACCCAGTTTAGAACAAAAAGCCCTCCAAAATCTGGAAACAAACTGGACTCCTCTGTCAGACACAATGTTCTCAGGAATGCCGTGTAAACGAACCACGTGCTGAAGGAACAAGGCACCAATTCAGAGGAGGAAGGCAACTTAGGTAATGGCACAAGATGTATCATCTTGGAAAACCTATTACAAATTACCCAGATGGTGGTCATTCTCTGAGAAACAGGAAGGTCGGAAATGAAATCCATAGAGATATGGGTCCATGGTCTCTTGGGCACAGGCAATGGCATCAACAAACCACTAGAGCGAGAGCAAGGCTTGGAGCGAGAGCAAGTCCCGCAGGACTGCACAAATTCCCTGACATCACGAGACAAGGTAGGCCACCAAAAGGACCGACTAACCAAGTCTCTGGTACCAAAAATTCCGGGATGCCCAGCCAACGCGGAACAATGAATCTCAGACATCACACTCCTTTTCCACTGGTCCGGGACAAACAATTTTCCAACAGGGCAGCACTCGGGCCTATCCTCCTGACACCCCTCCAGAGCAAGTCTCAAATTGGGCGAGATGGCGGAAAGAACTACACCCTCTTTCAAAATAACAGAAGGATCAGATAACTCAGGAGAGTCCGCAAGGAAACTCCTCGAGAGGGCATCCACCTTAACATTCTTAGTGCCAGGAAGAAAGGAAACCACAAAATTAAAACGTGTGAAAAACAAGGCCCACCTGGCCTGTCTAGGATTGAGTCGCTTGGCAGATTCCAGATAAACTAGATTCTTATGGTCCGTAAGGACCACCACCTGATGTTTGGCTCCCTCCAGCCAATGTCTCCACTCTTCAAAAGCCCACTTCATGGCCAATAACTCCCGATTACCCACGTCATAATTACGTTCAGTAGGAGAAAATTTTCGAGAGAAAAAGGCACAAGGGTTAATTTTAGAGGTCTCTGGATATTTTTGGGACAAAACGGCACCTGCCCCAATTTCAGAGGCATCAACCTCCACCTGAAATGGCAGAGAAACATCAGGCTGCCGTAGAACAGGAGCAGAAGTGAATCTCTGCTTAAGTTCCTGGAATGCAGAGACTGCCTCAGGAGGCCAATTCACCACATCAGAACCCTTTCTGGTCAAATCAGTTAATGGTTTAACAATAACCGAGAAATTACCAATAAATTTACGATAAAAATTGGCAAAACCCAAAAATCTCTGAAGAGCCTTTAATGAAGTAGGTTGGACCCAATCATAGATGGCCTGAACCTTGACCGGGTCCATTTCAATAACAGATGGGGACAAAATGAATCCCAGAAATGAGATCCTCTGTACGCCAAAAAGACACTTTGATCCCTTCACATACAGAGCATTCTCTCTCAAAATCTGGAATACAGTTTGAACATGTTTCACATGAGAGTCCCAATCATTAGAAAAAATCAAGATATCATCCAAATAAACAATCAGAAATTTGTCCACAAAATCCCTGAAAATGTCATTCATGAAGGACTGGAAGACGGAAGGAGCATTAGTGAGCCCAAAGGGCATTACCAGGTACTCAAAATGCCCTTCAGGGGTATTGAATGCCGTCTTCCATTCATCCCCGTGCTTAATGCGAATAAGGTTATACGCCCCCCTGAGGTCAAGCTTGGTAAACCAAGTAGCGTTTTTCACCCTGGAAAACAGGTCAGAAATCAAGGGTAATGGGTATTGATATTTCACAGTAATATTGTTCAAGAGACGATAATCAATACACGGCCTTAATGAACCATCCTTTTTGGCCACAAAGAAAAAACCGGCACCTAAGGGTGAAGAGGATGGTCTGATATGACCCTTCTCCAATGATTCCTTGATATAAGACCGCATAGCGTCATGTTCAGGTACAGACAAGTTAAAAAGGCGACCTTTAGGGAATTACTACCCGGCACTAATTCAATAGCGCAGTCATAGCTCCTATGGGGAGGCAAGGATGCAGATTTACTTTCGCTAAACACATCAGAAAAATCAATCAAAAAGTCAGGAACATCCTGAGCCTGGGGGGAGGCAGAAAAAAACAGGAGTGTTGGTATTAACACATTGGCAGCCCCAACTGGTTACAGACACAGATTTCCATCCAAAACAGGATTATGAGACTGTAACCAAGGAAAACCCAGCACGATAATGTCATGCAGATTATACAGAACCAAAAATTTGCAGCACTCCTGGTGATCAGGTTCAACCCTCATTATCACCTGAGTAGAAAACTGGGGTTTATTCTCAGCCAAAGGGGTAGAATCGATCCCCAGTAGGGGAATAGACTTCTGTAGGGGTATCAAGGGAAATCCACAACGTTTAGCAAAATCATAATCCATCAGATTAATAGCTGCTCCAGAATCAACGAAAGCCTGAGCAGAAAATGAGGACAGAGAGCATATCAGAGTGACAGTTAATAAAAACTTAGTCTGAACACTACCCAAGACAACTGAGCGTGCAAAACGTCTTCCCCGCTTAGGGCAGACTGAAATAGCATGAGAGGCATCACCACAGTAGAAACATAACCCATTGCGCTTTCGAAACTCATGACGCTGTGCCCCAGACACCACTCTATCACACTGCATGGGTTCAGAAGCTGGTTCACAAGGCAACACCATTCCACGCATACTTCTCCGCTCACGCAAACGTCTGTCAATTTGAATCGCTAATGACATAGAATCATTGAGACCAGAGGGGACAGGGAATCCCACCATAACATCCTTTACATTATCTGACAGACCCTTCCGGAAAAGGGCTGCCAAAGCGTGGTCATTCCATTTGGTCAGGACTGCCCACCTACGGAATCTCTGACAGAATAACTCAGCGTCATCAAGCCCCTGATTTAATGCCAACAAGGCTTTTTCAGCTTGATCAGTGACATTAGGCTCATCGTACAATAACCCCAAGGCCTGAAAAAATGCATCAACATCACTCAAAACAGGATCCCCAGGTAACAGGGAAAAAGCCCAATCCTGAGGATCGCCGCGCAGGAGAGAGATGATAATTTGAACCTGCTGCGCTGCGTTCCCTGAGGACTTAGATTTTAAGGCAAAAAACAATTTACAATTATTTTTGAAATTCTGAAACTTAGCTCGATCCCCTAAAAACAAATCTGGCATGGGAATCCTATGTTCCACAACAGGCAACCCAGCAAGATAGATAGCAATACTCCGAACCTCAGTGGCAAGCTGATCCACACGGCCAGACAACTGTGCAAATTCCATTGAGAGAAAAGATCCTCCCCAGCACCCAGAGATACAGAGGGGAAAAAAAAAAATGCAACAAACAGAAAAATATCTCTGACAACTCTGACAACCTTTTTTCTTTCACAATATTTTTTCCCTTCTGTGAGTACCATACAATTCTCAATTTTTAGGACGGTGATACTGTTATGTTTCGGTAGCTGAGGAGTGCAGGTAAAAAAGGCAATACACCAGAGCAGTTGGAATCTATGAGATTGCAGTACCCTGACTAACCACCACAACTAGAGGCAGCCGTGGAGCGTTCCTACGTTGGTCCTAGACGCCTCGTCACAGCCTGAGAAACTAACTACACCTAAAGATAGAAATAGGAAAGCTATCTGCCCCGGAGCAGAACCCCAAAGATAATAGAAAGCCCCCAAACATGTAATGGCGGTTAGACAAGATGAAATACTGACACAGAAAGAAAATAGTATGAGCAAACGCTGGGGCCCAAACTAACTAAATAGAAAAGGATAGGAAGGGTACTTACTGCAATCCCAGAAAACCCTGAAAGGCACCAACTCTACTAATTTCAAAAACACCTGAGATCACACGACCTCTACCACCTAAATTAGTTCTCTGGTGTAACAAAATCAAAACAGCAGCCACTGAAAAAACTGGAAAAAGCAAAAGTACAAACATCAGTGGCTGAACTAACTGAGAGGGCAAAAGCCCCCGGAGGGGACCCTGAAGGCCCCCACAGAAGTGCAGGACAAAATGCAAAAATATAGCACAAACACAAAAGAAGAAAAAGTCTTATCTGTTAGCAGGAGATGCAGACACGACACAGCAGGCTACAAGGGAAACTGGAATAAAGGATTCAGACCAGAACAATTGATCACCGGCAACCCTGATGGGAAGGTGACTCCCTTATATAAGACCAGTCAGTAACACCTGATTCCCAGTCCTCACAATCTTCACTGGACAGACTAGCACTGCTTGTAACCACCAGAGGGAGCCTCAGCTCAGAACTCATCTCAAACCCATTCACAACACCCTTCTGTTTGCTTCCTTATGTTTATATTTAATTGCTCAATGTTTTAATTGGTTTTATTCTTCTGTATATGCAATTCTAACCAGTGTCTCCCCATTGTTCTATTTTTCCAGCTTGGCTTGTGGTTAAAACTTAGATATACTAACATCTTACCATTGATAATTGAAAGTCACTTCAACTACCCTTTTGGGATATTCGATTGCGTACTTCTGGAACACATACATCAGTATTGCAGTCAGGATATTTTAGGAATATTTGGGCTATTATTGGCAATTGTTCATTATTTTGTGCGCTCTGATGTTCTGCAAACTTATATTAGGATTCAGGTTTGGGCTCCAGTGATTAGGTTTGAAACTCTTTAATAAGTAAAGTTTTGTGTCAATATTTGCCACGTTGCTTGTGTGCATTCTACTCATACGCTAACTGGTGTCATCAGGAGTCTTCAACAGCATCTGCGCATGCACGGGAACCATGGTGACGCGTCCCCGCTCCTGCGCGGTATTGCCATTACACTGTGAATGACGCTTGGCATGGCAGGTTTCAGTGCGCAGGCGCCTTTTCGCTCAGTGACACTGGCTGCATGCTGGATTTGTGAGTTAACGCTGAGTGTATTTAAGCGGACAAACTAGGATGGGAGACACTGGATGTCCCTCTGATGAAGCATTACGTGTGAAAGCCTGTGAAAAGCACGTTGGAGGCTTCCGTGATGTTGGTCTGGCCAATGGCACGTATAACTACTAACAGCATGGGTATAAGCTTATCCAATATGCGGCTTCCTTTATCTAATATCTGATGAACTACTAGCACTTTAAATCGGATACTGTTAATATATATACCGTAATGTTTGAGAGCTAGAAGAAAGCAATGAAACCGGTTCATAATTGTCTGTATATAATATTTGGATAATTATGTAATCCTTTTGCAATTGCACATGTAAATAGGATTGTTAGTGCCATAGGATATGATCCATGTTTTGTATACTATCCCTCCTCTGTTTTTAATTGGTTCTTACAATTTTTATCTGGATATTTTGTAGAACTTAATAAATAAATTTTTCATATACCGTATATATGTGAGAATAAGCAGAGTTTTTCAGCACATGATTTTGTGCTGGAAACGCCCCCCCTTGGCTTATACTCGAGTGAGGGTCACAGAAGACGGAGGGGGAGCGGCAGCTGTGGAGCAGCGGGTCACAGGAGGCAGGAACTGGCTGCCTAAAAGCTAAAGCCTGTGCCTGCTGCTAAAGAGAGAAGAATATTCACTGCGCTGGCAGTGAACATTCATTTCTCTATAATAGTGCTCAGTGTCAGCAGTAGCCTCCAGCTTCCGGCAGTGGCTGGGCGGTCATTTGTGCCCACTACTTAAGAGAAATGAAAATTTCATTTCTCTCAAATTCCATGGGCGTGGAGGGAAGTGAATATTCATTCCCTTAAGTAGCAGCATACGTGATCGCCCGGCCGTTGCAGAAAGCCAGAGGCGGAGTTTGACACTTT
The DNA here is from genome assembly GCA_033576555.1 of Oophaga sylvatica. Lineage (NCBI taxonomy): Eukaryota > Metazoa > Chordata > Amphibia > Anura > Dendrobatidae > Oophaga > Oophaga sylvatica. Next base: position 100,801,413 of record JARQOD010000010.1, read on the forward strand.
GCATGTTACTAAATAGCAATGAATACTCACTGCCCTCCAGGCACATAGTCCTGGCGTGTCAAGCAGCGAGTATTCCAGGAAGCGGTCCTCTGCTTGTAAGCAGCGCATGACATCCCTGCCATTTGCTGCTTACAAGCATAAAGTAGCTGCTGGCATCGGAAAAAGAGGCTGCAAGGGAGCGCAGGAACGGTAAGTAGGATTTTTTTTGTTTTTCTGATGGGGGCAATACATACAAGGATAAGGATGGGGGCCAATCATACCAGGATAGGGATGAATAGCCATACACACAAGGATAGGGATGAAGAGCCATGCATACCAGGATAGGGATGAGGAGCCATGCATACCAGGATAGAGATGAAAAGCCATGCACACCAGGATGGGGAGCCATGCAGACCAGGATGGGGATGAGGAGGCAATGCATACCAGGATGGGGATGAAAGAACAATTAATACCCGGCTTATACTCGAGTCAATACGTTTTCTCATTTTTTTGTGGAAAATCAGGTGCCTCGGCTTATACTAGAGTCGGCTTTCACTTCACTCTCCGTGTCCTCCCTCTTTGCTCACATGTCTTTTGGAGTTGCTTCAGGCCATTTATATGCAATTAGAAATTGCTTGATGGCCATTTTATGAGAAATGTATTTTCTGGATCGTATATGTCCAAGTGTCTGATACATGCTGCCTTTCAAGAGGTGTGCCCCAATACTTTTGTCCATATAGTGTATATATGTCCACATGGCTATTTTATGGGGGGAGAATTTTAATCAGTTGCCTTCTTCTGGTCTGTGTGTGCCCTAACAAGACTTGTCTGAAAAGCACTATATTACAAAATAAAGAAAAATAAAATTACAACTCCACAGCTTTTCTTTCAGGTAATAGATAATATTTCATGAAACAGAACAAGATTTTTTTTTTAATCAGAAACAGATTTCCGGTTTAGTGCATGGAAGTAACAGAACATTTCAGAGTAAAGCTGGTATGAAACAAGCAGAAACACTGAGCTGAAGCAGAAGTTTACGTTGCACTTCTTGGTACTGCACAGTCTAACATTATTCCTACTCACAAAAATAAGAAAATGCTGTACAGCATGGGTAAATGAGGCAGCAGGTACAAATTCAGCCACAGGACTATAGAGAGGTAAAAGACGGATTTTGGTAAGAACTTACCTGTAAAATCCTTTTCAGCGAAGGAAGGAAAGGAGACACACTAGTTCATAACTAGTGGGTAGGCGGAGCCCAGATAGGATTGACACCTCAGATTAAAAAGGGTGTTGACCGACCCATCCAGCACTGGCTCCTCCTACTCCAGCTTTCTCCAGTCGTACCCAAGCTTAAGAAAGAGCAATATCACCAGCGGAGCAACATAACCCCTTCTGAAGGACTTCAGAGAAAAATAGAAAAGTACAGGTTATGCATGCATTTGGCAAAGAAAAAACACACAGTTCCAGGTACTACTTACTGAACCTGACTACTGCGATAAGCTGGCAATGCTGGAACAGAGTCGTAGCGCGTCGACCTCAGCTCAGAAAACCGCTATCAGAGAAGGGTCACGCTGCATCTGTAAATATAACAACACACTTCTGCCAAGGGAGGGAGCTGTGTCTTCTTTCCTTCCTTCGCTGAAAAGGATTTTACAGGTAAGTTCTTACCAAAATCCGTCTTTCAGCTGCAGATGGAAGGAAAGGAGACACACTAGTTCATAACTAGTGGGACGTCCCAAAGCAGTCCAAAAATTAGGGTGGGAAAAAACCAAAAGAGGCAGAAACCCAACAACCTAGATAAATGCGCAACAGGCGCCAAATACAAGTTAACTAAAACTTAAATTACCGCTGCCTGCAGGACCCTACGTCCTAAGGCCGCATCAGCGGAAGCACTGACGTCCACCTTATAAAATTTTGTAAATGTGTAGACGGAACACCAGGTCGCCGCTCGGCAGAGCTGAGCTGCCGAAGCCCCTTGATGAAAGGCCCACGAGGAAGCCACAGCCCTCGTGGAGTGAGCTTGAATCTTAATCGGGCAAGGTTCGCCTTTCAGACGGTAAGCCTCCAAAATGGCCGACCGAATCCAACGAGCTATAGAGTCTTTGGAAGCTCGTTGACCACGCCTGCGACCTGTTGGAATCACAAACAAAGAATCTGATTTCCGAAAACCTTGAGTAACCGACAAATAGAACTTCAAGGCCCGCACTAAATCCAATTTGTGTAAGTCTCGTTCCTTTGCATTCCTCGGGCTCGGGCAAAGCGAGGGCAACACAATATCCTGGTTAACATGAAATTGTGACACCACCTTAGGTAGAAAGTCGCCCCGTGTGCGAAGCACTACCCGATCCGGGAAAAACTCCAGAAAAGGAGGCGAGCAAGAAAGAGCTGCCAACTCAGAAACCCTTCTTAAAGAGGTCACCGCCACTAAGAAGGCAACCTTCCAAGAAAGAAGGGAAAGGCTAGCAGAACCCATAGGCTCAAAAGGCACATGTTGAAGAGCCTCCAAGACAAGGTTGAGCCGCCAAGGAGACACAGGTGCCTTCCGCAGAGGAAACTGACGGGTTATTCCACGAAAAAAGGAACGCACATCCCTACGCGAAGCGATAGCCTTCCGAAACAGCAAGGACAGGGCAGAAACCGGACCTTTCAGAGTGCTAGCTGCTAAACCTTTGTACAACCCGTACTGCAGAAAAGCCAACAGATTGGGAATGGAAAAAATCCTCGGGTTCCTTGAAGACCCCGAACACCACGAAAAGAAGGCTTCCCAAGTCTTGTGATAAATCTTAGTGGTAGCCGGACCTCTGGCAGATCGCAGAGTGGCAATGATTTCAGCCGAGAAACCTCTACGGGTCAATATTTCGGTCTCAAGAGCCACGCCGTCAAACGCAGAGACTTCAAATCCGGATGACGAACGGGCCCCTGGGATAACAGGTCCGGACGAAGAGGAAGTGGAAATGGCGGAGCCGCCAAAAGCGACACCAGTGTCGAGAACCACGTCCTCCTTGGCCAATCCGGGGCTATCAACATAGCCGGAATTCTCTCCAGTCTGATCCGACGCATCACCAAGGAAGCAAGGACACCGGCGAAACACATATACTAGCTCGAAATGGTCCAACGAGGCCACCAGAGCACCACCCCCCACAGCCTTCGGATCCTTGTACCTGGGTATGAAGGGCGGTAGTTTGGCATTGACCCTGGATGCCATCAAATCCACTTGGGGAGTTCCCCAACGGGAGCACAGCAGTGCAAAAATTTCCGATGGAGACTCCATTCTCCAAATCCATCCTCTCACGACTGAGGAAGTCGCCGTGGTATTCTGGACTCCTGGGAAAGTGAATCGCAGAGATGGCCGGAACCCTGGTCTCGGCCCATAGCAGGATCCGAGACACCTCCTCATGAGCCTGGAGCTCCTCGTCCCGCCTTGATGGTTGATATACGCGACCGCCGTCGCGTTGTCTGTCTGCACTCGAACGGCAGACCGCTCAAAGGGACCAACCCGTGTTGGAGGCAAAGAAAATTGCTCTCAACTCCAGGATGTTGATCGGTAGAAAAAGACTCTTCCAAAGACCAACTCCCTGGATCCAAAGATCGTTCCAGACACCCCCCCACCCGTCAAGCTGGCATCGGGGGTTAAAGACCGATCACCTCGGAGGGAGGAAAGATGTCCCCAGGGATAACGCTCCTGGACGTAACCACCATTCAGGGATTCTCGCACCCTGCGAGAGATGATGACCTGCAATCCAGAGAAACTTGCGATCGATCCCAACGACCCAGAATAGTTTGGAGGGCCCAAAAAAAAATTGGGGCAAAAGGAAGTGCGTCCATGGATGCCACCCTCAAAACCCCGAAGGGGCATACACTTCCGAAGGAC
>JARQOD010000010.1:100805362-100930620 GCA_033576555.1 Oophaga sylvatica
CCCCTCCCCAACCCCTAACATACAACCAGAGCATATAAAATACCTGAAGCTAGGAAATGCAACAGGCGCCACATAAATTTCAGTGTAACAACACCAACAAAGTGGCGTGAGGAAGCTCTTCTCATATAACCATACACACCAGGAAGAACTTAAGCTCCTAAGACATATCAGTCGGCCAGGGAACATGGCCCTCCCCGTAGAGCAGCTATCACTTTTAGCATAAACATGCAAAAATGATTAAAAGGCACAGGAGCGCCATAGCAATGGACAGAAGCAAAAAACAGACTAAGTGTCAGTGGGACCTCAATTGGCGCTCATGGGAGTCCAGCCAATGCAGCACCTCCTTGGGGTCAAAGAAATGCGTCTCGTTAAATGCAGCATTTCTCAGCTTAGCAGGATACAACTGGCATACTGCACTTGTAAATGGCGCAATCTTTTCTTGATATCCTGAAACTCGGCACGTCGTTTCTGCACTTCTGAGGAGAAATTCGGGAAAATGGACACCTTTGAACCCGCAATAGGGATATCCTGAGATGTGCGTGCAAGCTTCAGGCTTTTGTCCCTGTCCCTAAAATGCAGGAGCTTAATTAGGATGGATCTTGGTGGCGCTCCTTGTGGCAGCTGTCTGGATGGCACTCTTTGCACCCTTTCAATAGAGAACAAGTTGGAGAGTTCCTCTTCACAAAGATATTCCATTTCTCAAAGAATTCTACTGGAGCACTCCCCTCTGCTTTCTCCCGAACTCCCACCAGACGGATATTGTTGCGCCGGAGCCGATTTTCCAGATAATCAGTCTTGCTTAATAGGGCCACAATATTAATAGAGGCCATTTTAACTTCTTTGGATAACGGTGGCAATATATCTTCCACCTCACTCACATGGCCTTCAACAACCACCATACAGTCACCCATTTTCTGCATATCTTGTCTAATATAAGATACGTCCATCTTTAATGATCCCATATGGCGTTTCGTACCGCTAAAGTCGTTAAGAAGATCGCTAACGGCGATAGCGTCGTTAACTATATCGCTAAATGTGGCCGCACTTAGCGATATAGAAACAATCCCGCTAGCGATCGCATTAGTATGCGTCGTTATCGTGATCGCTAGCGGGATTGTTTAGTGTGGCAGTACCTTAAGAGCAGCACAGCACTGGGCTACAGCCTGAAATACATCCCCAAGTGTCGGGTCAGTTATCGCCCTCATCCGCAGCCAGAGGATTCATAGTTCTATCAGTCACAGGGACAGCTTGAGAGACTGCAAGTGGAGGAGGAATCACTTTCACTGCTTCCACGCTCTGCTGTACGGCCAGATTATCTCTTATCTGCAGCTCTGTTCTGGATGAGGAACTGCTCCATGCTGTGTGTTACCTCCGATTCTGGGTGACCTGGCATATTGCTCCAGGCCTGCTGCTATGTCTGGCCCTTTACCCTACTCCACTGCTACTGTGCTAGCAGACGTGGCACCATCTTGGATGCCAGACTCCATCAGAGCAGCCGCTTGCTTCCTTCCTTTTATTTTTACCTTGCCTTGTCATGACAGAAGATAAGTTACTACTCTCCGGGCACTCTCTAGACCTTCCCCCACCTGTCTGTACCAAGCAGAGCTGCCATGCCAGGAGGAGATAAGACAGGATTACTACAGAGCGAATCACAATGCAGGTCCTGCTATATGCCCAGCCAGGCCACACACTCTTTTTGAGGGTACTCTAATTTGCGAGAAGCACCTGTATATTCTGTCAGTGTGAATTCCTATTACCCAACACATGTGTCCTCACACAAGCAGACTTGAATCCACACACAAACACACAGATGTATACACAGGGGAGTATATGTACACACACAAAGGCATATACATGCACCTAAGTATATCCAAATACACAAGTTACACATTTATCTACACACATGCATTAGTAGCCATGCCCATGGACACGTTCACAAACAAAATCATATACACAGGAACGAGAGCGATATATTTTCATTCATTCCAAATATTAATGTGAACATAAAGCTTAATAGAAAATAGTGTATTTGAAGTTTATTTCTCATCTTGCTGTCAGTGTTGGTGCTGCACGGAAACACAGGCATCAAGGAAGATCAGGACAACACAGAAGTGTTCTGGTCAGAATTGATGAGATGTGGATGGTGAAGCTGGGGAGTAATAGGCCTTCTAAGAAACAAACGTGAAATAAATCTATGGAGAGTTGGGATGGATTGGACAGGTGTGACAAGTGTGTAGCCGTACTATATAATACATGGGATAGGAGTAGTACGCTAATAGACAGAAATAGGAACCGACAGGGAGAGAAAATATTGTGTAGTTAGGAGATAAGTTGGTGATGTAACAGACATAGGTGGATGGGCAGAGAGGGAGCAGATCAGTTATTCTAATGCAGGATACTATAGAGGAATATGAAAGGCTAGGTTCACATTAGCGTTTCGGTGCGCAGCGTATCATGTGCATGCACAAACGCATGTTTACGCGGCGATTTTTATCCGCATCATCTTACGCATGATGCAAAAAAAGCTGCGTGTGCATGCATTTTTGCATGCGTTTGCGTTGTTTATGCGCATGCGTTCGATGTTCCCAATGCTTTTCCAGTAGAATTTCCTTGACACCAGACACCCAATGGGTGTGTCTCATGGGATTTCTTTATATAGACACACTGCAATGATGAAATCCTCGTCTTTTGGTGCTGTATCCAGCTGCAAGATGGATCTTAGCGTGGAGAGCTTCATTCTTAATCTTGATTTGTCATTGAAATTGGCTGTTGCCTTTGCTGTGGCTTGTGAAGAAGAAAGAAGAAGAGAGACGGAGAAGACGTCGTCGTTATTGGCAACACCCCATCGTTGAAGTCCGAGAGAGCCGTGGAGCCTACCACTCGTACACAGAGCTGCGTGAAAACCCTGAGAAGTTTTTCGTGTACACGAGAATGTCGAAACAGAGCTTCAATGACTTGCTGCTGAGTCATTCCATGTCAAGTGGACCAGTGGTCCCCACTCGACCTTCTCCGATTTTGCTGAAAATTTATAAGGATGTACATGTATGTTTGAAAAGAGGTTCTGTAAATTTTTAGGGCCAGATCTCAAATACATTGGGCACTGTTGACCTTTCACTGGAGGTTCCACCAAGCCTGCGGCTTCAGCTAAGAGGATTTTGCAAACTTTGGCACATAGCCATTAGAGTTCTATACTGGCTATGATGCTGAAATTTGGCATACTAGCTCAACTTTTGCTGCTAAACACGATAAAATTATTACCGGCTATGACAAAACAATATTTCGGCCGCAATTTTGTGTCAAAGTAGCTTGTAAAACGCGTTGCATAAAATTTATGCCAAACTTTGCCCATATATAACTCAAGACCAAAACCCAATAGTAACTGGTGCTTTGCCCTGTACACCAAACATCTACATGACTTTGCATTGCTGCAATATCACGGTCAAACCATATGTATTTGTGGAAATATTCACACCCACATATGATGAAAAACTTAAAAAAACCCAAATTTTACCTATTTTTAGGTCAAATTTCTCAAAAAGGGTACCCCTAAAATATATTAATTCTGATATCATTAGAAAGAGCACATTTTTCTCTACAAGGATCGTTTTTTTTTTTTTTTGAGTCTCTCAGTTTAAGAAAAGAAAAATGCCACTGAACATGGTGTTATTTATGCGCGTAATGCATTGATTTTGTGTTTGATTTTCAGATTCTTATCACATGTTACAAAATTGTATTGTTGCTAGCAATGTCTATTATAATCAAAAACCTATAAACCTTTTTGGTTATGAAAAGTTATTGACTATTGTTACATTTTAATGCATATATTATTTATTTTTTAGCGATGGAGAATGAAATTGATGAAGAATCGGCCCAGTGCTCTATTGGCCTTGTGAACTATTCGAAGTGCCACCTTAAGACATTCACCCATAGCAAGGATGAGTTGAAATTGTTTACAAGCTTTGGATTGGATGAACAGAAATTGCTGCGTCGACGAGTGGGACTAAATTTTGACGAACATTCACAAATCTGTTTACACCATGAAGCTTCATTCTTGACCAAATATGAGCATTTGCAAAAATCGTGTTGCAATCCTTTTGGGAAGAAAGGTCATAACACTATTCAAACCCTTGCGTTGGTCCATGGTGGTTATACCACAACCAATTCCCTAAGAATTGGTATTATAATCCTATTAAGAATTGTAATAATGCTGTCTTTCGAGAATTGGCAGCACCATCGCCTAGGAGCCATGGCCGATAGCCGTGCAAGGCCAGCCACGGGCGGTCTCTTTATCGCAGTTTCCGAAGCCTGAGGGTGGGTGTCTTTGCCTAGGATCCCAAGCTCTCCAGGTCTCAGATTTTCCTTCAACGATTTCAAATAGCTACTTTGATGCTTGGCGATGTAGTGATGGCTACAAAGTTTAGAAATTTTCAAAACCAATTCTTCAATGAAATCTTCTATAGTCAGTTGTTTGGTATCAAGCGTGTCTCGATCAGTGTGAATCCATTGTTTGAACTCAATAATATCTTCAGGGTCACTGTTGACAAACACATTGACTAGAAATTCTTTTAAAACTTCAGGACCCGGGCATTTATCACAACGGCCAAGCATACAGTCCTTGGATTCAATTCCACAGACCATTTTGCATATGAGCTCTTTGTTGTCATCATTGATTGGGAATGCTGCAAGCATTAGTTTGACATTTTGGTGCATGGTACACACACAAATTGAATGTGTTCCAGCAGATCCAACGGTTACGCACCACTTTGGCCGAAGCTCACAAAACTTGGAAAATCCAATTTCAGGGCCATTCCGATCCCGATAGGCAACAAACATTTCCCTCATATTGCTCAGTAATAGTCGCTTTTGCATTTGCTTTTTTTCTCCTGCTATTCGCACTGATACATAGTTTTTTTTACCAGGTCACATTCGACTGAATTCATCATCCTCAAAAATGCCTGCACCTTTTCCTTCACTTCCTCAGAAACTTTCTTGCCACACTTGATTCTAGGTAAGGCTAAGATCCCATGTTCACATTTAAGCTTTTGAGCTTGTTTGACCATTCGTTCAGAGACACCGAATTCGTCTGATATAGCCTTAATGGACCAACTTTTAGGTGCCAATGTCAAGATTTGGACCTTTTCTGCCCGACTGGACACCTGCAGCTTTTGCTTCAAATCTGCCAAAAGGTGATTGTAATCCAGACACATTTTGCACTGTGCTGTTTTTGTTTGCTCAATGTCTTTCGGCTCAAGTCCTCCAATTGAAGCAATCTTGCTAGAAAATGCATTTTGTACCTGGCTTATCTTTCTCCTTGCATATCCAAGTGAATCCCGCTAGCTTACCCGTGGATATTTCAGAGGAGAGATGCCAATGGATGTTAAGCTTGAATTTAGACTTTCAGGAGAACATTCCATTCCATCTGGATCTGATTCAGAGGAAACTGGATCAGCTGATTTTTTCCTGTTAGCAAATTCTTTTCGACATGATGCTCACATCTTCTGGCCAGGCTTCACATCATTCTTTGTAAATTCGTTCAACTGGTCAGCTGCTAACAAATTGATAGCTCGCAAATTCTTTTGGTGTTATGACCTTTCTTCCCAAAAGGATTGCAACACGATTTTTGCAAATGCTCATATTTGGTCAAGAATGAAGCTTCATGGTGTAAACAGATTTGTGAATGTTCGTCAAAATTTAGTCCCACTCGTTAACGCAGAAATTTCTGTTCATCCAATCCAAAGCTTGTAAACAATTTCAACTCATCTTTGCTATGGGTGAATGTCTTAAGGTGGCACTTCGAATTGTTCGCAAGGCCGATAGAGCACTGGGCCGATTCTTCATCAATTTCATTCTCCATCGCTAAAAAATAAATAATATATGCATTAAAATGTAACAATAGTCAATAACTTTTCATAACCAAAAAGATTTATAGGTTTTTGATTATAATAGACATTGCTAGCAACAATACAACTCTGTAACATGTGATAAGAATCTGAAAATCAAACACAAAATCAATGCATTACGCGCATAAATAACACCATGTTCAGTGGCATTTTTCTTTTCTTAAACTGAGAGACTCCAAAAAAAAAAAAAACAATGATCCTTGTAGAGAAAAATGTGCTCTTTCTAATGATATCAGAATTAATATATTTTAGGGGTACCCTTTTTGAGAAATTTGACCTAAAAATACGTAAAATTCGGGTTTAAGTTTTTCATCATATGTGGGTGTGAATATTTCCACAAATACATATGATTTGACCGTGATATTGCAGCAATGCAAAGTCATGTAGATGTTTGGTGTACAGGCAAAGCACCAGTTACTATTGGTTTTTGGTCTTGAGTTATATATGGGCAAAGTTTGGCATAAATTTTATGTGACGCGATTTACAAGCTACTTTGACACAAAATTGCAGCCGAATTATTGCTTTGTCATAGCCGGTAATAATTTTATTGTGTTTAGCAGCAAAAGTTGAGCTAGTATGCCAAATTTCAGCATCATAGCCAGTATAGAACTCTAATGGCTATGTGCCAAAGTTTGCAAAATCCTCTTAGCTGAAGCCGCAGGCTTGGTGGAACCTCCAGTGAAAGGTCAACAGTGCCCAATGTATTTGAGATCTGGCCCTAAAAATTTACAGAACTTCTTTTCAAACATACATGTACATCCTTATAAATTTTCAACAAAATCGGAGAAGGTCGAGTGGGGACGATTTTTAAAACTGGTCCACTTGATGTGGAATGACCCTGCTACGTGTCCGAGGATCCATCACCAGGCAGGACACACAGCTACATTGAGCAATTCCTGCTGAGGAACGTCTGTTGGTGACCCTGAGGTGTGCAATTTTGAAAAAGAAACGCCTGTCATTAACATGATTGTTCTAAAAGCCATTTTCAATTCTGGATTGAAGTGCCCATGCTTTCTAGGATTGTTGGAGACACCTGCCGTGCTTTATGTGATGTTCTGCATGAAGAATTCCTCCCCCAAACCACAACTGAACTCTGGCTGGAAAATGCTGCAAAATTCCAGGACATTTGTAATTTTCCAAACTCTTTGGGGGCTGTGGACGGCAAACACATTCGGATTATGAAACCTGCTGGAAATGGATCTGAGTATTTCAATTACAAAAAATACTTTGATTATTCTCATGGCGATTGCAGATGCTGACTGTCGATTTGTCGCCATGGACGTTGGCTCATTTGGACTAGGAAATTACTCTCACAATTTCAAAAATTCTGACATGGACCAAAGTTTGTATGGGAATAATTTCAATTTTTCACAGCCACGATCTCTCCTGAAAACTGAAGGACCGCCAATGCCATTTGTTGTGGTTTGGGATGAGGCGTTTCAAATGTGTGACAACATCATAAAACCGTACTCAAGTTGGGACTTGAATCACACCAAAAGGATTTACAACTACCGACTGACATGGGCACGAAGAACTGTGGAGTGTGCATTTGGATTGCTGGTATCTAAATGGTGCATTTTGGAAACAGCCACCAATCTAAAAATTGAGACAATTGATGAGGTTGTGAAAGCGTGTGGTGTCCTGCACAATTACACCTGGTGAAAGAGCGACACCACTTAGAACTTGAAAAACCTGTTACTACCACATTGCAGGATTACCAAGATCACCCTCTGAGGACTACAGTGGAAGTTGCCCAAATGAGGGATAAATTTGCTGCCTACTTTGTTTCAGATATTGGAAGTGTGGCATGGCAAGTTGAAATAGTTTAAGCCGCTAATAAGTAAAATGTACCTGTAATGTTTGCAGATTTTAATACTAACACCTTGACTATAACTTTAATACTAAACACCTTGACTGTAACACCCGTTAATACGTCACTCAACAAGACACACGTTTAAGTATAGAGATAAATAAAACACAGGGAGACAGGGACTGTGAAAAAAAAAAAATTTATTAACAAAAATGAAAACAATGTTTAATTTAAGATAAATAAACAATAAAAAAAAGAAGGAGGTTTACATTGGGGCAATTAGCAGGTGCTGAAATCTCTTCCTGGACCTGCTCATTCTGAAGTACAAATGCATATCGAACGCATGCGTACGAATGTCTTAGCATACCAATGCATTCCCATACAGTAATGCGTTGCTTTGACGCACTCATCCGCATGCACATGACAGCGCATAACTGAAGCCTCAAAAAATGCAACATGTTGCATTCGCCGGACACCGTTGCACACTGTGAAACGATGCATGCATACGCATGCGAACTGATGCAAACACATGTCCCTGTGTACACAATGTTAAATATATGTACGCGTGATGCATGCAGATCTATGCGGATCATATGCTGCGCACAGATACACTAATGTGAAACCAGCATAGCTGCTTTATAGATATTATGGTCACAATACACGAGATTAGTGCATTTCTGCTGAAGATGCAGAGGACAATAAGTCTCAGGATGGCTTCTCTGACATTGATCCAGCACTCAGACACTGGCTACCTAGAGCAGTGCAGAAGCAGTCCTGACCAATGAAGGTGGAGTGGGCAGGCGGAGAGGAGCAGAGCACGGACGGGCAGAGAGGAGCAGAGCACGGACGGGCAGAGAGGAGCACTGGATGTGAAGTCACCTAATCACGAATAGCAGCATTTCAACAGCCAAATTGTAGCGCAAAATGAGGCTGCATTAAAATTTTGTGACTAAACGTTCTCACTCCAATAAAGTGTGCAGAGTTATGCTGGGACGGGGGCATGACATGCCCAGCTCGTTAACTTCATAATCAGCGGTGGCGTTCCTTCCTTTACAAATCTTATACTAGTGACAGACTGGAGTCCAAACCACTTTTCAGAGGTGCCAGATCCATTTACCTTATAATGAATCGGGAGTGTCTGGCTCCATCACGCCCCTCATCAAGACCGGAGTGAACAAAACCAGTCTTGATAAATCAGGGCCATAAGCTCCATCTATATGTGAAACAATCTGAAGAGTAAATAAACTGGGAGTGAAAACGAGGGCATGTAATGGTAGCACCAGTCTAGTGGGAGTCTACAAGATTCTTATATAAAATATTGAGCAAAATAACTAATTTCTGTAGAAAATGCACATTGTAACGCTAATACCCAAATACAGATTTGGAGCAAAGCAGGCTATAGTTATATTTGCTATTTGTTGTTTATGGAGAAACTTTTATTAAGTTGGCCAAAATCTAACAGGGTTTCCTAGGAGCACACTGCAGTCATTAAAAAAAAAAAAAACAGGACGGAGGATATAGCCAAGTATAAAATACTTTAGTGCTTTGTTGACACATAAAATCCATACAGTTGTGCTGGATATTAAATATGGCTCTTTAAATATGGACTAATGACCACAGTTTAACAGGTGGCCGAAGGGTTGCAATTTCCGTGTAAAGTCCACCTTCCGTTATAACATCTTGAACAAATTAAGACTAAGAACTAGTTCCCCAAAAGGTGCAACTAGATCTATATAAATCTTCATTTTAATTGAGGGGTTTGTTATGCTGGGAGATTTTTTTTTTCTATAAAAACTAAGATTTGTCATTTACTCAGAACGACTCCATTCAGTTTACAGTTTAGCTGTGAAGCCACTTGTCACCACACTACTATGCTGTCCATGTAGAATTAAGTGGGGATAAAGATCTTTGGGTTTCAGCTTACATGGCTTACACAGTCTTCCTGAAAATCAAATCCATGTGTAATATATATTGTGGGACACAAAACAATGGTTTTATTTTTATACTTAGACTAGTCAGTAATATAGTGCACCAGATTTATCACAGTGGCCTAAGCCAGCTGACAAATCTGAAGACTATGTAGCCCCAAAATTTTGGCGCAACTCGAGGCGGCAATAAAATTTTGCGTCTTTTAGCATTCTCACACAGTTTTTGCCCTGCTTTGACAAACTGGGCGGGACTGGGAGAGGGCATGATGAGAAACAGTGCTCGCTAAACCACAAATTTTACTTCAGCAGAGACAAAGTAGAATTTGTGGCAAGGCGCAACACTCCTGATTTATGAAGAGGCATACGCCAATCTTGACGTGTCAGAGGATAGGTTTACACCACTTATTAGTTGACTGACTGTCAGAAAGTTGAGCCAAAATTTTCTCTAAGTAAAGCCCCTTCCCGCTGTGGCTAATTTTCACTGTTGCACTTTTGTTTTTTACTCCCTTTCTTCCAAGGGTCATAACATTTGATGATAATCATGGCATAGCCATATGAGGGCTTCTTGTTTTTCTCTTTATGGTAACGGGTCAGTTTTTATTTTGATATATAGAAAAAGGGGGCGATTCAAATTTTTATATAGTTTTTGCTTTAGTCCCTTTAGGGGACTTACAGTAATTGCTCCATGAACAAAGTACATGTTAATCAATAGATCTTGGAATAATACTAAGATCCACAAATGGATGTGTTAAAAGAAAAAAGTTCCTGTGCCACTGCTATGTAATCAATGTCTCTGACTATGAAAAGCTGCTCAAGTTCATGGTCGACATGCCACAGCTCCTTGCCAAGAAAGCATAAAGACGACACAGCAGAGGTTTGCAGTGGTTTCTTTCTGTGAGGTTAACACATTTCACTGGCTGTTTTATCACAGGAGCAAGTGTTTCTGCTGAATCTTTAGTCCTCTTAGCTTATCATAAATCAGTGACGTAGGAGCTCTTTCGGAACCAGTACCTCCCAGAGAGTTATAGTGCTTACTTTTGATATGCCATAATGCCTTAGAACGTAATACTTCTTAATCTTGGAATAATACGAAGTTCCACAAATGGATGTGTTAAAGAAACAAAAACCTTCCTGTGCCACTGCTATGCACATGTCAGTGTTTCTTAACTCCAGTCCTCAGGAGCCACCAACAGGTCATGTTTTCAGGATTTCCTTAGTATTGCACAGGTGATAATTTTATCACCTGCTCAAGCATTAATTTCATCACCTTTGCAATACTAAGGAAATCCTGAAAACATGACCTGTTGGTGGGTCCTGAGGACTGGAGTTGAGAAACACTGCACTATGTAATGGCTGTGTCTGACTATGAAAACTGCTCCAGTTCATGGTCAGCACAAAACAAAGCTCCTGGCCAAGAAAGTATATAGGGGCTTGCAGCTGTTCCTTTCTGTGAGCTAAAACATTTCACTGCCTGTTTTATCACAGGAGCAAGTGCTTCTTCCGCATCTCCATTGCTCTTAGCTCATCATAAATCAGTGATGTAGGAGATCTTGCGGAACCAGTACCTTCCAGACATTTGTGGTGCTTACTTTTGATATGCCATAATGCCTCAGAATGTGATACTCCTTAACAATGACAAAGGAGTAGAAAAAACATGGAGTAGAAAAAAGTTTTGTGGCTCCTCTGAGACATGTCTTTGCCCCACAATCAGAGGAATTAAAGAACTGTAGCATCATGTCTGACTAAAGTACATTTTTGGAACAGTTTTATGAGTGGAAATTGTATTTTTTTTCTCATCAGTTCCATTATCTCATTATAAACAGACCACTTCAAAATAAATATGGTAAACTAAAGCCCCCGTCTCACATAGCGAGATCGCTGCTGAGTCACAAGTTTTGTGACGCAACAGTGATCTCCCCAGCAATCTTGCTATGTGTGACACTCAGCGACAACCAGCCCCCCTGCTTGGTTACCAGCTCCCTGCACCAGCGCGCTGGTATCTAACGTACACTGCGGGTAACTAAGCGACGTGCATCGCTTGTTACCTGCAGTGTCGCTGTCCTGATCGCTGCCTGTTTGGCAGCTCAGCAGCGATCATGTAGCGACACACCAGAGATCCTGACAAGTTTATATCGTTGTTGGGATCGCTGGTGAGTAGTTATATGTGACGGGGCCCTAACTCTCGCTCCACAGGCGGGTGCTATTCTTTATCTTAGATTCAGTTAAAGAGGTTGTTCACTATTTTTTTTGACTGATAGCTTAAACCCTTGGCTAGGCCATCCATATCTGACTGATTGTGACACTCGGCACCCCCGCTTATCATTATTTACTGGCACCAGCTGGATGGGCTCAGTTGTGGAGTGGAACTACACAGCGCCATCAACTTTACAGTGGCTGTGGCCAGGTACTGCACATCTACCCCTCTACTGATTCAAATACAGGGCTAATGTGCTGTACCCAGCCACGGCTATTATACAGTTGATGGAGGCATGGTGTGCAGCTTCACAAGTGATTATATCTGGCCACTGCTGGCACCAGAAACAGCTAATCAGCAGGAATATCAGATGTCGCACCCCCTCCATGACTTATCCTTAGGGTAGGCCATCAATATAAAATTCCAGGACAACCCTTTTAAACTATGCCTAAGAAACATTAGAAGTTTGATTTCCATATTTTGGTCATTCTGGAGTGGTCTAATCATTACTTGCATTTCTACTTTCTGATTTTGAAGAATTTACTTTCATTTTCCAGGAAAAAACAAGAATTAAAGCAAAAATAAAAAAGGCAGACTCTCTCAGGTATTAATCATATATTCAGAATAGCTCAAAGAAATAGTAAGAGGCAATTAGAGCTGAGGGGATGATCATCTGGATGTGTCTGATTTTTAGAACACTTACTTTCTTGTCGAGTACAAGGCTTGACAATGGACACGGCGCCTTCATGTGGCACTGAGCTTTCTACAGACTGTTTTTTCTGAATCTGCTTCTTGCCACCTACAAGAAAAATACTTTGTTACGTTACAGTTGTGCAAATTGCCAAGAACAATCCTATCAATCTTTCCCTTCAATCAACTATAAGTAAGGGAAATAATGAAGAAAATGAAAAGATCCACTGTGTTCAAACACTTTCATTGTACCTATTGATGTACAAGAAGCTCCAGTCTCTTTCTAAAGACTGACAATACAAAACAAGAATTCTAGGCAAAAACTACCTTGAGATTTCTCCTTAACCTTTCTGGGAGCCCAACAATGCACCCGTCTCTATAACCCTTTAGTGATAGAGCGAATTTTGGCCTAAAGACCAAATTACAAATTTCAATTCAATAATTTCATGGCACATGATACTTTATGTTGCCTGTAAATTAAGGACAACACGTTTTGTGGGTTTTTTTTCCTATAAAAATATCTAAAAATTTTACAGGAAAAATATATATGCTTGTACAGTGTTAGCCAGTAAAAGAATATTAAAATTTGAGAGTCCTTGGTGGTTGATACCTTTTAATCCAGACAAGAGTTATGTGACCTAGCGATGAAGAAGTCGCTGCACCCTCAGATGTCTTATTTGTATAAAACTTCCATCAATCATTAAAATGTGTAAAAGCATAGTTATATGCAGTCAGATCAAACCAATGGACATCCAGAGCTCTAGATTTTTCAATAAAATGGAAGTTTTACACAAATATGACCTCTGAGGGTGCAGTGGATTCTTCATCGCTGGGTCACATATCTCGTCTAGATTTCGTTGCTGCGGCTGCCGAGCCGCGACCCTGGCTGACGGACGGATCCCTGGAGTGAGACGAGGACTGTGAGCTGACTAAAATATGTCTTTTTTTGTTATAAGATACCTTTTAATGGCTAACTGAAAAGATGGTAACAAATTGCAAGATTTCGAGACTACTCAGGTCTCATCAGGCATAAAATCAGGAATACATTCTATGCCTGATGAAGAGACCTGAGTAGTCTCGAAAGCTTGCAATTTGTTACCATCTTTTCAGTTAGCCATTAAAAGGTATTAACCACTGAGGACTCTCAAATCTAAATATTTTTCTAAAATTTTACAAAAACTTAGAAGAATTAGCAATTTTCAAATTTGGAATGCTTACACCCTTAAATGAGAAACTCATACCACAAACGAGTTCATAAACTTAAAATTTCCCATACCACTGCTTTACGTCAGCGTCATTGTTCAAAGGTCTTATTTTGCTACAATGGTTTAAATTTTGCAGCAATTTTCCATTTTTTTCAAGGAAATTTATAAATCTTATTTTTCTTGACCTATTCAGTTTTGAAGCAACATTAATGGTCTTATATACTGGAAACCCCCCAAAAGAAACAGTTTTAAAAACTGCACCCCTCAAATCAATCAAAACTGCTAGTCTGGAAATGTGATAACCCTTTAGGTGCATCACAGGAATTAATGCATAGGTGAATGAAAAGATAAAGGGATAGAATATATATATTTTTTTCTTCAAATAAAATCTTCAGTTTTAGTGATGAGCGAGTATACTCGTTGCTCGGGTGGTCTCTAAGTATTTGGAAATGCTCGGAGATTTAGTTTATGTCGCTGCAGCTAAATGATTTGCGACTGCTGGACAGCCTGAATACATGTGAGGAATGCCTGTTTGTTAGGGAATCGCCCATGTATTCAGGCTGTCTAACAGTCACAAATCATGCAGCTGCGGCGACACAAACAAAATCTCCGAGCACGCCCAAATACTCGGAGGACACCCGAGCGTGCTCGGGAAAATCCGAGCATACTCGCTAATTACTATTCATTTTCATAAAGGGGTAATAGGAGAAAATGGACCTCACAATTTGTTATGCAATGTCACTTAAAAACATTCTCGTTCCATGTGTGGTCGGTGCTATTTAGGCACCAGCAGGGCTCGCAAAGGAAATAGCACAATTTGATTTTTGGAACCAAAATCTGGCTAAAATACACTGGGGACACATGTTACTTTTGTAAATTCCCCCCAGAAAACAGAACCCTTTCTCACACCCCTACCAAGTGACCCCATTTTGGAATCTAAAAACCGTCAAGGAACGGATCTAGGGGTGACATTAACATATTAAACCAACAGGTGCTTCACAAAATTTTAGAAGATTGGGGCCTGAGAACAAAAATAAAACAAAAAACAATTAATCTAAAATGTTACATTAGTCTCACAAAAAACAAAAAGACGGATTTTGGTAAGAACTTACCTGTAAAATCCTTTTCAGCGAAGGAAGGAAAGGAGACACACTAGTTCATAACTAGTGGGTAGGCGGAGCCCCAGATAGGATTGACACCTCAGATTAAAAAGAGTGTTGACCGGCCCCTCCAGCTCGGGCTCCTCCTACTCAGCTCTCCAGTTGTACACAAGCTTAAGGAAGAGCAATATCACCAGCGGAGCAACATAACCCCTTCTGAAGGACTTCAGAGAAAAAACATAAGAGTACAGGTTATGCATGCATGTAGGCAAAAATCACACAGTTCCAGGTACTACTCACTGAACCTGACTACTGCGATAAGCTGGCAATGCTGGAACAGAGCCGTAGCGCGTCGACCTCAGCCCAGAAAATCGCTATCAGAGAAGGGTCACGCTGCATCTGTTATACAACAACATACTTCTGCCATGGGAGGGAGCTGTGTCTCCTTTCCTTCCTTCGCTGAAAAGGATTTTACAGGTAAGTTCTTACCAAAATCCGTCTTTCAGCTGCAGATGGAAGGAAAGGAGACACACTAGTTCATAACTAGTGGGACGTCCCAAAGCAGTCCAGAAACTAGGGTGGGAAAAAAACAAAAGAGGCAGAAACCCATCAACCTAGATAAATGCGCAACAGGCGCCAAATACAAGTTAACTAAAACTTAAAATACCGCTGCCTGCAGGACCCTACGTCCTAAGGCCGCATCAACGGAAGCACTGACGTCCACCTTATAAAACTTTGTAAATGTGTGGACGGAGCGCCAGGTCGCGCTCGGCAGAGCTGAGCTGCTGAAGCCCCTTGATGAAAGGCCCACGATGAAGCCACAGCCCTCGTGGAGTGAGCTCGAATCTTAATCGGGCAAGGTTCGCCTTTAAGACGGTAAGCCTCCAATATGGCTGACCGAATCCAACGAGCTATAGAAACCTTGGAAGCTCGTTGACCACGCCTGCGACCTGCTGGAATCACAAACAGAGAATCTGACTTCCTAAAACCTTGAGTAACAGACAAATAGAACTTCAAGGTCCGCACTAAATCCAATTTGTGCAAGTCCCGTTCCTTTGCATTCCTTGGGCCCGGGCAAAGCGAGGGCAATACAATATCCTGGTTAACATGAAATTGCGACACCACCTTAGGTAGAAAGTCGCCCCGTGTGCAAAGCACTACTCGATCCGGGTAAAAAGCCAGGAAAGGAAGCGAGCAGGAAAGAGCTGCCAACTCAGAAACCCTTCTTAAAGAGGCTACCGCCACTAAGAAGGCAATCTTCCAAGAAATTAAAGAAAGGCTAGCAGAACCCATAGGCTCAAAAGGTACATGCTGAAGAGCCTCCAAGACAAGGTTGAGCCGCCAAGGAGACACAGACGCCTTCCGCGGTGGAAACTGATGGTTACTCCGCGAAAAAAGGAACGTACGTCCCTAAACGAGGCGATAGCCTTCCGAAACAGCAAGGACAGGGCAGAAACCTGGCCTTTCAGAATGCTAACTGCCAAACCTTTTGACCAGCCCGTACTGCAGCAAAGCCAACAAATTGGGAATGGAAAAAATTCTCGGATTCATTGAAGAACCCGAACACCACGAAAAGAAGGCTTCCCAAGTCTTGTGATAAATCTTAGTAGTAGCCGGACCTCTGGCAGCTCGCAGAGTGCAATGACTTCGACTGAAAAACCTCTACGAGTCAATATTTCGGTCTCAAGAGCCACGCCATCAAACGCAGAGACTTCAAGTCTGGATGACGGACGGGCCCCTGGGTTAACAGGTCCGGGCGAGGAGGAAGTGGGAATGGCGGTGCCGCCAAAAGCGACACCAGTGTCGAGAACCACGTCCTCCTCGGCCAATCCAGGGCTATCAACATAGCCGGAATTCTCTCCAGGCTGATCCGACGCAGCACCAGAGGAAGTAAAGATATCGGCGGAAACACATAGGCTAGCTCGAAATGGTCCCACGGAGCCACCAGAGCAACCACCACCACAGCCTTTCGGGTCCTTGTACCTGGACATGAAAGTCGGTAGTTTGGCATTGAACCTGGATGCCATCAAATCCACTTGGGGAGTTCCCCAACGGGAGCACAGCAGTGCAAAAATTTCCGGATGAAGACTCCATTCTCCAGGATCCATCTTCTCGCGACTGAGGAAGTCCGCCGTGGTATTCTGGACTCCTGGAATGTGAATCGCAGAGATGGCTGGAACCCTGGTCTCGGCCCATAACAGAATCCGAGACACCTCCATCATGAGCCTGTAGCTCCTTGTCCCGCCTTGGTGGTTGATATACACGACCGCCGTTGCGTTGTCTGTCTGCACTTGGACTGGCAGACCGCTCAAAGGGAGCGTCCAGTGTTGGAAGCAAAAGAAAAAATTGCCCTCAATTCCAGGATGTTGATCGGTAGAACAGACTTTTCCGATGACCATACTCCCTGGATCCAAAGATCTTTCCAGACACCCCCCACCCCAGCCCGTCAGGCTGGCATCGGTGGTTATGACCGATCACCTCGGAGGGAGGAAAGATTTCCCCAGGGATAACGCTCCTGGACATAACCACCATCCTAGGGATTCTCGCACCCTGTGAGAGATGATGACGCTGCAATCCAGAGAAGCTTGCGATCTATCCCAACGACTCAGAATGAGCCTTTGGAGGGCCCTGGGATGAAATTGGTCAAACGGAAGTGCCTCCATGGACGACAAACCCAGAAGGCGCATACACTTCCGAAAGGACATTGCTGTCGCAGACCTCATAATCTGTACATGTCGAAAGAGACATGCCCGCTTGTCTGGAGGAAGGGACACCACCGTCCGTACCGTGTCGAAATGCATTCCCAAAAACAGGATTGACTTCCAGAGACGACTTCTCCCAATTGACCAGCCACCCGAAATCCTCCAGGAGCTGAAGGGATAGATTGCGAGTCGTCCCCGCCTCCTCCTTTGAGGACGCCACAATCAGAAGGTCGTCCAGGTAGGGAAATCGTAACCCCGTCTTCGAAGAATTCCCATGAGGGGCGCTAGAATGTTTGTAAAAACTCTGGGCGCCGAGGCCAAGCCGAATGGCAGAGCCACAAACTGGTAATGGTCCTGACCTATGGCAAAACGAAGGAAGCGCCGTGAGCCCTTCCGACGGGAACATGCAAAAAAACGTCGCGAATGTCGATTGACCAAAAAGACGTTCTGCGACAGGGCTGCCACAACGGAGCGAAGTGACTCCATGCGGAATTTTCGGGATGTAAACATGCCGATTCAATCTTTGAAATCCAAAATAGGGCGAAATTTGTCCTCCTTTTTGGGGACCACAAAGAGGTTGGAATAAGAATCCTCTTCCCCGGTCCTCTGCGGAACCGGTATCACCACACCCTTCTGCAGAAGGGAATCGACCTCTCGTAGCAGAGCGGCAAATAGCTCGGCTCTGACGGAATGCGAGATTGGCAAAACCTGTCCGGGGGTCGAGAAAGAAACTCTATGAAGTAGCCTGCCAACACAACCTGTGTCACCCAGGCGTCCGACACACGGGAAACCCAAGTCGGTTTGAATTGGAGTAAACGACCCTCCACTCGAGAGCGTTCGAGTGAGACCCAGACGTCAGACCGCTTTAGCGGGTTTTTTGCCAGCTTCTGTCTTAATGGAAGTTCTGTTTCCAGGGTATGCGGAATTTCTGAGAATTCCCCCCCTTTTTTTTTTTTTTAAAAAAAGAGAGGAACGACCCAAACCCCCAGAAGGTTGACCGGATCATCCCCTGGACCGAAAAAGGACCGCCAACAACTACCGGCACTAGTCCTGCCAGACGCAGAAGTCACAGCTCTGCGCTGCGGTAAAGCTGTTTCTTTTGCCTCAGAAATCAGCTCTGTGAGGTCAGATTCAAATAGCTGACCACCTTGTAAGCTAAAGATAGCAAACCCTGCTTGGAAACCGCGTTCCACTGTCTAAGCCACAGTGCTCTTCTAACTGTGACTGCCGAGGATTGCGCCCTGGATAGCAGTGACGCAGAATCCTTCAACTTGAAAAGCCCATCTATCTCGATAGAGGGGATCCATCTTGTCACACCGTCCGTAGACGGTCCAAACGGCTCAGGGAAACTTTACAAGTACACATAGATCCTTAATACTGAATCCATGACCCGCGGCCTCGCAGATGGATATTGTTGCCATCTCCAGCAGGTCCTGCAGACTCGCCTTCCTTTACCAGGAAGATTTGCTAAGCTGGGATAAAGGGACATTCACTTCAGGAGATCCAATTAACAATCAATTCCGTAGAAAACGAATACAGATTGTAAAGCCGTCGCGACCTATGCGACTCCTGAAACATCCGGGCCGACTTACCAGGACGCCTAGTTACCTCTCTCTGGTAACTGTAACGCCCTCATGGCTCCAATAGTACGTCCATGAGAGAGGCAGAGTGTCCCTGCCGATCCTCCTTGTCCGAAACGGACATCTTCGCTACGCGAGAAGGAAGGCACCGATTTGTGTCGCTTCCTTGAGAGGATCTAGCTGACACTCCATAATCTAGAAGGTCAGACAGGCCATCATAGAAACTAGCGAGGGCCTCCATTTTGACACCACTGGAACCTCCGACTGCTGCGCATAACGCCGTCGGGGTCTGCGTGTCAGATTCTGACATGTCCTTGCACAGTATATGGCAGGTTAAACCTGTCAGTAACTAGAACAGTGTGTTTCTTAAAGAAAAACAATCGCTGAAGGGTTAAAGCTCTTAAAGAGAGAGCTACCCCAGCATTAAGAGTTAACCGCCTAAGAAGGGGTTAAAGTAGCAGACTCCCCACAACCTTGATAATGAAAAAGTTGTGCGAGCCCCAAGTGCCTCTTATAAGGCAGCAGCTACAGGACAGCTATGCCACACCAACAGAAAAAACATTCCACAAGATCGCTAAAAATTGCGCTGTTTTGTATATCGCAATGACCGCCAAAGTTCCCAGATTGGCAGCTACTAGCGACATTAAAAAATAATCACACAAACGATCGCATTAGTATGCGTCGTTATCAGGATCGTTAGTGGGAACGTATAGTGGCAGTATTAAAATCGCAGACTCCCCACAAACTCTTTATTATTATTGAAAAGAGTGTGCGAGTCCCTTATGCGATAACAGCCGCAGGACAGCGCAGTCTGTTATTCATTAGTGCCCCAGTAGGCGCCCGTGCTGTGGGGGTGAAGGGGTTAAGCTTCTGCCTGCGGGCTAGAAGCGACTCACCCAGCTGGTAACAGTGTAACATCTTGCCGGGAGGGGAGGAGGGAGAAGAGCCAGAAGAAGCTTTCAGCCTGCTTCTTTAATGGCCGCCGCGCTGTGCCTCCGTGTGCTCCATGAGGGAAGCCGGAAATGGAGACGGCAGTAAAGCGCGCGCTCAGAGCGGCGCAAAAATTCAAATAAAAAGGCGCGCACTCCTCTCCTATGTCCTGCAGGCATCCACCTGCGGACAAAAAAAACACCAGTCACCGACATGTATTGTACAGCGGCTGCCGCAGCAGTCGCTTGAGCACTCACACACACATTAATAAAAATGCGTGGTACTCACCAGCCGAAGCGCCACAGGGACCCCCAGGGGTTTCTGGCGCTATGCCCATGCTTCCCCCCAGGGCGGGGAACGCAGTGACCCCAGATGCGTGGTTTGCGCCCCCGCCAGGGAAGCCATCCTCATCCCCCAGGGCCGGCAGGGTTCTGCAGGGACCACCATTAGGGTAATACAGATCTGCCAAGGGAGAGGTGGGAGTCCAGCAGCGCTGAGACCCTTGAGACCTCTAGACCACATTTGGTGTTCCAAGTCTCTTGTCCGATAAAAAATAATAAAATCTTCTGAGGAGCTGCTTCCAGCAGCGACTATCCTCTGAGACCTCAAATTGTAAACTGGAGAGCTGAGTAGGAGGAGCCCGAGCTGGAGGGGCCGGTCAACACTCTTTTTAATCTGAGGTGTCAATCCTATCTGGGGCTCCGCCTACCCACTAGTTATGAACTAGTGTGTCTCCTTTCCTTCCATCTGCAGCTGAAATATAGTGCCTGCAGACCTTTAGTATTAAATTAAATGTACAAGTGCACAGATACGCTATGTGGCCAATATACAGACATATGCACACACAATGGGTCAGCACACTGCAACTAATGAACACATGAACTCAAATATTGCTGGAACGTTGAAAATGTAAGGTACGGTACTTAAAAAAAAAAAAAAACTCCTAACAAAGCGCTCAAAAATCATCCAACCACGTCAAGGTGTACATAAACACGGATGGTTCCTCTCACTAAAGTCCGACTTCTCCATGTGGGGCTCGAAAGGGAAAAACACAACAATGGGTCGAAGAAATATGCATATGCAGAGACTATTCTGCATATGCATATTAAATTCATCTATGGGTACACTGACTTTTGTATGCACACAGGTGTTTTACAGAAGAAAGCATGGAGTGGATGTTGCAGAGCGGGTGTTCGGGGGTGCCCACTGGACCAAAATTCCCAGAAAGAGAAGAGGATGAAATGATTAAAGCATGGATTACACCAAATCTTTTCTTACTAAACTATCAGTCCACTCAGCCCCCCTGCTGTATAACATGGCGCCTGCGTGTTGGACAGTACTTCCATGGTGACAGGTTCCCTGTAAGGCATTTTTCCATCTGTGAAACTGATGGTATATCACTAAGACATGATCATTTTCTGACTGGTAATGGTCTCCAATGTATCAGCGCAGGCTCTTTCTCCAGAAATAAAATGGGTTTGCACATAGGATGGAGAAGATTGTTACTGCGCAGTAAAAAACAAAATCATTGTAACATATACTTCTTCAGGAAGACCACTGATCAGAAAGTGGGGGTATATCCCAAGATTATGACAACACTTCCCAGAAGGAAAAACCTCTTTAACCCCTTCATGACCAAGCCTACTTTGACCTTAAAGACCTTGCCATTTTTTGCAATTCTGACCAGTGTCCCTTTATGAGGTAATAACTCAGGAACGCTTAAACGGATCCTAGCGATTCTGAGATTGTTTTTTCGTGACATATTGGGCTTCATGTTAGTGGTAAATTTAGGTCGATCATTTTTGCGTTTATTTGTGAAAAAATGGAAATTTGGCGAAAATTCTGAAATTTTGTAATTTTCAAATTTTTATTCTGTTAAACCAGAAAGTTATGTGGCACAAAATAGTTAATAAATAACATTTCCCACATGTCTACTTTACATCAGCACAATTTTAGGAACATTTTTTTTTGTTAGGAAGTTATAAGGGTTAAAAGTTGACCAGCGATTTCTCATTTTTACAGCAAAATTTACAAAACCATTTTTTTTAGGGACCACCTCACATTTGAAGTCACTTTGAGGGGTCTATATGGCAGAAAATACCCAAAAGTGACACGTTTATAAAAACTGCACCCCTCAAGCTACTCAAAACTACATTCAAGAAGATTATTAACCCTTCAGGTGCTTCACAGGAACTAAAGCAACGTGGAAGGAAAAAATGGACATTTTAATTTTTCCAACAAAAATTTTATTTTAGCAT
The DNA here is from genome assembly GCA_033576555.1 of Oophaga sylvatica. Classification (NCBI taxonomy): domain Eukaryota; kingdom Metazoa; phylum Chordata; class Amphibia; order Anura; family Dendrobatidae; genus Oophaga; species Oophaga sylvatica. The sequence goes on from JARQOD010000010.1 coordinate 100,827,660, forward strand.
CAATTTTTTCATTTTTACATGGCATCAGGATAAAATGGATCCTAAAATTTGTTGGGCAATTTCTCCTGAGTACACAGATACCTCATATGTGGTCATAAACCACTGTATGGGCGCACGGCAGGGCTCAGAAGGGAAGGAGCGCCATTTGACTTTTTGAATGGAAAATATGCTGGAATATTTAGCGGTTGCCATGTCACATTTGGAGAGTCCCTGTGTGCCTAAACATTGGAGCTCCCCCACAAGTGACCCCATTTTGGAAACTAGACCCCTAAGGAACTTATCTAGATGCATAGTGATCACTTTGAACCCCCAGGTGCTTCACAAATTGATCTGTAAAAAAAGAAAGTACTTTTTTTTCACAAAAATTATCTTTTAGCCTCAGTTTTTTCATTTTCACATGGCAACAGTATAAATTGGATCCTAAAATTTGTTGGGCAATTCCTCCTGAGTACACAGATACCTCATATGTGGTCATAAACCACTGTTTGGGCGCATGGCAGGGCTCAGAAGGGAAGGAGCGCCATTTGACTTTTTGAATAGAAAATATGCTGGAATATTTAGCGGTTGCCATGTCGCATTTGGAGAGTCCCTGTGTGCCTAAACATTGGAGCTCCCCCACAAGTGACCCCATTTTGGAAACTAGACCCCCTAAGGAACTTATCTAGATGCATAGTGAGCACTTTGAACCCCAGGTGCTTCACAAATTGATCCGTAAAAAAAAGAAAGTACTTTTTTTTCACAAAAATTTTCTTTTAGCCTCAGTTTTTTTCATTTTCACATGGGTAACAGTATAAATTGGATCTTAAAATTTGTTGGGCAATTTCACCTGAGTACACAGATACCTCATATGTGGTCATAAACCACTGTTTTGGCGCACGGCAGGGCTCAGAAGGGAAGGAGCGCCATTTGACTTTTTGAATGGAAAATATGCTGGAATATTTAGCGGTTGCCATGTCGCATTTGGAGAGTTCCTGTGTGCCTAAACATTGGAGCTCCCCCACAAGTGACCCCATTTTGGAAACTAGACGCCATAAGGAACTTATCTAGATGCATAGTGAGCACTTTGAACCCCCAGGTGCTTCACAGAAGTTTATAACGCAGAGCCGTGAAAATAAAAAATCATTTTTTTTTCCTCAAAAAATGATTTTTTAGCCCACTATTTTTTATTTTCACAATGGTTACAGGAGAAATTGGACCCCAAAAGTTGTTGTCCAGTTTGTCCTGAGTACGCTAGTACCCCATATGTGGGGGGGAACCACTGTTTGGGCACACGTCAGGGCTCGGAAGGGATGTAGTGACGCTTTGAAATGCCGACTTGATGGAATGGTCTGCGGGCATCTTGTTACGTTTGCAGAGTCCCTGATGTGCCTAAACAGTAGAAACTCCCCACAAGTGACCCCATTTTGGAAACTAGACCCCGCAAAGAACTTATCTAGATGTGTGGTGAGCACTTTGAACCCCCAAGGGCTACACAGAAGTTTATAACGCCCGGGCATGAAAATAAAAAAATCATATTTTTTCCACAATCAGGATCTTTTAGTCCCCAATTTTTTTATTTTCCCAAGGGTTAACATGAGAAATTAGACCCCAAAAGTTGTTGTCCAATTTGTCCTGAGTATGCTGATATCCCATATGTGGGAGAAAACTACTGTATGGGCACACGTCGGGGCTCGGATGGGAAGTAGTGACGTTTTGAAATGCCCACTTGATGGAATGGTCTTCGGGCGTCATGTTACGTTTGCAGAGTCCCTGATGTGCCTAAACAGTAGAAACTCCCCACAAGTGACCCCATTTTGGAAACTAGATCCTCCAAGGAACTCCTATAGATGTGTGATAAGCACTTTGAATCTCCAAGTCCTTCACAGAAGTTTATAACGCAGAGCCGTGAAAATATAAAATCATTTTTTTTCCACAAAAATAATTTTTTAGTCCCCAATATTTTTTCCCAATGTTAACAGGAGAAATTAGAACCCCCAACGTTGTTGTGCAATTTTTCCCGAGTACGCTGATACCTCATATGTGGGGATAAACCACTGTTTGGGCATACGTCGGGGCTTGGAATAAAGGGAGCACTGTTTGACTTTTTGAACGCAAAATTTGCAGGAATCAATGATGGCGCCATGTCGCGTATGGAGACCCCCTGATGTGCCTAAATAGTGGAAACCCCTCAATTCTAACTCCAACCCTAACCCCAACACACCCCTAACCCCAACCCTAACCCCTACACACACCTAACCCTAATACAAACCCTAATCATGACCCTAACCCCAACACACCCCTAACCCTAACCATAAACCTAACTACAAGCCTAACCCTAATTCCAACCCTAACCCAAATTCCAACCCTAACCGTAATTCTAACCTTAACCCTAATTCTAACCCTAACCCTAGTTATAACCCTAAGGCTGGGTTCATATTGCGTTTTACCAGCCCGTTCAACACGTAGCGTTGACCGGCTGGTAACGGTATAGCATAACGCGATCGCGTTATGCTATACCCGCTAGCGCAGATGAATCATCAGATAATCCGCCGCGGATCAGCAGCAAAATCCGCCGCGGATCAGCAGCGAAATCCGCCGCGGATCAGCAGCGAAATCGCGCGGATCAGCAGCGAAATCAGTCGCGATCAGCAGCGAAATCCGCCGCGGATCAGCAGCGAAATCCGCCGCGGATCAGCAGCGAAATCCGCCGCGGATCAGCTGCGAAATCCGCCGCGGATCAGCAGCGAAATCAGCCGCGGATCAGCAGCGAAATCAGCCGCGGATCAGCAGCGAAATCAGCCGCGGATCAGCAGCGAAATCCGTCGCGGATCAGCAGCGAAATCCGCCGCGGATCAGCAGCGAAATCCGCCGCGGATCAGCAGCGAAATCCGCCGCGGATCAGCAGCGAAATCCGCCGCGGATCAGCAGCGAAATCCGCCGCGGATCAGCAGCGAAATCCGCGGATCAGCAGCGAAATCCGCCGCGGATCAGCAGCGATATCCGCCGCGGATCCGCAGCAAAATCAGCTGCGGATCCGCAGCAAAATCCGCTAGGGAAAAAAAAAAAAAAAAATTATTTTATTATTTGTCCCTACCTATGACAGGGGGGGGGTTCATTTCTTTTTTTTTTATTTTGATCACTGTGACAGTTTATCACAGTGATCAAAATAAATTTTTGTACAATGGAGGGCGCACTGCGCATGCGACGTCGGCGTCATGGCTCAGGATGGCACAGGTTTTCATGACGCCGACGTCGGCGTCATGGGTCGGGAAGGGGTTAATAATGTAAATAATTCACCTAGTATTCTGCTAAACATAAGAAGCATGAAAACTCTGTGGCCCGAATCATTAAGCTTTGGGCTTCACACGCCAGTCTTACTGACTTTGGGGCATCTTATTCCTAGAAGTCATTTATTGAATTTAGCGCATCAGTGGCGTTCACCTCGCCAAAAATGATGCTCTGGTGATGATTGGAGTAACATTTCTGGCATAAGAGGCACTGCCGCTTTTGATGAATGTGACTTGTGGGCGTAGCTTCGTCGTGTCCCATCTCCTCCCCAGCTCTACCCATTTTGATAGAGTTGCTTGAAAGTGGCATGAAAACACAAAAAAGCAACATTTTTTCAGAACTTCAAATCTAACTATTCAAAATGTTTTATGCCAGATTTCTGGCATCAACACTGATGTATGATGTATTGGTCCCTATGCATTTACATGAATAGACCTACAGTATCTATAGGTTTGCTGATGGTATAAAAGTAGCTAAAGACGTTTGTTTCCACTCTGCGTAACCATAAAACTATCCATATTTGCCAATTTATGGATACTGTTAAATGTGGAGCTTTTCTAACATATCAGAACAGATCTTACGGCATGGGGTCATCTGTGAGTAAGACAGATGAGGGAAGGTAAGAAGTGATGTAATATCCGGTAAATCCGTTTTGTTTAGGTCCTCGACAATTGTCTGGTCAGCCCATACGACTGCCTTCTCTCTCTGGACCAGGTGCTTGACTTCTTGGAAATCAGACTCCACAACTGCATCCGCTAACCCTGCTTGATGTAATATTTCATATTGCCTCCGGAAGGCAGGCAGAACTGCATTGAGCAACCTGGCAAATCAAGAAGGAAAAGTTAGGAATAAGGCAAATAATGTTCTCTCTTCAACAGAAGTAAAGCTAACCATATAGTAGGATGAGGCCTCCTGTAACGAGCAATGGTCTGGACAGGTGCAAGTATGTACAAAGCTGGGTACATTCACACCCCCGAATAGAAGAAGTTCTCCAAGGTCCTCTGATGGCAGTGTACATCAAATGTTATATTTCCCCAATGGTGGTGCTACAGGAAAACTGAACAGTTGCCAGCAATAGGGTGACTTGAGAACATCTTATTTTGGGGAATCCTTAAAACGAATTTGTTTATAGTGCAGACAAACGCTCTTTTCGATTCTGTTCAGCCAAAACTTCAAGAAGCTGATCTATACAAAAAATGTTTTTAATACTAATCGAAAAAAGGGGGAGGCGAAAAAAAAAACAAAAAAAAAAAGTACCTACTTTGAATTGTATCTATATTCTCGTTCTTGAAGAGACACAAGAAGATTCATGTTTTCAATCTGAGCTTTTAAATCTTTTACGTCCAGCCTTAAGTGGCAACACTGTAAATCTTTCGAAAGCTCCTGAAATAGAAAAAAAAAAAAAAAAACAATAGCGTTTTCATGCAGTCTGAAGCAATGCATACATCAACTTCCAGGCACATATTTATCAGGGAGAGATTATAAAATGCCCAACTTATTCTAGGCCTTTACAATTAACTACTGGTAGCCATAAATTATTAATGAAAATGTCACAGGAGCTATTTATAGGAGAGGATCATGGCTACTTTGCAAGAGAAGCTTATGAAATATTAACAAGAGAAATCTGCGAAGAATCAAAAACCATTGGAAATTAACTTAAAATAGAAATATTACAATACGGAAATTCTTTGTGTTTTACGCCCTCTCTCCACGTTTGAGGCCGCAAAAGAAAGGAACGGATAATAATTGACAGGAAAAAAAAAAAAACACAGGAAACCGTATTAATAGATAATAATGATGTCAAATAAGAATGTCAGCGACCCAAATAGTCTGAACAATGAAACCTAAACCCAAAAACTACAATCTGACGTATATGTACATGGCCATACTAAAACATAGCGTTGTTCAACGAGACAATGCATTCACATTAAAGGGCTGCCTCCCTCCACAATCCCTGTTTAAATCAGTTCTGATGGCAATCACTGTCTCAGAGTGCAGACATAAACCATTGTTACCACCCACTTAAATGAAGGTCCACAACGTTAAGTCCAGCAGAACTCTGGTAAAGTTCTCTGCTCTAGCCAGTGGCTGTCCCCTCAATGATCCCTGCCAGAAACTGCAGGCGTCAGCTCTGAAATGGACTCTAGGTGTACTCGCTCCTAACAGCCAGGAGTCAAAAAAGACCCAGATGTAAGGGTCAATACATAAGTATTTAAACGGTTATGGGATTAGAATCAGGGGGACAATAGAAATTTACCAAGTCAATGGCTTCAGCTCCCCGATGCCGGGTTCCGCAAATGATGAACGGAAATACTGAGGGTTCGTGATGATCCAGCTTCTGCTCCATATGGAACGAGAATACATATGACAAAAGACGGAATTTTGTGAAAGAACTTACCTGTAAAACCTTTTCACGAAGGAAGGAAGAGAGACACACTAGTCATACTAGTGGTAGCGAGCCCAGATACGGATGACACTCAGATTAAAAGATGTTGACCGGCCCTCCAGCTCGGCCCCTCTACTCAGTTTTCTCAGTCTACACAAGCAAGGAAGAGCCAATATCCGCGAGCAACATAACCCTTCTGAGGACTTCAAAAAAGACAAGAATACAGGTATGCATGCAACAGGAAGGACAAAGTCCAGGTATACTACTGGACCTACCACTTGCGATGAGCGGGATGCTGAACAGACCTTACGCGCCGACCTCAGCCCAGTAACGCTATCAGAGAAGGTCACGCCGATCTGAAAAAACAATACACTTCTCCATGGAGGAGCTGTGTCTCTCTTCCTTCCTTCGTGAAAGGATTTACGGTAGTTTTACCAAAATCCGTCTTTCGCAGCAGATGGAAGGAGAGAGAACACTAGTCATTATAGGGACTCCAAGCATCCAAAACTCAGGGTGGAAAAACCAAAAGGCAGAATCCCACAACCTAGATAAATGCGCAACCGGCCAATACAAGTTAACTAAACTTTAAATCGGCCCTGCAGGACCCTACGCCCTAAGGCCCATTAGGAAGCACTGACGTCCACTTATAAAACTTTGTAAACGAGTGACGGAACGCCATCCGCTCGCAGATTGAGCGCGAGGCCCTTGATGAAAGGCACACGATGAAGCCACAGCCTTCGTGAGTGAGCAATCCTAATCGACAAGGTTCGCTTTAGTCTAAGCCTCCAAAGGCCGACCGAATCCAAGAGCTATAGAGTCCTTGGAAAGCTCGTGCCCACGCCGGACACCTCGGGAACACAAACAGGGGTCTAACTTCCGAAACCTTGAGTAACAGACAAATGATTCAAGGCCGCACTAATCCAATGTGTCAACCCGTTCCTTGCATTCCGGTCCCGGCAAAGCGAGTGAACACATATCCTGGTAAATGAAATTGCGACACCACCTAGGTAAAATGGCGCCCGTGTGCGAAGCACTACTCGATCGTAAGAACTCCATGAGGGACGAGCAGAAAAGCCCAACTCGAAACCTTCTCAAAGGTGACGCACAGAAGGAACCTCAAGAAAGTAAGAATTGCAAGTTCATAGGCTCAAAGGCCCATGCTGAAGAGCCTCCAAGAACAAGGTTGAGCCACCTAAGGAACACGGGCGCCTTCACGCGAAACTGACGGGTCTCCGAAAAAGAATTACGTCCCTACGAGGCGATAGCTTCCAAAGCAAGACACAGCAGAACCGACCTTCAAAGTGCTAACCTGCCAAACCCTTGTCAGCCCGTTGCAAAATGGCCAACAAATTGAGAATGGAAAGAATCCTCGTCCTTAAGAAACGAACAACAAAAAGAAGGCTTCCCAAGACTTGGATGTAAATCCTAGTATTAGGGACCTCTGGCAGCCCGCAAAGTGGCAATGACTTTGGCTGAAAAACCTTGACGGTCAATATTTCGGTCTCAAGAGCCACGCCGTCAAACGCAGAGACTTCAGGTCCGGATGACGAACGGGCCCTTGGGTTAACAGGTCCGGGCGAAGAGAAAGTGGAAAAGGAAGTGCTGCCAGAAGCGACACCAGTGTCGAGAACCACGTCCTCCTTGGCCAATCTGGGGCTATCAACATAGCCGGGATTCTCTCCAGTCTGATCCGACGCAACCCCAGAGGAAGTAAGGGTATCGGCGGGAACACATAGATTAGCTCGAATTGGTCCAACGGAGCCACCCGAGCATCCACCGTCACAGCCTTCAGGTCCTTGTACCTGGACATGAAAGTCGGTAACTTGGCATTGAACCTGGATGCCATCAAATCCACTTGGGGAGTTCCCCAACGGGAGCACAGCAGTGCAAAAATCTCCGGATGAAGACTCCCTTCTCCGGGATCGATCTTCTCGCGACTGAGAAAGTCTGCCGTGATATTCTGAACTCCTGGAATATGGTTCGCAGAGATGGCTGGCACTCTGGTCTCGGCCCATACCAGGATCCGAGATACCTCCACCATGAGCCTGGAACTCCTTTTCCCGCCTACATGTTCGATATACGCGACCGCCGTCGCATTGGTTGTCTGCACTCGGACTGGCAGACCGCTTAAAGGGACCGTCCAGTGTTGGAGGCAAAGGAAAATTGCCCTCAATTCCAGGATGTTGATCGGCAGGACAGACTCCTCCGACAACAATACTCCCTGAATCCAGAGATCGTTCCAGACACCTCCCCAGCCCGTCAGGCTGGCATCGGTGGTTATGACCGACCACCTCGGAGAGAGGAAGGACTTCCCTAGGGATAACGCTTCCGGACGTAACCACCATCCTAGAGACTCTCGTACCCTGTGGGAGATGATGACACTGCAATCCAGCGAAGCCTGCGATCGCCAACGGCTCAGACTGAGCCTTTGGAAGGCCCTGGAATGAAACTGAGCAAACGGAAGTGCCTCCATGGACCACCATCAAACCGAGAAGGCGCATACACCTTTGAAGGGACATCGCTGTCGAAGACTTCATAACCTGTACATGTCGAATGAGACATGCTTGCTTGTCTGGAGGCAGAGACACCACTGCTCGTACCGTGTCAAAATGCAACCCCAAAAACAGGATTGACTGCGACGGTTCCAGTCTCCCAACTGATCAGCCACCCGAAGTCCTCCAGGAGCTGAAGGGATAGATTGCGAGCAGTCACTGCCTCCTCCTTTGAGGACGCCACATCAAAAGGTCGTCCAGGTAGGGAAAACCCCCTGTCTTCGAAGAATTGCCATGAGAGGCGCCAGAATTTTTGTAAAAATTCTGGGCGCTGAGGCCAACCCGAATGGCAGAGCCACAAACTGGTAATGGTCCTCCGATTGGAAAGTGCAAATAAGCGTCGCGAATGTCGATTGACACCAAAAAAGCGTTCTGCGACAGGACCGCCAAAACGGAGCGAAGCGACTTCATGCGGAATTTCCTGGCGTGGACATGCCGATTCAATCTTTTGATCCAGAATGGGCCGAAATTTGCCCTCTTTTTTGGGGACTACAAAGAGGTTAGAATAAAACCCTCTTCCCCGGCCCTCCGGCGGAACCGGCACCACCACACCTTTCTGCAGAAAGGAATCTACCTCCCGCAGTAGAGTGGCAAAAAAACTCGTGTCTGGGGGGGGTCGAGAAAGAAACTCTATAAAGTAGCCTGCCAACACAACCTGTGTCACCCAGGCGTCCGACACGCGGGAAGCCCAAATCGGTTTGAATTGGAGTAAAAGACCCCCCACTCAAGAGTGCTCGAGTGAGACCCAGGCGTCAGTCCGCTTTAGCGGGCTTTTTGCTAGCTTCCCGCTTGTCTTAACGGAAGTTCTGTTTCCAGGGAATGCGGAATTTCTGAAAATTCTTTTTTTTTTAAAAAAAAGAGGGACAACCCGATGACCGAATCATCCCCTGGACCGAAAGGACCGCCGACAACTACCGGCACTAGTCCTGCCAGACGCAGAAGTCACAGCTCTGCGCTGCGGTAAAGCTGTTTCTTTTGCCTTGCCTTGGCAATCAGCTCCGTGAGGTCAGATCCAAAGGCTGACCACCTTGTAAGCTAAAGATAGCATACCCTGCTTGGAAACCGCGTCCCCAGTCCACTGTCTAAGCCACAGTGCTCATCTGACTGTGACTGCGGAGGATTGCGCCCTGGATAGCAGTGACGTAGTATCCTCCAACAACTTGAAAAGCCCATCTACCTCGATAGTGGGGATCCATCTTGCCACGCCGTCCGTAAACGGTCCAACCGGCTCAGGGAAGCTTTACAAGCACACATGGATCCTTAGTACTGAATCCATGACCCGCGGCCTCGCAGATGGATATTGCTGCCATCTCCGTTTTTCTGTCCAGCGGGTCCTGCAGACTCGCCTTCCCTTTAACAGGAATTTTTGCTAAGCTGGGATAAAGGGACATCCACTTCAGGAGAAGGGATCCAATTATCAATCAACTCCGTAGAACACGGATACAGTGCCTGAAAACGTTGTAAAGCTGATCGCGACCTATGCGACTCCTGAAACATCCGGGCCGAATTACCAGGACGTCTAGTTACCTCCTCCGGTAACTGTAACGCCCTTATGGCTCCAATAAAAGCCTCTGTACGGCCCAAAAGAGAGGCAGAGTGTCCCTGCCGATCCTCCTTGTCCTAATCGGACATCTTCGTTACGCGGGAAGGAAGGCACCGGCTTGTGTCGCTTCCTTGAGAGGATCTAGCTGACACCCAATAACCTAGAAGGTCAGACAGGCCATCAATAGAAACTAGCGAGGGCCTCCATTTTGACACCACTGGAACCTCCGAGCGCTGCGCATGACGCCGTCGAGGTCTGCGTGTCAGATACGCGAGACTGATCCTGTAGCGGATCTGGGAGACGGTCCGCATCTGACATGTCCTTGCACAGTAGATGGCAGGTTAAACCTGTCAGTAACTAGAACCGTGTGTTTCTTAAAGAAAAAAAACGAACGCTGAAGGGTTAAAGCTCTTAAAGAGAGAGCTACCCCAGCTGTCCCCCATTAAGAGTTAACCGCCTAAGAAGGGGTTAAAGTAGCAGACTCCCCACAACCTTGATAATGAAAAGGGTGTGCGAGCCCCAAGTGCCTCTTATAAGGCAGCAGCTGCAGGGCAGCTATGCCACACTAAACAAGAACGTTCAACGAGATTGCTAAAAAATTGCATGTTTTGTACATCGCAATGACCGCCAAATTCGTAAAGGAGATCGCCCAGATTGGCAGCTACTAGCGACATTAAAACGATCACACAAACGATCGCATTAGTATGCGTCGTTATCGGGATCGTTAACGGGAACGTATGGTGGCATTAATGTCGCAGACTCCCCACAACCTCTTTAATGGAAAGGGTGTGCGAGCTCTCTTATGGAATAAAAGCTGCAGGACAGCGCTATCTGCCACTCATTTGTGCTTCAGAAAGGCGCCCGCGCTGTGGGGGTGAGGGGGTTAAGCTTCTGCCCAGACGGGTAGAAGCGACTCACCCAGCTGGTCACGGTGTAGCGTCTTGCCGGGAGGGGAGGAGTGAAAGGCCAGAGGAAGCTTTCAGCCTGCTTCAGTAATGGCCGCCGCGCTGTGCCTCCGATGTGCTCCATGAGAGAAGCCGGAAAAGAAGACAGCAGTAAAGCGCGCGCTCAGAGCGGCGCGAAAATTCAAATAAAAAGGCGCGCAACTCCTTTCTCTCCCCGCTCCTACGTCCTGCAGGCATTTACCTGCAGACAAAAAACACCAGTCACCGACATGTATACATGTAACAGCGGCTGCCGCAGCAGTCGCTGGAGCACTCAAAACACATTAACATGTTGAGTACTCACCCAGTTGAGCGCCACAGGGACCCCCAGGGATTTGTGGCGCTGTGCCCATTGCTTCCCCCCAGGGCGGGGAACGCAGTGACCCCTGCAGCGCGGTTTGCGTCCCCCAGGGAAGCCATCCTCATCCCCCCGGGCTGGCAGGGTTCTGCAGGGACCACCATACAGGGTAATACAGATCCGCCAAGGGAGAGGTGGGGGTCCAGCAGCGCTGAGACCCTGAGACCTTAAGACCCTGAGTCCAAGTCTCTGTCCGGTAAAAATAAGAAAATCTTCTGAGGAGCTGCTTCAGCAGCGACCATCCTCTGAGACCTCAAATTTTAGACTGGAGAAGCTGGAGTAGGAGGAGCCCGAGCTGGAGGGGCCGGTCAACACTCTTTTTAATCTGAGGTGTCAATCCTATCTGGGCTCCGCCTACCCACTAGTAATGACTAGTGTGTCTCCTTTCCTTCCATCTGCAGCTGAAAGAATAATTTTACAGAATTAGGCTCCAAGCTGAAGAGAAGGACCACCAAGGAGAAATTCTCTGGAATACTATCTGTGCCACGTACAATGCAGGAGAGCCAGTGGGAATTTAGGGACTTAAATTTGTGGCTTAAAGGGCATCTGTCAGGACCCTCCTAAGCTTTCTATATGGGCATGTAGGACATGGGAAGCTGAATAAAATGATACCTCAATATCTGCGATATAATGTCTTATTTCAGAAAAATCCATGTTTTTTTTAATGTACATGAACTGTTAAGATCTATGGGCCGGACACTGATCTCCCTGAGAATCTTCCTCCAAAGATTATTTTAATTGAATTGGGTGTTATTAACGTGAGACATGTAGATCAGAAAAGCAGATTGTCAGACATGACATGTCTCACACGGATAATACCTTTTATTTAAAATAAGCCCTGTAGGCAGATTCTCATGCAGATCATTGTCCGACACACAGAACTTAACGGCTCATTTACATATTCAGAAAAATGTGGATTTCTCGAAAAAGAGACATTTGATCACAAACATCAACGTATCATTTTGTTCAGCTTCCACTGACCTACATGCCCATATAGACAGCTTAGGAGAATTGAATCCTACTTATAGATTCCATGTAAGTATTGGTGCAAGGCAGAAGAATTACTAAAGCAATGGGCTGACTGTTCTGTGGTACAATATGTATTCGCATTGCTCGATTACTAAAACTTAACATGGACAAATAGAATTCAGCATCTTTTTCCCGTCTCACTGAACTCACCCCAACAGACCTATCCATCAAAGTCAATGGCTGCTCACTCTCCCCAGTCCCGCAACTTTGATGCCTTGTGGTAACCCTCAACTCCGATCTCCCCTTTGAACCACATATCCAAGCCCTTTCCACATCCTGCTGACTCCAACTCAAAAATATCTCCTAGATCGGTACATTCATCAACCAAGAATCTGAAAAAAACACTAGTGTATGTCCTCATAATCTCCCGCCTTGACTACTGCAACCTCCTGCCCTGTGGCCTCCCTTCTAAAACTAACTAATCCACCTGTCCCTCCGCTATTGCCCGTTCTCTGCCAATCCCTTTACTGGCTCCCCATTGCCCAGAGATTACAGTTCAAAACCCTAATCATGGCATACAAAGCCATCCACAACCTGTCTCCTCTATACATCTGTGACCTAGTCTCGGTATTTACCTGCACGCAACCTCAGATCCTCAAAGATCTCCTTCTCTACACCCCACTTCGCTCAATCGCATACAAGATTTCTCTTGTGCATCCCCACTACTCTGGAACGCTCTAACCCAACATATCAGACTCACGCCTACCATGGAAACGTTCAAAAGGAAGCTGAAGACCTAGCTCTTCCGACAAGCCTATAACCAGCAGTAACCCTCGTTCCACCATACTGCTGCACGACCACCTCTACCCTCACCTACTGTATCCTCAAGCATACCTTGTAGACTGTGATCCTTCATGGCCAGAGTTCCCTCTCCTCCTGTACCAGTCGTGACTTGTATGGTTGTTTTATTTTTTTTTATTATGTATACCCCTTTTCACATGTAAAGCGCCATGGAATAAATGGCACTATAATAACAAATAATAATTCTACAAATAAACTAAAGGGTGGTGGAGGAAAACAAGGCATAAAATAAAGGGGTAAGTAGGTTGAAGCGTGGTCAGCCTAAATTGGAACGTGGAGAAGTGATTGCACCCAGAGAGTTGTGGTGTATAACTGCTACTCTGAATGGCCCCTGGTTGTAAGTGATACACCCCAAGGCTCAGGGCTGAGACCACTATTATACAAAATATTTAATTATATAGAAGACAGGATTAATAATATTGTTTCTGTTTTAATAGATGGCCCCAAGCTATGTAGTATAGTGCAGTCTATGGCGGATGCTCGGAAGTTACAGACCGATTTGGACAGTGTTTGATCATCGGGGTGGCAGATTAGTTTCAATGTGGATGAATGTAAAGTTATGAACCTGGATGCTAATAATCTGAAGGCACTATATGTTTTGGGGGGTAAAACTAGGAGTCACCTGTAGCTCACAGACAGCATGCAATGTTAATCAGCTTAGATTTTATTTTTAAAGAAAATATTTAGATACTCATTGTAAAATGATAATTCTGGGTGTTTCCCTATATGTGGGAACAAGAGAGAAAAACTTGCTGTTTAGGGCAGACAGGTTCATGCATTATGGATGCACCTTTGCCCCGTCCCGCTATCCTTTCTCACCCATCAGTTGAACCTGATGGACATGTCTTTTTTCAAGCATACTATATAACCGGATTGTGAGGCTGCCGTCACCATTCATAAGACATACCCATAGAACCGACGACGTGTATGTACTGTAAAAATTATACAGATTAGGTTCACTAAAATTAAACCTAGTAAAGTCTGATCAATCAGTAAACGCATAAGTATTACCACTGGAATCTGTTTGTCTGGGCCGAGCAATTTCATTTCATTTTCCAGGCGATGCAGCCAATTCGTGTTCTCCTCAAATCGTTTCATCTCCTCTTGTTTTCTCTTCTGTGTAATGCCCTGTTTGGCCTTCAAAGCCTCAAGTCTATGATCCCGCTTCATAGTTGCCTACAAGATAAGGGTTAATAAATTACAATGACTTTCCAGACAATACCTCTACCAAAAGATCTATGCCGGACCCCATTTCACAAGATTATTGGATATCCACATTTCAGGCTTACTAGGCACTAGTATCTGTGAACAGCTCTGAACAGAGCTCCAACAACCATTTCTGTAGCTTGAAAGTCACGTGGATAAGCAGTATGTTCGCTAATGTGACTGTCCCTTGTGTACCATTTTTAACACCTTAGACACTTTTCCATAATATTTTTGTCTATAATTTTTTTTTAAATATAACCTCCCCTCTCACCCCAGAGTGATTTTTCAGTCAACATAGCAGTAAGCGGGTTTGTTCTTTTTGTGAGACGGGTTGTAGTTTTGAATGACATTTATTTGCCATACAATGCCCAGAAAACTGAGGAAAAAACTACAAGTGGTGTGACATGAAAAAACAAAAATTAAAAAAAAACAAACAAAAAAAAAACTGGAAGAGTAATGTTATTTTGTTTTTAAAGTATTCAGTGTGTGGTAAAATGATCTAGTAATAGGATTCTTTATGGCAGTACAAATACAGACAAACCACACTATTTTTAATAACAGTTGTGGCCATAAGTTTTGAGACTGACACAAATTTTGGTTGTCACACAGTTTGCCGTTTGTGTTTTTTAGATTATTTATTTAACCAGACCTCAACCTCGTTGAGAATCCATGGTTAATTCTTAAAAGGCAGGTAGACATAAATGGGATAAACTCCAATCACTTATTGGAGAAGGGAGGGCCATCAGTCAGTATTGGGCGAATATCCAGCTGCCAGGGCGAAGGGCAAAAGCCTGGAAAAATTAAGGTCAATAATGTAATTAACTGAGGCAAAAATCTTATAAAATGCTTAGTTGTACTTCAGTAACCATAGAAACATTTGACTAAAAGAGTGTATATACACATATATACATATACACATATATACATACATATATATACTGTACATACATACATATACATACACACACATATATACACATACATATATGCATGAATACATGAATCCAGCCCAGAAAGGCATTGGGACTGACACCAGAGGCTCTAAGCACCAGCTCCTAGTAGATCGAGCAGTCGCTCAAGATTCAAGATCCAGACAGATCAATCTCAGCACAGCCTGGATTGACTACAGGAAAGCCTATGACTCCATGCAATACACATGGATCTGTGAATGCTTAGCTCTCTACAATGTCAAAAGGAAATTCAGAACCTTCCTCAGAAACTCAATGGGGCTATGGAGAACAACATTAGAAGTCAACTCAAGACAACTAGAACAAGTATCCATCAAATGCGGCATATACCATGGTGATGCACTGTCCCCATTGCTGTTCTGCATAGGCTTGAACCCCCTCAGTCAGATAATTTCAGAGTCTGGCAATGGATACAAGTTCAAGAGTGGAAGCACCATCAGCCACCTCCTCTACATGGATGACATCAAGCTGTATGCGAAAAACGAAAGAGACATCAATTCACTGATCCACCTGACAAGGATCTACAGTGAAGACATCGGGATGTCCCTCGGACTGGAGAAGTGCGGACGGTTGGTAATAAAGAGAGGTAAGGTAGTCAAGACTGATGGAGTGGAATTACCAGCAGGGCACCTGGCAGATGTACATACATGCTACAAGTACCTCGGCATCCCACAGGGATACAGTAACCATGAGGAGGAGGCAAGGAAAGCAGCAACGTCCAAATACCATCAAAGGGTAAGACAGGTCCTGAAGAGCCAGCTCAATGGGAAGAATAAGATTCGTGCTATTAATACATATGCCCTGCCAGTTATCAGACACCCTGCTGGCATAGTGTGCTGGCCAAAAGAAGAGATGGAAGCTGCAGATGTGAAGACACGAAAACTCCTCACAATGCATGGAGGTCTCCACCCTAACTCTAGCACCCAAAGATGGTATACCAACAGAAAGTGTGTTGTGGGTGTGTGTGTGTGTGTGTGTGTGTGTGTGTGTGTGTGGGGGGGGGGTCGAGGCTTGATAAGTATCCAAGCCACCATCATGGACGAAACAAGGAGTGTCCAGGATTACATCAGAAAAATGGCACCAAAAGATGAGATGCTGAGAGAAAGCCTAAGGCAGCAACAACAACTGATCTGGAAGGAAGAACAGGAACATGAAGCGCCATGTCAAGACAAGCCACTGCATGAGATGTACCACCGACAAATAATGTAGGTGGCTGACATGGAGAAATCCTACCAATGGCTGGAGAAAGCTGGAATCCGAGACAGCACTGAGGCACTAATCATAGTGGCACAAGAACAAGCACTAAGTACCAGATCCATAGAAGTAGGGATATACCACACAAGACAAGACCCAAGGTGCAGACTATGCAAAGAAACCCCAGAAACAGTCCAACAAATAGTGTCAGGATGCATAATGCAAGCAGGAACAGCATATACTTAACGCCACAACCAAGTAGCGGGAATTGTATACAGGAACATCTGCACAGCATATGGGCCAAGTTCCCCTAAGTCCAGGGGGGAGACCACAGAGAAAGTGGTGGAGAATAAAAGGACTAAAATCCTGTGGGACTTCAAGATCCAGACGGATAAGCAGGTGTCGACTAACTAACCAGACATTGTCATAGTAGACATGGATCAGAAGACTCAATATAGAAGCCAAGTGCCTAAATTGTATAGATTAGTATCTGCTCAAAACAATACACATCTTTACCAAATTATTTGTCAATAATAAGACAAAATACAAAAGAGCAAAATAGCGTAGTAATCAAAAATTGTACAAATTTTATTAAACAATTAGGGATAGGTAACAACAATTTTTTATAAAAAATGCATGATAAAAGAGACGGACAAAATATCTCCTATAAGTAAATGTAGCTGCAAGTAAACGAGACCGAGGTATCCCAATGAATGCAGTAGTATTTGTAAAATACAAAAAAAGAATCTATAAGACCTCTGACATAGTTTATAAATGTCGGTAAAAAATACAATGTCTGACAGATGACAATTCCTGTAGATCAATAATAAAGTCTAAACCTGGGCATAAACTTAGCCAGTAAACTATACTTTCCCTATCAGGAGTCACTAGTCAAGCAATAGATGTGATTTATCATGAGAAGAGGTACACATGTGTGTGCTAGAAGAAAGTGCAGACCACTTGTGCCATTACAACAAATCCGCCTGACCTACAGTCATAGCATATATCCCAAGGCAATGTGGAACACACTATTCAGCCAGCATGTACACGCTATTACTATATAGTTCACTATCTAATGGGACCCACTGGGTCATTTACCTGGATCCTAGCAGCATGAAAATTGAAAAGGAGATGCCGTCCCTCTGCCCCGACGCGCACGTTTCGCCCTGCTTCTTCGGGGGGCGTGTCTGGAGCAGAGGGTGTGCGTGTTTAAATGTATCACTCCAACCAATCCGGAGGGCTACATAATTAACCTTTACAATTGCTGAAAACACTTATTACCACGGCGCATGCGCCAATACGGTGCTATTTACACACTGATCATAGTAAAACATAATCACAGAAAAATTATCCTAATCCATCACTGGACAAAACACACCTATATGGCGCATGTACAGATGGGGCACCACTCACATATAAATTACAATAGAGCGCGGTCCCGGTGACGCCCCACAATCCATCACTGTGGTCATGTGATCAGACTGGAGGTACGTCAGCGATACAGTCCGCGCCCACATTGTTTGAGCGTGCCACCATCCAGCGCATGCGCGCCTGTGTAAAATGTCAGTGAGGGTAAGTATAGAGAATTGAATCTGTGAAACCGAATGAACAACACTAATGTGAATACGATCCATGTTGATAAATGGTGCTATAATATAAAAAATGCCATAAGGGCAGAATAATGTGATAATGATTCTAATAAAAGTGAATCTCAGAAGCATAATGTAAGGAATACATAAATGTGGAAACAGGTGAAAAAATAAAAAAAAAAAATATGAAAAAATATGAAACGAATATTACAGTGAATTTAGACTTATTATAAATTTAACAAAAATAATTATTTCTTAAGTGCCAAGAAGTATATATGTGACAAAATTTATTTTCTTCATTCATTGTTGACTCTTCTTCTTCAGCAATGTAATAGTCCATGAAGAAACTTCAAATCCTCATATCATATACAAGATACCACTCCAGTAGACAAAAAACCGGACTTTTGGGAAAAACAAACAGACAAATTAATAACAAATAATTAAAACTTTAAAAAATCACCCTATGCTTATATTGGCCTTACGACCCGTGAATTAAAGATTCGTACACGGGAGCATTGCTTGGATATCGAAAAGGCAAGGACTGCTGAAGATGAAACATCTTTGAAAACACTTCCAAGGCATTTTAAAAAGTTCCACAATTGTAAGACACATTTATTGAAGATCAAGGACATTGATATGCTTACATTGGGATTTAGAGGTGGAGATTTGGGAAAGGAATTGGCTAAACTTGAATGTAAATGGATATTTAGATTAGGTACTTTGAATCCACAGGGACTTAATGAAAGTCCAGGTTTTGGAGCATTCTTGTGATTTGGAGATATATGTGTTTCTTTAGAGTCTCTTGACATTTATGAGCATAGGGTGATTTTTTAAAGTTTTAATTATTTGTTATTAATTTGTCTGTTTGTATCTTGTATATGATATGAGGATTTGAAGTTTCTTCATGGACTATTACATTGCTGAAGAAGAAGAGAGTCAACAATGAATGAAGAAAATAAATTTTGTCACAGATATACTTCTTGGCACTTAAGAAATAGTTATTTTTGTTAAATTTATAATAAGTCTAAATTCACTGTAATATTCGTTTCATATTTTTTCATATTTATTTTTTTTATTTTTTCACCTGTTTCCACATTTATGTATTCCTTACATTATGCTTCTGAGATTCACTTTTATTAGAATCATTATCACATTATTCTGCCCTTATGGCATTTTTTATATTATAGCACCATTTATCAACATGGATCGTATTCACATTAGTGTTGTTCATTCAGTTTCACAGATTCAAGTCTCTATACTTACCCTCACTGACAAATACCCAACAAAAATATATGAAAAACGGAGCCAATTTATAGAAAAATGCAAAAACAATTTTATTAGATTACAAAACAGTTTAAAAAAACAAAATAACAGTAATTATACGCAATAGTAGTAACAAAGGAGAAGGCAAAACAACCTAGATACCGTTACTCAGAAAAATGAATGCAAAAAGGTAATAAATCACATAATGCTCAGTATAATGTCAAAAAATATAGACATGACGATGCCGTGATATGAATATATAGAACTGTCCATCAATGAAAAGATAAATAGAAAAACTATCTATAAATATATACAAATAAAGTGTACAGTGCACATTATATAGAAATTATAGATATAATGTTTTAATCATCCTATCAATATAAAGATTATCAAAGGGTGCATAATGCAAAATAATGATGAATTGAGTGCTCAAAAATGAACAATAAAGATGCAAAAATAACACTAAATATTATGAAGGCGGACAGTCCCAATATGCTACCACAGCATCCCATAGACACATATCCAATATGGAGACAAATGTAAGGAGGTAGAAAGCCTATAACAGCAGTCAAAAAATATGAATGTATATATACACTTATATATTGGGGACGCGGCAGAAAGCCTATATCCTATAAGTCAGTATCAACATATATCAAGATAAAGCGTATATAAGATATCATAAATCAATGCATAGGGTGAGTATAACAATCAACTGCAAATGTGCAGATGAACCCAAAGTTGCTAAATGCTATGAACCCATATATATTGCAGAAGAAGGTTATGTATATACATGTGCTGCTCTAATTGTTAGCGGGCTGGTTATATATATGTGCAAATATTGCTGGATGACATTGCTGAAGGCAAAAAATATCAAATATTATCCCCATAAAAATGAGTATGTGTCTCAGAGAAATGCATATGCTGCTATTATGCTATTGCCATGGTTGAAGGCTACAACCCCAAGCATAGTGGAGGAAAATCCTTCCTATGTGGCCATAAATGCCATGGCACTATATTAAGTCTGCAGCAAGTATAAGCAGTAGACAGAGATGTATACAGAGCATTCAAAACTTACTGAGTAGCGGGCAGGAAAGCCCCAACGCGCGTTTCGCTAAGTGCTTCCTCGGGGAACCATATATCAACATGGATCGTATTCACATTAGTGTTGTTCATTCGGTTTCACAGATTCAAGTCTCTATACTTACCCTCACTGACATTTTACACAGGCGCGCATGCGCTGGATGGTGGCACGCTCAAACAATGTGGGCGCGGACTGTATCGCTGACGTACCTCCAGTCTGATCACATGACCACAGTGATGGATTGTGGGGCGTCACCGGGACCGCGCTCTATTGTAATTTATATGTGAGTGGTGCCCCATCTGTACATGCGCCATATAGGTGTGTTTTGTCCAGTGATGGATTAGGATAATTTTTCTGTGATTATGTTTTACTATGATCAGTGTGTAAATAGCACCGTATTGGCGCATGCGCCGTGGTAATAAGTGTTTTTCAGCAATTGTAAAGGTTAATTATGTAGCCCTCCGGATTGGTTGGAGTGATACATTTAAACACGCACACCCTCTGCTCCAGACACGCCCCCCGAAGAAGCAGGGCGAAACGTGCGCGTCGGGGCAGAGGGACGGCATCTCCTTTTCAATTTTCATGCTGCTAGGATCCAGGTAAATGACCCAGTGGGTCCCATTAGATAGTGAACTATATAGTAATAGCGTGTACATGCTGGCTTAATAGTGTGTTCCACATTGCCTTGGGATATATGCTATGACTGTAGGTCAGGCGGATTTGTTGTAATGGCACAAGTGGTCTGCACTTTCTTCTAGCACACACATGTGTACCTCTTCTCATGATAAATCACATCTATTGCTTGACTAGTGACTCCTGATAGGGAAAGTATAGTTTACTGGCTAAGTTTATGCCCAGGTTTAGACTTTATTATTGATCTACAGGAATTGTCATCTGTCAGACATTGTATTTTTTACCGACATTTATAAACTATGTCAGAGGTCTTATAGATTCTTTTTTTGTATTTTACAAATACTACTGCATTCATTGGGATACCTCGGTCTCGTTTACTTGCAGCTACATTTACTTATAGGAGATATTTTGTCCGTCTCTTTTATCATGCATTTTTTATAAAAAATTGTTGTTACCTATCCCTAATTGTTTAATAAAATTTGTACAATTTTTGATTACTACGCTATTTTGCTCTTTTGTATTTTGTCTTATTTTGACAAATAATTTGGTAAAGATGGATCAGAAGACTGCAATGATAATAGATGTGGCAGTGCCAAGCGACAGCAACATCAGAAAGAAAGAATATGAGAAGCTGGAGAAATACCAGGGCCTCAAAGGAGAACTGGAGAAGATGTGGAAGGTGAAGGCAACAGTGATTCCAGTGGTGATAGGAGCACTTGTAGCCATTCTTCCAACTTAGGGGTGACTGCTCTAACAGATCCCAGGAGCAACATCTGAGCTCTCTGTCCAGAAAAGGACAACAAAAGACCACCCCCAATGTGGGTGTAAGAGGGTTATGAAGGGGGAGATTTATCAAACATGGTGTAAAGTGAAACTGACTCAGCTGCCCTTAGCAACCAATCAGATTCCACCTTTCATTTTCCAAAGAGTCTGTGAAGAATGAAAAGTGGAATCTGATTGGTTGCTAAGGGCAGCTGAGTCAGTTTCACTTTACACCATGTTTGATAAATCTCCCCCTTCATAACCCTATTACACATACTGTCCACCTACTTTTGGAGCACCCTGTATATATTCACATACACACACCCCTACACACGTGTGTCATCAACTGCTGAGACTTGCAAGTTTTTTACATTTTCGGTGATGGACCTACAAAACAGCTTGTTTTTGTACAGCAAGACGATTTACCGTATACAATTTGGGGCTATATATGAAGCTTTCATGGCTTTTTACAGCATTTTTTGTTTCCTTTTTCGGCAGTTAATAAACAGTTTAAACAATTTTAGATTTTGATGAACATTACCAAAAACTGCTTATTTTTTAATTGTAAAAATGAGATCCAAAGTAAAAAAAATATTTTTTTAAAATATACAACTCATTTCTACTGCATTTACTGCATTACTACAGTAGTACAGTACTCTGGTATTGCAAGATTGGAGCAATAGAGTGTTATCCATCAGTATTAAAAAAGCAGTTATGCTCAACTGATTTACTTGTGTAAGATAACACTGAAAAGGCATACAATCTAATCCCAGCAGCAGAGGTAGCAGAGGCACCTAGAGGTAGTTTAGATGGCTTCACTTACTGACAAATGTCAGCTGTACAACGGAGCTGGCACCTACCGAGTATGCTGCAGGCTCAGTTCCTGAGCCCGCTCCATAAATTCACATCTGACATCTTATGTCTGCTTTGTGGTTAATACCTTGGTAGTGTTGGTGTTCAAGTTTTGTGATACAGATTTCCAAATTGTCTACACTAACACATAAGATAATACAATTTTCACTGCCGTTCTTGACCTCAGTGCAGATTACCATTCGAAGGAGATCAAAAGTTTGGACTCTCGGTCATTAGATTCACCATGGGCAAAATGTACCAGCGCCTGACTGTGCGTAATTGTCAGTTTGAAAAGTAGACCAAGGACTATAGTGAAAGACTAGAGTAGCCCGGAGTGGCCTCCAGATTTTCCCTGTTCTGCCCCAGTAGATTGACGGATCTGTCCCATGCATGTACATGTGTAGATCTATACATACTTGGGTGAGATCTGTGAAACAACCATAGAGCGGTGTGGAGAAGCCGGAGACCACAACGGACTAGTCACGACTCTCCCTATAGTTCCTGGCCGGCTTTTCAAAACTATGCTTTCTCTGAACGAATGCAACATTTCTGAAAAAGACCTCTGGATGCGCTTGTGGGGCTCGGGTGGCATGAATCTAACAACAGCTAGATACGACAACTGCATCCATGATGGATTTAATGAGGCTTCACTCCACACCATGCACCCAGTTTATGGCGAGTAGCGGAATAGTGGGATTAGACTGATTTCCTGACAACAAATAAGATCTCAGCATCATCTAACCTCCTATGTCTTGGGATTTCCATTTGGCATATAGTCACGGAGCTGCGGTCTCTATAGTTACTTTGACATCATCTCAGGTCCAGGAGCAGATTACAAAACATATTAACCGGAAACAGCTGCCAAGCTAAACCAGGTAAAAATAAACTCCAGCCTCATATTGTCAGGTGGCAGATTGCTACTTTACGTACTACAAATTCAAGCTTTCATTTTAATATGTGCTTGAAATTGTGAACACGCTCATGAGAGAAAAAAAAAAAATCAAATACACCGGCATATGGTCCTCTCACCAATTCTGAGATCTGTAGCTAAACTTTTAAGAATTAAGGCAGTTCAGAGATGCCAACCATATGTCCATTGAAAGCAAACAGTCATTTTCATTGAAAGCCTCGCTTAACATCCATAGACCGTATAATCTTTTTAGTAAATATATTTCCTTTACACCATCATCGCTGCGCAGGAGAGGAGACACTACAAGTTAAAACCATATGGCATAAAATAAAGTTTAATCCTCCTGACATTATTAATCACACAAAGGCTGCGTAACTTGGCAGGTTAAGAAGCTGCACTGTTCTTCATGACATACATGTCTGAAGGACTCACCTTTAATGTCTGCTCTTGGGAACACATCATTTGAATCTGCTCATGGTACTGCCTCTGGTAAATGGCCTTCAGCTCAGTTTGCTTCAGACGCATCTCCAAGTTGCAGTACTCTGCCCGTATTTCTGCTCGGTTCTCAAAAATGCATCGGAGAAGCTCTTGACACCTGAAAATCAAAGAAATTACGGATTCACTGTCAGGTCTATGTAATGTGCACAGGGACAGCTGGCTATGTAAAAGAGCTGCACAGACTCTACGGCAACAAACCTTGTGGGATTAATATTTTTACTTTTTATTAGTCTTGGCAATTACGCAAGTGGAAATACCAAATATGTATTTTTTTATACTTTACATTCTTGGAAAAGGGGTGGGGTTTTAAACATTATATATATATATACACACACATATATACAATTTAATTTAAAGTAATACAACAGTATTGCAGTGTAATGTGAACTTACTGATCTCCTATGCAGTGCAGCCACAGACTGGGCTTCTTCAAAGTTTTAACATGGCAAACACAGGGGTCTTCAGAAGGCCCTGTGCTGCCATTGCCGCCCAAGCCGCATGGGGTTGGCTCAGAGGCAGAGCTCTACATAGTATTGGTGCATGGCTGCCCAACATGTACTGCAGACATCACCAAAGGTTAACGGACCTAAATACTAAGAGGTCTATCACTTACAGGCAAGAAAGGTGACACATTCCATTTAAATTGATATTACTACTTAGGAGTTTGCTGACCACATGTTGATCGAGGAGAAATCCTGATGGAGAAATGCTTTTTTCTGTTCAGTTATATTAATATACTACTAGACTGTTTATGTAAACGTATCTCCTTTTTGCAAACCAACCAGGAAATAACCAGATTTTATCATTTAGGTCTCGGCTATTCGGAACAGTAAGAGCCAGCAAATTGTGTTAGTGCTAAGCCTGAGGATACATTTTAACAGCTCAGACCTCAGCTGTGCAGCTCTGCTAATGCGCAACAGTAGTTTTTAATGAAAGTTGTAGACTGTTCCTGTAATTCTCAGTGCATTTCCTATTACGTGGATGGTGATGCTGTTCTGCTAAATTTTTAATACAGAAGAGTCTATGGCTTCCAGGAAGCTTGTGTTAAGGATGTGCTGTGCCAGAATCAGGAAGGTACTTTTCACATCAATCTTAGGATGACAACACATTGCTCTGAAACGTTAGGACATTTTTTAATGTATTTTTTTATTTATGTGACTATTATTAGTTACAGTTATGAAAAAACCTAAGTAAACCCTTTCTTCAAATTCTATAAGTATCAGGATTTAAGTTTAGGTAAATACAACCTCAAGCGAACAAACACCTGACAGATCACACAGTCACATTTAAAGGGAACCTGTCACCTGCTTTGGCCGCTATAAGATGTGGCCGCCACCGCTATTCAGGGCTTATCTACAGTATTTTATAATGCTGTAGATAAGCCCCCGATACGACCTGCAAGATAAGAAAAATAACTTTCATTATACTCTCCTGGGGGCGGTCCTGTCCGATGAGTGTCGCAGGTCCGGGTCCTCCCATCTTCTTGCGATGCGGTCCTCCTGCTTGCTTCCTCGCTCCCGGCATCACGTTTCTGCGCAGACGTACTGATCTGCCCTGTTGAGAAAGTACTGCAGTGCGCAGGTGCTGGGCCTCTCTGACCTTTCCCGGCGCCTGCGCACTGCAGTACTTTGCTCTGCCCTCAACAAGGCAGATCAGTTCGACTGCGCAGGAGTGTGACACGAAGCTAGCAGGAGGACTACATCGCATGAAGATGGGAGGCACCGGACCCGGACCTGCGACGTCCATAGGACCGGACCGCCCCCCAGGTGAGTATAATATAAATTATTTTTCTTATCTTCAGGTCAGACCGGGGGCTTATGTACAGCATTATAGAAAGCTGTAGATAAGCCCTGAAAGGCAGTGGCCACATCTTATAGCAGCCAAAATAGGTGACAGGCGCACTTTAACAAAAACTATGTGAAAAATTAAGTACACCCTTAAAGCTTCCATAGAAATGAAGAGTGTAAGAAGCACCAAGGAGCTGCTAATCAAATGCCTATAATCAATCATTTATCAGCAAGTGTAGCCACCTCTACAAAAGCAGACGTTCGGGCAGTTTGTTGATCTGGAGCATTCTTGCGTGTGCCACCACAATGCTAAGGTGGAAAAACAACAACAATGATGCTAGAGAAGCAATTGCTGCCGCCCATCAATCTGCAAAGGGTTATAAGGTCATTTCCAAACAACTGAGTGCATCATTCTAAGGTGAGAAAGATTATTCTCAAGTGGAGAACATTCAAGACAGTTGCCAATCTTCCCAAAAGAGGATTTCCCAGCAAACTCTCCCCATGGCCAGACCATGCAATGCTTAGAGAAATTAAAAATAAAAAAAGACACAAACTACAGCTCAGACTCTAAAGGCCTCAGTTTGCATGTTAGATGTTCAAGGTCATGACTGTAAAAATTAGAAATGTCCTGTTTGGGAGGGTTGCCAGGAGAAAGCGTCTTTCTAAAGAAACCAAGGCAGCACCAATAGTTTGCAAAATTGCATCTAAAACTACAACGCTTGTGGAACAAAGTCAATTGGATACATGTGACCAGAGTGCAGATGTCTGGCCATAATGTCAGGAAAACCAAATATTGTATTGGAGCCTAAACACCGCATACCAACAACTAAGTAAAGCCATGTTCCCACAATCAGTTTTTGATGGGCTTTTATGCTGCGTATTTTCGAATAAATGCAAGTAACTAGTGATGAGCGAACATGCTTGGATAACGTCTTAACCGAGCATGCTCAAGTGTTACCCAAGAATTTTGGGTGTGCTCAAATAATATGTTCGAGTCCCTGCGGCTGAATGTTTTGTGGCTGCCAGACAGCCAGAAGACATGCAGGGGTTGCCTAACAAATGGCAATCCCCGCATGTCTGTCTAACCGCCACAAATCATGTAGCTGCGGGGACTCAACCATATTATTTGAGCACACCCAAGATACTCAGATAACACGGTATCTGAGCACATTCACTCATCACTACAAGTAACCTATTGCATTTAATAGATGCAGAAATGGTGCAGAAAATTTGCAACATCAAAAAAAAAAAAAAAATCACCAGAAGCTCAATTTGAGAACTTATCCTTTGCTGGATGAGGTGAATGATTTGGGTTTGTTTTGCAGCCACATTAAAATAATCGCTCCTCTGTATACCAAAAAACAATAGAGTCAAATTTGAGGCCATTTATATAAATGCTAAAGCCTGTCCAAAATTCATGCAACAGGACAATTTCTAATATAGACACTGCCAATACATTTTAACCCCTTCATGACATGCACCGTACATGTACGGTGCATGTTGTGTCTCTCCCTTTGATGCGGGCTCCGACGCTGAGCCCACATCTTTCCCGGCACATGTCAGACGATTTGAACAGCTGACATGTGCCCCTAACAGCCGCAGATGGACTGGCTATCCACCTGTGGCTGTTAACTAGTTAAATGCAGCTGTCAATCTCCGACAGCGGCATTTAATGTGATCACGCCGGAAGCGCGTCACTAATCCCACCCATCAGCACCTGTGTCACAACTGCAGATCGCTGATGGGTTGGCATGACAACCAGGGGTCTGCAGCAGACCCCTGTGGTTGTCATTGCCGGATTACTACGAGCACGCTCACAGAAAGTGAGCATTTCTGTTACATAGAGCAGGGCAGCCTTGTTCTATGTAGCACAAGCGATTGGATGACAGCAGCTTCTAGTCTCCCAAGGAGACTATTGAAGCAATAAAGTTATAAAAAGTGTTTTTTAAAAAAAAAATATATATATATATATATATATATATATATTATATATATATATATAATATATATAATATATATATAAAAAATATATATAAAAGTTCAAATCATCCCCATTCAAAATAAAACAAACAAGAAAACAAAACAAAAAACAATACACATATTTGGTATCTCCGCATTCAGAACCGCCCAATCTATGAAGATAAAAAGAAAAATTAATCCGACCGGTAAACAGTGTAGCGAAAAGTCAAAACGCCACAATAACGATTTTTTTTGGTCGCCACAACAGTGTATTAAAATGTAATCTTGTGTGATCAAAAGATCGTATCTGCACTAAATGGTAACAATAAAAACATCATCTCGGCACGCAAAAAAATAAGCCCTGACCCAGCCCCAAATCACGAAAAATGGAGACGCTACAGGTCTTGGAAAATGCCGCAATTTTTTTTTTTCTTTTTAGAAACTTTGGAGTTTTTTTTTCACCACTTAAATAAAAAACAACCTATACATGCTTAGTACCTAGGAACTCATAATGACCTGGAGAATTATAATGGAAGGTCAGTTTTAGCGTTTGGTGAACATGGTAAGTGGAAAATAAATAAATAAAAAAAAAAAAACAGTGTGGAACTGCACTTTTTTTGCAATTTCACCTCATTGGAATTTTTTTCCCCGTTTTCCAGTACACGACATGGTAAAACCAATGGTGTCTTTCATCTGACAGTGTACTTACCTAATTTGAAGATGTTCCAAGGACAATATATTAGAATTTATTTTTAGAAATAAAAAGAGTGACTTTAGTTTTCTTTCATGACTGTATATACAAAAGCATTATGAGGGTACCATAAACATCTGAAATCAGAGTATTAAAACACATGCTAAGGGATTTTAGAATAAATATACTCCATTCATTAAGAATGCATGTCAGAATGGCTCAGCAGTGATCAACAGGGCCATACACCTACCTTGTGGCATTTATACATGCGTATATTATATATAAGACTATAGGTTTAAGGGGCAAGGTTTCACTTTGCGGACAGACATACTGCTATGAGTAGGCTTACAGGCCATGCAGTGCTGTTCTGGGAAATTAAACATGAAAATTGCATAATCTGAGAGGCAGAGGACTAGAACTCAATTGCCACCTACTGGAAGTAGCAATCCTAAAAGTAATTATCGACCCATTAACGAGCCTTGTCACATGACTTAAAAGTGACTAGTTTGGCTTTTATGCCATTTGCAGATACATGTTTCGTTGGCGTTTGCCCCCATCAATGCAAAGCAGCGGGCTGATTTGAATGGATGAGAGGCATCTGATGGGAGTCTAAGAAGTAACGTCTCTCCTTGTGGAAAGTGACATATCACTCAACATTCTGATGGGTCAATCCTAAACAGCCAAACAACGTAAGAGTGTGTGACTATATGTCTAATATAGTGAAATTAAAACAAGTGCCAAATGGGACCAGAGACTGCCGAGTGCTTACTGTATACAGCATATTGGAGATCTTGGAGTTACTGCAGTACTATACAGAAACAGTAATCACTAACATAGGTTCCCGTCCAAATTACCATATATCTATATATATATATTTTTTTTAACAGAGGAACCCACTATTTTAAGAGAAAACCAACGCAGCCATGGCACAACATAGCTATCCATGGAGGAGACCGCACAATCTGATCACTGTACGTGGGGTATATCATCTTATTATTAATTATATAAGGGATATAATTAAATGAGACAGAGACTTCTTCCTGCAGCCAGCCCACACAACATGTTTGCGTATGACAGTCTATAGAAGGAGTCTCAAACTCGGCTCGGTATATGGGCCGCATATAGAAAAAATTTCAAATGGCGGGGGCACATTCTTTGAAGGACAAAGTGACGTTTTTAGTGATACCATTTTTTTCTATATACCTTTTAACATTTTGTTGTGTTTTCTTTAAAAATTTTTTTTTTAGAGCTTGGGTTATGGATGTGGGGATAACAAATTTGCATTCATATTGTAGCTATGTCCCTATATTGAAGTCATGACCCCATCCAGGTTCTTATTTTGTAGTCATGTCCCCATAAAAGGTTCCCATATTGTAGTTATGACCCAAGGAAAAATAGTACTAAAGGGTTGCATCCCTTCATATATTCTGGCTAATATGTTGCTAGACATTCATCTTGTGTATGTTATGATTGTTACCTCTGTCCCTTCCCCTTTACTTACCTTGCTTATCCTCCCCACCTCACGCTGTTCCCTCCCTCCCTCACCCCCCCCACTCTTCCCTACTTTCTCCTTCCCCTGTTAAAATCCAATAAAAATATTGAAAAAGAAAGGCGGAAAATAGAAAAAAAAGACGGATTTTCGTAAGAACTTACCTGTAAAATCCTTTTCAGCGAAGAAGGAAGGGAGACACACTAGTCATTACTAGTGGGTAGGCGGAGCCCACACAGGATAGAACACCTCAGATTAAAAAGAGTGTTGACCGGCCCCTCCAGCTAGGGCTCCTCCTACTCCAGCTCTCCAGTCCGTATACAAGCTAAGGAAGAGCAAATATCACCAGCGTAGCAACATAACCCCTTCTGAAGGACTTCAGAGAAAAAACAAGAAGACAGGTTATGCATATAGCCGAAAAAAACACACAGTCCCAGGTACTACTCACTGAACCTGACCACTGCGATGAGCTGGCAATGCTGGAACAGAGCCTTAGCGCGCCGACCTCAGCACAGATAATCGCTATCAGAGAAGGGTCACGCCGCATCTGAAAACACAACAACACACTTCTGCCATGGGAGGGATGTGTGTCTCCCTTCCTTCTTCGCTGAAAAGGATTTTACAGGTAAGTTCTTACCAAAATCCGTCTTTCAGCAGCAGATGAAGGAAGGGAGACACACTAGTCATTACTAGTGGGACGTCCCAAAGCAGTCCAAAAATAAGGGTGGGCAAAAAAAACAAAAGAGGCAGATACCCAACAACCTAAATAAATGCGCAACTAGCGCTAAATACAAGTTCACAAGAACTTTAAACTACAGCCGCCTGCAGGACCCTACGTCCTAAGGCCGCATCAGCGAAAGCGCTGACGTCCACCATATAAAATTTCGGAAATGTGTGGACGGAGCGCCAGGTCGCCGCCCGGCAGAGCTGAGCTGCCGAGGCTCCTTGATGAAAAGCCCACGATGAACACACAGCCCTTGTGGAGTGAGCTCGAATCTTAATCGGGCAAGGTTCGCCCTTAAGTCGGTAAACCTGTAAAATGGCCGACCGAATCCAAAGAGCTATAGAATCCTTGGAAGCTCGTTGTCCACGTCGACGACCTGCTGGAATCACAAACAGAGAATCCGACTTCCGAAAATTTTGAGTAATAGACAAATAGAACTTCAAAGCCCGCACCAAATCCAATGTGTGCAAGGCCCGTTCCTTCGCATTCCTTGGCTCCGGACAAAGCGAGGGCAACACAATATCCTGGTTAACATGAAACTGTGACACCACTTTAGATAGAAAGTCGCCCCGTATGCGAAACATTACGCGATCTGGGTGAAACTCCAGAAAAAGGAGGCGAGCAAGAAAGAGCCGCCAACTCAGAAACCCTTCTCAAAGAAGTGACCGCCACTAGGAAGGCAACCTTCCAAGAGAGAAGGGAAAGATTAACAGAGTCCATAGGCTCAAAAGGCCCATGTTGAAGAGCCTCCAAGACAAGATTGAGCCGCCAAGGAGACACAAGCGCTTTCCGCGGCGGAAATTGACGGGTTACCCCGCGAAAAAAGGAACGTACGTCCCTACGCGAGGAGATAACCTTCCGAAACAGCAAGGACAGAGCAGAAACCAGTCCTTTCAGAGTGCTAACTGCCAAACCCTTGTCCAGCCCGTACTGCAAAAAGGCCAACAAATTGGGAATGGAAAAAATCCTTGGGTTCCTAGAAGAACCCGAACACTACGAAAAGAAGGCTTCCCAAGTCTTGTGATAAATCCTAGTAGTAGCCGGACCTCTGGCAGCTCGCAGAGTGGCAATGACTTCGGCTGAAAAACCTTGACGGGTCAAGATTTCGTTCTCAAGAGCCACGCCGTCAAACGCCGGGTGACGAACGGGCCCTTGGGTTAACAGGTCCGGGCGAAGAGGAAGTGGAAGTGGAGGTGCTGCCAAAAGCGACACCAGTGTCGAGAACCACGTCCTCCTTGGCCAATCTGGGGCTATCAATATAGCCGGGACTCTCTTCAGTCTGATCCGACGCAACACCAGAGGAAGTAAGGATATCGGCGGGAACACAGATTAGCTCGAATTGGTCCAAGGAGCCACCAGAGCATCCACCGCCACAGCCTTCGGGTCCTTGTACCTGGACATGAACGTCGGTAACTTGGCATTGAACCTGGATGCCATCAAATCCACTTGGGGAGTTCCCCAACAGGAGCACAGCAGTGCAAAAATTTCCGGATGAAGACTCCATTCTCCGGAATCCATCTTTTCGCGACTGAGGAAGTCCGCTGTGATATTCTGAACTCCTGGAATGTGAATCGCAGAGATGGCTGGCACTCTGGCCTCGGCCCATACCAGAATTCGAGACACTTCCATCATGAGCCTGAAGCTCCTCGTCCCACCTTGATGGTTGATATACGCGACCGCCGTCGCGTTGTCTGTCTGCACTCGGACTGGTAGACCGCTTAAAGGGACAGTCCAGTGTTGGAGGCAAAGGAAAATTGCCCTCAATTCCAGGATGTTGATCGGCAGGACAGACTCTTCCAACGACCATACTCCCTGAATCCAGAGATCGTTCCAGACACCCCCCCCAGCCCGTCAGGCTGGCATCGGTGGTTATGATCGACCACCTCGGAGGGAGGGACTTCCCCAGGGATAACACTTCCGGACGTAACCACCATCCTAGAGACTCTCGCACCCTGTGGGAGATGATGACACTGCAATCCAGTGAAAACTGCGATCGATCCCAACGGTTCAAAATGAGCATTTGGAGAGCCCTGGAATGAAATTGGGCAAACGGAATTGCCTCCATCGAAGCCACCATCAAATACAGAAGGCGCATACACCTTCGAAGGGACATTGCTGTCGAAGACTTCATTACATGTCAAAGAAGACTCGCTTGCTTGTCTGGAGGCAGAGAGACCACTGCTCGTACCGTGTCGAATGCATTCCCAAAAACAGGATTGACTGTGACGGTTCCAGAGACGACTTCTCCCAATTGACCAGCCACCCGAAGTCCTCCAGGAGCTGAAGGGATAGATTGCGAGCCGTCACCGCCTCCTCCTTTGAGGACGCCACAATCAAAAGGTCGTCCAGATAGGGAAGAATCGTAACCCCCTGTCTTCACAGAATCGCCATGAGAGGTGCCAGAATTTTCGTAAAAACTCTGGGTGCTGAGGCCAACCCGAATGGCCACAAACTGGTAATGGTCCTGGCCTATGGCAAAACGAAGGAAGCGTTGGTGGGCCCTTCCGACGGGAACATGCAAAAAAGCATCCCGAATGTCGATTCGTTATGCGACAGGGCCGCCACAACGGAGCGAAGTGACTCCATGCGGAATTTCCGGGTACGGACATGCCAATTCAATCTTTTGAGATCCAGAATGGGGCGAAATTTGTCCTCCTTTTTGGGGACCACAAAGAGGTTGGAATAAAACCCTCTTCCCGGTCCTCCGGCGGAACCGGTACCACCACACCCTTCTGCAGAAGGGAAACGACCTCCCGCAGTAGAGCGGCAAATAGCTCGGGCTCTGACAGAATGCGAGAGTGGCAAAAACTGTCTGGGAGTCGAGAAAGAAACTCTATGAAGTAGCCTGCCGACACAACCCGCGTCACCCAGGCGTCCGACACGCAGGAAGCCCAAGTCGGTTTGAATTGGAGCAGGTGACCTCCCACTCGAGAGCCCTCGAGTGAGACCCTGGCGTCAGTCCGCCTTAGCGGGCTTTTTGTCAGCTTCCCACTTGTCTTGGCGGAAGCTCTGTTTCCAGGGAGTGCGGGATTTCTGAGCGTTCTTTTTTCCCGAAAAAAGAGGGACGACCCGATCCCCAAGAGGGCTGACCGAACCGTCCCCTGGACCGAAAGGACCGCCGACTACTACCGGCACTATGCCTGCCAGACGCAGAAGTCACAGCTCTTCGCTGTGGTAAAGCCGTTTCTTTTGCCTTGGCAATCAGCTCCGTGAGGTCAGATCCAAATAGCTGACCACCCTTGTAAGCTAAGGATAGCAAACCTTGCTTGGAAACCGCGTCTCCGGTCCACTGTCTAAGTCACAGTGCTCTCCTGACTGTGATTGCCTAGGATTGCGCCCTGGACAGCAGTGACGCAGTATCCAAACCTGCATCGCTGTCATATCGGGCTGCATCCTCCAACTTAAAAAGCCCATCTACCTCGGATAGAGGGGATCTATCTTGCCACGCCGTCCGTAGACGGTCTAACCAGCTTAGAGAAGCTTTACAAGCACACATGCTCTGAATCCATGACCCACGGCCTCGTAGATGGATTTCGCCGCCATCTCCGTTTTTCTGTCCAGCAGATTCTGCAAACTCGCCTTCCCTTTTAACAGGAAGTAATGAGGACTTGCTAAGCTGGGATAAAGGGACATCCACTTCAGGAGAAGGAATCCAATTATCAATCAATTCCGTCGTACACGGATACAGCTGAAAACACTTATCTGGACACAGGCGTTCCTTTAAGCCTACAGCACCTGGAATTCCCAGGCGGTCTCCCATCCAAGTACTAACCAGGCCCAACCCTGCTTAGCTTCCGAGATCAGATGAGATCGGGCGTGTTCAGGGTGGTAATGCTGATCGCGACCTATGCGACTCCTGAAAACATCCGGGCTGACTTACTAGGACGTCTAGTTACCTCCTCCGGTAACTGTAACGCCTCCCTTCATGGCTCCAATAAAAGCCTCTGTACGACCCAAAAGAGAAGCAGAGAGTCCCTGCCGATTCTCCTTATCCGAATCGGACACCTCCCCATCTGAGCTTGAAAGGGAAACTGTTGTGTTTCGGTAGCTGAGGAGTGCAGGTAAAAAAGGCAATACACCAGAGCAGTTGGAATCTATGGGATTGCAGTACCCTGACTAACCACCACAACTAGAGGCAGCCGTGGAGCGTTCCTACGTTGGTCCTAGACGCCTCGTCACAGCCTGAGAAACTAACTACACCTAAAGATAGAAATAGGAAAGCTATCTGCCCCGGAGCAGAACCCCAAAGATAATAGAAAGCCCCCAAACATGTAATGGCGGTTAGACAAGAGGAAATACTGACACAGAAAGAAAATAGTATGAGCAAACGCTGGGGCCCAAACTATCTAAATAGAAAAGGATAGGAAGGGTACTTACTGCAATCCCAGAAAACCCTGAAAAACACCAACTCTACTAATTTCAAAATCACCTGAGATCACACGACCTCTACCACCTAAATTAGCTCTCTGGTGTAACAAAATCAAAACAGCAGCCACTGAAAAAACTGGAAAAAGCAAAAGAACAAAACTCAGTGGCTGAACTAAACTGAGAAGGCAGAAGCCCCCGGAGGGGACCCAGAAGGCCCCAAAGAAGTGCAGGACAAAATGCAAAAATATAGCAAAAACACAAAAGAAGAAAAGAAGTCTTATCTGGAAGCAGGAGATGCAGACATGACACAGCAGGCTACAAGGGAAACTGGAATGAAGGATTCAGACCAGAACAATTGTTCACCGGCAACCCTGATGGGAAAATGACTCCCTTATATAAGACCAGTCAGTAACACCTGATTCCCAGTCCTCACAATCTTCACTAGTACCGCTTGTAACCACCAGAGGGAGCCTCTGCTCAGAACTCATCTCAAACCCATTCACAACAGGAAACCCTCCATGCCCGAGATCTCCGAGTCGCTGCGCGGGAATGAAGGCACCGGCCTGTGTCGCTTCCTCTGAGAGGATCTAGCTGACACCCAATAACCTAGAAGGTCAGACGGGCCATCAATAGAACGAGCGAGGGCCTCCATTTTGACATCACTGAAACCTCTGACCGCTGCGCCTGACGCCGTCGAGGTCTGCGTGTCAGATACGCGAGACTGATCCTGTAGCGGATCTGGAGACGGTCCTCACCTCCTGGACCCTGATCTGACATGTCCTCACACAGTATATGGCAGGTTAAACCTGTCAGTAACTAGGACAGTGTGTTTTCTTAAAGAAGAAACGAACGCTGAAGGGTTAAAGCTCTTAAATAGAGAGCTACCCCAGCTGTCCCCAATAAAGGGTTAACCGCCAAAGAAGGGTTAATGTCGCAGACTCCCCACAACCCTTGTTTAATGAAAAGGGTGTACGAGCCCCAGGTGCCTCTTATGAGGTAACAGCTGCAGGACAGTGCTCTCAAAGGTATGCTTCTTTTGCCTTTGTACACTAAACAAGAACGCTAAAATATTGCGCTGATTTGTACATCGCAATGACCGCCAAAGTCGCTAAGGGGATCGCTAACCACTTATGCGTCGTCAATGAGATCGCCCACTGTGGCAGCTACTAGCGACATTAAAACGATCACAAAACACGGATTTTGGTAAAGACTTACCTGTAAAATCCTTTTCAGCGAAGGAAGGAAGAGAGACACAGTAATTCATTACTGATGGGTAGGCGGAGCCCCAGATCAGGATGTTACCTCAGATCAAAAGAGTGATGACTGGCTGGCCCCTCCAGCTCGGGCTCCTCCTACTCAGCTCCAGTCGTATCAAAGCTTTTAGGAAAAGAGCCAAGATCACCAGCGGAGCAACATAACCCCTTCTGAAGGAACTTCAGAGAAAAAACACAAGGATACAGGTTATGCATGCAAAGAAAGCCAAAAACCACAGAGTTCCAGGTACTACTCCGGAACCTGACTACTGCGATGAGCTGGCGATGCTGGAACAGAGCCTTAGCGCGCTGACCTCAGCCCAGATAATCGCTATCAGATAAGGGTCGCGCTGCATCTGAAAACATCAACACACTTCTGCCGTGGGAGGGTACTGTGTCTCTCTTCCTTCCTTCGCTGAAAAGGATTTTACA
Source organism: Oophaga sylvatica (assembly GCA_033576555.1). NCBI lineage: Eukaryota > Metazoa > Chordata > Amphibia > Anura > Dendrobatidae > Oophaga > Oophaga sylvatica. The sequence continues at coordinate 100,864,199 of JARQOD010000010.1, forward strand.
GGTAAGTCTTTACCAAAATCCGTGTTTCAGCTGCAGATGAAGGAAGAGAGCCACAGTAATTCATTACGATGGGACGTCCCAAAGCAGTTCAAAAATAAGGGTGGGAAAAAACCAACAAAAGGCAGAAACCCAACAACCTTAACAATAAAGCGCAACCAGCGCTAAACACAAGTTCATCCAGAACTTTAAACTACAGCTGCCTGCAGGACCCTACGTCCGAGGGCTGCATCAGCGGAAGCACTGACGTCCACTTTATAAAATCTTGTAAACGTGTGGACAGAGCGCCAAGTCGCCGCTCGGCAAAGCTGCACTGCCGAAGCACCTTGATGAAAAGCCCACGATGAAGCCACAGCTCTCGTGGAATGGGCTCGAATCTTAATCGGGCAAGATTCACCCCGAAGACGGTAAGCTTCCAAAATAGCTGACCGGATCCAACGAGCTATAGAACCCTTTTGGGAAGCTCGTTGACCACGCCGACGACCTGCCGGAACCACAAACAGGGAGTCCGTCTTACGAAAACCTTGAGTAATAGATAGATAAAACTTCAAGGCCCGCACTAAATCCAATGTGTGTAAATCTCGCTCTTTCGTATTCTTCGGATCCGGACAGAGTGAAGGCAACACAATATCCTGGTTAACATGAAATTGTGACACCACTTTAGGCAAAAAATCACCCGAGTGCGAAGCACTACACGATCCGGAAAAAACTCCAGAAAAGGAGACGAGCAAGAAAGAGCTGCCAATTCAGGGAAACTCTCCTCAAGGAAGTGACTGCAACAAGGAAAGCCACCTTCCAAGAAAGTAAAGAAAGGCTAGCAGAAACCATAGGTTCAAAAGGTTTATGCTGAAGAGCCTCCAAAAACAAGGTTGAGCCGCCAAGGAGACACGGGTGCCTTCCGCGGCGGAAACTTACGAGAGATACCTCGGAAAAAAGAGATCACGTCTCTATTCGAAGCAATGGTTCTCCGGAATAATAAGGACAGAGCAGAAATCTGACCTTTCAGAGTGCTAACTGCCAAACCCTTGTCTAGCCCATGCTGCAGAAAAGCCAACAGGTTGGGAATGGAAAATTTTCTCGGGTTCCGAGAAGACCCCAAACACCACGAAAAGAAGGTTTCCCAAATTTTGTGGTAAATCCTAGAAGTAGCCGGACATCTTGCAGCACGAAGGGTAGCAATGACCTCGGCTGAAAAACCTCTACGGGTCAAGATCTCGGTCTCAAGAGCCACGCGTCAAACGCAGGGACATCAAGTCCGGATGACAAATGGGCCCCTGAGTCAACAAGTCCTGTTGAAGAGGGAGTGGAAACGGAGGTGCCGCCAACAGCGACATTATGTGTCGAGAACCACACCTTCTTGGCCAGTCTGGAGCTATCAGAATAGCTGGAATTCTCTCTAGTCTGATCCGACGCAGCACTAGAGGAAGTAAGGATATCGGCGGGAATACATAGATCGCTTGAACTGATCCCACTGAGCCACTAGAGCATCCACCGCCACCGCCTTCGGGTCCTTGTACCTGGACATGAATGTCGGTAACTTGGCATTGGACCTGGAAGCCATCAAATCCACTTGGGGGTTCCCCAGCGAGAGCACAGTAGTGCAAAGACTTCCGGGTGGAGGCTCCATTCCCCGGGATCCATCTTCTGCGGCTGAGAAAGTCGCTGTAATATTCTGAACCCCTGGAATGTGAATCGCCGAAATGGCTGGTACATTGGCCTCTGCCCAAATCAGAATTCGGGACACTCTACCATGAGTCTGGAACTCCTTGTCCCACCTTGGTGATTGATATACGCGACAGCCGTCGCATTGTCTGTCTGCACACGGACTGGCAGACCGCTCAAAGGGACCGTCCAATGTTGGAGGCAAAGAAAAATCGCCCTCAATTCCAGGATGTTGATCGGAAGCACAGACTCTTCGGTGACCATACCCCCTGAATCCAGAGATTGTTCCAAACACCCCCCAGCCCGTCAGGCTGGCATCGGTGGTTATGACTGACCACTTCGAGGGAGGAAAGACTTCCCAGGGAGAATGCCCCTGGACGTAACCACCATTCTAGAGAATCCCGCACCGCGCGAGAAATGGTGACACTGCAATCCAGCGATTGCGACTGGTTCCATCGACTCAAGATGAACCTTTGAAGAGTCCTGGAGTGGAACTGGGCAAAAGGAATTGCCTCCATGGACGCCACCATCAGTCCCAGAAGACGCATACACTTCCGTAGGGACATTGCCATTGAGGATGTCATAATCTGTACATGTCGAAGAAGACATGACTGTTTGTCTGGTGGTAGGGAAACTACCGACCGAAACGTGTCGAGATGCATTCCCAAAAAGAGAAATTGTCCTCGATGGTTCCAGGGACGACTTTCTCCCAATTGACCAGCCAACCGAAGTCTTTCAGAAATGAAGAGACAAATCCCGAGCCGTCAATGCCTCCTCCTCCGAGGAAGCCACGATCAAAAGATCGTCCAGATAAGGGAGAATCGTAATCCCCTGTCTTCGAAGGAGTGCCATGAGGGGCGCCAGAACTTTTGTAAAGACCCTTGGCGCTGAGGCTAAGCCGAACGGCAGAGCCACGAACTGGTAATGATTCTGACCTATGGCAAATCGAAGAAAGCGCTGATGAGCCTTTCGATGGGAATATGCAAATAGGCGTCGCGAATGTCGATTGACACCAGAAAATCGTTCTGTGACAGAGCTGCCACAACGGAACGAAGCGACTCCATGCGAAATTTCCGGGCATGGACATGCGGTTTAATCGCTTGAGATCCAGAATCGGGCGAAATTTGTTCTCCTTTTTGGGAATTTAAAAAGGTTGGAATAAAAACCTTTCCCTCGGTCCTCTGACGGAACCGGTATCACTACACCCTTTTGTAGTAGCGATTCGACCTCTCGCTGTAGAGCGACAACAAGCTCGGGTTCCGACGGAACGCGAGATTGGCAAAAAACATTTGGGGGTTGAGAAGCAAACTCTATGAAATAGCCTGCCGACACTATCCGCGTTACCCAGGAATCTGGAACGCGAGCCATCCAAGTCTCCTTGAAAGAAGCAGGCGACCCCCACTCGAGAATCCTCGAGTGGACCCCTGGCGTCAATCCGACTTTGCGGTTTTCTTGTCAAGTTCCCGCTTGTTCTGGCGGAAAACTCTGCTTCCAGGGAGTACGAGTTTTCTGAGAGGATTTCTTTCTGAGAAAGAAGGACGACCCGATCCCCACGAGTAGTGACTAGATCGTCCTCGGCCCCGAAAGGACCGCCGACCACTATAAACACCAGGCTTACTGGACACCGAGGCCATGGCCCTTCGCTGTGGTAATGCTGATTCCTTTGCCTTAGCCTTGGAAATCAGCTCTGTGAGGTCGGATCCAAAAAGATGGCCACCCTTGTAAGGTAAGGCCAACAACCCTTGTTTGGAAACTGCGTCCCCGGCCCACTGTCTGAGCCATAAAGCTCTTCTGACTGTGACCGCTGAAGCTTGCGCTTTGGCCAGCAGAGATGCCGTATCCAGACCGGCATCAAAGATATAACAGGTTGCCTCCCGTATCTCAGATAACGGAGATTCATTTTGCAACTCCGTCTTCAGACGTGCCAACCAGCTTAGAGAAGCTCTAGCAGCACACATGGATCCTAGCACTGCTCGAAATCCATGACCCGCAGTCTCATAGCTTGCATTTGCCGCCAATTCTGCCTTTCTATCCAAAGGCTCTGTAAGCTCGCTTTTCCCTTAATAGGGAGTAGAGAGGATTTACTAAGCTGAGACAAAGACACATCCACTTCAGGAGCAGAAGTCCAATTAGCCTTTAACTCCGTAGAGCAAGGATAAAGTGTATCAAAGAATGCGTTCCATGAAAACGCTTATCTGGACATAGACGTTCCTCCTCAATTACACCATTAAGCTCATCCAGAGCTGGCAATGTTGTGCGCGAAGCACGGGACTCCTGGAAAATGCGTGCTGATTTACCAGGACGACTAGTTACCTCCTCCGGTAACTGTAGTATATTCTCATGGCTTCAAATAATGCCTCCGTACGCTTCGTCATAGAGGAACGCCCCCGCGGCTCGTCCGCATCTGAATCGGATATTTCACCATCCGAATTTAAAGGGGAACTCTGCCCAATATCAGATACATCTGACTCGCTCCGTGTAGAGGCCGGTAACGGCCTGCGTCGCTTCCTCTGAGAGGAATTAGCAGACACATATTGACCTAAAAGGTCAGATAAGTTATTAATCGATCGAGCGATATCATTCCAATTTACCACCGCTGTCGACCGCAGCGCTAGATGCTGTGGAGGTCTGCGTATCTGATTGCCGCAACGGCACTGGGACGTGAACCGCGGCATCTGAACTCCATTCAGACATGTCTCGCCTGTATGAGCAGGTCAAAGCGGTAATACCAGCAAAAACACTATGCGGTTTTTTTTTTTTTTTTTTTTTCAAACGCTGAAGGGTTAACGCTCCACCAAGCAGAGTTACCCCAGCGGTATTCAGTCAGCAAATTTAGCAGGTAGAAATAACCCTCAAAGGGGTTAATATTGCAAACTCACCAAATATATATATTTGTGAGCCCCAGCCAATTTTTTATGTCTCTGATGAGACAGCAGCTGCAGGATAGCGATCGCTGCGCTGCGGGGTGAGGAATCCGCACTCACCCAGCTGGCCGTGGTGTCTATATGAGGAGGGGAGCGGTCCGAGGAGCCCAGGAGCCTGAGTAATGGCCGCCACAGTGAGGGGGTCGCAGGAGAAAAGCCAGAGCGCGCGTCTTCCTGCTCAAAAGACCGGGATAGATAGGCCACGCCCCCTGCTAGCTCAAATAATGAGCGCGAACTCTCCCCGCTCCTGCTCCCTCTCTGTCCTGCAGCTATCTGCCTGCGGACAAAAAATCACCACATCTTCATGTAAGTAGCGCTGTCACAGCAGCGCTGAAGCATACTGACTTTACATGTAGTAGCGCTGTCACAGCAGCGCTGAAGCTTACTGACATTTACATGTAGTAGCGCTGTCACAGCAGCGCTGAAGCTTACTGACATTTACATGTAGTAGCGCTGTCACAGTAGCGCTGAAGCATACTGACATTACATGTAGTAGCGCTGTCACAGCAGCGCTGAAGCTTACTGACATTTACATGTAGTAGCGCTGTCACAGCAGCGCTGAAGCATACTGACATTACATGTATTAGCGCTGTCACAGCAGCGCTGACGCATACTGACATAGTAACGCTGACATTAGTAATAGCGCTGTTCATTCAGACGCTAAAGCACTCACACATAATTATTATTAAAATTTGTGTGGAGTACTCACCAGCCAAGGCGCCACAGGGACCCTCGGGGGTTTCTGGCGCAGTGCCCATGCTTCCCTCCAGGGCGAAGAACGCAGTGACCGCACGTGTGGTTTGCGTTCCCGCCAGAGAAGCTCTCCTCATCCCCAGGGCCGGCAAGGATTCTGCAGGGACTTTGAGTAAATACAGATCCGCCAAGGGAGAGGTTGGGGTACAGCAGCGCTGATACCCTGAGACCTCTAGACCAACTAGTGATCCAAGTCTCCTGTCCGAATATTAAAATAATAAAATTTTCTGAGGAGCTGCATTAGCAGCGACCATCCTCTGGACCTCAAATCTTAGACTGGAGCTGAGTAGGAGGAGCCCGAGCTGGAGGGGCCAGCCAGTCATCACTCTTTTGATCTGAGGTAACATCCTGATCTGGGGCTCCGCCTACCCATCAGTAATGAATTACTGTGGCTCTCTTCCTTCATCTGCAGCTGAAAAAACGATCGCATTAGTATGCGTCGTTATAATGATCGTTAGCGGTAGCGTTCAGTGTCCTGCGCTGTGGGGGTGAGGGGGTTAAGCTTCTGCCCTGACAGGCAGAAGCGACTCACCCAGCTGGCCGCGGTGTAGCGTCTTCGATTGTCGGGAGGGGAGGAGAGTGAGGAAGGAAGCCTTCAGCTCCCTGATCCAGTAATGGCCACCGCGCTGTGCTTCTGAGAGAGAAGCCGGAAGAAGACAGTAGTAAAGCGCGCGCTCAGAGCGTCGCGAAAATTCAAAAAAAGGGCGCGCGACTCCTCCGCTCTCCATGTCCTGCAGGCATCCACCTGCGGACAAAAGACACAAGTCACCAACATGTCACATGTAACAGCGGCTACCGCAGCAGTCGCTGAAGCACTCAAACACATTAAAATGTGGAGTACTCACCCAGCTGAGCGCCACAGGGACCCCTCAGAGTTTTGTGGCGCTGTGCCCGTAGCTTCCCCCCAGGGCGGGGAACGCATTGACCCCAGAAGCGCGGTTTGCGTCCCCGCCAGGGAAGCAATCCTCATCCCCAGGGCCGGCAGGGTTCTGCAGGGACCACCTTAAAGGGTAATACAGATCCGCCAAGGGAGAGGTGGGGGTCCAGCAGCGCTGAGACCCCTGAGACCTCTAGACCACTGGCGGTCCAAGTCTCTGTCCGACTAAAATAAAAAAATTTTCTGAGGAGCTGCTCCAGCAGCGACTATCCTCTGTGACCTCAAATTTTAGACTGGAGAGCTGGAGTAGGAGGAGCCCTAGCTGGAGGGGCCGGTCAACACTTTTTAATCTGAGGTGTTCTATCCTGTGTGGGCTCCGCCTACCCACTAGTAATGACTAGTGTGTCTCCCTTCCTTCATCTGCTGCTGAAAAGTGAAGCAAAAAATGTGGTCAATTCTGTACTAATATCCCCCATCCTGGTATATATATGTCCCCAATCCAGGTAGCCATGGCCCCTCATCCCTATCCTGGTATGTGTGGCTCCCTCAGAGTATAATGCAGTCCCCTACACGCACAGTATAATGCAGCCCCCTACACGCACAGTATAATGCAGCCCCCCTACACACACAGTATAATGCAGCCCCCCTACACACACAGTATAATGCAGCCCCCCTACACACACAGTATAATGCAGCCCCCCTACACACACAGTATAATGCAGCCCCCCTACACACACAGTATAATGCAGCCCCCTACACACACAGTATAATGCAGCCCCCTATAAGTATAATGCAGCCCCCTACAAAGTAAAATGCAGCCCCCTACAAACACACACACGTATATTTCAGCCTCCCACCACAACGCACACGCAATAACGTAGCCCCACAATCCAGCAGTATATTACACACTATAATAGAGCCCCACAGTCCAGCAGCATATTACACACTAAAATGCAGACACACACACACTACTTACCTCTCCTCATTCCCCCGCTGCTCCAGTCTCATTGGCTCCACTGCTGGCACAGTGTGGCGCACTATGAAGTGAGGTCATCGTGCGCCCGCTGAGTCAGAGCGGGAGTGATGGGAAAGGGAGCATCATCTGACGCCCCTTTCTCCATCACTGTTTTTAACTGTATCAGCATCTATGATGGGGGGGGGCGCCTGGCCCCATAGCAGCTTGGTCTGTTTGCCCCTAATGCCGGCCCTGCCTGCAGGGCGAATGAAGCATGTGGCCTGCGTGTTTGAGTACCCTGGTCTATATAGGGAGGTGTAGAGCTCAGGGTCTGCATCTATAATGTCGCTGTCATATTTCACTCAGTCCTCGGTACCAATCCAGCATGTCTGCAATGACCAGCACCAAAGTGGCTGTGGTTATATCAAGTCACACCAGCACTTGTAATACTTACACAAGTCATTTACAATGGTTTGGCGTCAGCTGCCCTTTAGTAAAACTCTGCAAACTCGGAAAGCCAAGCTATTGGATTCAACTATTCATTCTCATGAGTTATTGGACTGGGGACTGTAGGTTTATCCATTACTTCTTGTGCTGATGAATAGGCTGTCACTACAGAAGTCTGTCCTGAAGCAACATGGACTCTTTAGTAACCCCATCAAAGGGGATACTAAAATATAATGCACCTTATAAGTTATGGTTGAGTGTCACATCAACTCCTGCTCTCGGCTCAGAAGATGTGACGTCTCAATATGAGAAATAGATTCCAAGCACATCCATCCAATTCTCCCACTGCAAGAGGCAGCCAAAACCTCTGAAAACAGTGTGCGACAAAGAGGCACCAAGCGTTAATGTGGACACACACCATAGATAAGTGTTGTTGACAGCTATTCTTCTTGACCACCATACACATGCATGCTCAGCTGAGCAGAGTGTGCATGTTTGCACTATGAGTGAGAGGAATAAGTCGTAGTCAGACATTAGATGGTGGGTTGGGAAATGGTCCACCTAATGTGTATGACCTCAATTAAACAAGGGAAACCAGCCTGATATGAACAAACAAAAGCAATTCATAGCATATAGAAAATACCTCTTAATTTCTGCCTGTTGGTGGTGTGTGGCAGACAACTGCTTGCTTTGCTCTGGAATCCTTTGCTCCTCATAATTCTTTAATTTCTCCTTCAGTATTGCAATCTAAAAATAAAACATGGGAACACGATCCATTAAAAATCCATTTAATTTTAAAAGGATTGTCCAGTATGAGACAGTGCCAGGAAACCGTGCCACTGCCATTCATCAACACAAAGAGAAACAAGCAGTCAAGAGGTCGAAAATATAAAGAAAGTAGAAAACACTTTATTAATGTAACAAGATAAAAGTATAGCACAGCGAAACAATACTGCATGTGCCCAAGAACAGATACAATAAGCAAGGGAAGCCGCGTGTGGTGAACAAAATACAATAGTAGCTCATGCTACTTATAGCAGATAGTATATAGCATAATTACAATGCATAAATGCCCATATAAAAATGGATACATATATATACAACAGTAAGTAGGTGTGCATACAGTAATAGAATTAATGGTGATGTAATACATACGGCCCCCTGAAGAAGGAAGGAAGGAACCTTCCGAAACGCGCGTTGGGGTGGCAGGGGCAGCCGGTGTGGTGTTACACTGTGACCGTTTTGGTATGTATTACATCACCATTAATTCTATTACTGTATGCACACCTACTTACTGTTGTATATATATGTATCCATTTTTATATGGGCATTTATGCATTGTAATTATGCTATATACTATCTGCTATAAGTAGCATGAGCTACTATTGTATTTTGTTCACCACACGCGGCTTCCCTTGCTTATTGTATCTGTTCTTGGGCACATGCAGTATTGTTTCGCTGTGCTATACTTTTATCTTGTTACATTAATAAAGTGTTTTCTACTTTCTTTATATTTTCGACCTCTTGACTGCTTGTTTCTCTTTGTGTTGTTCTACTATGTATGCAGTTGGTCCATCTAGTCCGATATATATTCAGTTCACTAACTTTTGACACTATGTCAGTATAAGCCCCATGCTATGATATATTTAGTAACTGAAATGTTGATCTATCATTTTATTCACTGCCATTCATCAGTTTACTGAACAACATTGAGCTGCAATACCAGGAACAAACAATGGACAGGAGTGGCACTGTTACAGGACTGCTACCGTTTCTCCCTTCAGTATGCTACAGTACTGGAGGGAAAACAACCTTTTAAATAATCCTATATTAACCTGTTGCTTTCTTTGCCTGCATACATAAGAGCTGTAGCCAGTGAGTTGTGGGGAGACATGAACAGGTCGTCTCATCTCAGACATCTTTTCATCATGTCTTCAGGAGCGCACTGCTCCTCTGCCTCCCAGCTTCCTGCCTGCTGGGTGGAGGGGCACCCTAAAGACTGACAGTTCAGGCTGGCGGCATGGCAGGACCACTAGCCGAAGTGCAGTGACACCAATGCTGGCCAGCTTCAGAGCACAGCCTGCAAGCTCTACAGTCAAGAGCATGTAAGAGCACGCTCCTTGCCCAGGAAGCCAGCCACCATTCATAGATTGCAACTGTGCAAAGCAACCTAGACAAATAGCACAACTGTAATATTAATGATTCTTCTACTATTCAAACTGGAGATTTTTATTGGAAGATAATTTATAAACGTGCTTATTTTTACCAACTCTTTGCAAATTTACTCATATACTGCAGTATTATGAAAAAAACGCTATAATATGAGCGTCACCAGAGTGATTAGCCTGTAGACCTGAACCCAGCTCCTTTCACCCCACCGCAGGCGCTGCTCATTTCCCCTGCAGTGTCCGCTACCGGCATATATACAATTACAAGCAGAGACTGAAATGAATTACTACCTAGTATTAACCTAATCTCAGGAAAAACTATTAAAAAGTATTGTAAAATATAAGAAAATATACATTCACATAGAACCCAGTCATTAAACTTTTACATTGCACCCTGGTCATTACACAAGCCCCAATGGGATGGTACCTCTTTCTTTTGCTGCTCACAGATCTTGACGTATTGACTAATGTGACTGTCCAGGCTAACCACGTTCCTCTTCACCTGTTAAAAGGAGCAAAACCCAAACTTTTTATCTTCAATAAATCATCCATTTTTCATTAATATGAAAAGTATTAGGTTATAGTCAGAGATGGTCACATCTGCAGCAGGCTATAGGGAGAGGTAAGTGAAGCTGGATAATAACATTTATAATATATATATATATATATATATATATATATATATATATATATATATATATATATATATATATTTAAAAATTCCTTTACATACAATAAAGCCATCTTTTTTAATCCTTCAATGCATATAAGACAACAAAATGTTGCATATATTCTGTTAAAGAAATCTATGGTTTTGTGCTTTCAGCTCCTATGCAGACCCACGCGTCTCCATGATTTCACACTACCTCTTCCACCGTTCGTCTAGCTTTAGGTAACGTACAATCGATACAGATGGATGTGAGCGTGACTGGGTTCAGTCTATACAGGGTTTGCAGTCTATGGAGAGACATCTGCAAGGGCACTCTACACCCAAAGAGACAGACTATGCTTCATTTTCAAAATGTTATATGCACAGTAGCAAAAAAACAAACAAAACCTGGCTGGGCATAGCCTTTAAATTGGATTGGATTGTGGTAGTCAATTTGTAAATAATCACAAGATGGAACATAAAATGTGAAGAAAACAGTTTGCAGCAATTAATGAAGTACAAAAAAGGCGAGGGCTGTCCCTTACGGCAGATTTGATGTCCTTGGCTCGGTTTGCATACTTCAGAGTATTGTACGTATCATCATATGACAGCGAGGAAGGGCTGACCGCAGCGATCATGATGGTGTGGCAGTTTCCTCCCAGTGAATCCTTTAGGAGCCGGGTAAGCTTACTATTTCGGTAAGGTATATGTTGCTTCTTTGTCTATAGGGCACATAAAGCATGGTCCGCCATTAGTCAATCATTGGTAGAGTTGGAAAATGTGCACATTGCTGTGATCGGTGCATTGTAAAACAAAGGAAATGAGGATAAGATAACACGGTGATGCCCACAGGCTAGGGCCGTCACACTAACATTAAGGGGGACCCTGAATGTTCGGAGAAACATAAGCATTGGCAATCATATGACCCGATCAGTGAGCGCTGCAGAGGTTGGACGCCCAACCAAGTAATGGAGCAGCCGCAGCATGGCTTATTAAAGTGCAAAGAGCGACGGCAATACGACATTCCTTTACAACATGGGAATAACCCTTTATACAAATCTGCAAAGCTAGGGATCTTGGATCAACAGATGTTAAACAGTCCAATGTATTTATTAGGGGGTCGCTTCCCCCACCTCCTCCCCGGACTCACTGATGCGGATATATCTATTTTTTTGCACCTGATAGGTTTAAAAGAAAAAAAAAAATTCACATGCCTTTTGTGAACCCGATATATGTCGGAGAAATGTTGCAGTAAATGGGAATGCAGCTTTCTAAAACACTTTGGCTTCATTTAGATACCTGTGAGACATCTGGGTCCTGTGGTTTTCGCGGATGGAACACATTCCCATTACTGTCTATGGTGCTATTCCCATAGCTGTGTTGTTTTTTGGGTCGCCCATACAAGTCTGTCTCTGACCGTACACAGATGGAGTCCGTTGCAGTCAGTGCGCTGTCCGTAACTAACAATATAACGTATGGGAGAAGCTATGAATTTATTTATTAGTTTCTATGTGAAAATCACTGAAGGTAAAAACTGAAAAGCTGACCAAATACTGCTAAAATCATGGATGTCTGAAAATCTGTCAGTATAATCCACAGCCCTGAAGTGTTTCTATATATTCACGTTCCTCTTTGAAAGATAATGTCATCCATACCTTCTTTTATGCTACGTGTTGCTCCCTGACCAAACACCACAGTATTGAATTAAGATGCAAATGAGGCTTTTGTGCTTTGGGCGTGCCAAAGCACTTCAGAGGCACCGCCTTCCTGGCTTTACTTGCCCAACCCCACTTTCTTCTATGGAGCTGACAGCTCACTGGTTAGTGGTTCTTTCCATTGAAGCTTTAAAGTAACGTGAATTCACAATTGCAATAGTTGGGACATGCGCTAGATCAGATCACTGCGTCAGAATCTAGTTTACAAGCGGTAGGCAGTTTTTTCATCATTATTTATGATTTTTTTTTTAGGTTGTTGGACTTGGCCAGCTTCAGTACCACTACTCTGATGATAATAAGGCACAGTTGCCTTTACTTGCCTCATCAGCAAACACTCAGCTTGGGCCATCGGTACAAACATTCTGTCAATTAGAAGCGTACTGCCCAGCAACGAGGAAACCTGGAGGCAGGGGAGCGGGGACTCCAGAAGATAGACAATGAGACATCCCTTAAGGAATCTGTGCAGCAGAGCTAGGTCCAGAAATATTTGGACAGTGACACAAGTTTTGGCATTTTAGCGGTGTACCAAAACATATTCAAGAAACAGTTATATAAGCAATATGGACTTAAAGTGAAGACTCTCCGCTTTAATTTGAGGGTCCTCACATCCTAATTTAAGTAAGTATTTAGGCATTACAGCTCTTTAACATGTAGCTGATTCTTTTTTAAAAGGACCAAAAGGTAATAGGCAATTATCTCAAAAGCTTTCTAATGGACTGCATGGGCTATTCCCTCATTAATCCATCATCAATTAAGCATGTAAAAAGTCTGCAGCTGATTCTAGGTGTGGCATTTGCATTTAGAAGCTGTTGCTGAAACCTCACAACATGAGGTCAAAGGAACTCAATGGAAGAGAAACCGACCATCATTAAGAGGAAAAAAGGTCACAGCAGGTGTGGGAGCACCCTGACAAGCACCCTTATCAAGGAACTTGCTATATACCTGTCCCTACTGGGATCTCCACGTGGCATTTGAAACTCTTTTACTTATATAGAGCGACTTTGTGATCAAGGCCCGAGAGGGCAGAAACGTTAGTCACTTCTTTGCATATGCCTCCACTTTGTCCGCCACTTGTGTTGAACAATCATTATTTGCATGAAAACTCTTGAGTGTATAATGAAACAATTCTTCTACTATAGATTCAACCAAATACAGCAAGGCTGATTGTCCATCTGTGCTGTGAAGAGTCGTCTAATGACCCCAAAAAATATTTTGAAAGCAAGCCAGGAGTTTAAGGCAAAGAAGTTGAATATTCTGCAATAGCAGAGTCATCACTAGATCTCAACCACATAGAGCATGCATTTCACATGCTTTAGACAAAACAAAGTAAACCTGTCAGCAGGATTTTGCTAAGTAAACTACAGACAGTGTCAGGTTGGCAGTGTCAAACTGATTAAAATGTTACCTGGGGTTAAGAAACCAGTTTTGTGGTTCTTGTGTCAGTGTTAGAAGTTTTCAGGTAATGATATGCACATGCTTCAGGGTGGGACTCTACGCAGAGTTCCTCATCATAGAGACAAACTACATATCCTTCGGAGCGGCCTGTGGGCAGGTCTTTACTTGGTTTCTCTGACTTCGAGCAGGAAGATAAGATCTGCCTACAATGCTGCCCCGGAGCACGGGAATATCATTAACTGAAAACACTGATTATACAAGAACCACAAGACCGATTTCTTCACCCTAGGTATCATTTTAGTAAGTTTAACACTGCCAATCTGACAGTGTCTGTAGTTTACTTAGCAAAATCCTGCTGACAGGTTCCCTTTAAGGCAGAAAAACCCATAAAACAAAAACTGAAGTCAGCTGCGGAAAGGCAGCAAAGCATCACAAAGAAGGAAACTCCGTGTTCAGTGACTTTCATGGCTTCCAGATGTCACGCAGTAACTACCTGCAAAAAGATTCTCTACAAAGTGTTAAAAATTAAAATTGTGTTTATGGTAAAGTTAATTTGTTCAATCACTTTTAATTAAACCTGAAAGTCTAGATTTCAAATTGTATCTTATTTGTTCTATTTTAAAATAAAACAAAGTGACATGCAGAGCCCAGATAATGAAGATTTAGTCACGGTCCAGTCATTTCTGTAACCTAACTGTATGCCCCTGCTGCAGGCTCACACTTTCTACACCAACACCACTGAAATTCTGTCTTCATATTACAGAAACATTCTGCAGAACTTTATAGCTCAGATTGTTGATGGTAAAGTGATTGCAGATCTCTATGTATGTGCAGAAAATAAAGGACAGGTGTTACCTCACTTGAACCTTAAGCACAAACATGTAGGGTGTGAATTCAGGCAATCAGGGAGAAGTTATAGTTTCCTTGACAACTAAACTTTCCTTACAACTATAAAAGTATGGAAAGATCTGCATTTTTCTGCCATGAATATGGAGAGTAGACAAACAATGGGATTGTAACTGTAATGGAGATTTTTGGAGGAGTTTCTCATCATAAATCTCAACCACAATTTGCTCACAGTTTTAACACTGCTGAGAATCTCAATGACTGCTCTACAACGTCACCACCGAAGAAATGAGGAACTGTACACTTCTCATTTAAGTCAATGGGATGTAATGCATATCATTCTCTCATGCTCCTCAAAGCGATTACCAGCTCAGGAAAAGGTTCAGAATGTACAGTAGAATGTGACCTAATTTTTCAGATGATCTTCTAAAAATTGGTTTAAAACAACAGCTTTAACCCCTTTGCGCCGCAGCCTTTTTAGTTTTTGTGTTTCTGATTTTTGCTCCCCTTAATCCCAGAGCTATAATTTTTTAGATTTTTCCGTCAATATGGCCATTGAGGGCTTGATTTTTGCGGGACAAGTTGTACTTTTGAACAACACCATTGGCTTTACCATATCGTGAATTCAAAAAATGGGAAAAAAAATTCCAAGTGCGGTGAAATTGGAAACAAAATGCAATTCTACAATTTTTGGGGGGATTTTTTTTTACCATGTTCACCAAATGCTAAAACTGACCTGCCACTATGATTCTCCATGTCATTACGAGATCATAGACATCAAACATGTTAAAAATAAAAAAAAAAATTGCGTCATTTCCCGAAACCTGTAACGTCTCCATGTTTCGTGATCTCTGGTTGGGTGAGGTGCTTACTTTTGCGTAAGCCCTCACCCACCCTCCCTCCTAGTCTTGCTGTACGTATTTGTTTCTATGAATATCACAGCTAGCGTAGAGTTACCGTGTGTGCGCATTCAAATGGTCCCTCGCACGTGCACAGTATGCTTTGCCCAACTGTGGGCAAAGTCGAAAAAACAGTACTGCGCATGCGCCGGCATACGCCATGGCGTTCTATGGCCCGGAAGTATACTTATATCTAATATATTTGATCTGAGATGGTTCATCTAACATTTTATGCAGTACAATTTTCAGGTTCATATTTTTCATCATTTACACTGTGCGGTGTGTGTTTTTTCATTATTTCTCCATCATTTATTTATTTTTCAGTTTTTATTTTTCAAGTCAATATTTTTTTCTTTTTCCTTTTATATTTTTTCTTTATGATGTTATTTTTATTTTTCACCCTTACATACATGTGCACTTATAATTTTACAGTATCAACTTGCCCAAATAGTCTGAATTATAACCACTGTTATCTTCTTATTCTTTTTCACAATTTATTTGATTTTGCAATGATTGTTACTTTTGCATTTAGCCTTCAATCTAGAACCCCTTTTGCAGCCTAACATCCTGTTCTATCCTTATGATTATGACCTCTTTACAATCTCAAAAACTTGATTCCAGTTCACTCAGTTGCTCCATGCTCATCCACTTGGGGCTTAGACACCGGCCTCGCCCTGGCCTCCCATCAAGGACAATAGAAAAAATTGGAGTCCGGCTCAACAGAACTGTAATTTTCTTTTCTTTTTATTTGTCAAAAGAAAATAAAGTGCGTACAAAAAAAAAATTTCATTGTCGACATGACCCAGTCGACGCGTTTCGACTGCACTAAGCAGTCTTACTCATGACTCTTTACAATCTGATCTCCTCTGGCTCCTGGGACCTGCGCATGCGCTGTTTTCATCCACGGTTCCCTATGCGTTGCGCGGGTTCTGGCAACCAGAGCAGGCGCATTGGGACTATGTGGGAAGAGACATCTGCCCTCACCGCACTTGCGCTTACCCTGTGCAACTTCCGGTTCCCGTCTCTGGCTGCCGGCACACACTGACCACCAATGATGAAGGTATTTAAAGCGTTTGACTATCTGCTCTACTTCCCCTGACAAAGCAGTCCCGGCGATACGCGTGTGGTACTTGTCTCCTCTCCTCCCTCTGCCCCTTATCCTCTTGCCATCCGCCACGGACGGATCTCAGGCGGTCCCCTGCTTTCTATCTTTGCAGGGTTCCTGGCCAGCCCGGCTGGGGGGTCGTTGTAGCACCTTATCAGATTCTCCATGTGCACCTTGAGCTTGCTCTGTGACCTACTTGGCAGTAACTGCATATACCGTATTATTGAGTTCTGTAGCCTGTATCATCTAATGTGCTGCCTAGCTCATGGTATTATGTGACATTGGTTTATATATACTTAAGGAATAAGCTATTTTGTGTATTATATATCAATATTTGGAATTTTTCTGGCAGTGCGTTTTGCTGCGTATTGTTGTTACATTTGATGTATCAAGAGCAAATTCCTTCTTAACCTGTTAACGGTCACTCTGTGGTATAATTATCACGTGTGTGTTGGGGGGGACGTACACAATTGGCTTTCATTATGTTTTAACTTGTGTTGTCAATAAAGTTTTCCTTTTTATATATATTATTAGTAGTTTGCATACCCTAGAGTGGCTCTTTTTCTCTCTTGCATCCCTTTTTTATGTAGTCACATTGCCTGCTGTTTAGTACGTTTCATGACCTCCAAAAGACGCCTCTTTAATGAAGTCAAGGCTCATCAAAGATTCTTCCCTGTGAGTGTCATTTTGTGTATGAGTTGCTGGCAAACACATGAGAAACAAACAAGAAAAAAAAAAGCCTAATAAAAAAAGCGTAATCCTTAAATCTATGATCTGTACATACATGTAGAGCCCATGCCCTATTCAGAGCAGAAAAGAAAAGGAAGAAAAGCAGCAGCCATATGTTATACTTGTTATGCCAGAAAATATCTGGCACAACAACTGACAGACTCAAGTTATGCAAACCTAGAAATAAAGCTTAGAAAAGTGGGCCAATGAAAGCATTTCACTTTCAAAATTGTTGTAATATAGTATTACATAGCAATAAGGACCATGCCTTCCAGACAATAATGTCATGGTAGTTCATAGTTTTACTAAATCCCTCTGACATCCCACGTGTGTTTCATCAATGCACAACATGTTACAATCCACCCACTTCTCAAGAACCATGCTGGACGGTATCCTCTCTCCAGGCACCCAATAATCCCGAAGACAGAATGCACTATATGGAAACTACATATTACACGAGTCTACCAGGCATCAGGACGCAGCACTGCTGGGGTACGTGCATACAGTATCTTCACCAATTTTTCTTTTGCACATTTACAGTGGATTTTACCCACTGCATAAAGGTTCATCCTTGGCACCCACACTGGTTAAGGGTAGGCTCACGAGCGCACATTTCCAGTCTGGATGTTGTACGTGAAAACACAGACCGTACACAGACCAATGTCATTCAATGGGACAGTGCAGATGAGCGGTATTGTTTTTACTGATCGAATCTGCGTGTGAAAAATAATCACAGCAGTTGTTTTTTTGCAAAAATTGTATGAGACTTGGCCATTCAAGTCTACGGGTGCGCAAAAAATCTAATTCCATAATTGCCGCTATGGGCTTAACAAATTAGCTTTACCCTTCACAAGAAAACGGTGTGCTGTTCCTGCTTTTTGACTACTGCATTTAAGGTTTGGTATTTGCCTTTGGGAGCGATCCTGCACCCGTACTCAGCTTTTTTGTTTATTGTGCTGCTCTAAGTTTATTTTTGATACATAATTCCATATGAAGCCACCATTTAGCAGGTGTTTAACACACTGCAACTCAGCAGGAAACTGGAAATGGTCTAGTAAATGACTAATAGCTGCTGATGTAAAAAACGGATAAGGACTGCACACGAGTAATAAGTGAGAAAAAAAATCTTTGTTTATTAGCTGAACCTGTCTCAATGGTGGAGAAGTGATACATGCTACTCACTGCCTCTAACATCGGGATCCACATCAAGTACCAACTTATGGAAAGGTGACAAGTGTTACATGCGTACAAAGCATTGCGATGTCTGCATTAAGTTTGATATAGGAAAGATGTGTATCTTCGTACCGTGTTAGCCAGTAGATAGAAAAATATTTAGACTTGAGAGTCCTCAGTGGTTGATACCTTTTAATGGCTAACTGAAAAGATGGTAACAAATTGCAAGCTTTCGAGACTACGCAGGTCTCTTCATCAGGCAAAGACTAAAACAAAAACTGAAGAATCACATATATATATATACACAAGAGGACACAGGAATAGTGCAATAGGTAAGACAAGTGACGTGAAGCAGAACTGTCATTATGGCAGAGGAATGAACATAAATATTGGAACAGATCATAGATAAGGAGAGAGTTTTATTACCCTCTGATTGGGGTCTGGTGTTGTGTTTTGATGCCCCTAGAAGGTCAGAGACGCAGATTCCTTAATTGATATAGAATGACATGAATCCATGTGACACGTTCATTCCAGCACTAAGAGTGTCAAAGGTCATCATAAGTTTGTATTCCCAAACCTTTCTATCTTTCTCAGATTTGAAGTTAGATTTTAATACCAGTAATTCCATATCCATTATGCTATGACCGGGCATACAAAAGTGTTTTGCCACAGGTAAATCCATTCTTTTTTCTCTTATCGTGTGGCGATGAGAATTCATCCTTGTTCTCAGTTTTTGCCCGGTCTCCCCCACATACAGACCCCCAGTTGGACATTTAGTACATATAATTAGGTACACCACATTAGATGTGATGCAGCTGAAAGTACCTGGGATCTTGTAGTCCTGATGGGAGTTGGGTATCTTTATCTTGTCCGTGATCATTATAGATGCACATGTTTTACACTTCTTCTGTTTGCAAGGAAAGGTTCCTGCAGCTGTTGGGGAGGACAGGGAGCTTCTGACAATGATGCTTCTTAGATTTGGGGGCTGCCTAAAACATAGTAGTGGGGGGTCTGGAAATATGGATTGTAATCGGGCATCTTTTTGTAGTAAAGGTTGTAGTTTCCGTGCAGCTCCCTTAGCATCTCCAGATTTGGATTGTAGGTGACCACTAGAGGCACCCGGTTATTTTCTTCTTTAGTTTTGTAATGTAGCAGGTGATTCCTTGATATTCTGGTGGCTCTTGTAATTTGGTTTTCAATTGTTCTTGGATGGTAGCCCTGGTTAAAAAAAAGTCTTTCTGAGGCGACCAAGGTGTTCATCTCTATCCATGGGGTTGGAACATATACGGTTGTATCTGATGGCTTGGCTGTAGACTATAGAGTTTTTTATGTGTTTTGGATGGAAACTGTCCCATTTAAGGTATGTTGGACGGTCGATTGGCTTCTGATACAGGGATGTCTCTATTTCATTGTTCTTTAGCTTAATGGTGGTGTCTAAAAAGTTAATTTCAGTGCTGGAGTAGTTGAGTGTTAAGTTGATGGTTGGATGAAATTGGTTGAACTGTTCATGGAACGTCTTTAGCTGTTGTTCAGACTCCGTCCAGATGATTAAAATGTCATCAATGTAGCGGTAGTAGGCCCCAGGCCTGATGGGACATGAGGACAAAAAGTCGCTTTCAAGCTTGACCTTCTAGGGGCATCAAAACACAACACCAGACCCCAATCAGAGGGTAATAAAACTCTCCTTATCTATGATCTGTTCCAATATTTATGTTCATTCCTCTGCCATAATGACAGTTCTGCTTCACGTCACTTGTCTTACCTATTGCACTATTCCTGTGTCCTCTTGTGTATATATATATATATATATATATATTATTTTATATGTGATTCTTCAGTTTTTGTTTTAGTCTTTGCCTGATGAAGAGACCTGAGTAGTCTCGAAAGCTTGCAATTTGTTACCATCTTTTCAGTTAGCCATTAAAAGGTATCAACCACTGAGGACTCTCAAGTCTAAATATTTTTGCATTAAGTTTGAGCATTTTTAAAGTTTTTTTTTTTCCTTCAAATGCAGAACATTCTAGGAATGACATCTTTACTTCAAAAATGCATTGTTTAAGTGTTACAAGATAAACAGCAAAAATTACAAACTTCACCTTCTCTCCCCCAGCTCCTAAAGCATAAAAATGCAACAAAACAAAAAATAAATACTGCAAATAAAAACACACAAATCAAAAAACTGTGTGTAGGTCAGGTCACAGGACCGGAGGTCAGACAAAATATGGATGAGATAGAAGCAAAGTGGACTATTTATTATTTCTTAAAAGAACTGACAGTTTCCGACTATGTACACACACACCAAAGTGAAATGGGAATATGCAAAAGTCAACTTGTTCATGCATTTCCAGGAGTAGTAACAGAGGAACGTCACAATGTTGTATGTTTGTACTAGAACAGACGCCAAGAGAGCTGACGGGGGCCCTTTAATCACGATTTTGTGCAGTGCTCCACAGATGTGAGCAGCACGGGAAATGACAACTCGGCCATACTGGATTTATTAGATCACATAAACAAGTTTGGGGCTTTTATACTCAATTCATCACTTATTTAAATTACAGGCAACACAGAAACACAAAAGAACAAAAAAAAACATTCTAAGGGAAAATCTCTGACACTTTGTTTAGTTTTGCATTGTAATGCTTGTGGCTGGAATAAGGCAGCACTACAGCAGATGTGCTCTACTGCTGCACTACTGAGACAAGCCAGGATTTTCAGAGGTCAGAGATTTCTCACATACACAAAAAAAAAAATTAAAAAAAATGTGTCATCAGTAAGGCGCTCAGACTTAAATTGCAAAGTGACCTCTGGTTCGCTCCAGCAAACATTGGAGCGATCGAGTGGGTCACAACCTTCCGGAGTCGATGGGAGCGGTGCAGACAGAATGTGGAGACGGTGGCAGGTAAGGGCAGGGATCTTCGATTAGAAGCACCACTCCAGCCCTGCAATTACATGTTACAATCCGTGTGCTTCAATCACGGACAGCACGCGGATTGTACATCGAAGCCATCTGGGTGCTGTCAGTGATTTTCACAAACCCATAGACTTGTGTGGATGATTTGACATCAAGTTAACAAAAACAGACATGTCCCCATGATTTTCTGGCGAATATGGGGTCCGCAAAAAGCACAGGCATGTGAAAAGCTCCATAGATTATGATGGGTACGTGTTCGATCAGTGAAAAACACAGAAAGGCTATGTATATGAAAAGATGTCTAAATGAGGCCTTAGGCCTCTTTCACACATCAGTTTTTTTGCCATCAGTCACAATCCATCGTTTTTTTGAAGAAAAAAACAAAAAACAAAAATCGGATCTTGCAATTGATGCTGCAGGATCCGATTTTTTACTCATAGACTTGCATAAGCGACGGATGGCCACACGTTTCATCCGTCGTCTGACGGATCCGTCAGAAATTCTTTGTCCGTCGGCCGGAGACAACGGACATTGGAATGTTTTTTGTGTACGTCGAAAAGTTGGACAGCGACGGATCCAACGCCATCCGTCGTTGGCTATAATGGAAGCCTATGGGGCACAAAATATCTCTCTAACTGTTTTGCTTTCTTCTGTTGCTGAAGACCACCTTGAGGTTTTACCCAGTGATACATCTCAGAAAATATCTTTCTCCAAAAAACAACAAAATGCAATACACTCCACATTAAATTTCACCCCCCGCTCAAAGTGACTTTACTGTCTTTGGTTCGGCTAGACTTTTAAAGAGGAGAAACTTTATTCTTACATTTAATTCCTCCAATAATTGTTAAATGTGCACATATTTGTTCCACAGTGAATTACTCTAAGTGATGACATGGCCATATGGGCTTACTACACCCACAAAAACATTAAAACAAGCAATGTTAAGAAAACACAAGAACTTGGGCTGGCACACCTAATGGTAAGAGTAATATGTATGTGTGTCTTAAAATAGTTAACATTTTTTGATCAAAAGAGCGTAAAAGGCATCGAACCTTGACCAGGTGTACCCATCAGGATGGTCGCCAACTCTAGTGTCTCACCTTGCTATGTGCCAGCAGGCCTCAAGTAGATGGGCCTATAATGAGAATAAAAAGTGGAGAGGGCTGACAGAAAGGTCAGACGGTTGTACCCTCATCTTGGAGGCATGTGCAAATACCAGGCTCGACCCCAAATCCAGAGATGGAAGGAACCGGCTGCAGCTTTCCTCAGGTGATGGTCCGGTGGAAGAACCGCCATGTATCAAATAAATGATAGAAAAAACAAAAAGTTGCATTCTCAGCCTGTTGCCATGTTTTAATCTTTACAAATTAAGGATGATTTTAAAGGCTGGCAAGTGTCAGTTTTTCTTCTTTTCCCATTTCCACAATATTTATTCAAAATTGAAGGCATAGTGAACCAGCATGGCTACCACAGCATCTTGCAGCAGCATGCTATTCCATCCGGTTTGCGTTTAGTTGGACCATCATTTATTTTTCAACAGGGCAATGACCCCAAACACACCTCCAGGCTGTGTAAGGTCTATTTGACCAAGAAGGAGAGTGATGGGGTGCTACGTCAGATGACCTGGCCTCCACAGTCACCAGACCTGAACCCAATCGAGATGGTTTGGGGTGAGCTGGACCGCTCACTGCTTCAATTTTGAATAATCCCCAACAATGTTACCAGCAAAGCACCCCCACACCATCACACCACCTCCTCCATGCTTCACGGTGGGAACTATGCATGTAGAGTCCATCCGTTCACCTTTTCTGCATGCAAAGCAGTAATCAAAGCAAAAGGTGGCTACTTTGAAGAACCTAGAATATAAGACATATTTTCAGTTGTTTCACACTTTTTTGTAAAGTGTAATGTATAATTCCACATGTGTTAATTCATAGTTTTGATGCCTTCAGTGTGATTCTACAATTTTCATAGTCATGAAAATACAGAAGAATCTTTGAATGAGAAGGTGTGTCCAAACTTTTGGTCTGTACTGTATATAGTGATGCTGAAAACAGCCTCTGATCCTCTTTGTAGTGCTAGTATTACCAGACAGGCATTGAAGGGCGACAAGTAAAGCGGTTTGCTGAGATAGAACAATAAAAAAGGAGTGGGACGGGTAATGACAGTTCTGGAGACGTTTACTGACAGACGAAAGGAAGGGAACGGACACTGAGTGGAAGTAACTACATTCTGTGACTCCAAGTCTATGTTCCGGTCTCCCTCCGGATTCACACAACCTGTCCCTGAACAGTGCCAAGGTGTCATGGGTTCTTAGTGGCCACGGAAACCCCATTCTGCTTGATAACTTTGGATCCAATGTTATAAGGAATTCTGTGAGCAAAACATCTTGAAATGTTAGAGAGTAATCTTCTAAAAGGGGTACACAGAGGAATCAATGTTTCAGTGCAAGGAAAGCACAGTCAATGTCTTCACTGCGCCATCACATTCTGGTCGGATAGGAAGAGGATGGAGGACTTTGTGTTGTGAATAGGCTGGAAATGAGTTCTGAGCAGAAGCTCCCTCTGGTGGTTACAAACGGTACTGGACTGTCCAGTGAAGATTGTGAGGATTGGGAATCAGGTGTTACTGACTGGTCTTATATAAGGGAGTCGCCTTCCCATCAGGGTTGCCGGTGATCAATTGTTCTGGTCTCAATCCTTGATTCCTGTTTCCTTGGTAGCCTGCTGTGTCGTGTCTGAATCTCCTGCTAACAGATAAGACATTTTCTTTTTGTTTTTGTGCTTGATTTTTGCATTTTGTCCTGCACTTCTGTGGGGGCCTTCAGGGTCCCCTCTGGGGGCTTTTGCCCTCTCAGTTCAGTTCAGCCACTGATGTTTGTACATTTGCTTTTTCCAGTTTTTTCAGTGGCTGCTGTTTTGATTTTGGTTACACCAGAGAACTAATTTAGGTGGTAGAGGTCGTGTGATCTCAGGTGTTTTTGAAATTAGTAGAGTTGGTGCTTTTCAGGGTTTTTTGGGATTGCAGTAAGTGCCCTTCCTATTCTTTTCTATTTAGTAAGTTTGGGCCCCAACGTTTGCTCATACTATTTTCTGTCTGTGTCAGTATTTCTTCTTGTCTAACCGCCATTACATGTTTGGGGGCTTTCTATGTTCTTTGGGGATCTGCTCCAGGGCAGATAGCTTTCCTCTTTCTATCTTTAGGTGTAGTTAGTTTCTCAGGCTGTGACGAGGCGTCTAGGACCAACGTAGGAACGCTCCACGGCTGCCTCTAGTTGTGGTGGTTAGTCAGGGTACTGCAATCTCATAGTTTCCAACTGCTCTGGTGTATTTCCTTTTTTGCCTGCTCTCCTCAGCTACCAAATCATAACAACTTTGCCTACTATGCTGATGGCTAGAGTCCAGGGTTAACATGGAAAGCATACCTAAAGTCCCAGCCCATCAAAGCCCTACTGCAGCATTAATTCATCCACTTTGGTGGAGAGTAAGAGTTACAGGGCAAACAAGGAACTACTTAGTACACCTCTCTGAGAAATCCCATGGCTACCCAACTTATCCAAATTGCAGGGTGGCTCAGCCAATGAGCGGTGCCGCGCGGCTTTGGCGGGGGATTTGAGGGTATATGCACACGTTGCAGATTTGAGTGCTGAATTTTCCGCACAAAAACAGGACCTCTTGGCAGAAAACGCAGATGTTTTTTTGATGCGTGTTTTCATGCGGATTTGTATACATTTTTGTAAGCTAAATAAAGATATGTTATTTAACAAAAAAAAGGTTTGTGACGTCATTTCTTGTCCAACCTCCTCTTTTACATTTGTCCAACCCATGCTCCATTACACACACAGATAGACAGATAGATAATAGACAGATAATAGATAAATAGATGATAGATAGAGAGAGATAGAAGATAGACAGATAGAAAATAGATAGATATTACATAGATAATAGATAGAATGGTACATGGTTAAAGACACACACGCACACACACACACACAAAATCTTCACGCAATAGCGTTAATTTAAAAAAAAAAAAAAAATTGGAAAAAAAATGGCGTGGGCTCCCGAGCAATTTTCTGCGCCAGAGGGGGAAAGCCAACGGCTCAGGCCAATATTTCTAGCCTGGGAAGGGGGTTAATACCCATGGAGCTAACCAGGCTATGAATATCAGCCTGCAGCTAGCCTTTACTGGCTATTAAAATAGGGGGATCCCCGCAAAAAATGACGTGTGGTCCCCCAGAAATTTATAGCCAGAAAGGCTACGCAGACAGCTGCGGGCTGATATTCATAGCCTAGGAAGGGATATTGGTGCACCCCCTGGCTGAAAATACGAGCACCCAGCCGCCCCAGAATTGGCGCATCCAATTAATAACGAATGTCCCACGACGGTCTCCCCTATAGAACAGTGACATCAGGTGATGCCAATGCTCTGAAGGGCCACCCAGTGATGCACTGACAGGAGACAATGGCTCCTGCAGTGCATCACTGAGGTTACACAAGTTAATTCTCTCACTTTATGGCAATGCTGCATGGGAATTTTCTCACCCAGCATTGCCAGTGAGAGAATGAACGGAAGTGACATCATTCTCTCCCGGCGTCTGAGCGATACACACAGTGGAGGATTACCTCCGCTGTCAGTGTATCGCAGGAGCGGTGTAGAGCGCTGACATCACCCGATGTCAGTGTTCTACACTGGAGATCGTCGTGGGATACGCGTTATTATCTGGACTACGGTGGAAAGGTGATTTATAAGTTGCTTTATTATTTTATCTTTATTACAGGAGACGATGGCATCAGGGATTAGGTGAGTATATACTCTATGTTATGTGTTGTACGTTATATGTATGTTCTGTATGTTATGTGTTATACGTATATTCTGTATGTTATGTGTTATACGTATGTTCTGAATGTTATGTGTTGTATGTTATATGTATGTTCTGTATGTTAAGTGTTGTATGTTATATGTATGTTCTGTATGTTAAGTGTTGTATGTTAATGTACGTTTTGTGTTGTATGCTATATGTATGTTCTGTGTTGTATGTTATATGTATGTTCTGTATGTTCTGTGTTGTATGTTATATGTATGTTCTGTGTTGTATGTTATGTGTTGTTGTATGTTACTGTATGTTGTATGTTATGTGTGTATGTTATATGTATGTTTTGTGTTGTATGTTATATGTATGTTTTGTGTTGTATGTTATATGTATGTTCTGTGTTGTATGTTATATGTATGTTCTGTGTTGTATGTTATATGTATGTTCTGTATGTTATGTGTTGTATGTTATATGTATGTTCTGTCTTATATGTATGTTCTGTATGTTATCTGTTATATGTTGTGTATGTAATGTATGGGGTTTTTTTTTACATTCAACACATTAGCCGGATGATGGGACTACTACTGTCCCATCATTGGCTAATGTGTCAGTCACTGTCAGTGTAGCGGGCATTGCCGGATGGGACTTGTAGTCCCATCGGACGATGCCTGCATATACACACACAGCCAGCAGAGCCCCGCAAACACTCACTCGCAGACCCCCACACAGCCCCGCACACACACACACACATACCAAAGCCGGCGGCACCGCTCAGCCAATGGCGGGGGATTTTAATCCCGCGCCGCTCATTGACTGAACCGCCCACCGGCTCTGCTAATGAGCAGTGCCGCACCACTTTGGCGGGGGATTTGAATCCCGCATCGCTCATTGGCTGAGCCGGCGGGCGGCTCAGCCAATGAGGGGTGCCGGCCCAGCTTTGGCGGGGATTTGAATCCCGTGCCACTCATTGGCTGAGCCGGCAGGTGGCTCAGCCAATGAGCGGTGCACGTGCGGCTTTGGCGGGGATTTGAACCCCACGCGGCTCAGCCAATGAGCGGTGCACGCGTGGCTTTGGCAGGGGATTTGAATCCTGCGCGGCACCGCTCATCGGCTCAGCCAATGAGCGGTGCACGCGCGGCTTTGGCGGGAGTTATGAATCCCGGACGCCATATCGGAATATCCATAACTTGGGTGTTCCAATATGGCAGTCAGCATACTTCCAGTTGCGGTGCATTGTGGAAGTGACACAAGCTCTGGAAGTGTGTGACAGAATTTATTGGTAATTATATATTAGATTAAGACACGCATATCAGGACATATCCTTTACTAAAGATATGATCATACACAGAATAGCCACTTCACACAGCTCGGGAGGGTCAATATCAGTATTATACAGTGCAATCTCGGATCTAGTTCTAGTTGAATATCCTATTTCCTGTAAAGCATGATGGGAGGGATCGCTAGGTCCTGTTGAGGATGAGCATTGGCAGGACATCCCACATACTATCCCAGCTATATGTTATACATCAGGTCTATAGGATGCCTACATTCCTTTTTGATACTGGGCTCAGAATACACCCAGTCCAGCAGACTTGCTACATATGCTTTGGTCCTGCCCCAACTTAGAATCCTTCTGGAAAAGCGTACTAGACATCACACAGTTTACTTAGAAGAAACAGATTCCACACCTTTGGTATGTAAACTGGGTTACATTGAAGACCTGAATATTGACGAGTATTGTAAAACTGCCATCTCTCCAATGTTGCACATTACTGGAAAATTAATAGCTCAATATTGGATATGTGATCAGCCTCCTACAATCCCTGAGTTCATAAATAAGATTTACTGGTTGCTCAACTTGGAAGAGGGCATTTATCTAAAGAGAAATGCAATAACTACATATAAAACACTTTGGGCCTCTTGGACTGACAGCTCAGGTTTTGCATCACGTGAACTGCGGAGCGAGCAGTTGGGTGTTTTTTAAATGCCTACTCCACATAACACTATACTGAGCGTGCTTTCTTACATGTTGGCATTACCTTCCTTTTGGTATGGCATAGGCAGTCGTCGGCGTACATTACAAGTTCCAAACTAAATAGACAACTAATCAAACAGGTCAGTCTCCTCTTTGCTGAACCATGAATTTGCTATCCATTTATGTATTTTGTTATGTTGTGTTGCACTTTGTTGGGGTGTGAGGGAGGTGGACGGGGATTGTATTTTCTGATGTTTGTTTTGTCTGTATAATATGAAAAAAACAACAACTTTTCTTCAATAGAAAAACAGTTGATTTAAAATTCCAGCCTACCCACCAGGACTCCTAGTATACCAGAATAAGAAGCACCAGGAGGGGATTGTCCAGAGAAAATGTTGCATCTGTTTTCTTTCTCTCCATTTTTTTATTGAAGTTGAACATTATTCAATATTCAGCTAACACTGTCAGACTTCACTACTGTCCTCCCAGGACCTTTCATACGCCAGTGCCAAATTTTAGACTTTCCTCAGCTCTGGTGTGGTGTCTGCTTATATTTTAACTGGAAGAGTAAAGACGACGGTGTTGCCTAAAAACACTGAGCCGACCACTCATTAAGAACTTTATTATAACAGTTTCCAGAGCAAATGCTGAAGCTGTGTAGACAGGTGTTACATATGCAAGTCTTAAAATGTTTTGCTCTAGAGTAAAATGTGCCACATTTATTAAGAGGTGCACAGATCTCAATCCATTTGGGACATCTTTGGCTGCCCTTCATTACAATCTCCATTAATTTCTGCTGTAATTATTAATAAGTGTGTCAGTCCAATGGCGGCCTTGCTCACTTCAAATTTACACATCCCACTTTTCTGAACATAATTGGGGGGGGGGGGAATGGAAGAGAAAAATAAAGAAAGCGCGAGAGACAGCGCGAGAGAGAGACAGCGCGAGAGACAGTGCGAGAGACAGCGCGAGAGACAGCCCAACAGCGAGAGAGAAAGAAAGAAAGAAAAAGAAAGGAGATCATTCAAGGCTCATCAACAAAGTAGTAGTTCCAGCTCCTACCATCACAAACTTTCCTACACCAGGAAGCCCCAGGAAGACTCCCAACACAAAGTACCCAAAGCCAGCCTGACCAAGCCATCAACCTACATGGCCTGACAAAAGGCGAAATCTGGAAGTCTGTACACAAAGTCAAAGAGGAATATGAACCCAGAAACTGACGATATACCAGAACCTACAGAGGGAGTACAAACTGGCCCCATATCTAGAGAAACTAGAAAACGCCAAAGAGCGACAGATCTTGAGCCGGTACAGACTGAGCGCCAACAGCCTACTCATCGAATCCGGGTGGCACCGACAGAAATACAAGCCCCGAGAGAGCAGACTGTCAGCAGTGCCCCAGGAGGCCGTGGAGGACGAGGCCCACTTCCTGCTGAGGTGCCCCAAATACTCCACAGTGAGGGACAGTCACATCAAGAGACTGGCTGATCTCCTCCCAGACTTCACCTCCATGGAGGTGGAAGAGAAACTGCCAATAATACTGGAGGAAGAGGAAAGTGCAGTGGCCATAGCAGCGGAATATGTCAATATGCATGGACTCCTATGCCCCACCCTGGACATGTCCCTATCCCCAGACTAAGAGGAGCCTGATTTGTCATGGACCTCTATATCCCACCCTGGACATGCACCTATCTTCTAAAAGGAGCCTGATATATCCTGGACCTCTCTATGCTTCCCTACCCAGTCCCCCTATTTTTACCATTTGCTTTGGCTGTGCTAACATGTACTTAGTTCTGCCAATAAAGCTCATTTTAATGGAGTTGAAAGAAAAAGAAAGAATAGAGAGAAGAGAGAAAAGAGAGAAGAAAGGGAGAGCGAGAGAAAGAAAGAGAAAGAGGGAGAGCGAGAAAGAAAGAGAAAGAGAGGAGAGAGAAAGGAGAAAGAAAGAGAAAAGAGAGAGAGAAGGAGAAAGAGAAAAAGAGAGAAAGAGAGAGAAAGAGAGAAGAGAAAGAGAGAAAGAGAGAGAGAGAGGAGAGAGAGAAAGAGAGAGAGAGAGAAGAGAGAGAGAGAAAGAGAAGAAGAGAGAGAGAGAGAAAGAGAGAGAGAGAGAGAAAGAGAAGGGAAAAGGAGAGAGGGGAAAGAAAAAGGGAAAAAGGAGAAAGGAAAAGAAGAGAGAAAAAAAAAAAAAGAGAGAGACCCACAAAGAGAAAGTCTGTTCACTCACCTTTGGATCTGCCAGAGCATTAATTACATTTCCAAGAGCCAACAAGGAACGGTTTATGTTTGTGCCTTCGCGTAGCCGCTCACCCTTCGCATTGGTGGCACTTGCCCGTTCTGAACCAGCCAGATCAATAAGACTCATTTTAGCAATTCGAACATTTTGATTAATACTAGCACTTTTGTCCCGCTGTCTTAAGTATATCTAAGGAAACAAAGACACACGATTATTCAGAACTTGAACTAACAATGGGGGAGATTTATCTTTGCACTCAGCAGATATTAATACCACCCCATTTTCACTCACCTGAAATACAGCGTGTGACCGTGAAGAAGCGGCATTCATGTCAGTGGGATGCTGAGTTCTGTTCTTATTCCCATAGTCTAGCAGTTGGAGGATATTTTCAGCAGATTTCGGCTTTAGATATTTCAGGGAAAGTCAAATGATTATAAAAGTGCAAAACCACTACATTACCAATCAATGATTTATCAGTAATCATCAATAACTTATGAATAACAGCCTTTTACCATCATCAGTACAGAGCTACGGTCTAGTAATCATTAAATGCTCTCGGTTTCAATAAACTGAGGATCATCTGATGGCCAATAAAACACCTAACAAAATGTACCCAAAATGACACGTTGACACCAAAAGTGTCGGCCTCTGGGTTAGGGTTAAATGTCTAACTTCCTGTCTAATGTAATATTTTACATAGCACTTTTCCTGCCAACACTTTGATTTTTGGTGAAGGTTCTGCTACAAATACCCCTACACCTCACCCTTTCCAATGCTGTGCAGCCTGAGTGTCTCCCAAACACAAGGAGGGAAACCATGCAGTCTACATACATCATTACTATACGAGGTCAATATTCCAAGGGTAGTTGGATGCTGAAGAGGTAAATGCATACCGTATATACTTTAAGGGCTACCGTTAAAAGGGTTTTAGCTCATCTCACAAACCACATACCTCATGCAGGGTTAGCCCTTGAATGACCACTCCTTTCTGAGCATCTTCTCGCACGGCAAGAGGACCAGAGTTTGCAAGAAGGTCACGGATTTGCTCGTTGTACACCTGAGAAAATTAAGGGGTCTCAGACTGGTATTTGTTGGAGTGCAGTTTTAGCTTCTGTTACCAGTTATGATCATAATTTCTGGACCTTTAAAGAGTTTTGTATGGAAATAACAGAAGATTTTACAGAGCTAAACACAACTGAAGTCTCTGAAGGCACTGATGTAAAAATAATACTGCTTCTGAATATATTGTGAAGTTTTCAGCATTCTGAAATAAAAAGAATTCGAGCTATGGAGCCCGAGTGGCATATACCAGACCTGTGGTGTAGGAGCACAGTTACAGTTATCGGCACATACTGCACCCAGAGATTACATTACATGCCGCATTACAGGAGTACTCTCCCTAGAAACTTCTGCACATGGATGACCCAGACACAGACTTGTAGGCGCTGACGAGGTCTTTGCACATAGCTTTGCCACGTGCATTAGCGCTTAAAGTGGCAATACATAAGCTGCTGGCCAACTGCTGTAGACAAACAGTTACATGCTCGGCTCAGCCAAGAGCGCGCGTGTTCTCACTGCAGAAAGCGAAGAAAATCCAAGAAAAAACTAAAATCAGCATATATCTTATAGATAATTAATAGTACATTGAAATAACATTGGATACTTAGTAAAGACGGATTTTGGTAAGAACTTACCTGTAAAATCCTTTTCAGCGAAGGAAGGAAGAGAGACACACTAGTCATTACTAGTGGGTAGGCGGAGCCCAGATAGGATTGACACCTCAGATTAAAAAGAGTGTTGACCGGCCCCTCCAGCTCGGGCTCCTCCTACTCCAGCTTCTCCAGTCGTACCAAGCTAAGGAAGAGCAAATATCACCAGCGGAGCAACATAACCCCTTCTGAGGACTTCAGAGAAAAGACAGGAATACAGGTTATGCATGCAACAGAAAGAAACCACACAGTTCCAGGTACTACTCACTGGACCTGACCACTGCGATGAGCTGGCGATGCTGGAAAAGAGCCTTAGCGCGCCGACCTCAGCCCAGATAATCGCTCTCAGAGAAGGGTCACGCCGCATCTTAAAACACAACAACACACTTCTGCCATGGGAGGGAGCTGTGTCTCTCTTCCTTCCTTCGCTGAAAAGGATTTTACAGGTAAGTTCTTACCAAAATCCGTCTTTCAGCAGCAGATGGAAGGAAGAGAGTCACACTAGTCATTACTAGTGGGACGTCCCAAAGCAGTCCAAAAATTAAGGGTGGGAAAAAAAAAACAAAAGAGGCAGAATCCCAACAACCTTGATAAATGCGCAACAGGCGCAAAATACAAGTTAACTAGAACTTTAAACTACAGCCGCCTGCAGGACCCTACGTCCTAAGGCTGCATCAGCGGAAGCACTGACGTCCACCTTATAAAACTTTGTAAACGTGTGGACGGAGCGCCAAGTCGCCGCTCGGCAGAGCTGAGCTGCCGAGGCCCCTTGATGAAAGGCCCACGATGAAGCCACAGCCCTCGTGGAGTGAGCTCGAATCTTAATCGGGCAAAGTTCGCCTTTAAGTCGGTAAGCCTCCAAAATGGCCGACCGAATCCAACGAGCTATAGAGTCCTTGGAAGCTCGTTGACCACGTCGACGACCTGCTGGAATCACAAACAGAGAGTCTGACTTCCGAAAACCTTGGGTAACAGACAAATAGAACTTCAAGGCCCGCACTAAATCCAATGTGTGCAAAGCCCGTTCCTTTGCATTCCTCGGGCCCGGACAAAGCGAGGGCAAGACAATATCCTGGTTAACATGAAATTGCGACACCACCTTAGGTAGAAAGTCGCCCCGTGTGTGAAGCACTACTCGATCCGGGTAAAACTCCAGGAAGGGAGGCGAGCAGGAAAGAGCCGCCAACTCAGAAACCCTTCTCAAAGAGGTGACCGCCACTAGGAAGGCAATCTTCCAAGAAAGTAAAGAAAGGCTAGCAGAGTCCATAGGCTCAAAAGGCCCATGCTGAAGAGCCTCCAAGACAAGGTTGAGCCGCCAAGGAGACACAGGCGCCCTCCGCGGCGGAAACTGACGGGTTACTCCGCGAAAAAAGGAACGCACGTCCCTACGCGAGGTGATAGCCTTCCGAAACAGAAAAGGACAGAGCAGAAACCTGACCCTTCAGAGTGCTAACTGCCAAACCCTTGTCCAGCCCGTACTGCAGAAAAGCCAGCAAATTGGGAATGGAAAAAATCCTCGGGTTCCTTGAAGAACCCGAACACCACAAAAAGAAGGCTTCCCAAGTCTTGTGATAAATCTTAGTAGTAGCCGGACCTCTGGCAGCGCGCAGAGTGGCAATAACTTCGGCTGAAAAACCTCTACGGGTCAATATTTCGGTCTCAAGAGCCACGCCGTCAAACGCAGAGACTTCAAGTCCGGATGACGAACGGGTCCCTGGGTTAACAGGTCCGGTCGAAGAGGAAGTGGGAATGGAGGTGCCGCCAAAAGCGACACCAGTGTCGAAAACCACGTCCTCCTTGGCCAATCTGGGGCTATCAACATAGCCGAGATTCTCTCCAGTCTGATCCGACGCAGCACCAGAGGAAGTAAGGATATCGGCGGGAACACACAGATTAGCTCGAATTGCTCCCACGGAGCCACCAGAGAATCCACCGCCACAACCTTCGGGTCCTTGTACCTGGACATGAAGGTCGGTAACTTGGCATTAAACCTGGATGCCATCAAATCCACTTGGGGAGTTCCCCAACGGGAGCACAGCAGTGCAAAAATTTCCGGATGAAGACTCCATTCTCCGGGATCCATCTTCTCGCGACTGAGGAAGTCCGCCGTGATATTCTGAACCCCTGGAATGTGGATTGCAGAGATGACTGGCACTCTGGTCTCGGCCCAAATCAGGATCCGAGACACCTCCACCATGAGCCTGGAACTCCTCGTCCCGCCTTGGTGGTTGATATACGCGACCGCCGTCGCATTGTCTGTCTGCACTCGGACTGGTAGACCGCTCAAAGGGACCGTCCAGTGTTCGAGGCAAAGGAAAATTGCCCTCAATTCCAGGATGTTGATCGGTAGAACAGACTCTTCTGATGACCATACTCCCTGAATCCAGAGATCGTTCCAGACACCCCCCCAGCCCGTCAGGCTGGCATCGGTGGTTATGACCGACCACCTCGGAGGGAGGAAAGACTTCCCCAGGGTTAACGCTCCTGGACGTAACCACCATCCTAGAGATTCCCGCACCCTGCGAGAGATGATGACACTGCAATCCAGTGAAGCCTGCGATCGATCCCAACGACTCAGCGACCTCTCGCAGCAGAGCGGCAAATAGCTCGGGCTCTGACGGAATGCGAGACTGGCAAAAACTGTCCGGGGGACGAGAAGAAAACTCTATGAAATAGCCTGCCGGCACGACCCGCGTTACCCAGGTGTCCGGAACGCGGGAAATCCAAGTCGCTTTGAATTGGAGCAGGCGACCCCCCACTCGAGAGCCCTCGAGTGGAACCCTGGCGTCAGTCCGTCTTGGCGGGCTTCTTGTCAGCTTCCCGCTTGTCTTGACGGAAACTTTGTTTCCAGGGGGTGCGGGATTTCTGAGAGGACTTTTTTCCCGAAAAAGAGGGACGACTCGACCCCCAAGAGGACCTGACCAAATCGTCCCCTGGACCGAAAGGACCGCCGACCACTACCGGCACTAGGCCTGCTAGACGCAGAAGCCATAGCCCTTCGCTGCGGTAAAGCCGCTTCTTTTGCCTTTGCAATCAGCTCTGTGAGGTCAGACCCAAATAGCTGACCACCCTTGTAAGCTAAAGACAGCAAACCTTGCTTGGAAACCGCGTCCCCGGTCCACTGTCTAAGCCACAGTGCTCTTCTGACTGTGACCGCCGAGGATTGCGCCCTGGACAACAGTGACGCAGTATCCAGACCTGCATCATAGCTATATTTGGCTGCAATCTCCAACAATTCGAGAAGCCCATCTACCTCGGATAATGGAGATCTATTTTGCAACGCCGTCCGTATACGGACCAACCAGCTCAGGGAAGCTTTACAAGCACACATGGATCCTAGCACCGCTCTGAATCCATGACCCGCGGCCTCATAGGCGGATTTCGCCGCCATCTCCGTTTTTCTGTCCAACGGGTCCTGCAGACTCGCCTTCCCTTTAACAGGGAGCAATGAGGATTTACTAAGCTGGGATAAAGAAACATCCACTTCAGGAGAAGGAATCCATTTATCAATCAACTCCGTAGAACACGGATATAGTGCCTCAAAGAACCGTGTCCCTTGAAAACGTTCTGGACACAGGCGTTCCTCCTCCACTGCTCCATTAAGCTCAACCAGAGCAGGCAATGTCGATTGCGACTTACGGTACTCCTGGTACATTCGAGCCGACTTACCAGGACGTCTAGTTACCTCCTCCGGTAACTGTAACGCCTCCCTCATGGCTTCAATGAAAGCCTCTGTTCGGCCCACCAAAGAGGCAGAATGCTCCTGCCGATCCTCCTTATCCGAATCGGATAACTCCCCATCTGAGTCTGAAGGGGAACCCTGTCCGCATTCCATATCAGAGACCTCTGATTCGCTACGCGGGAAGGATGGTACCGGTCTGTGTCGCTTCCTGTCATGAGAGGATCTAGCTGACACCCAATGACCTAAAAGGTCAGACAGGCCATCAATAGAATGAGCGATGGCATCCAATTTGGCATCGCTGTAACCTCCGACCGCTGCGCTTGACGCCGTCGAGGTCTGCGTATCAGATACGCGCGACTGATCCTGAAGCGGATCTGGGAGACGGTCCGCACCTTCTGGACCCTGATCCGACATGCCCTCACACAGTATATGGCAGGTCAAAACCTGTCAGTAACTAGAAACAAGTGTGGTTTCTTAAGTGGACGAAACAAGCACGCTGAAGGGTTAAAGCTCTTAAAGTAGAGAGCTACCCCAGCTGTCTCAATCTAAAATATCAGCAGAATATGTCAGCAGTATATTAAACCCTTTATGTTCTGATCCATACCGGAATAGAACCTACGGCGGGTATTGCTGGATTCTTGCGCTGAAAGGGTTAACCCTTCATAGGTGTTAATGTCGCAGGCTCCCCACAACTCCCTTATTAAAATAAAAGGGGCGTGCGAGTCCCAGGCGAAAAAAAGGTCTCTATATGAGACCGCAGCTGCAGGATAGCGCTATCTGCCACTTGTCACACAGATAGGACCTGCGCTGTGGGGGTGATGATTTTCACTCACCCAGCTGGCCGCGGTGATGTATACTTGCTATCGGGAGGAGCGGAGCATGAGGAGCCCGGGATGTAATGGCCGTCGCGCTGAGAGAAGCCGGAAGAGAAGCACATAATCGCGCGCTTCTGCACAAGAAGACCGGGAAGCGTGAAGCCACGCCCCCGCCGGCTTCAAAAAAGAGCGCAAACTCCCTCGCTCTCTGCTCTCCTCTGTCCTGCAGGCATCTGCCTGCGGACAAAAAATACAGTCACCAAACATGTCATTTACATGTAACAGCGGCTGCCGCAGCAGCCGCTGAGAACACTCACATACATTAGAAAAATGCGAAGTACTCACCAGCTGAGCGCCACAGGGACCCCCAGGGGTTTGTGGCGCTGTGCCCATCGCTTCCCCCCAGGGCGGGGAACGCAGTGACCCCCGATGTGCGGTTTGCGTCCCCGCCAGGGAAGCAATCTTCATCCCCCAGGGCCGGCATGATTCTGCAGGGACCACCATCAGGGTAATTACAGATCCGCCAAGGGAGAGGTGGGGGTCCAGCAGCGCTGAGACCCCTGAGACCTCAAGACCACTTCTGGTGATCCAAGTCTCTTGTCCAATGAAAATAAAAAAAATCTTCTGAGGAGCTGCTTCCAGCAGCGACCATCCTCTGGGACCTCAAATTTTAGACTGGAGAAGCTGGAGTAGGAGGAGCCCGAGCTGGAGGGGCCGGTCAACACTCTTTTTAATCTGAGGTGTCAATCCTATCTGGGCTCCGCCTACCCACTAGTAATGACTAGTGTGGCTCTCTTCCTTCCATCTGCTGCTGAAACACCATTTTAAATAAAAAAGTGTAAAATCCATTCCACAGCGACAAGGTGTACCCGATCTTTACGGTCCTATCCTGTCTTGTAATAAAACCTTACAATGTGTCAGCTGACCTCAATGTGAATAAGGGCCAGGCAGGACAAGGCACCGACTGTTCAGCTACCTGTCCATGGGAAGCCATATACAGTCATGGCCAAAAGTTTTGAGAATGAAACAAATATTATATTTTCACATGATCTGCTGCCCTCTGGTTTTTATGTGTGTTTGACAGATGTTTTTATCACAGACAGAAATATAATAATAGCAAACATATGAGTAACAAAAGCTTATATTGACAGTTAGAATGAGTTAATGCAGCAAGTCAATATTTACAGTGTTGACCCTTCTTCTTCAGGACCTCTGCAATTCTCCCTGGCATGCTCTCAATCAACTTCTGGACCAAATCCTGACTGATAGCAGTCCATTCTTGCACAATCAATGCTTTCATTTTGTCAGAATTTTTAGTTTTTTGTTTGTCCACCCGTCTCTTGATGATTGACCACAAGTTCTCAATGGGATTAAGATCTGGGGAGTTTCCAGGCCATGGACCCAAAATCTCTATGTTTTGTTCCCTGAGCCATTTAGTTATCACCTTTGCTTTATGGCAAGGTGCTTCATCATGCTGGAAAATACATTGTTGATCGCCAAACTGCTCTTGGAGGGTTGGGAGAAGATGCTCTTGGAGGACATTCTGGTACCATTCTTTATTCATGGATGTGTTTTTAGGCAAGGCTGTGAGAGAGCCGATTCCCTTGGCTGAGAAGCAACCCCACACATGAATGGTTTCAGGATGCTTAACAGTTGGCATGAGACAAGCTTGGTGGTAGCGCTCACCTTGTCTTCTCCGAATGAGGTGTTTTCCTGATGTCCCAAACAATCGAAAAGGAGATTCATCAGAGAAAATAACTTTACCCCAGTCCTCAGCAGTCCACTGCCTGTACCTTTTGCAGAATATCAGTCTGTCCATAATGTTTTTTCTGGAGAGAAGTGGCTTCTTTGCTGCCCTCCTTGAGACCAGGCCTTGCTCCAAGAGCCTCCGCCTCACAGTGCGTGCAGATGTACTCACACCTGCCTGCTGCCATTCCTGAGCAAGCTCTGCACTGCTGGTAGCTCGATCTCGCAGCTGAAACACTTTTAAGAGACGGTCCTGACGCTTGCTGGTCTTTCTTGGGCACCCTGAAGCCTTTTTGGCAACAATGGAACCTCTCTCCTTGAAGTTATTGATGATGCGATAGATTGTTGACTGAGGTGAAATCTTTCTAGCTGCGATACTCTTCCCTGTTAAGCCATTTTTGTGCATTGCAATGATGACTGCACGTGTTTCTTTAGAGATAACCATGGTTAACAGAAGAGAAACAATGATGCCAAGCACCAGCCTCCTTTTAAAGTGTCCAGTGGTGTCATTCTTACTTTATCATGACAGACTGATCTCCAGCCATGTCCTCATCAACACCCACACCTGTGTTAATGGAGCAATCACTGAAAAGAGGTTAGCTGGTGCTTTTAAGGCAGGGCTGCAATGATGTTGAAATGTGTTTTGGGGGATAAAGTTCACTTTCTAGCCAAATATTGACTTTGCAAGTAATTGCTGTTAAGCTGATCACTCTTTATAACATTCTGGAGTATATGCAAATTGCCATTAGAAAAAGTGAAGCAGTAGACTTTGTAAAAATTAATATTTGTGTCATTCTCAAAACTTTTGGCCATGACTGTAGATGAAATGCCCAGCTCAGAAAGGGTGGCCGCGCCCCTGTGTGTACAAAGTACAAGAGACAACAGCAAGACCAAATAAATGAGCCGGAGCATAAGTTGCACTATTACTATTTACTAACTATAGGCTTTATGTTCATGTTTTTTTTCCTTGGGTGTGGTCTGTGAAAATGCTACAGTGTGAACATGCTCTTACTGTAGATTGCACGTATACCAACTTATGCTCAGGCTCACTTTTTTTTTCCTTTTCATAGAGGGAAGCAAACAGCTTCCCTACAGCTCTGGAGAGGGATGTTCTTCCATAAGAACAAAAGTATTCGGTATGCTGAAAGCGAACGTTAGACTCCTTCTTTCACCTGACATCTGCAGGTGGCGACAATTCAGACACACCATATACATTTGAGGACCGACAAAGCCCATCACATTTGTCTAGTGCATTTGACCAGCTTAAGGCTGTATAGAAGACATCTGTTAATTAGCTTAAAGTTAAACGGAGGGTTCATAATGAAAATAGAATTCTAGAAAACTAGGATTTAAAAAAAAAAATAATAAAAAAACAACAATCAGCATTTACTAGGATCTATGTTACAGAACTGAATCATCTCCAACAATGTACGTTTTTACGTCTATAGAGAATTCACTGTTAAATCTTCCATGCCCAGCAATGTGAGAAAACACTGAAGAGCAGCTTTAGAAATACATTAATTTTGTTGTAAATTAGCAGTGAAAGAGATATTACAGATCACCGCTAGAAATGAAGAGACAGAGGACACGCGCTGGAACAATATAAAAGAGGAACAATATAAAAGTATACGTGTTTGATGGCGTGATATGTGCGTATTACACAGATTTCTATACCCAGCTATGAAGTCTCACAGAGTCCTGCAGGCCGGGCAGAGCCAGGATCTTCTGACAGTCAGGTCACACAACACAAAAACTAACCTCCAGATAAGAGACAGCGACGTTGCAAACCTTTTCCTCTTTCATGCTCTCTATTCGGTCATACAGATCCATCATCGTGAGATACATAACTCCAGGACACCCAGGAGAGCCCAGCATTGTGTGCGTCTTACCTGCTCCCGTAGCTCCATAAGCCAAAACTAAGGAGACAAAACAAAGTTGTTAAAGCGGACAGCAGAATAAACCCCAACCCCACTAGATAAATGCCAGTGGACATTGACAACTTGAGAATGGTTAAGGACGTCAAGCACGGAGTAATTTACCGGATGCCGTTGACAATTTTAGGCATGCCACATTACCTGCCTTTGCTGTCCCAATTAGCATGGAATTGGTAATGGGGGGCAGATCTCCGGCTTATGATATGCAATCAGTCTGGTGGCCTTATATTCACATCTACCATTCCCGGCTCTGAGGTCCTAAGCTAGATTGGATTTACAATAGTATTTGGCTAGCACTGGCATAGCAGATGGAGGAAAACTTACACACTTCACAAAGTATTCCAATCATTGGAAAGAGGCATTTACACTGCAATATGACCGCGATTGAGGATTGTTAAAAACATTAGTCTCACAATTATCTTGCTGTGTAAACAGGCTGCCGATTACTCGAACAAGCAAAAACATGCTTAGCAGGTGAAGTGTAAAAGGTCATCATTCTCGGCAGTGCGAGTCCTGTTTACAGTCTGTGTGCGCTGAGGTAGAGACCTGTTAATCCAGGGCAGCAGGCGAGGAGAAGTCTCCGGAGTCGGTTCCATCACCAGCAGCTTTTAAAACATGGCTGAGATCAAACAGCAAGTGCAAGAGACATGCTGCCCACAGACTGCGGAGCAAGTACCTGCAGTCAGGTTCACTTTAAAATTCAACTTTGAAGGGGTTTCCCAAGCACAATTAAAGTGGATTTTAATCAATACATATTGGAATACCGTATATTCTCGCGTATAAGTCGAGATTTTCTGCCCATTTTTTAAGGCTGAAAGTCCGCCTCTCGGCTTACACTATATTCCAAATTATTATGCAAATGATATTTTCTCTGATTTCCTAAGTGGTCGGTGCAAATGACAGTCAGTCTAATAAAAGTCATCACCCGTTAGAGTATACATCGAATTTTATTGAAGAAACCTCCCAATGATAACAGTATAATCTCCAAAATGGAAAAAAACTTAAAATGCACTGTTCCAAATTATTAGGCACAGTAGAATTTCTGAACATTTGATCTGTTTTAAAGAACTGAAAATGCTCATTTGTGGAATTTGCAGCATTAGGAGGTCACATTCACTGAACAAAAAAGCTATTTAACTCCAAAACATCCTAACAGGCCAAGTAACATGTTAACATAGGAACCCTTCTTTGATATCACCTTCACAATTCTTTCATCCATTGAACTTTTGAGTTTTTGGAGAGTTTCTGCTTGTATTTCTTTGCATGAAGCCTCCCAGAGCTGCTGTTTTGAAGTGAACTGCCTCCCACCCTCATAGATATTTGGCTTGATGATACTCCAAAGGTTCTCAATAGGGTTGAGGTCAGGGGAAGATGGTGGCCACACCATGGGTTTATCTCCTTTTATGCCCACAGCAGCCAATGACTCAGAGGTATTCTTTGCAGCATGAGATGATGCTTCTGAAGGCACGTTTCTGCTTTTTATACCATGGAAGAAAGTTGTCAGTCAGAAACTCTACATACTTTGCAGAGGTCATTTTCACACCTTCAGGAACCTTAAAGGGCCCTACCAGCTGTTTCCCTATGATTCCGGCCCAAAACATGACTCCTACACCTCCTCGATTACATCGCAGCCTTGTTGGGACATGGTGGCCAACCACCAACCATCCACTACTCCATCCATCTGGACGATCCAGGGTTGCTCAACACTCATCAGTAAACAAGACTGTTTGAAAATTAGTCTTCATGTATGTCTGGGCCCATTGCAACCGTTTCTGCTTGTGAGCAATGTTTAGAGGTGGCCGAATCGTAGGTTTATGCACTACAGCAAGCCTTTGAAGGATCCCACACCTTGTGGTTCGAGGGACTCGAGAGGCACCAGCAGCTTCAAATATCTGTTTGCTGGTTTGTAATGGCTTTTTAGCAGCTGCTCTCTTAATCCGATGAACTTGCCTGGCAGAAACCTTCCTCATTCTGCCTTTATCAGCACGAACACGTCTGTGCTCAGAATCAGCCAAAAATCTCTTAACAGTACGATGATCACGCTTAAGTTTTCGGGAAATATGTAATGTTTTCATCCCTTGACCAAGTCATTGCACTATTTGATGCTTTTCAGCAGCAGAGAGATCCTTTTTCTTTCCCATTTGACTTGAAAACTCTGGCCTGCTTAATAGTGTGGAACATCCAGTTTTCCTTTTATTGGGCTCACATGGCAAACTAATTATCACAGGTATCTGAGATTGATTTCAGTGATTCAAAGAACCCTGAGACACAATACCATCATTGGTTTTCATTTACAAAAAAAAAATGCTGTGACACTTAAAACCAATTTGCATAATAATTTGGAACATATTTTATACGCGAGTCATATACGCCAGGGGGTCGGTGGAGGAGCGGGGGTGTCAGATTATACTTAGCCCCCCTGGCGCGGCTCTGCAGTGCAGCCCCCCTGCTTCTCCCACGATCTCAGGCTCCTTACTTCAGTGGTCACGTGGTACAGCTCATTAAAATCATGAATATCCGCATATTCATGACTTTAATGAGCGGTACCACGTGACCGCTGAAGGAAGGAATAGCTGTCGGAGACCGCGGGAGAAGCGGGGGCTGCAGGAGGGGGTAAGTATATGCGATATTCACCTGTCCCCGGTCCACCGATGCGCGCCGCTCTGTCCTCTGGCTGCGACGTTCAGGTCAGAGAGCGTGGTGATGTAGCTAGTGCGCGCCGCGCCCTTTGCCTGAGCATTCACTGACAGAGGACCCAGAAGACAGCGGTGCACCGGGGACAGGTGAATATCTCAGGTGTCGGGGCCCTGAGTCAACGGCGACATCGGCACCTGTGCCCCAGCCACGAGAGGAGAGTATGTCTTTTTTTTTTTATTTGCAGCAGCATATGGGGCCTATACTCTGGAGCATCTTATGGGGCATCATATGGGGCATAATCTATGGAGCATCTTATGGGGCATAATCTGTTGAGCATCTTATGGGGCATAATCTATGGAGCATCTCATGGGGCATAATCTATGGAGCATCTTATGGGGCATAATCTATGGAGCATTTTATGGGGAATAATCTATGGAGCATTTTATGGGGCATAATTTATGGAGCATCTTATGGGGCGATAACCTTTATGGAGCAGCATATGGGGCATATTATTCTATGGAGCATCTTATGGGGCCATTATTAACCTTTGTGCTGCATTATATGGGGTGTATTTTGTATGGAGCATCTTATGGGGCCATCATGAACTGTATGGAGCATTATATGGGGATCCTGATTCAATGGCTATTCAAAAACATTTAACCTACTGCTGTCTCAATTTTACTTTTATTGGTATCTATTTTTATTTTTGAAATTTACCAGTAGCTGCTGCATTTTCCACCCTAGGCTTATACGCGAGTCACTAAGTTTCCCAGTTTTTTGTGGCAAAATAGGGGGGGTCGGCTTAAACTCGGGTTGGCTTATACACAAATTTATACAGTAATAATAACTTCCACAATTGGATGTATTAAAAAAATTTAATCATAATATAATTATAGCACAAGAGTATACAGACAGGACAGCACAGCAGGTGATCGCAGCTGATTCTTTTTGTGACAAAGCATTTCCCTGCTTTTTTTAAAAAAAAGTTATACCTCAAAGAAATAATAATTTGCGATCTTGTGCTGTCCTGTCTGTATACTCTCCTGCTTCCTCCCATGCCCAGGAGCTGTGGTATGATCAGACCATGTTCCTGTACGGTCAGACAGCAATTACACAGTACACAGCAGGGGCACATTTATAAGATTTTTTTTTTTTTTTTTTTTTTAAACACATCCAGTTACTATTATTCCAAGATCTATTGATTAAAATTAACTTTGTTTGTGGGAAAACCCATTTAAAGGGAACCTGTCACCAGAAATAATGCTGTTAACCTGCAGCCTTATGATGCTGTCCGGTGCCTGCATGCAGCAGGGAAAAAATGATCTATGTTTTCCCCGCCAGCATTCGGTATTTAATCATAGGGGTGTGGGCGGTTCAGTCACCGCTGAGTATACAGAGCGGCCGTTGTAACCGCACCCCAGGCCCTGCCTGACACTGGCTCTACATTAGGGTCGGCTGTCAGTCAGTGCTGATGACTGAACCTGTGGTGCCCCACCTCCATGACGGAATACCATATGCTGGCGGGGAGAACAAAGATGATTTTCTCCTCGATGCATTCGTTTGCGTGCAGGCGCCAGACAGCATAACACTGTTAACCTGCGGACTAACCGCATATCAGCAGGTTAACAGTGTTATTTCTGGTGACAGGTTCCCTTTAAGGCAACAGATTTTCTGAAGATGCATTCCCTTTAACTGTGGAGTTAGCGCCAATTGCTGGTAGCAACCAGACTAGCCCTTCATTAAAGGTTCTGAAACCCAGAAGCAAAATGGCTAGTCCGGAGTCCAAGTGGTGGCAATTTGGTATAACGTGAGTCTGCTGATCCGGTGACAATGAAAACAGGGGGAAATTGAATTGTTATTTCATTAAGACTGATTTCAAACATCCGTGAAGAACAGACCGTGCTTGGATTAGAAGATTAGGTCTGATCGCTGGCTCTCCTGACCGAAGCACACGGTTTCATAGGCCTAACAAATTCTAAAATTGTGTTTATAAGGGTAATTGGAAATCACATTGCAGAGTAAAAACACTCAAGATCCTCCTCTATGGGACGCCGGCTTTGCCAGATATAGGTTGGCTGCTGCACATTTTGCAATGTTTTAAAGACAAAACAGTGGAGATATACTTGGATATATCAACAGAAAAAGAGAACCGTTACATACCAGTGCAGTTGTATCCATTCAAAACGCCATCAAGCACAACCCTTGTGGTCTGCTCAAAAACTTCTTGCTGG
The DNA here is from genome assembly GCA_033576555.1 of Oophaga sylvatica. Classification (NCBI taxonomy): domain Eukaryota; kingdom Metazoa; phylum Chordata; class Amphibia; order Anura; family Dendrobatidae; genus Oophaga; species Oophaga sylvatica. Next base: position 100,909,176 of record JARQOD010000010.1, read on the forward strand.
GATGAATTTTCATCAAAGACGCAATCAAAAACAAACTTAAGATCTTTATTTTTCCTTTTGGTTACGTCCCGATTGGCAGCACTTCTGCCGTGAAAAAAATTTACTTCTTCAACTTTTGGGTCAAAAACGAGAATGTGTTTATCAACCACTTGCACCACGCTGGTAAAATTGGCTACTTTCTCCTTCTCGTTTGGAGGACGGACTCTGATTACCACTCTTACATGGCTGCAAACGTCAGATTCATGGGCAGCCATGTTTTAATGTTTCGTAATCCAGGTTTTATTCTGCAAGAAGGAAAAAAAAAAAATTCAGAATGAGAACACAAACAAAAACAATCAACCTCCTGAACAATTATTTCTAGTTGTCGTTACCCAGATGCACGAGAATAAAGCAGGTAATGCAGACAATTACTTGTCACTAGAGTAAGAAACAAAAGAACAAAAAACTGCATTATACTAAACCCATAGACAACCGGCAGAGTTGTTAGGATGTCTCGGAGAGGTCAGGCTTTAGCTACAGCTTACTAAAGATTGCAGGTGATCACTAAATGTAAAAAAAAAAGATTATTCGGGAAAGTTAGCATTTTGTGCAGGTGGGACTGGCCAAAAATAGAGTGATTGTCTGCAGTAATATTTAAAAAGAAGTGATAAATAAAAGCAACAGCTGTGTGTCTCATCTTCCTGCTGCAAATTACATCATGTGACCTCTGTAGCCAGTGATTGGATTGGCTAAGCAATGTCAAATGGGCGCAGATATAAACAACTGGGTCACCCAAGAAGCGCGACATGAGCGTCGTGGGATCCATGACAAGAGGAGAGTATTACTTCTTTGTTTTTACTACTTTTTTGTAAAAAAAAAAAAAAGGCTCAAACCGCTTTAAATTTTCATTTTTGTGCCCAGAGTTTCACTCATATGCTTTAATTACAAAAAAAAAAAAAATATATACAATTTAAAAAATAAGTTTAATAAAAATTAAAGCTTTGATAACCCTCTTAATGGGCTCAGAAAGCAAAAATGTAGAAATCTAGCTTAAATTGTTACTCGAGATTTCACAGCCCAGTTTCTTGGATTGATTGGGGTCATAGTGGTTGGACCCATAGTAATCAGCAAGTTATCACAGTGTGGATAAGTGATAACTTGTTGAGTTTGTGCAACCCCTTTAAGAACATGACCACCTTTGGTGAGAATGTTGGTCAGCTTTACCTGCACAAACCTTGCTGTATAAACCCTGGAGGGTCATGGTTTCATTCTTTCGATGTCAGGTCAGGTTCCGATGACCGTAGATTCTTTCATCGGAGAGAATTAGGTTGATTATGCTAATCACCCTCTGATCAGAGTTTTATCAGAGTGTTAGCATAGTGTGCTCCAATTACCTTAGATGAGCAGATGTTGAATAAAAAAATTCTACAACTTAATTTTGTCAGTCTGGAAATCGGTTTGATGGTTTCCACGGACTTATATAGGTTTGCATGGATATGTGTGATCCGAACATTGGATGAAAATTGGACATGCAGCCATTTTTTTTCCTTGGACTGGCATGGTCCAAGGAAAAAAAAAAAAAAAAAGGACTTGTGCATGTCCCCATAGCAGAACATTGGTCTGAGCGGAATCTGTTTTGACGGATCGCACTTGGACAGATAATATGGTGGTCTGCACGAGCCCTTAAATGCTTATATTTATAGGGAACCCGCAAGTCAATACATGCAAGACAAGACGCAGGAAGCATGAATCAGAGACTGACTGCTTTAATGCAGTAAGGTATATTTCTCTCTGAAACTCTCCGGCATTTTAGAGAATCATAGTTTGGAAATCTATCTGGAAATTATAAACAGAGACCAAACTAGTTCTTTGCCGTTCCTAGTCTGCTTTTCCTCCCACCCGTCCAGGTGAAATACACACATAGAAAAAACCTGTCTATCAGTGCTCTCAAAAGCCAGTTGGGGGCAGCACCAGACTAGTCTCCTCTCTACCTATGGTCCATGACTAGCTCTTCTACCGATATTGCGCAATCTGGCTACCATTCATGCTGCATTTGGTTTAGGAAGCATGAATAAAATGACAGGTTCCATTTATATATTCACATTGTACAAAGGTTTCACTAAATTCTGCACTTCTTTAAAAGGTGGAGAAGTCGTCCTCTTTCCATGCTGGCTGACACCATACAGCCTGGTTGTTCTCAGATGCAACTGCTTACCCTTTATTTCCTGTATATACACAGGCTCTGGGCGTTTAGTCCCATCCGGCAAAATCTTTATCTTTCTGTGCGTGTGCTAAAGCTAAGTAGCTGAAGTTTGAACTTGGAGTTTTGGTGTTCTGTTGGTTGCTGTTAAACATACACATACATCTTCTGTTCCCTTTTCCCCCATTTAGTTTATTCCTCCCAGTCCCTATCCTCCTCCCTATTGTTGGTTAGTGCTTTTGAATGCTAGAGGTTTTCAGTTATCCCGGTTTTGTCTTTGTGTACGGTTTACCTTTCATTTCTGTCCCATTAACCATGGGGTGGGGAAGGGGCAGATTATGATTTTTTTTACAGGAGCATAGTAAGGTTGGAGACTCGGGCCTCTCTACCTTTAAGAGTATCCCCGTAACAGGGATAGTTAGGGTCCCAGCTCCAGTTTGATGCCCCTCTTCCTTACTGAAAACCGTCACAGCGTGACTGTCATAGAGCTGTAATGAAAGTAATCACATGCATCACATATGCTAATAGCTATAAAGTAGGAGAACATTACGATTTCAGAATACTGGAGAGTAGCTCATTATGAGCTCTGTAACGGCCATAGTCTCAGGTGAGCTAACTTTAGTCATGTCTTCCTGGATGCAAACACCCCTAGTGAGTGACTTCCTCTCTATTGGAGATTGAAAAAGTCATCTCCAAAGCATCCTGGACTGGTTAGCGTTCAGAAGGTAAAAAAGTACCCTTCTATGATGCATCACTTACTTATAAAAGGTGTAGATATTAATCAATTATAGTCATGAGGGCTCAGGCACAGCAGGCTTTCCTGTTCTATTGGAAGACGGACCTGAGCTTCACTTCTACAGTTTACTCTGCTCCTATACAGAGGGCAGGTTATGGCAATATCAAAATAAAATAAAAAATCAGTTTTCTATAATTTACTGCAGCCGTTAAAGCAACACAGAGTCCCACAGAAACATGGTAAGCAGTATTCATCAGTGTCATACTTGAATGTAGAGTCCATTCATCATGTCCTGTGGAGCCATTCAACTGTTCGTTGCTGAAATCTTACAGCCGGTGGGAAAGGGCCATACAAATCTAGTGAATAAGTTCTCACTTGTTTAGGAAGTGAGAAAATATTAGAATTGCTCATAATTCTGCAATAATTACTAATAAAATGTTTTCTGATTGTCAACAATTATAACTTTAACAAAGATTTAAAAAGGGTTGTCCAGGTTGTAGAAAAAAGACAGTAGTTAGTGTCTGTGTGACTGCTGACTTCTGGATCGTATCAGAATGTACAGTGTCACGATTTTCCATTTATATGCACCTGGTCGGTTTGCTTTGGTAAGCTTTTCCAGCATTATGTATCTCTGTGTCTCTCGGGCCTTCTGAAAGTTTGCCTCAAGCCATGGTCACACTAACCAAACTTTATTCAGAACAGATTTGTTGGTAACCAGGCTCTGTGTGCCTGGACAATGGACATAACATCTGTGAAACCTACACTTTCAATATCTCCTCCCTAACTGAAATGCCTTTATACCATTGAGCTCCTAGGGAGCTCATTAAAGGGAACCTGTCACCCCATTTTTCGAGTGTAAGATACGGCCACCGCCATCAGGAGCTTATCTACAGCACTCTGTAATGCTGTAGACAAGCCCCAATGTCACCTGAAAGAGAAGAAAATTAAGTATTATTATACTCACCCGGGGGCGGGGCGGTCCGGTCCGATGGGCGTCGCGGTCCGGTGCCTCCCATCTTGTAGCGATGACCTCCTCTTCTTTGCTTCCCGACGCGGCTCCTGCGCAGGCGCACTGCTCTGCCCTACTGAGTACTGCAGTGAGCAGATGCCAGGAAAGGTTAGGGAGGTCCAGCGAATGCGCACTGCAGTACTTTACTCTGCCCTCAACAGGGCAGATCAGTGCGCCTGCGCGGGAGCCTCAATGGGAAGCAAAGAAGAGGACGTCTTCGCTACAAGATGGGAGGCGCTGGACCGGACCGAGACGCCCATCGGACCGGATGCCGGACCGCCCTTGGGCAGTATAATATAACTTGTTTTTCTTCTCTTTCAGGTGACATCGGGGGCTTATCTACAGCATTACAGAATGCTGTAGATAAGCCCCTGATGGTGGTGGCCACATCTTATACTCGAAAAATGGGGTGACAGATTCCCTTTAACACAGGGATTCACTTACATTTTTTCCAGGACTGTGACCGTTTACTCACTGTGCTCAAAAGCCATGACTGCAAAATGTTTCTGTGTCATCTGCTTAGAGTATGTTCTAGAATTGTATTGTAACTTGCAATATGGCCACATTTTAATAGCAATTGGTGCAGAAAACCAAGTAAATACAAATAGCTCACTTTTTATTGTAACTATAAATATATACAGTACAGACCAAAAGTTTGAACACACCTCGGTTAAAGATTTTTCTGTATTTTCATGACTATGAAAATTGTACATTCACACTGAAGGCATCAAAACTATGAATTAACACATGTGGAATTATATACTTAACAAAAAAGAGTGAAACAACTGAAAATATGTCTTATATTCGAGGTTCTTTAAAGTAGCCACCTTTTGCATTGATGACTGCTTTGCACATTCTTGGCATTCTCTTGATGAGCTTCAAGAGGTAGTCACCGGAAATGGTCTTCCAACAATCTTGAAGGAGATCCCAGAGATGCTTAGCACTTGTTGGCCCTTTTGCCTTCACTCTGTGGTCCAGCTCACCCCAAACCATCTCGATTGGCTTCAGGTCTGGTGACTGTGGAGGCCAGGTCATCTGGCGTAGCACCCCATCACTCTCCTTCTTAGTCAAATAGCCCTTACACAGCCTGGAGGTGTGTTTGGGGTCATTGTCCTGTTGAAAAATAAATGATGGTCCAACTAAACGCAAATCGGATGCCGCTGCAAGATGCTGTGGTAGCCATGCTGGTTCAGTATGCCTTCAATTTTGAATAATCCCCAACAGTGTCACCAGCAAAGCACCCCCACACCATCACACCACCTCCTCCATGCTTCACGGTGGGAACCAGGCATGTAGAGTCCATCTGTTCACCTTTTCTGCGTCGCACAAAGACGAAACCAAAGATCTCAAATTTGGACTCATCAGACCAAAGCACAGATTTCCACTGGTCTAATGTCCATTCCTTGTTGCCTGTCCTTAGCAGTGGTTTCCTAGCAGCTATTTTACCATGAAGGCCTGCTGCACAAAGTCTCCTCTTAACAGTTGTAGAGATGTGTCTGCTGCTAGAACTCTGTGTGGCATTGACCTGCTCTCTAATCTGAGATGCTGTAAACCTGCGATTTCTGAGGCTGGTGACTCAGATAAACTTATCCTCAGAAGCAGAGGTGACTCTTGGTCTTTCTTTCCTTGGGCGGTCCTCATGTGAGCCAGTTTCTTTGTAGCGCTTGATGGTTTTTGCAACTGCACTTGGGGACACTTTCAAAGCTTTCCCAATTTTTCGGACTGACTGACCTTCATTTCTTAAAGTAATGATGGCCACTCGTTTTTCTTTACTTAGCTGCTTTTTTCTTGCCATAATACAAATTCTAACAGTCTATTCAGTAGGACTATCAGCTGTGTATCTACCAGACTTCTGCACAACACAACTGATGGTCCCAACCCCATTTATAAGGCCAGAAATCCCACTTATTAAACCTGACAGGGCACACCTGTGAAGTGAAAACCATTTCCGGTGACTAACTTGAAGCTCATCAAGAGATTGCCAACAGTGTGCAAAGCAGTAATCAAAGCAAAAGGTGGCTACTTTGAAGAACCTAGAATATAAGACATAATTTCAGTAGTTACACACTTTTTTGTTAAGTATATAATTCCACATGTGTTAATAAATAGTTTTGATGCCTTCAGTGTGAATTTACAATAGTAATGAAAATACAGAAAACTCTTTAAATCAGAAGGCGTGTCTAAACTTTTGGTCTGTACTGTACATGACACACAAGGACTGCAGGGCACACACAATTATTTTTTTTTAAGTTTTGCTATCAAGGAACAATTACTTTTACTGAACAGTGCTTTGAGGGATCTTGTACTTTCTTTTATGTTTTAGGGTTTGTTCTCTGCTAAAACTTTTACTCCCATCATTAAAGGGGTATTCCCATTTCCAAGATCCTATCCCAATATGAAGTAGGTGTAATAATGAAAATATTAGCGAATTGTTGCATGCACGCTACTCAGTATGAGGGCAATACAAAAGGAAGCACAAGTTTTTTTTTTCGGAATTCTGGGAAAATCTCTCTCAAGGCGACCATAAGCCATAATTCTTCACAGTAGAGGGGCACACAGCTATGACAGTTCTGAGCTGGAGTTGATCACAGGGGTTTTATTCACGCTTTTTATCGTACAGAATCACTTCTCTTCATGCAACACTTAATCAACACATGTGAAAGTCTCTTTACAGATAACATTTCTTCACAAACAGTGTCAACTTAAGCATAACTGTACCCTCCTCATGCAATAAGGTGGGGGGATGAGTTTGGTGCTGCAGCTCTCTCACACCTATCTTGAGGAAATTTAAGGTAAACAGGAGAAGACCTTGGCATCATCATTTTTCTACAAGATTTTTCCATGGTGCTCAAACAAGAAGTCTAAATGAAATCTTGCAGTTAGTTATCCAAAGATGGTTGCCCACACCTCAATTGATATTGGGTGGAGATGGAATAAGGTAAATGTCGCTAAACTTTTTCACAACTTTGAAACATCCCAATTTTTTTTGCGCAATGTGAAGTGTTTTAAGTTATAAAACTGCATAAATATCTTGAAATGTTTGATGTTAACTTTCTCAAGTTGCATCATGTCTCAGTTTCTGTTCTTTCAGAGTTTGTAGTTGACATGCTACAGTATCCAAAATGCACATCAGCAGAACATAACAGATACTGTTGCGGGAGGGTATGCTAAGCATGTATGTGGTCTGAGACACGCCGCAGAATTCTGAAAGCATCTCTCAATGTCAATGGATATGTTGCGACTCAATATCTGTACAAGAAAAGTTAAGCAAACTGTGTACAAAGCTAATTAACAAGATATATTTAGGAAGATCCATCTATATGTAACACCTAGTATGCTGTGCTTTAAGCTAGAAATGACATCTAGCTGCAGTTACACTTGATCTGCTAAATGAATTGGTTCTCAGTTTCCAGCTGTGCGTCTGTCCACTGGGGGATTTAGGACGCAGAAGAGAGAAGGCAAATGAAGCTGCCTCCCACACAAATTAGGAAAGTTGGCAAGAAAGCGATAACATTACACACGGTTTTGTACAATCGTCTTTTTGAAGTTCAGAAAAACTACTGCACTTCCCAATGATATGAAGAAATTGCAGGATTCATTAATGAAAGTAAAAGAAAATCAAGACAATTTCTGAAAGGAACTCTGCAGGTAAACTGGTAGGTTGTGTTATTCAGGTCGTTCTGAGGGGGCAGAGCATGATTTCTAGGTACCTCCCTCACAGAACCTGCACTAGGTATATCCCAGTTTTGCTAGGAGTGTTTGACTCCTTCCCACAGAAGTCAATTTTCATTTTCGCTCTATTTTTTCCTCCTCTTCTTCCAAGAGCCATTTTTTCATCCACATACCTGAATGGTGGCTTGTGTTTTGCAGGTTTAAGTTTGTAATTTTGAATGACACCATTCAATGTACTGAAAAACGGGAAAAAAAAAATTCAAAAGTGTGGAGAAAGTGGGAAAAAAATGAAATTCTCATGGTACCTTGTTTTGTTTTTACAATATTCACTGAGTGGTAAAATTTAATTGCATTTTTTGGCACTACACACTCCAGTCTCTGCCCGGAGTAAGGCTCCTGGAGGAATTTTCAATATATGCCATTTTAACCCCTTCACGACAAGAGGTATTTCCATTCTCATTTTTTTTGCTCCCCTTCTTCCCAGGGCCAGAACTTTTTTTTTATTTTTCTGTCAAAATGGCCATGTGAGGGCTTTTTTTTTTTGCGGGACAAGCTGTACTTACACCATTGATTTTAACATATCGTGTACTGGAAAACGGGGAAAAAAAATTCCAAATGTGATGAAATTGCAAAAAAAAGTGCAATTCCACAGTTTAGTTTTTTTTTTTTTTTACCATGTTATCTAAATGCTAAAACTGACCTGCCACTATGATTCTCCAGGTCATCACGAGTTCATAGACACCAAACATGTTTAGGTTAGTTTTTATTCAAGTGGTGGAAAAAAAGCCAAACTTTGGTTATAAAAAAAAAAAAAACAACAACTTGGCGCCATATTCCAGGACCTGCTCACTTGCTATGAGCGCTGACCACGGGGTGCTGTTGTCATCAGTGACCCACTATCATGTGATGGGGGTCACAGATTAACGGGACTGAAGACACGCTTGCTGTAAGCGTGAGTTAAATGCTGCTGTCAGAGATTGACAGCAGCATTTAACTAGTTAACAGCCGCATGTGGATCGCAATTCCACCCATGGCTGTTGCGGGCACATGTCAGCTGTACAGATGAGCTGTCAGTGCACGGAAAGGTGTGTGCTCAGCGCCAGAGCCCGCACCAAATAGGGGGAGTTTGACACCGGCGTGCTATTAAGCCTGATGTTGGAAAGGGGTTAAAACAAATGAGCAAATTTTTAAAGGATTTGCGACTTTTGATGCAGAAAAATGACAAAACTGGTTAAGGCTAAAATAAAGTGCATTTTTGATTATGTGCCAAATTCATGAACCACGTGTGCAATTTTTAAAGAATTTGGCAAAGAAAAATATCAGCAAATAGAATAAGTTAAAAAAAAAAAAAAGTGACTTCAAGAACTTGCGAATAATGTATCGGGCCCATAGACTCCAACTTTATGTGAAAATCTTTTCTGACTTCCAATCTTGCCGATCTATTGTGGGGGGAAGGGGGGTTGGACTCTCATTCTACGGCTAAGTTCACAATTGCATATATGTGTGCAGCGTATCATCTGCATACACAAACGCATGTTTATGCAGCATTTTTTATCCGCATCATCTTACACATGACACAAAAAACCCGCTGCGTTTGTATGAGTTTTTGCATGCGTTTCTGTTGTTTATGCGCATGCGTTCGATATTTCCAGGTGCTGTAATCACTTCCTGGACATGAATAGTCTGAAGTCCACATGTGCATCGAATGCATCCATGCGCATGTCCTTGCGTATCAATGCGTTCCCTTAGACAGTAATGCGATTTTTGATGCACTCATCTGCATGACTGCGCATATTTGACGGATTTTTGATGCTTCAAAAAAAAATGCAATAAGTTGCATTCGGTGGACACCGCGAAACGACGCATGCAAACGCTTGTCCCTGCGTGCACCATGTTATAGATATGTACGCATAACGCATGCGGATCTAACTCTGCGCGTACAGACGCAAATGTGAAAGCAGCCTTAGACCAGAAATAATCACTGTATGTTGATTCAAATCTACACATCAGAATCATGGGCATATTGTGTATGGATGCATCATATCTGAATATCTCGAGTGGAGGAGATTTTACAAAAGACATTTTCGGTAAAGAAAACAAGCAGGTTGTGAATTCACAGGGGATTTGTGGGGAGATCCAGGCAGGTTATTGTATATCAGGAAGCAAAAGATGACAAGGCCATTTAGAAACCATTGGAATTTCAGCATCTTACAATTTACAGCATGAATTTCCATGGTCACCGTCAAACATGGTGCTGGCAGCGTGAAGTTACACATTTCCCAACATCCGTTAAGGTGCTGCCTCATGAAAAGACTATTCTTGTTATAATTGGGCCCCTAGCACTCCCAGCAAACGGCTGCTGAGGCCAGTGAATGCCACGGCCGGCCCAAAGGTTCCCTTCACTGGCACAGCAGTATGACATGGCGCCAGCTTATAGCTTTGCATGCAATATATAGACATTACTGCTAGAAATCTAGTTAATTTTATTTTCAGTTCTTTTTTGAAAGGAATCAATGGCTCTATTTTATAGAAACTGCTCGACAAGAGCGTCTTTTGCAGCACGTAAAACTGGCCAGATTACATTTCATTTATACGTAGAGCGAAGAAAATGAAACTAGAGTATCACTAAATGTATCACTATCAAAAGGAATAGGTGTTGGGTCCGACCACTGAATCCAATGCCTCAGACTTCTGAAATACTGGTGGACTGTCCAACGTGCCAGTCCATTCAATTTCTCTGGGATTGCCAGAGGGGGTCAGCTACAATGTTCAACCACTTCTGGCAATCCCTTAACGAACTGTAAAATGTGGATTGTCCTAATTAGCCATAGTGGGCGCTTTTGAACAGTCCAGTCACTCAGTGAATAGTTATCCTGAAGGCAAATATTTCAAGGGCATCAAATGGATGCGAACGTTTCCAAACAGCCACATAACAGATCCACTTGAAGACTGCACTTGTTACAAAAGAAAACCCAACATGATTTAGTGCAACGTCAACATTAGGGTCGCACACTGCTGACTTTAAAGACGAGAATAGACCGCTTCCCAACAAAACACAAAATTTCGCAAAACGTGACCTGTAAAGATGTAAAGTGACCAAGGGCGGTAGCTGTGGATGAGCTGCTGCTCCATGATGCCCTGGCACTTTGACAGGAAAATCATGTCCCAATGTGCTACCAGCTGTGGGGTACATCATACTCAACTGTAGGCCACATGCGTCCGCTTTCTCCAGGTCTCCATCTTCAGAAGCCGTCACACAACTCAGGGGACAAGCAGGTCACGGCAACAAAGTTCACTGGACATACAAGTTCATCAAATTGTAAAATGCAGTATTGGGCATAGCACTTCTCGGTCTTCGTTGTGGTTTCCTTAGCAGAGTACAGTTACTGTTCCCGTCAGCCCTGCAGTGCACCCAGGATCAGTTACCTTCCCTTTACGCAGTTCCATGTCCATTGTCCCCTGTATGACAGAGGATAAGGCACTCTACCTGTACTGAGCCCTGAGCTCCGGACATTGCAGGAATGTCAGCAAGGGATTGCAGTAAGGCATACCACTGCCCCAAACCACAGATACTTTCCAATTTATTCAACTGCTACTTTAACTTTTTGTTACTGTACTTCACTATCTGACCAACTATCAGGAAGGAGTCCTTTTTTATTATTTTTTACTGGGGCTTGCCCTCCGACTATGAGCTAGTCCCGAACCTTAACTGTGTCTGTAGCGGATAGATCTACTTTTACCAACACTATGCATCCATTTGCATATATTAAACACATTACATTCACACTGCTCACCACCAAAGTTTCTTATCCTATGGTCACTACCTTATGTCCCAAGACCTAACCTATGTATTATATCACACATCTTATACTTTACCTTCCCCATAGTCAAGGTGCACACTATGTCTATTATACCAACAAGGGTTAACAACTCTCTATGTTACCATATCAAATTATGTATGCCGAAAACCGCAATACACAGATCACCCTTCACAACTCAAAATATATGTAAAATCGCATGACACTATGCATATTGTCATATACAGCAGAGCAAGACTGGTGTCCTCAGGGGTAGGAACACAATAGTACAATCCACCACTCACACCAACACACATCAGGACATAGTCATTTACCAAATACTGGAGGGGTACAATGAGGAACCTGAATCGGATGTACAAGGTACTTCTACTCTCGCAATCGGTGGATGTGTCAGTGTATAGGCAACTAGAGTTCCTATAGAGAGGTAATACAGCCACAAATATTAATCACAGAAAATGCACAAGAAAGGAGAAATTATCCCAGTAACTAATGGGAGTCTGTTAGCACAAAATGGCTGTCTAAACGGAGTCCTGCCATGTGTAGAGGACATAGCCTAATACAATGTACATGAGGCATTTTAATCTGTTGATTCATTTGCCAGAAATTCTCCTTTATTAAAATATGCTGATGAGGTACATAATGCAGACTCGGAGTGGCACCTTACCTCTTACTAGGTGTACATGTATCTCCATCCCTCTCTTCGTAGACTGATAATGCTGGCACCTGTAAAGTGTATGGCCCAGAGTCATGAAGACCTGCGATGTTCACACCAGTCTTGATGAGGGGGCGCGCACCTTGGAGCGCCTGAAGACTGCAGTGTGCCTCTGTGTGCGTCACATCACAAATCTTACTCCAGTCAGAAACTGGATTAAGATTTGTGGTGTAAGGAACACCGCCACTCCTCATCAGTTTCACAAGAGGCGGATTAAACACCCTGTACCAGCTCCACCCACTTTGCTGGGGCTGGGTGAAAATTTCAGGAGATCACCAAAAGTTGCAAAATGTCAGAGCAGACTTGAGACGCGAGAAACTTCTACTTTTCCAATGCCTTTTATGCCAGAATTATGTAGAAAAAAAGCAAAGATCTACCAATCAGAAATTGTGCAAACAGCAATGTAGAAGTACACGATTGATTAAAGGTTATTTTTTATTCTATCATTAAAAAGAACCATAGGTTCATATGCTAATCACCAAAAAAACAACAAACCAAGAAATACACACATAGCCGCCACTCTTCTTAGCGGGATAATACCAAATGGTTAGAGGGCAAATTCAAATATATAGCGCCCCCTACTAATCCAAAATATTTACACCACTTGAGGACCACCCCTCAACATAGATCACTGGAATGATATCTATAACAGTAGTTAATCAAACCAATATACATAAGCAGTTAACTAGAACGGAAGAATAAATACAAATATCACAATAAGTATTAACATGTTTGACACCCGCTCATCTACCATGTGTGCGTGATGGGTGCCACGCTTTATTCTTTATACGAAATGGTCCTTTCTCCCTGATGATCTAGCCAAGTGAAACGCGTTGGGAGCTGTATCTATGTGTGACCTGAAATGTGTCCATGTGCTGGGGTAATGTATGGACTTCTATTAAAAGGCCTCCCTCACCAGAAGTGGAGGATTTTGGATCCTAAGCTAGCTTTTTGAAGGAAGATTTTGGGTGAGAATGTTCTTAATCATTCTCTCTGCTACATGGGAAACATGTTAATACTCATTGTGATATTTGATTTTGCCCTTTAACCATTTGGTATTATCCCGCCAAGAAGAGTGGCGGCTACGTGTGTATTTCTTGGTTTGTTGTTTTTTGGTGATTAGTATATGAACCTACAGAATTATGTCGTAAAATGTCGATGTATGTACAGTGTGGGAAATAAGTATTTGATCCCTTGCTGATTTTGTAAGTTTGCCCACTGACCTTAAAGACATGAACAGTCCATAATTTTAAAGGGTAGGTTAATTTTAACATTGAGAGATAGAATATCAAAAATAAAATCCAGAAAATCACATTGTATAAATTTCCGTATATACTCGTGTATAAGCCAAGTTTTTTGGCACTGTGTTGAAAACGCCCCCCTTGTCTTATACATGAGTCATTGTCCCAGAAGCCGGCGGGGGAGGGGGAGTGGCGGAACAGCAGGTAACAGTAGGCAGGAGCTGGCGCCTAAGAGAAATGAATATTCACTGCACTGGCAATGAATATTCATTTCTCTCATAGAGCTTCCAGCAGCTGTATAAAAACAACAACAAAAAAACTCCTCATACTTACCTTCCCTGCGTGCCCTTGCAGCATCTTGTTCCATTGCCAGCAGCTCCTGCAACCGGGCGATCACGTGTCCCCGGTGAGTGAAGCAAAGTGAATATTCATTACCTTAATGAGCGAGGACACGTGATCACTCGGCCGCAAGAGCTGCTGAAAGGGCCGGAACAAGATGCTACGAGGGCACGCAGGGAAGGCAAGTAGGTCTTTTTATATATATCTGCGTTTCTCATAAGAGCCATGCTTCAAGGATAGGGATAAGGAGCCATGCATACCAAGATAGGGATGAGGAGCCATGCATACAATGGATAGGGAATGAGAGAACAATGCATACCCGGCTTATACTCGAGTCAATACGTTTTACCTGTTTTTCGTGGCCAAATTAGGGGCCTCGGCTTAAACTCGGGTGAGGTTCTACTCTAGCATATATACGGTATATAAATTTATTTGCATTTTGCAGCGAGAAATAAGTATTTGATCCCTTACCAACCATTAAGAGTTCTGGCTCCTACTGACCAATTAGACGCTCCTAATCAACTCACTACCTGCATTAAAGACAGCTGTCATACACAGTCACCTTTATAAAAGACTCCTGTCCGCAGACACAATTAATCAGTCAGACTTTAACCTCTACAACATGGGCAAGACCAAAGAGCTTTATAGGTATGTCATGGACAAGATCATTGTTATGGGGCAGTTGTAGAAATGCAGGGGACAAGGAACCTGGGCCCCTGAACTGCCCCTAAAGCTAAGGGATGACCTGTCTTTCCTTAACTTGGAGGTATGCTTAATGGTAGCGATGTCCAAGTCCCCGACCTGTCCCTGTCTCTTGTTTAGCCCTGAGCTAAACCCACCAACCCCCTCCTCCGGAGGTGAGACAGGGAATAATGTGAATTACACCAAACGCAACCAAAAGGAAAGACAGACACTTAAGGGTTAATCAACCAAACAATAAACACTTAGCTTTCTCTGCTGTTAAGCTCCGCACAGCAGAGTAAGGCCCCAGATGAGGGAAACAACTGAAGTACCACTGCTCTCAGCAGCTACAGGCTCCAGCTAGATTGGTCTCCATAGGAAGCAATATATTAACAACACCAGCTGACAACTCAGGTGATCTTATAAATGAAGTGGGAGTGGTCCCACCTACTCCTGCCAAGTAATCAGACATGCAATTCCAGCAGCGGCCACCGGGGGCAAAGACAGGGATTAGCCCCTGCTGGCCAGACAGGAAAAGGATTCAACATGCAAAGAGAGATCTGTCACAGATCCAAATGTGGATCGTGACAATCATAGACCTGCACAAAGCAGGAACAAGCTACAAAACCATAAGTAAGTTGCTGGGTGAGAAGAAGACAACTGTTGGTGCAATAGTAAGAAAATGAAAGAAAAACAAAATGAATAATCGACATCGATCTGGGGCACCATGCAAAATCTCACCTTGTGGGGTACCTTTGATCATGAGGAAGGTGAGAGATCAGCCTAAAACTACACGGGGGGGACTTGTTAACCATCTCAAGGCAGCTGCGACCACAGTCACCAAGAAAACCACTGGTAACAAATTAGGCCGTAAAGGTTTAAAATCCTGCAGTGACCGCAAGGTACCCCTGCTCAAGTAGGCACATGTGCATCCCCATCTGAAGTTTTCCAATTAACACCTGGATGATTCTGTGAGTGATTGGGAGAAGGTGCTGTGGTCACGTGAGACAAAAATTGAATTGAGGTCTTTGGCATTAACTCAACTCGCTGTGTTTGGAGGAAGAGAAATGCTGCCTATGACCTAAAGAACACCATCCCCACTGTCAAGCATGGAGGTGGAAACATTACATTTTGGGGGTGTTTCTCTAAGGGCAGAGGACTACTTCACCGCATCAATGGGACAATGGATGATGCCATGTACCATAAAATCCTGAGAGACAATCTCCTTCCCTCCACCAGGACATTATAAATGGGTTGTGGCTGTCTTCCAGCAAGACTTTTTGAACGCCATGTCGTGTTTGGAGACCCCCTGATGTGCCTAAAGAGTGGAAACCCCTCAATTCTAGCTCCAACCCTAACCCCAACACACCCCTAACCGTAATCCCAACCCTAACCTAACCCTAATCCCAACTCTAATCCTAATCCTTATTCCAACCCTAACCCTATCTCTAATTCTAACCCTAATTGTAACCCTAACCCTAATTCCAACCCTAACCTAGTTGTAACCCTAATTCTAACCCTAACCCTAATTCTAACCCTAACATAAAAGTGAATATAAATATATTTTCTTTATCTCATTATATTTCCCTAACTAAGGCGGTGGTAAAGGGGGGTTTATTTACAATTTTTTTTTATTTTGATAACTGTGATAAACCCTATTACAGTGATCAAAATGTACCTTCACTGAATGAATGAATCTGCCGGCCGAACCAAGATGGCGGCGCCCACCGGAGGAGGCAGGAGGGTCTGGGGACACCGGGAGGTGGGAAAAATTGAGGACCCTATTTCTCTCTCCTCTGATATGCGATCACATCAGAGGAGAGAAAGATAAGCCGCGATTCTGCTTTTTTTTTTTTGCGCTCGCCGTTATATGGTTAAAAACGGTGATTGCAAAAGCGGGGTCGGTAAAACCGACCCGAATCATGTTCTCTGGGGTCTCGGCTACCCCAGTATTTATTTCCCCCACTGTACATACATCGACATTTTACGACATAATTCTGGCATAAAAGGCTTTCAAAAGTAGACGTTAACCACTTCACGACATGTGCAGTACATTTACTACGCATGTCGTGTCCCTCCCTTTGATGTGGGCTCCAGCACTGAGCCCACATCTTTCCCGGTACATGTCAGGAGCCCACATCTTTCCCGGTACATGTCAGTTGTCTTGAATAGCTGACATGTGCCTCTAACAGTCGCAGGTGTTAACCTGCTTAATGCCGCTGTCAAACTCTGTTATCAGCGGCATTTAATGTGATTGCATCAGAAGTGCGTCACTAATCCCGCCCGTGTCACATGACCGCAGGTCATTGATGGGTTGGCATAGCAACTCTCGGTCTGCAGGAGAACCCTGTGGTTGTCATTGCCGGATTGCAATGAGCGCCGCCCTGTGGTCGGCGCTCATAGCAAGTGAGCATTTCTGCCACATACAGGCGATCTGATCATCGCTTGTGTGTAGCAGAGGTGATCAGACAACTGCAGCTACTAGCCTCCCATGGAGACTGTTGAAGCATGCAAAAAATAGAAAAAAAAATTAAATATTTAAAAAATGAAACTATAAAAGTTCAAATCACCCCTTTCGTCCCATTCAAAATAAAAATTAAAAAAAAAATTATATATATATATATATATTATATTATATATATATATATATATATATATATATATATATATATATATACACACACACACACACACACACACACACACACATGCATATATACATACATATACACACACATTTGGTATGGCCGCGCTCAGAATCACCCTATCTATCAAGCTATAAAAAGAATTAATCCAATCGGTAAATGGCATAGTGAAAAAAAAAGTCAAGACGCCAGAATTACATTTTTTTGGTCGCTGCAACATTGCATTAAAACACAATAACGGGCAATCAAAAGATATCTGCACCAATATGATATCAATAAAAATGTCAGCTCGGCACGCAAAAAAAAAAAAAAAGCCTTCACCCAGCCCCAGATCACAAAAAAATGGAGACGCTACAGGTCTTAGAAAATGACAATTTTTTTGTTTTCTTTTAACAAACTTTGTTGTTTTTTTTTCACCATTTAAATAAAAAACGACCTATACATGTTTGGTATCTACGAACTCGTAATGATCTGGAGAATCCTAATGGCAGGTCAGTTTAAGGCCTCTTTCACACTTCCGTTGTGTGACGTCCGCCCAAGCGTTAAAATGGCGGATCCGTCAGAAAAGGTAAAAAACGGATGCAAAACTGGTCCGTTTTCTGACGGATCCGCAAGAAGATTTCATCCGGAAATGATGAAAATTTCATTCCGGAAATGTAAGTCCGGACCGAGGGGGGACCTATGTCTCAATCACTTGAATGAAAGACAAACTGTATGGCAGCAACCACTAAAGGCACTGCCACACTTAGCGATCGCACCAGCGATCACGACAACGACACGACCTGGCGAGATCACTAGTGCGATCGCTATGTGATCGCTAGTTAGATTCCAAACAACTCATCAGCGATCTGTGATTCCAAACACAACTCATCAGCGATCTGTATAACGACCTCTGCGGTCGTTGGGAAAACCTAGTCCCACCTGCACGCTGGTGAAGTCGTTCATAAAGGGTGTCACACTCAGTGATTCAGGCTCACCAGCGGGACACCAACGACCAAAAAACGGCTCAGAACGTTCATAAGCGATCAGCGACATCTCAGCAGGGCCACATCGCTGCTACATGTCAAGCACAGCTAAGTCGCTGAGATCGCTACTGCGTCATAAATGGTGACGCAGTAGCGATCTCGCTAGCGATCTCACTTAGTGTGGCATACCCTTTAGTCAATGATGGGTGTGTCTGTAGATGTGATCTCAAAAGCTGTGAGTGAAGATAAGGGAAGCTGAACTTTATTTTTTCCTGTGTTAGTTTCCTGAGCGGGCGGATCCACGCAGCAATGTGGCCTGTGCCATTTGTTTTCCGTAAGCCAGAAAGGCCATGTTTATGTTGTTCCTGAAACAGTGAAAAATAATCAACATGTTTGGCGCTTGTAGCGGGGCTTCAGATGCTCACTGAATTATCTGTCATAGATCGGTCAGTGAACATAGGCTGCCATTGTTTTCAGAGGCGAGAGTCCTATTTATATAGATCAATGTGCTGCCGAGGACGATGATATTTGTGCAAGACAAAAGATCATTTCATCAGACAAACAAGCATTTCGATTGTTCAACGGTAGCCTGTTAGGATGCACAATTATTATGAAGCAAATTACCCTAGGAGCACTCATTCTCAATAATCGTTGAGTGCAAATGGAACATATCAAAGGGACGCCAACAGATTTTTTTTATTTTAAATTTAAATTTATAGTCTCTTGTTTCCAGCTTAGACATAAGAAAATGCTTCATTTCAACAGTCTGGAATCAGAAGACGAGAGGTTGTTAGGCCAGATTCACACTTTCGTTTTGTGGCGTCAGTCAAAATCCGTCAAAGTGTGAAAAAAACGGATCCGTTGCAGATTTGAAAAAAAAAACTGATGAGAGAGAAAGAGAGAGAGAGAGAAAGAGAAAGAGAGAGAGAGAGAGAAAGAGAAAGAAAGTAAAAAGAAAGAAGTAAAAAAGAGAGAGAAGAAGGAGGAAAAAAGAGGAGAGAGAGAGAGAAGAGAAGAGAGAGAAGAGAAAGAGAGAGAGAGAAGAGAAAGAAAGAAAAAAGAAGTAAAAGAAAGAAGTAAAAGAGGAGAGAAAGAGAGAGGAAGAGAAGAGAAGAGAGAGAAGAGAGAGAGAGAAAGAAAGAGAGAAGAGAGAGAGAGAGAAGAGAAGAAAAAGAAAGTAAAAAGAAAGAAAGTAAAAAAGAGAGAGAGAGAGAAAGAGAGGAAGAGAAAGAGGGAGGAGAGAGAGAAAGAGGAGAGAAGAGAAGGAAGAGAGAGAAGAGAAAGAAGAAAGAAAAGAAAGTAAAAAGAAAGAAAGTAAAAAGAGAGGAGAGAAAGAGAGAGGAAGAGAAAGAGGAGAGAGAGAGAGGAGAAGAGAGGAAGAGAAGAGAGAGAGAAGAGAAGAAAAGAAGAAAGAAAGTAAAAAGAAGAAGTAAAAGAGAGAGAGAGAAAGAGAGAGGAGAGAAACAGGGAGAGAGAGAGAGATGAGAGAGAGAGATTTAGAGGGAGAAGAGAAAAGAGAAGCATGCTCAGTTTGAAAAAAAACGGAATCCGTCACTGGATTCCGTCATGTGACGGACGATGACACATCCGTTGCCCATTGGCGTCCATTCTCACAGACGGCGGAGGATCCGTCACCGTCCGTCTTTTTGACGCAGACAAAAACTATGGACTTTTTTTTCCGGCCGATGGATAGCAATTTTATGACGGATCCGTAACACGACGGACGAAACGGAAGGCCATTTGTCAAAATCCGTCGCTAATACAAGTTTATGGGGAAAAAGACGGATCCGCCAGGCAAATCCGTCGGATCTGTTTTTTTCTGCCAACGATGGATTTTGACTGACGCCAGAAAACGGAAGTGTGAAACAGGCCTTAGAAAGTCAAACCCTTAGTGACCGAGCCAATTTTGATCTTAATGACGAGGCCACATTTTGGAAATTTGACCAGTGTCACTTTGAGGTAAAAACACTTGAAAGCGTCAACGAATTCAAGTGATTCTGAGACAGTTTTTTCGTGACATTTTACTTCATACTAGTGGTAAAATGTGTTCAATATAACTTGCGTTTATTTGTGAAAATATTGGAAATTTGGCAAAAATTTCATACTTTTAATTCTTATGCCCTTAAACGAGAGTTATGTCACAATAGTTAACAAATATAATTTCCCACATATCTACTTTACAGCTGCATTATTTTTTAAACGTATTTCCTCCCGAACGCGAGGATACCCCACATGTGGTCAAAAACGTTAGTTTGGGTACATGGTAGGGCTAGGAAAGGAAAGAGCACAATTTGTCTGGAATAGATTGTGAATGCCAGGTCGCATCTGGAGAGCCCCTGACATACAAAAACATCAGAAACCTCAAAAGTGACCCCATTTTGGAAACTGGACCCCTCAAGGAATTCATCAAGGGGTGTACTGAGCATTTTTAACTTTCAGGTGATTCACAAAACTTTATAAACTTCTAAATGTGAGAAAAGAAAATTTATTTTTTCCACTAAAATACTGTTTTAGCACCAAAATTAAAATTTACACGAGGGGCAACAGGTGAAAATGGACCAAATTGGTTGTGCAATTTTTACTGAACACAGTAATACCCCATATGTGGCTGTACACTACTGTTTGAGTAAACAGAGGGGGTCGGATGGGAAGGAGAATTACTTGACTTTTAGAATGCAGATTTCGTTTGAATAGATTGTGGGCTCCATTAACTGAGCCCTGAGGAGCCAGAAAAGCAGAAACCCTCTTGGTGACTTATTGAAAACTTCCCTGCCTAAGGGATTCATTTAGGGGTGTAAGTGAGCATTTTGAATCCATGGGTGCTTCACAGAACTTTGTAACATTGAGACGTGGAAATGACATTTTAGCGGTAAAAATTAAATTTTTGTATTTTATGCAAATTTGTCAGGTACACAAGGGTTAATAGGTAAAACCCATAATTTATAGCACAATTTCTCCAGAACACGGTGATGCCCCATATGTTGTCAGAAATGTGTTACACCAAACGTCAGGGCTGAGAAGGAGCTCTATTTGGCCTTTGGAGTACAGATTTTGGTAAAATAGTTTGAGGGTGACATTTGTGGAGCCCAAAAGGAGCCAGAACAGCAGAAAAACCCCAAAAGTGACCCCATTGTAGAAATTGCATTTCTCATTGAATTTATCTATGGCTGCAGTGACTATTTTGTAACATCTTTGCCGTGCTTTTCTTTCCTGAAGAATTGCAAATATGCCAGTTTAGGGTCCATACATTGTGCCCCCATAAAGTGTAGCACCCCCATACATTGTGCCCAGCTTGTGCTTCTGGCGGTATGCACTCGTAAAACGTTAAATGCTCTTTCCCACCTACAATGATGCCAAACGTGGCCGCTTACTGTGGTTTAGGTACAGTGGGGCAAAGAAGGAGGAAGCATATGGATTTGGGAGAGCAGAAGTCACTGGATTATATTTG
>JARQOD010000010.1:100930720-100935720 GCA_033576555.1 Oophaga sylvatica
CGGAAGGGAGGGAGCGTCATTTGACTTTTTAAACGTCACGTCCTGTTTGGAGACCCCCTGATGTGCCTAAATAGTGGAAACCCATCAATTCTAGCTCCAACCCTAACCCCAACACACCCCTAACCCTAATCCCAATCCTAACCCTAATTGTAACCCTAACCCTAAGGCTGGGCTCATTTTGCGTTTTACCAGCCCGTTCAACACATAGCGTTGATGGGCTGGTAACGATATAGCATAACGCGATCGCGTTATGCTATACCCGCTAGCGCAAAGGAATCAGCAGATGATTCATCTGCGCTAGCGGTGACGGAGCCCAAGCGCTGCAGCCTGCGTCCGAGGCTCCGTCACTGAATGGACGGCTTTACGGCATGCATCGCGATGCGCCCTCAAATGGGGTGAATGGCAGCGTTAACCGTGGTGTAACGCAGTCCGTCTAACGGACTGCCATAACGCAGTATGAACCCAGCCTAACCCTAATTATAGCCCTAACCCTAACGGAAAAATTAAAATAAATACAATTTCTACATTTTATTATATGTCCCTAACTAAGGGGGTGATAAGGGGGGGTGGGGGTTATGTACTGTTTTTTTTTTATTTTGATCACTGTGATAGTTTATCACAGTGATCAAAATCTACTTTTGGAGAATGAATGAAATATTTTTTGAATCTGCCGCCAGGCAGATTCAGCGGGCGCACTGTGCATGCGCCCGCCATTTTTTTTTATTTTACAGGAAGAAGACCCGGGAGGATCCGAGGACACGGGGAACACCTACAGGTACAGGGGGGGCATCGGGGGTCCCGGGACACTATTTCTCACCCCTCTGATGTGCGATCACATCAGAGGGGAGAGAAATCTTTTTTTTTTTTTTTTTTTTGCATTTGTAAATACCGACCCGGATCATGTTCTCTGGGGTCTCGGCTACCCCCAGCAGCCGAGACCCCGGAGAAAATTGCCAAAGCCCCCCCAGCACATCACGGCGGGCGCACTGAGCATGCGCCCATTTTCTAGGCCTCAAAGATGGCGGCGCCCACCGGAGGGCCCAGGGGCCACAGGGGGGGGGGGGGGGGGAAATCAGGGACCCTTTTTCTCTCTCCTCTGATGTCCGATCACATCAGAGAAGATAGAAATTAAATGGCAATTTGTTTTTTTTTTGTTGCGATCGCTGTTATCGGGTTAATAATGGCGATCGCAACATCGGGGTCGGTAAAAACCGACCCGATTCATGTTCTCTGGGGTCTCGGCTACCCCCGGAGAAAATGTGACTGCGGGGGGCGCTATAGGCTTTTTCCACAGCGCCGTTAATTAACGGCGCTGTGGTTTAAGTACCCTTAATGACAGCCGAGAAAAGGCGTATCGGCGGTCATTAAGGGGTTAATTATTGTATTGTTATCGTTGTTACTTCTGACTTGTGTTTTGAAACTGTTAAAATGTCAAGCGCTGCGGAATATGTTGGCGCTATATAAATTAAGATTATTATACAGCTGTTTCCTTTATGCATATGCACACAGCAATGCTATACATGTGCACAGCCCCATTCCAGTATGTATATATACACACACCATGGCTATACACCAATGTACACAGCCCCATTCCAGTATGTGCAGCCGCTCTCGTTATAATATATATATATATATAATATATATATATATATATATAATATCGAAGATAAAGGGGAAGCTCACTATAGTTGCGGGTGCTCAGGAAAACGAGTAATATAAAGCCAAAAATATAATCCGGCACACCAGACGTGAATATAATGCAAAAAACAAAGTTTTTATTGGAAAAACTAACAGCTCATATTCAAAAAGAACAAAAGTAAGGGTAGGTACATTATTTCTCTCAACGTTTCGGCTGTATCCGCCTTTTTCAAGAGGTACCCTTATTACTGTATAAAGAAAAAAGACAATGAATAAACGACAACAGTCTATATGTATATGTACAAACAATAATAAGTTTGTACATATACATATAGACTGTTGTCGTTTATTCATTGTCTTTTTTCTTTATACAGTAATAAGGGTACCTCTTGAAAAAGGCGGATACAGCCGAAACGTTGAGAGAAATAATGTACCTACCCTTACTTTTGTTCTTTTTGAATATGAGCTGTTAGTTTTTCCAATAAAAACTTTGTTTTTTGCACTATATATATATATATATATATATATATATTATATATATATATATATATATACACACACTCACACCATGGCTATACACCTATGTACACAGCCCCATTCCAATATGTATACACACACACACACACACACACACACACACATTGGCTATACACCTATGTTCACAGCCCCATTCCAGTATGTATATATACACACACCATGGCTATACACCAATGTACACAGCCCCATTCCAGTATGTGCAGCCGCTCTGGTATGTTATGTACTGTATTTTTTGGACCATAAGACACACTTTTTTTCCTCCAAATTTGGGAGGAAAGTGTGGGTGCGTCTTATGGTCGAAATGTAACATGTGGGGAGGGGGGCAGTGGGCAGCGGTGGAGTGGGATCAGCAGGAGGCAAGAAAATATCCCCTCTGCTGCAGGAAACAAGCGCTGGGGAAACCCTGGTCCCTACTTAAGTGCAGTGAATATTAATCAGCCTCTTCCCCGCCCACCTATCAGCTGAGCAGTGAGCTGGGAGCAGCAGATCACAGAGCCACACAGTTTCCCCAGCGCCTGATTCCTGCAGCAGCTGGGCAGATTGGTGTCTGAAGAAGAAGGAGGCAGCAGGAGCAGCTGGCATACCTGACAGCCTGGGGCTGTGCTGATGGGAAGCTGAATGCTCCTGTGAAGGACCTGTGATGAGGTCATGAAGAGGGCTGGCTGGAGCATCACATGACCAAAGCCCTGCCTCTTCATGATGTCATCACAGGTCCTTCAGACACACTGTACAACAGAGAATTAATTAAAAGGTTAGGCTACTTTCACACTTGCGTTTTTTTGTGCAGCGCATCATGTGCACATGAAACGCATAGGTGTCACATTTCTATCAACTCTGTCTCTGTCATCTCTGTCTCTGTCATCTCTGTCTCTGTCATCTCTGTCATCTCTGTCATCTCTGTCATCTCTGTCATCTCTGTCTCTGTCATCTCTGTCTCTATCATCCCTGTCTCTATCATCTATCTCTATCAACTCTGTCTCTATCATCTGTCTCTATTTCTATGCAGCATGTATTTCTATGCAGCCGCACGATCCAGTCTGAGTGCCGGCGGCAGTTCCGGGTGTTCATGCGAGAGACTCACACGAAATCGTGTGAGTTTCTCGCATGTGTGACCCCGGCCTTATACTCACCCTCCAGCGTCTTCACATAGTAGTTTACAGACACCACACTGGTCCCGCAGCACCATCTCCTACCCGTAGCTTCCAACATAATAACATACTATATAATAACACCACATATAATAGTATGTTATTAAATATTTTACCACATTTTTTGCTTCAAATATATTTTTCCCTATTTTCCACCTCTAAAACCTGGGTGCGTCTTATAGTCCGGTGCGTCTTATAGTCCGAAAAATACGGTGTATATATATATATAATATATATATATATATATATAATTATATATATATACATATACAATACATACATATATATATAAACACACACACACCATGGCTATACACCCATGTACACAGCCCCATTCCAATATGTATACACACACACACACACACACACACCATGGCTATACACCTATGTACACACACCATGGCTATACACCTATGTACACAGCCCCATTCCAATATGTATATATACACACACCATGGCTATACACCTATGTACACAGCCCCATTCCAGTATGTGCAGCCGCTCTTGTATGTATATACACACACACACACACACCCATGACTATACACCTATGTGCACAGCCCCATTCCAGTAGGTATATACACACACACACATTGGCTATACACATATGTACACAGCCCCATTCCAGTAGGCATATACACACACCATGGCTATACACCTATGTACACAGCCCCATTCCAGTATGTGCAGCCGCTCTCGTATGTATACACACACACACAATGACTATACACCTATGTGCACAGCCCCATTCCAGTAGGTATATACACACACACACCATGGCTATACACCTATGTACACAGCCCCATTCCAGTAGGTATATACACACACCATGGCTATACACCTATGTACACAGCCCCATTCCAGTATGTGCAGCCGCTCTCGTATGTATACACACACACACAATGACTATACACCTATGTGCACAGCCCCATTCCAGTAGGTATATACACACACACACCATGGCTATACACCTATGTACACAGCCCCATTCCAATATGTATATACACACACACACCATGGCTATACACCTATGTACACAGCCCCATTCCAGTATGTACAGCCGCTCTCGTATGTATACACACACACACACCATGACTATACACCTATGTGCACAGCCCCATTCCAGTAGGTACAGTTAGGTCCATATATATTTGGACAGAGGCAACATTTATCTAATTTTGGTTCTACACATTACCACAGTGAATTACAAACAAAACAATTCAGATGCAGTTAAAGTTCAGACTTTCAGCTTTCATTTGAGGGTATCCACATTAAAATTGGATGAAGGTTTTAGGAGTTTCAGCTCCTTAACATGTGCCACCCTGTTTTTAAAGGGACCAAAAGTAATCGGACAATTGACTCCAAGGCTATTTCATGGACAGGTGTGGGCAATCCCTTCGTTATGTCATTCTCAATTAAGCAGATAAAAGGGCTGGAGTTGATTTGAGGTGTGGTGTTTGCATTTGGAAGGTTTTGCTGTGAAGGAAACATGCGGTCAAAGGAGCTCTCCATGCAGGTGAAACAAGCCATCCTTAAGCTGCAAAAACAGAAAAAACCCATCCAAGAAATTGCTACAACATTAGGAGTGGCAAAATCTACAGTTTGGTACATCCTGAGAATGAAAGAAAGCACTGGTGAACTCATCAATGCAAAAAGACCTGGGCGCCCACGGAAGAC
>JARQOD010000010.1:100943220-100984129 GCA_033576555.1 Oophaga sylvatica
ATATACACTGTTCCTACATCCCATCTTTGACAGGTTGTAGAGGAGTAAGTGCAGGTTGGAGAGAAGAGCAAGTAGTAAGTGACTGACTAACATGGATGTGATTATTGGAAATATATTCAAGAATCTGGTGGATTTTACTGCGGAGGCGAATCGCTTGAAGATTATCGTTATGGAGAATGAGAGAAAGATAGAGCAGCGCATTATGCGTCAGCGCCACCGACGACGCCGTATGTGGATCCACCCCATCACAGCACAGAGACTAACCCGTGGTGTGTATTCTACACTAAACATGGAGCTGAGAGAAAACCCTGAGAAATTTTTTGCCTATCTTTGGATGAAGAAAGAGAATTTTGACTTTGCTGGAGCGTGTTGGAGAACAAATCCGAAGATCCGACACCTATTGTCGCTTCTCGATTTCTCCGGCGGAGCGTCTCATGGTCACTATAAGGTAAGCTATATGTATTGGATCTGCTTGCTTGAGCACACTTGTATTGTTGTTATTATTTTTTTAACATCACAGGACAACAAGGGAACCATATCAGTACAATAAAACATGGTCAAAAACAGTGTGTTTTTTCCTTTATTTTTTTTATTTTTGGTATCTCCAATAGTTATAGCTGAGTTCTGCAATGTTATGCTGTGATTGTGAACTAATTTATTTTTTCTATTTACAGATTTCTGGCAACTGGAGAAACGCTGTCATCGCTCCATTTCCAGTATCGCCTTGGAATTTCTACGCTATCAGGCATCATCAAGTACACTTGTGCTCTGTGGGACTGTTTGGTTGGAGAATTTCTTCCAGAGCCAACTACAGACCGGTGGCTTGAAATAGCGGACCAGTTTCTCCCTATCTGCCAGTTTCCCAATTGCCTGGGCGCTGTTGATGGCAAACACATCTGCATTCAAAAGCCTTCAGGAACCGGATCAGAATTCTTTAACTACAAGAAATATTTTTCGGTCGTCCTGATGGCTATTGCTGATGCGGAGTACAAGTTTATTGCTGTGGACATTGGGTCTTATGGACGGTCCAATGATTCTCAAGTGTTTAAACTTTCTGCTATGGAGCGGAGACTGTATGGAAACACTTTTCAGTTTCCACCCCCTAGGCCACTGCCTCAAACCTCAGGCCCACCGATGCCATTCGTGTGTGTAGGTGATGAGGCATTCCAGCTGTCCGAACACCACTTGAAGCCGTATGCCAGCAGAGGATTGACCCATACAAAGCGCATTTTCAACTACCACGTAACAAGAGCCAGACGGATGGTGGAGTGTGCGTTTGGGATTATGACAGCCAAATGGCGTGTCCTTTTGATTGCGATAAACTTGAAGACAGAGACTGTGGATGACGTTGTAAAAGCGTGCGTGGTCCTACATAATTTTGTGATCACCAAGGAACCGATTTCTATTGAGGACCACAATCCAGAAACAACCTTGCACGACTACAGCAACATTACCACTCGTAGCACACTGGCGGTTTCAAGAATGAGGGACCATTTTGCTCAATACTTTGTGTCACCAGAAGGTAGAGTAGACTGGCAGGATGACAGAGTGTGATCAATTGATTATTTCTTTTAAAAGTCTTTCTGTACCCACAATATGGAAACTTGTACTTGCTCTGGCATCCTGCAGATCCACTCGGGGCCCTCATCTCCTTGTTGAACTCCTTCTTGAAGCGATCCCTCACAGACCGCCACCGCTTCACAATTCTCTCCCCTGAAACGGGAAACCACACGTTGGTTACTATACAACATCAGTGTTTCCCAAACTTCAGTCCTCGTGTCCCCCAGAGGTCATCTTTTCAGTATTTCCATAGTGTTGCACAAAAGGAAATCCTGAAAACATGAACCGTGGGGGACACGAGGACTGAAGTTGGGAAACACAGCTTTACAGTCAGCAACCTGAACTATACTTACGCTGTTTAGTCTGGGCCCGAACATCGAGGTCCTCCCAGTGGTCCACCATTGTCGATGCCACTTCCTCCCAGAGCTGTCGGGTCACTATTTGATCAGAATGGCAGCGGTCCCCCATGTTCCACAGCGGCTCCCTTTCTCGGACAAGATCAATGAGGAGGTAGACGTCTATCCCCTCCTCACCGTCCGAATTGGGAGCACGCTGTGAGGCCTGTTAAATAAAAAGAGAAAAAAAAAATACATTAGCCTCCACACTAGCAAGTGAAAAATAAAATATTTAATAATTAATGGAAAAATACTAAATGTAAAAAAAAAAAAATTATAAATAGAAAAAAATTAAAAATATTACAAAACCAAAAAAAGGAATGATTAATTTAAAAAAAATGGAACCAATTAAAATAAAAAAAATTAGTAAAAAAAAAAAAATGAATTAAATTAAAAAAATCTTACACGGTGGTAACCGCCGCGGCTCTCACGACGACTCTGGGAGGCGCTGTGAGGACCTCTTTGTTGGGAACCAGATCCGAGAGACTAAAAGAAAAAAATAACAATTTGTGATATAGACATGTGTTGGCCGCTGTGTGAAGTATGTACTAAATGGTTTTCTATGTGTTGTGTGTAGTGTGATGTTGTGTTTCTGCAATTGCAGGATACTTACGAATTGTGAGCCCACTCCGGGTATCTCTCCACCCCATCCTTCTTCCTCTGGGAGCTCCTCTTCATCTTGCGATTCCTGTTATTAAAAAAAGACAATCAATACATATATCCCACAGATTGATTGTGGAGAAAAAAGAAATTATATATTTTTACCGCCAAATGCTGACGATGGGAAGGAGGGCTCCCAGAAGAAGATGTCTCCAACTCCTGCTGCAGCTCCACTGACTCCGGTTCAGCTGAAGCCGCAGTTTCAGCGGCTAAAGCCGCAAGTGCAGCTACTGCCGTCGCTGTTTGCTGTTCTATGCTGTGGAAGAAAGACACAAAAAGGGCCAGTGAATATATGTATATTCCTTGTTCCTGGCTGAAAATGCAAAAATTTAATTTTTTTTTGTGGCATATGGGATGTCATATTTACTTTCTGCTGGCTGTCCTCCTCTCTTCAAGTAGATCCTCCTCTCCCCTTGCTGCTGCGCTGCCTCTCTTTCTAGTCTTCTGCTGTTGAGTAAGGACACAAAAAGGGCCAGTGAATATATGTATATTCCTTGGCCCTGGCTGAAAGAGAAAAAAAATGATTAAATTTTTTGGGAAATGGGGGATGTCATATTTACTTTCTGCTGGCTGTTCTCTCTGCAACTAGCTGCTCCTCTCCCCTTGCTGCTGCTGCCGCCTCTCTTTGACGTCTTCGGCTGTTGAATAAGGACACAAAAAAAGCCAGTGAATATGTTTATTCCTTGGCTCTGGCTGAAAGAGAAAAAAAAAGTGATTAAATTATTTTGGAAATGGATGTCAGATTTACTTTCTGCTGGCGGTCCTCCTCGCTTCAAGTACATCCTCCTCTCCCCTTGCTGCTGCCTCTCTTGCTGCCTCTTTCTAGTCTTCTGCTGTGGAATAAACAGACAAAAAGGGCCAGTGAATATACCGTTATACTCGTGTATAAGCTGAGATTTTCAGCACCTTTTTTCGTGCTGAAAATGCCCCCTCGGCTTATACACGAGTCATAGGGCAGAAACCAGCGGGGGAGGGGATGCCGCGGCAGGAGCCGGTGGCTGGGATCATACTCACCCCTCCCCGTGCCATCGCTGAGCGTCCCTGCAATCCTGCGTTCTCCCCGTCTTCCTGCAGCTCTTCTGCTCTGAGCGATGATGTAATACCCGCTCATTAAGGTCATGTAATATGGACGCGACGCCACTCCCATATGCGTGGCCTTCATATTCATGGCCTTAATGAGCGGTATTACATCACCGCTCAGTGCTGAAGAGCTGCAGGAAGCCGGGGAGAGCTGCAGGATTGCAGGGACGCTCAGCGATGGCACGGGGAGGGGTGAGTATGATGGAGGAGAGGACAAGGAGCACGGAACAGGACGGGGGGGAGAACGGGGGAAGCATAGAGGAGGACGGGGGAAGCATGGAGGAGGATGGGGGAGAACGGAGGACGGGGGAAGCATGGAGCAGGACGGGGGGGGAGATCGGTGGACGGGGAAGCGTGGAGGAGGACGGGGGAAGCATGGAGCAGGACAGGGGAGGATGGAGGGCACAGGAGCACTGAGCAGGACGGGGGGGCACAGGAGGACGGAGAAGGAATGGAGGAGCACAGCGGAGGACGGAGCAGGAGGAGGGAGCACAGAGGAGAATGGGGGAGCAAGGAGCAGGACGGGGGCAGCACAGAGCAGGAGGGCAGTTTATACACCCGGCTTATACACGAGTCAATAATTTTTCCCAGTTTTTTGTGGCAAAATTAGGGGGTCGGCTTATACACGGGTCGGCTTATACACGAGTATATACGGTATGTATATTCCTTGGCCCTGGCTGAAAAAAATAAAAGTCAAACATGGACTGGAGTGAGCTTTATGGTGTACGGAATACAACATCCCGTCATGAATTGGACACATAAACAGTACCAGGGGGACCCACGCTATCACTGGCAAACAATGCACACTTGATACAGCAAAAAAAAATGGGTATTATACCTACCGATAATTCGGTTTCCAGGAGTCCATCCTGACAGCACTATGGAGGACGTCCCTCCTCCTCCTTACAGGGACAGGAAGCACACGAGAGGTTAAAAGGTCCCACTCCTCCCCCAATACCTCAGTGATTTGACAAGTACCATACCATGGATTAATGCCAGTGATAACACTTTAATTTACTTAAACATATTACATCATATGAATTAGCATATATAACAAGATAGACAAGGGAGGGAACTAACCGTGCTGTCAGGATGGACTCCTGGAAACCGAATTATCGGTAGGTATAATACCCATTTTCCAGGACGTCCCCCTGACAGCACTATGGAGAGTACCAAAGAAACCCTCCTAGGGTGGGACTACGGCCTGTAATACTTTCCTACCATATGCCGTATGTTGTCCTGCTAGCACATCTAGTTTGTAGTGCTTGCAAAAGGTATTTACCCGAGCCCAAGAGGCTGCCTTACAAATTTGTTCTAATGATGCTCCTGCTCTCTCAGCCCATGAGGCTGACAATGCTCTGGTAGAATGGGCTCTTATCTTTATAGGACAAACTACACCCTCAGATGTGTAAGTTTTTGAGATTATGGTGGTAATCCATCTTGCAATGGATGCTTTGGAAGCTTTTTTTACCCCTATTTTTACCTCCAAACAAAATAAACAAGTTAGGGTCTTTCCTCCAGAGCTTAGTGGCCTCCAAGTAATCAATCACTGCCTGTCTAACTTCAAGGGAGTGTAAAGCTTGTTCTTTTACGTTTATGGTTTTTCTCAAAACGATGGGAGTATGATTTCTTGATTGCGATTTTGCCAGTAAGCTACTGGCAAGAAGCAGGATAAGTTAAATTTGTGACCTCTTGTCGCGAAGGCTTAAGCAGGTCACGTCGAACATAGCGCTTGACGGAGCGGAATCGCTCCTCAAGCCCGCCCTTTTGACGCGCGATCTTTCCGAGTGTCAGACCCTCCGACACCCCGAAGACGAGGCTACTAGCTGGTAATTCTGTTGCGAGCACCGTCGCCGAATACGCGAGGACATGCTGCGGTCTAAAAAGACCGCGCTGTCCGTTACGCAGTTGCCACTGCTATTTTTACGCATAGTGAGACGATTCTGAATCCCCTCACTATCTGTAACATTGGACTGCTGTTTGGCGCTGCCCAGCGACAGCGCAACACCAGCGTTTACGACGTGAACTCACCTAATGAAAGTGCTTGAATTCCCCTACTTTTGCGGATGCTACCAAACGCGTTAATCGATAAGAGTGAAATAGGCAACTCCCTTTTGGTGTGAAAGGATTTTTACAAAGAGCCGCCAAAACTAGATTTAAGTCCCAGGGGAAGACAACTGTCTTATAGTGGGCCGCAATCTCTGGACTGCTTTGACGAATCTAACTACCCAAGGATGAGAGGCCAATGGATAGTCCATGTAAGTACTTAATGCCGAGATTTGAACTTTAAGTGTACTAGGTCTAAGACCCATATTAAATCCTGCCTGGAGGAAATCCAGAACTCGAGGAACATCCGGGACCCCGGCTACAGCATCAGACCTGCCACCTTCCAGACAGAACTTCTCAGATTTATAATATATTACCGAAGTTACCGGTTTTTCTGCTGGCCTGAATCGTTGTTATGACTTGATCTGATAGACCACGAGCTTTTAAAATGTCCCGTTCAGGATCCAGGCTGACAGGTGCAACCTTTCTGGGTCCTGGTGTAGAACTGGTCCCTGGTGAATTATGTTCTTCCACCGGGGAAGCTCGATTGGTTTTTCTGTGGTCATGGCACCTGGAAGTGAAAACCAGCTCCTCCTTGGCCAGAACGGAACTATTAGTACGACTCTCGCTCCGCCTTCTCTTATCTTCCTCAGAACCGCTGGTATCAACTGCTATTGGTGGGAATGCATAACTTAGAGGTTCGTTCCACCTCTGACTCAAGGCGTCTACACCTTCTGGATTGTCCACTGGGTCAGTGAATAAAACCTTGGTAGCTTCGAATTTTTCCTTGTAGCAAAAAGATCTATCTGAGGCGTTCCCCATCGTTGGCATAGTAAGTGGAAGACCTCCTGGTTCAGCTCCCACTCGGTCAGGTAGATCTTTTGTCTGCTCAGATAGTTTGCTACTAAGTTCTGCGAACCTTCCAGGTGTACTGCGGTTATGGAGAGGACCGTCTGTTCTGCCCATATAATATCTTTTCTGCTAGATCCTGCAGAGATCTGTATCGAGAGCCTCCCTGATGTCTTATGAAGGCTACTGCTGTCATATTGTCTGACAGGATTTTGACATGTTGGTCCTTTAAACAGTTTTGGTTTCTTCTTAAAGACTCCCAAATCGCATACAGCTCTCGATAGTTTGATGACATTCATCTTATTTTTTCAGGCCATTTTCCCTGAAGAATCTTCCCTTCTAAATGGGCTCCCCATCCCCAAGCGCTTGCGTCTGTAGTTATTATTATGACTGGAGATGGAATCCAAAGAACTCCTCTTCTGAGATTTCTGCTTTGCATCACCAACTTAAAGATCTCTTCACTTTTGCAGAAAGATGGATCTTCTTGTCTAGGGATGCCTGATGACGATCCCACAAAGATAGAACTTCTTTTTGTAGGGGTCTTGAATGAGCCTGTGCCCATCTGACGCATGGAATGCCTGATGTCATCACTCCGAGAACCTGCATAGCTCTTCTTATGGTAACTCTGCTCTTTACCATCTCCCTTCTTTTTTAACATTGTTGCTTGACTTCTGGTAAGAAGGCTGTCCTGGATCTGGAATCCAGTAATACCCCTAGAAATACTCTTCTTGTACTGGGTGTTAAATGAGATTTTTCTCGATTCACCACCCAACCGAGACATTCCAGAACCGACACTGTTCGTTCTGTGTGATGATTTAGGACTTTGCTGTTCGAGCCACTAACAAAAAAGTCCGTCCAAGTACGGAATTATTAAATACCCTGGGAGCAGAAGCTAGCCCGAACGGAAGGCCTTGGAACTGGAAGTGGCAGGTACAGTCCGGTAGGCTTACGGCAAATCTCAGAAGTTCCTGCGAGGCTGGATGAATCGGGACCTGATAGTACGCATTTTTAAGTCTAGGGTACACATTACCGAGTTTTTGTCTATTAGTGGAATTGCCGACCTTATAGACTTCCATTCTGAATCTTTTGTACCGAACAAACTTGTTCAATGGTTTGAGATTCAGAAATGTCCGTGACTCGCCTGATGTTTTCATTATTGGAAAGAGAGAGGAATAATGTCCCATTTTTTCCTCTGGTCTGGGAACTGGCACTATAACCTGGGAAGAGATTAGATCTTGAAACATCCCTGAATTTGCCTGGACCACAGTGGGAGATATGTATCTTTGGGGCGGATAGGATGTCAGTTCTATTCTGTAACCTTCTCTTATGGTTTGTAAGACCCACTTGTTCTAGGTAACCTGCTTCCAGTTCTCTGCAGAGAACAGGAGTCTGCCCCCTATGTGCCTGGCGTCATTGTTTTCTAGATCTTGATGAAGATCCGAACAGAGAACTCTTATTTCCTCTGTTTTGAGTGTAGGAACCTTTATATGATCCCCTACTAGCTCTTCCTGTGTCTCTATAAAAAGGTTGTCTACGGAAAGCTGGTTTCTTCCGAAAGGACTGAAACTTTTTTGGGTTTTTCCTCTGGAAACCCTTTTTTGCTATCTGACGCCTCTAGGATATCATCTAGCGCCTGGCCAAATACCTTTGAACCTGCAAAGGGTAAGGAACATAGTTTATTTTTAGAGGCATTATCCCGACCAGGATTTTAACCAGATACTCTACGGACTGCATTAGACAAAGAGCTATTTCTGGCAGAAAACCTAACCGACTCAGCTGAGGTATCTGCCAGAAAAGCCGTTGCTGATTTTATAAGAGGAAGCGACTCTAATATTTCGGCTCTAGGGGTCTTGTTGGTTAATTGTTCCTCCAGCTGACCCATCCAAAAAACCATAGACCTTGCTACCGAAGTAGCTGCAATATTGGTTCTTGTTAAAGCCGCCAAAGATTCCCAAGCCCGTTTAAGAAGAATGTCCGCCTTTCGGTCCATGGGATCTTTAAGACTTGAAGAGTCCTCAAAAGGAATCGAAGTCTTTTTCGCCACTTTTGCGATTGGCATATCCACTTTTGGAGTCTCCTCCCAAATTTTTGAGTCCTCAGGATCAAATGGAAGACGACTCTTAAAGTCATGTGACATCACCAGTCTCCGCTCTGCGTCCTTCCACTCACTCAGAATCATGGTTTTAATATGATCACTTATAGGAAAGACTTTCTGTATCTGAGCTGTGAGCCCTTCAAACATCAAATCCTGTCTGGACTGAGGCCGTGGAACATCTTCCATATGCATTGTACTTCTCACCGCCTGGACAAGATCCTCCGTATCTTCCACCGGGAATAGGTACCTCCTGGCCTTTCCTGGTTTTCCGCCTGTACTTCACCTTCTTCCTGCTCCGAATACTGAGTTGAATTTTCTTCTGATTCCGGTTTCGGGTCCTCTTCCAACTCCCACCTAGGTCTCTTGCGACATGGACTCTGACTAGTGGGCTGCTGTTGTGAACTAGCAGATAAGGATGCTTGCACTACTTCCTTAAGGTACTGCCACACTAAACGCTCCCGCTAACGATCACAATAACGACGCATACTAATGCGAACGTTTTTGTGATCGTTTTAATGTCGCTAGTAGCTGCCACACTTAGCGATCTCGTTAACGACGCATAAGCGGTTAGCGATCTCCTTAACGACTTTGGCGGTCATTGCGATGTAAAAAACAGCGCACATCGTTCACAAAAGGTGCCAGACACAGCGATATAGGCTCACCAGCGGGACGTCAACGATCAAAATACGGTCCAGAACTCTAGTGAACGATCAGCGAGATCACAGCAGGGGCCACGTCGTTGCTACATGCCACACACAACAGCGTCACTAACGAGATCGCTAAATAGTGACGTATTTTAGCGATCTCGTTAGCGATGCTGTTTAGTGTGGCATACCCTTTAATCAGGAGCTTCAGGTCAGATAATAATGAAGATCTTTCTTGCTCCAAAACCGCTGCTGTACAAGAACAACAAATCGGTTTCTTATACGCGTCAGGAAACCTCTTGTGACATGTGGAACAGCGATTAGATTTCACCAAGGCTTTGCCTGATTTTTTTTCGCTGCCTGCATAGGCATTGATGAAGTTTCCTTGTCATAAGTAATACAATAATATGTATACTAAGGACTGAGTCTGGATAATGAATCTTACATAGTGAGGGTGCAGTTTTTTGCGCTATGCGCACTCACCCCCGCATCCTCTCTGGATTTCTCAGACTCCATATCCTGCCGCAGAAAGATTCAACTTGCTGCCTTAGGACTGCTATGGTAGGTACAACTCGTTCCCTGTGATTAAATCACAGAATGGCGCCCAGCAGTTCAAACACCACCACACATGCGCTCTTAATATAGCGCTCTTTTTAGTGACGTCGTTAGCTCCGCCTTACCTGCGTTCCATCCTGGAACGCACACCGATTGCGACCTCAAACACGACGCTTTACCTTTTGCGTTCCGTTGCAGAACGCATGAATCTTAGCGGTGCACCTGCGATTCCAAATGCGACGCTCTTCGGCCTTTGCGATCCATTCCAGAACGCACGCTGATTCCTTGCGCCTGCGTCACCGGAAGTGACGTTTCGCTCTCAGACGAGGCCTGTACGGCGTTCCTCCCTGGATCAGGAGGAAGACGCCTGAGCCGAGAGCCTCCCAGCGGGAGGAGCGGCTCTTACCCGGGAGCTCGTCCGCCCCCGGTCTTTGGAGCAGAGGGACTCCCAAGGAGGGAGTTTCGGCCCTGGACCTCTTGACAGGGGGAAGGATTGGACGAACCGCACGATCCCCCTGGGCCCGGTAAGCTACTGCCTTCCATCGCAGCGCTCTCTCGTGTGTCCCTCCATGCAGGGACAGGAAAAACACAGGTATTGGGGGAGGAGTGGGACCTTTTAACCTCTCGTGTGCTTCCTGTCCCTGTAAGGAGGAGGAGGGACGTCCTCCATAGTGCTGTCAGGGGGACGTCCTGGAAAAAAAACATTCTACAGTACCAGGAGATCCACATTATCAATTGAAAACATGCACATTATACAGTACCAGGGGACCAACTTCATCACAGGGAAAAAAAACACATTCTACAGTACCAGGACATCCATATTATCAATTGAAAACATGCACATTATACAGTAGCAGGGGATACACATCACTTGAAAAAATGCACATTATAAAGTAGCAGGGGATCAACATTATCAATTGAAAACATGCACATTTTATACAGTACCAGGGGATCCACATTATCACTTCAAAACCATGCACATTTGAAACAGTACCAGGGGGACCCACCCCATCACTGGAAAACCATGAACATTTCATACAGTACCAGGGGGATCAACCCCATCACAGCAAAAACATGATTTTGAAACTGTAACAGGGTGCAAAGACACCGCACTGCACTAGCTCAGGCAGCAGTGGTGACAGATGCGTGGTAACATTTGGGCTGGGAGATGTGATATTTACCGTCTGCTGTCCTGGCGCTCCATTGCCGTATCTGCTGCTGCAAAACCTTCTGCTGGTGATGGTCCTCGTCTTTGTCTTGCTATCTTGGCTGGATGCATGGTAATGTCTTAGTGTCCCACTGCATGCTTTTATATATGTTTGCTGTGGGCTGGTATATCAATTGAAAAAACTGGATCCGGCCACCGAATCAGGCTTCTGCCGGATCTGCCGCATTGCGGCACTCATAGACTTTCATTGTGACAAAAGCCGGAAGCGCCGAATCTGGCGCTTCTGGCTTTTTCGCCGGAGACAAAAAACGTTACAGTAGCCGTTTTTTCCAGACGCCGGACTGCGACCAGACACCGGATTTGGCAAAAACCGGACTCGCCGCAGGGAACTTGCGGCGCGATCCGGCGCTAATGTTACTCAATGAAAAAAAAAAACGCATCCGGCATTACATTTCGCCGGACTCGGTTTGACAAAAAAAGGCCGGAGCGCGCCGTCAGGCACAAAACAGATGTGTGAAAGAGGCCTTATAGACGCCTCTCCATTACTAAGCCGCGAGCTTGATGTCATCAGACAATACAAAGGTGACATCAACCCCACAAATATGAACCCCACTTGCCACCGCTACAGGGCAAGTGGGGAAAAACCGGGCAAAGTGCCAAAATTGGTGATGAATACTCCCATCAGCTGCTCTCGCTGTTATCAGTTGAATATAACTGTCAACATTTTTCCCTGCTAGCGCTAATCTCAGCGTGAGCAGGGGAGAATGAGGAGAGCCGTCTTCAGCACCTGGTGACGGGGAACAGTGCTAACAGTACCGCTGCTTCCCAGGTGTCAGTACGTGTCACACTGATGACATCCATGTGTCATCAGTATGTGGGACGGTTTGTGGGCCGTGCTGCTGTGTAAAAAAAAAAAAAAAAAAAACATGGATACATGGTCTGTGGAAGCACACTGACATGCAAAGACCCATTCTCTTGAATGGGTCTACATTTACAAAGGACCATTTTAAACTCTGTTCTCTTTTCTATAACAATTATTTTATATATTGGACACAATTTTTTTTATTTTGACAAAGGCAGGGCTAATAACAGTGATTTGGTTTGGCAGAAGAGATTTTAATTTTTTTCTTGTATTTTATTTCATTTAAGCATTCATTTATTTCACATATTTCATATATATATTTCCCCTGTAACTAGGCTTATATATTAACCCCAGTTATAGGAGAAATGCAGCCTCCTGGCAGCATAGCAGAGGTGAATGGGTCTACTAGAACCCAGCTCCTGCTCACTACCTACACTCAGTAATGACATGATCGCTGGTTCCAGTGGCAGAAGGGCCTTTAGCGCTTCCTATTACTTTTTCAGCACTCAGTGATAGGGGAGGCAGAAACTGTAACAACCTTTTTTTTTCAGGAGTTCGGCTGTGTCTGGCAGCAAGCTCCTTGCTCCCACAGATGCACGATTGCTTGCAGCTGCTCCACCATGCAGTGTTGTCTTAGGTCATCACTGTATAGTAGATCACAGACCACCCGGATGTTTATCTTATATGGGTGGCCGTTGTTGTTGACCTCACCAAGCTTGGGCGCCCCTGTTCAAAATTACTTTTATTGTGAATAGTTAAGCAAGTTGAATATGAAATGATCTCTAAAAGGCCTAAAGGTAAAGAAGACTCATTTCCTTTGAATTTTAGGCAAAAATATATATTTTTATTTACATTTTAAAAGTAACCAAAAAGGAAAATAGGCTAATTTGTACTAATTAGTAGCACCCCTTTTGCAAGTATCACAGCTTGTGAATGCTTTTTGTAGCCAGCCAACAGTCTTAATTCTTGTTATGAGGGATTTTCATCCATTCTTCCTTGGAAAATTCTTCAAGTTCTGTGAGATTTCTGAGTCCTCTTGCATGCACTGCTATTTTGAGATAGCACTCTTATTAGACCCTGTGGCATCATGCCAATAAATTAGGTGTCCACTAATGCTTAATCAATTCAGGGTGCCATAGAAAATAAAAGGTGTACTCCCTTCTGCAGTGGTGTCGTTTCATTGATTTTTGTCGCTGCCGTTCCTGATGGGTGATGTGACGACGTGTCACATTACTGCTGCAGCCTTTACTATTTCATTAGTGGATGGTCTGCTCTGATGGAATGTTGATTGGCTGCAGCGGTCACATTTTAATGGCTCCACTGCAGGAGGTAAGTATATATTGTGCCGTGAATTCGTTAAGCAGACAATTGTCCAGTAGTGGATAACGCCTTTAAAAGAGTATAAAAAGGTGAATCTGGGTTAATATTGATATAAAGGTATTTTCCGTAATTAGACAAAAATAGCTGTTCAGTTTTCCAAAACAGTGCCACAGGTTTGTGTATTGCAACCTCGCCCTTTCACATCAATAAAGCTGAGCAACCATTCCAAACACAATCCACAGAAACATGTGGTCCGATCGGTTTTGGAAAAAAAATTTATACTTTTCGTCTCATTGTTCCACTCCTGGTTGTGACTTAGAAACACTGATGTAAAATTCTGACCAAATAATGAATGTGTGACCATGGCCTTACACTGCAGCTACTGTGTAGAGATACAGCAGAGCTGAGATACAGTGGGTACAGAATTTATTCAGACCCCTTTAAATTTTTCACTTTGTTTCTTTGCAGCCATTTGGTAAATTCAAAAAACTTCATTTTTTTTCATTAATGTACACTCTGCACCCCATCTTGACTGAAAGAAACCAGAAATGTAGAAATTTTTGCACATTTATTAAAAAAGAAAAACTGAAATATCCACATGGTCATAAGTATTCAGACCCTTTGCTCAGTATTGAGTAGAAGTACCCCTTTGAGCTGGTACAGCCATGTGTCTTCTTGAGAATGATGCAACAAGTTTTTCACACCTGGATTTGGGGATACTCCGCCATTCTTCCTTGCAGATCCTCTCCAGTTCCGTCAGGTTGGATTGTGAACGTTGCTGGACAGCCATTTTCCGGTGTCTCCAGAGATGCTCAATTGAGTTTAGGTCAGGGCTCTGGCTGGGCCAGTCAAGAATGGTCACAGAGTTGTTCTGAAGCCACTCCTTTGTTATTTTAGCTGTGCACTTAGGGTCGTTGTCTTGTTGGAAGGTGAACCTTCGGCCAAGTCTGAGGTCCAGAGCACTCTGGAAGAGGTTTTTATCCAGGATATCTCTGTACTTGACCGCATTCATGTTTTCTTCAATTGCAACCAGTCGTACTGTCCCTGCAGCTGTAAAACACCTGCATGCTGCCACCACCATGTTTTACTGTTGGGATTGTATTGGGCAGGCGATGAGCAGTGACTGGTTTTCACCACACATACCGTTTAGAATTATCAGCAAAAAGTTCTATCTTCATCTCATCAGACCAGAGAATCTTATTTCTCATAGTCTCGGAGTCCTGCATGTGTGTTTTTTTTTTTTTTAGCAAACTCTATGCGGGCTTTCATATGTCTGGCACTGAGGAGAGGCTTCTGTCGGGCCACTCTGCCATAAAGGCCTGACTGGTGGAGGGCTGCAGTGACAGTTGACTTTGTGGAACTTTCATCAATCTCCCTAATGCTTCTGTGGACCTCAGCCACAGTGATCTTGGGGTTATTTTTATACCTCTCACCAAGGCTCTTCTCCCACGATTGTTCAGTTTGGCTGGATGGCCAGGACTAGGAAGACTTCTAGAGGTCCCAAACTTCTTCCATTTAAAGATTATGGAGACCACTGTGCTCTTAGGAACCTTGAGTACTGCAGAAATTCTTTTGTAACCTTGGCCAGATCTGTGCCTTGCCACAACTCTGTCTCTGTGCTCCTTAGCCAGTTCCTTTGACCTCATGATTCTCATTTGGTCTGCCATGCACTGTGAGCTGTGAGATCTTATATAGACAGGTGTGTGCCTTTACAAATCAAGTCCTATCAGTTTAATTAAACACAGCTGCACTCCAGTGAAGGAGTAGAACCTTCTGGAGGATCAGAAGGAAATGGACAGCATATGACTTAAATATGAGTGCTTGAGCAAAGGGTCTAAACACTTATGACCTTGTGATATTTCAGTTTTTTAATAAATTTGCAAAAATTTCTACGTTTGTTTTTTTTTTCCAGTTAAGATGGTGTGCAGAGTGTACATCAATGAGAAAAAAAAATGAACTTTTTGAATTTACCAAATGGCAGCAATGAAACGGTGAAAAAATGTAAAAGGTTCTGAATACTTTCCATACCCACTGTATATCTTTACAACACTACCAGATCTCCTCTCGCAGCACTCTATGGAGAGAATGAAAGCTGACAGCATTCTAAGACAAGAGCTGGAAGTGTTAATAGCAGGGTGGATTTGATTTAAATCAAACTGATTTAAATCACGATTTAAATCACGATTTAAATCACTAGTCAGTAAGGCTTGATTTAAATCAGTGATTTAAATCAAAGTTTCTACCAGACCGGTATATCTAATTTCATCATGTGCGATACGCCCCAGACCGGTGTATCTAATTTCATCATGCGCGATATGCCCCAGACCGGTGTATCTAATCCCATAATGCGATACACTACACTCAGCACTGTATCTAGATACATGCAGTGTGTCATGTGCTGTGAATAATCCCAGTGTGTGATACTCTCCACGTATCTGTGCTCAGTTTATAATACAGCGAGCAGCATGAACTAACAGAATAGATGCTGCCGGTCGTCCTCAGTGACAGCCTACTTGTCAGTATCACTGGCAGTCCCCAACAAAATGGCTCCGCAATGGCTCCGCTCTGTGAGCCTAAACTACATCCTCTGTTATTACAAACACCTAGTAACGGAGGAGAGAAGTCACACGTGATCAGACCCCGCCTGCATTTACTACTGTCGCAATACGAGCTAGCAGTTTATATTTCAGCAGCTGCTCTGCCTAGTGTTTAAAAGTGGAAATACCAAACATTTTACAATTATTTTTCAGATTTTATTTCTCGGCCTGCTGCCATTATAAGGAAAGAATGTAATAAACCTCAGATCGTACACACAAACAGATCCAGACTTGTTTGTCTGTGGCTATGCTGCAGTATTGTGCTCAAAGTTTCACTTTCATTTTCTTGTCTGCTTGCCCTTCCTCCTCCTCACACTTAGATTCACATTCTTCTTGTGTTGTGCAGATCTATTCCACTCCAAACAATCAGAAACATATTGTCTAACTTCTTGGACTTGGCACTGAAGGGGTTGATTCTGTATTCATAGGTTTGTAGAACAATAGGATTAAGGTCTTTTTCTCAACTCTGTTCATGTTGTAACATTTTTGCAGTGAAGAAGAGGCTGGGACCTCTGCGGAGTCAAATTCAGTTTTGAGAACTGCGTAAATAAAGCGAGCGTCTGTGATAATATAGGAGAGAAACTGCCCACTAATCCTACAGAAACCTCTGGAAGAGCATGGCATTGTGAATGTTACACATATACAGCCTTTATTCTACTGAGTTAAACAACTCAGCTTTATCTCATGATGGAAGAACCTTTGGATGGTAAAATATTTCCTCAAAAAGCAGTTTATTGAAAAAAATCCGATTTAAATCAAAAAAATCCGATTTAAATCAAAAAAATCTGATTTAAATCAAAAAAATCCGATTTTTTTGATTTTTTTAAAAAAATCATTGATTTTTATCCACCCTGGTTAATAGTGATACATAAATCAGTTTTGTGGCTATTAGACACCCCCAGAAAAACATGCACTTGTGCGCAACGGTAACCCCAACTGCAAAGAATGGGAAAAAAATACAACTTTTTTTTTATTTTCATCTAACTAAGGGGTGACAATGAGGGATTTGATGTAGTGTTTTTTTTTTTTTTTTTTTTTTTTTAATTTTGATCACTGTGTTAGGGTCTTTTACAGTGATCAAAATGAACCAATAAGAAAAATTTCCTATTATTGCCCAGTACCGGCCGGCAGATCTCGGCATGGCGCATGCGGCTGCCATTTCTCATATGTTATGCTATACCATATCAGAGGAGAGAGAAATATATTGTAAATCAAACCTTTTTTAGTTTTGTTTTGTGATCGCCGTTAATCACGTTACAGGGGACTGTAAAAACAGGCACTGATCATGTTCTTCAGGGTTTCGACTAACCCTGGTTGCCTAGACCCTGGAGATTTTCCTACGCTGACGGGGCGCTATACCCTTTTTTTTTTTTTTAGCGGTGCTGAGAAATAAGTACCATTAACTGCCGCCGTTAAAAGGTTTATCAGCAGTTGTTAAGGGTTAATACTAAAATGTAATTTTAAGAACGACAGAGAAAATTTGGGAATTCAAGCTGATCAAAATGTTCAGGTCTTTGACAAGAAGACTTAATCGAACACCTGGATTTATGACCCACTACATGGACATCGTCCACATCTCTTCTTTTGGGGGGAGGGGAGGTATAAAATTATTTGCATCAATTTAAAGTAATCATTTCATGTTCAACCATAAAGACATAACCCAAGCCCAGCTCCAATCACCCAAGAAATCAGTGCATAAGTAGTTGATTTCCATTGCAACAAAATCCGACTTTGCACATCCGATTGTCATGGTTCATGGGTTGGCCACAGGTCTAACAACCAAAGTTCAACTGCTTTACAGACATATATGATACTGTGAGGTTCGGTCAGGAGACCTGTGGCCAGTCTATGCATCGCAGTCGATACTTGGCCAAAATTGGGAATTTTTATCTCTATTAGAATGTAGCAGCAATGAGCATGCTCAACCTCTACTCAATTCATTCCCTATGAAGCTGCCAAGTGATGCGCTCAGCTTTTTCTGACAGCCCTCTCTCCATA
Organism: Oophaga sylvatica; assembly: GCA_033576555.1. Taxonomy (NCBI): domain Eukaryota; kingdom Metazoa; phylum Chordata; class Amphibia; order Anura; family Dendrobatidae; genus Oophaga; species Oophaga sylvatica. The sequence goes on from JARQOD010000010.1 coordinate 100,961,050, forward strand.
TACATTGAATAGAGTGACAGTCAAGCATGTGCATTGCCACTCTATTCTAATGTATATAAAAGTTATCCATTCTGCCAATTGATGTGGGTCACAATGGCTGAACCCCCACCAAAGTTATCATCTACCCTGTTTTCACTGCACAACAATTTTAATGTAACTCGAAACTGATCCATGTAAGTTACTTAAAGGGCTTTTTTAGGCTTTAGTATACTTTTTGCAGTCACTCAGTGGGACTTCAGATTCGTGAATCTTGATAAACTATCACAGTGATCAAAATAAAAAAAACAGTACATAACCCCCCCCATTTATCACCCCCTTAGTTAGGGACATATAATAAAATATAGAAATTATATTTATTTTCATTTTTCCATTAGGGTTAGGGCTAGCGTTAGGGTTATAATTAGGGTTAGGCTGAGTTCATACTGCGTTATGGCCAGTCCGTTAGACGGACTGCGTTACACCGCGGTATAACGCGGTGTAACACAGTCCGTTAACGCTGCCATTCACCCCCATATGAGGGCGCATCGCGACGCATGCCGTAAAGCGGCATGCGTTCGGGACGTGCCATCATTCAGTGACGGAGCTTCGGACGCGTCCTGCAGCGTCTGGGCTCCATCACCGCTAGCGCAGATGAATCATCTGCTGATTCCTCTGCGCTAGCGGGTATAGCATAACGCGATCGCGTTATGCTATACTGTTACCAGCCCGTCAACGCTATGTGTTGAATGGGCTGGTAAAACGCAAAATGAACCTACCCTTAGGGTTAAAATTAGGGTTAGGGTTACAATTAGGGTTAGGGTTACAATTAGGGTTGGGATTTAGGTTAGGATTAGGGTTGGGATTAGGGTTACGGGTGTGTTGGGGTTAGGGTTGGAGCTAGAATTGAGGGGTTTCCACTATTTAGGCACATCAGGGGGTCTCCAAACACATGGCGTTCAAAAAGTCAAATGGCGCTCCCTCCCTTCCGAGCCCTGCCGTGCGCCCAAACAGTGGTTTACCCCAACATATGGGGTATCAGCGTACTCAGGACAAATTGCACACCAATTTTGGGGTTCTAATTTCTCTTGTTACCTTTGGGAAAATAAAAAATAGCTGGCTAAAAAAATCATTTTTGAGGAAAAAAAAATATTTTTTTATTTTCACGGCTCTGGGGTTCAAAGTGCTCACCACACATCTAGATAAGTTCCTTAGGGGGTCTAGTTTCCAAAATGGGGTCACTTGTTGGGGGTTTCCACTGTTTAGGCACATCAGGGGCTCTCTAAACGCGACATGGCATCCAGCCAATTCTGCGTTGAAAAAGTCAAACGGCGCTCCTTCCCTTGCAACCTCTGCCGTGCGCCCAAAAAGTGGTTTACCCCTACATATGGGGTATCGGCATGCTCAGGACGAATTGCACAAAAACTTTTGGGGTCTTGTTACCCTTGGGAAAATAAAAATTGTGGTGAAAAGATCATTTTTGTGGAAAAAAAAAATGATTTTTTATTTTCACGGCTCTACGTTATAAACTTGTGTGAAGCACTTGGAGGTTCAAAGTGCTCACCACACATCTAGATAAGTTCCTTAAGGGGTCTAGTTTCCAAAATGGGGTCACTTGTTGGGGGTTTCCACTGTTTAGGCACATCAGGGGCTCTCTAAATGCGACATGGCATCCAGCCAATTCTGTGTTGAAAAAGTCAAACGGCGCTCCTTCCCTTGCGACCTCTGCCGTGCGCCCAAAAAGTGGTTTACCCCCACATATGGGGTATCGGCGTATTCAGGAGAAATTGCAAAACAAATTTTGTGGGGGGAGTGGCTTAAGCCTCATGTGGAGCAAGTCGTGAGTCTTAGGAGCTCCTGAGGAGAATCCTCAATCGCTACTATAACAGCGACATCTGAAGCCAAAAACTCTTTTTCTAGCAGCACTCAACTCTGCCTTGCATCAGGCACTACAAATAATCCACTATTTCTGAAATCTCTCCACTTTTGGAGCCTGTGGACTTGCGGCCTAGCAAGGCCCAGCTGCGGTCCACAAACACCGCCATAGGCCTCACAGTAAGCCGAGAACATCCAGACGTCCACATCCAGGCTCCCCGGATTGACAAATAACACCCAGGCATTGGGTAAGTGCCCAGAAGCCGTCCACCACCTACCCGAAGCCCTTCCATAAAGCAGGGCCTGGAAAAACTCCGGACGCCAGCCGCCACGCATCACCCGCAGGCCTTACCTCCAAGCTGCCGAGGCTCCCGGTCTGCTGCCATCCTGCTGATTCGGCTGTCTGGCGGTGCCTGTTCGCCTCCGGTGCTTCTGCTTTGGGGCCGGGCTGCCCCGGGCTGAGGATCTCTCTCTCTTCCGGGCCCAGTGAGGTTGGTGCGGTATCCGGTGGCTCCTGCTTTCCGGCAGCGACGAGCTTCCCTGCAAGGACACCGACAGGAGCTGCGCCGCAACTCCACAGGACCGCGTCCCTCTCCAGCCACGGATGTCGGCATCGCTTACCTAGCCAGTGATCCTGGATTGCAGCGAGCCGACGTCTACCGCCTAGAACCTCCGTGGGAGGCCAGTCTCCTATCTCGCGTCGAAGGATCATCGTCGCTCTGCAGCGGTTAATCCCTGCAGCATAAGAAGCAGCTTGGTCACATCGCCAACAGCTTTCTTCACCGACTGCTGCCTGTCATTCATTTACAGGTTTTGTATGCGACATACAACGTCTTGGCTGCATGTAAGTCATAAGGACAGCTATATTCTAGTGAGAAATCCTACCCTAACAGTGATAATACCTCACCTCTACAGCTCCTGAAGCTTGAGGATTACCCACACTCTGTATCCCCAGGAAATTCCAGAAGCCTCATTAAAGATACTTATTTGCTCCCACTACTAGCCGGAGCTCACTGAGTGACTCCCCTGTTGACTCGCACAACAGTCAGTTTATCTTATAAAGTAAATTATTTGTTATAATTTTCTCTATACTAATACATCAGTCATAAAATAGTAGCTTATTCTCTGTATACCCTGTGCAATTTACTTATGCTGAGATTTCTAATGCGCAACAATTAATTCTACATATACTCACACTCTGCAAAGTCACTCTACATCTACATTCATTTGAAGGATTAACCCACAGAAAATCTATACTGGGATTTCTAATGCGCAACATTTAATTCTACATATACTCATACTCTGCAAAGTCATTCTACACATACACTAATTTGAAAGGTTAACCCACACAGCTTTACCTTCATTTGTCTATACTTTGTATTCTGTATTGAATTTAAGAAACATATTCTTCTCAAAATGAGTAATCAACCTAACTCTCAAAAAACTGTTAATAACTCCCCAAAACAACTAAGGGAGTCCAAAACAAATAATTTGCGTTCCAATTACAGCCCGTCTAAGGATCAACTCAACCTGATCAGCCCCACCAGGTCGAGATCCCCATTAAAGACTGACATAAAGTCATCTTTACCGCGCCTGAGTGACAAAAAAGCCAAAAAAAACGGTACTTCTTGCAGATACAGCAAAACCCCATCAAAACAAAATTCAAAATACCCCACTATTCATTACTCAATCACCCACCATGCATGACAGTATGGACCTCTCCATCTCAGCTAAAAGAAAAGAACCGGGGGATTGGGGGGATAAATTCCCAGGCTCTCAGGGTAGTGAGGATGATGACCATAGTGATTCCTCAACCTCACCCAATTCCACCCCTGCTAAACATAGGCACAAACCAAATTTAGAAACAATACCGGCCTCCTCAGGCCTCTCCTCTATACCTTTAAATGCTCCCTCTCCCAGCCCAATGTTGGAGCAAGTGGAAGCATTCATGACCAATCTAGCTACAAAAATAAATGAAAATATGAAAAGAAACTTTGAGGAACAAGCAAAAATGTTTCAAAGTTCCTTTGATCAATTAAACAAAAAATTCATGGATCAAGAGGAGAGGCTGTCAGAGGTCGAAAAAACTGCCTTAGAAGCATCATCTGAGATTTATAATCTGACAAATGAGGTCAAGAGGCTCAGGATTAAATTGGCTGATCTGGAAGATCGTAACCGCAGGAATAACTTTAAAATCCGAGGCATACCTGAGAGCATCACCCCGGATAATCTAGCAGAACATGCTCGCTCCATTTTCAAAAAAGCTATTCCTTCTTTAACAAATCTTGACCTGAATATCGACAGGATACATAGACTCCCTCGCCCTAAATCAATTCCGCAGGATGCTCCGAGGGATACCATCCTACGCATGCATTTTTACGCAACAAAGGAAAAAATCTTTCAATATCTTAAAGAAAAGAAAACATTCCCAGAACCTTTCCAAAATTTAAAAATTTACACAGACCTCTCTAAAGACACCCTTGAATCTAGAAAAACCTTTAATGAGGTCACTTCATTCTTCAGGGAAAAAGGAATTTCCTATAGATGGGGCTTTCCACTAAGACTTCTAGTCTACCTAAATGGGAAAACAATCCCAATTTTTTCTGTGGAGGAGGGGCTTGATCTCATCTCCACATTAAGAAATAAGGGACCCAACCATGGAAGTCACCGTTGAGAAACCTCAAATGTTCCTTTTGCAGATTTATTATAGGTCAAAACTAATGGCTTATACCTTTAAGAGGATTTCCCTCTACTCCTAATTTGAAATACCTCCCCAGTAAAGTTCATCTAATTTTTGAGGTGAACTATCTTCCTATATTTGCTACTTGCATTTGTTTAAACGTTACGCTTATAATTATAATTGTTATTCTAAATATTTTTTCATTTCCATCAAGGCGCGATACTACTTCATTTTCCCAGTGGGACCACTTTCCTTCATAGACCCAATTCAAACTCTAACAACCCAACATGAGTATCAAGATTTTGTCATACAATGTAAGGGGTCTGAATAACCCCAGAAAAAGATTTGCTCTTTGGAAAGAACTGGATAAATCCAGAGCGGATATCATATGTATCCAGGAGACAAAATTTAAATCTGAAAATCATCCCACCTTTTCCCACCAAAAATTCCCACATATATTTAAAGCATGTAATCAGAAAAGTAAAGCAGGAGTCATTACCATTATAAAAAACAGTATCCCCTTTGCCCTAATTGAGGAAATTCCCGATCCGAATGGAAGATTTCATATCTTGATTGGTCGTATTAATGATCAACTTTGCACAATTGTAAACTTATATGCCCCAAACAGAAATCAAACAAAATTTTTGAATAAATTGATTAACAAAACCAATAAAATCAAACAGGGTGAAGTTATCTTTCTAGGGGACTTTAATGCAGTTCCAGATTCACGCATTGACTCCTCCTCTAAACACAGAACATGCCATGGCAATATCAATAGCTGGTTATCCCAAAACGAGTTGTATGACGTTTTCAGGTGTGTCAATTCCTCTTCCAGAGAATATACACATTTTTCTGAAACATATCAATCCGCTTCAAGAATTGATCTCATAGTCACCAACGTTTTCTCTTTAACAAGATTTGAGAAAATTGTCATTGGTGACAGAACTCTGTCAGACCATTCTCCAGTGATAGCGGATCTTGTTTTGGGACCCCCATTTAAAAACAAAATTTTGTGGAAATGCAACTCCTACCTAATTAACAATCCATTACACAAATCATTTATAGAATCAAACATCAAACTCTACTTTGAGGAGAACAACACTGAGGATATAAGCCCAGCTATTAGATGGTGTGCCCACAAGGCAGTTATCAGAGGCCTCCTAATACAGATTTCGTCTAGGGAGAAGAAAGAGAAAAAAGCAGAAACTGAGAAACTACAAACCCTACTTAAAAGCAAAATCAAAACTCAAATTGGTCTCCCTTCCCCTTCCCTCTCTCTCCAAAATGAAATTGCGAAAATTAAACAAGACCTAAAATTTCAAATTTTTTCATCATATGACGAGATGATTAAGACAAATAAATACAAATTATACACTTCCCTAAATAAACCTTTAAAATTCATGATGAACCGAATCAAAAAGAGAAGAATCCGGAATAGGATTGACAAAATTAAATCAGAAAAAGGAACCTATCTGTCCCACCCACAGGATGTGGTTAACGAATTCGCGAATTTTTATGAAAAAATTTATAACCTAAACCCACTCCCTACTCCTCAGGGAAAACAAAAAGCCATCTCCGCCTACTTAAAATCAATTAGCCTCCCAAAATTACAAAATGAAGACTTAACCCTTTTAACGTCCCCGTTCAACCTAGAGGAGGTCAAAAATTGTATCTCCCAACTGAAATCGGCAAAGTCTCCGGGTCCCGATGGGTTTGGTAACGACTATTATAAAATCTTTTCTGACGTATTAACACCTCATCTCACGCAACTTTTTAACACAACATCGGATACAGGCTCATTTCCTGCTGAAATGCTAGAAGCCTCAGTGATACTAATACCGAAGCCCAGAGGTGACCTCGAGTCTTTGTCGAACTATAGACCTATCTCTCTCATTAATTCAGATTTGAAAATTTACGCAAAAATTTTAGCGGATAGATTGGGCCAGATTTTACCCAAACTTATAAACAACGACCAGATTGGTTTTGTTAGGGGCAGACATACCTCTGATGGAACCAGAAGGGTCATCAATTTAATTAAATTAGCTAACTCTACCAAAATCCCCACTTTACTAGCGTCACTTGACGCAGAAAAAGCCTTTGATAGGCTCGATTGGACCTTTATGAATCAAACATTAAAAAAATTTGGCTTCAACAATAAATTTCTCACAACTATTATGGCTCTTTACTCCAATCCCAAAGCCAGAGTTGTGTGCAATAATCATATTTCCCGTACCTTCCCCATTTCCAATGGGACAAGACAAGGATGCCCCCTTTCGCCACTTTTGTTCGTTCTGGCTCTAGAACCCCTTGCACAGGAAATAAGGGAGAATAAAAAAATCAAAGGTATCAATACTCAAAATCGTCAACACAAAATCAGCTTATTTGCTGATGATATCCTTCTTTCTTTATCTGATCCAGTAGGTTCTATAAAAGAGTTACAAAAACTGTTGGAGACTTTTTCAACACTATCCAACTTTAAAATAAACAATAAAAAATCTACCCTATTACCAATCAACATAACCAAACCTGTGATTGAAGAAATAAAAAGCTTCTCCTCCATTAACTGGGCAAAGGGAGAATTCACTTACTTGGGTATCACAATTACAAAAAACCTCAAAAAATTAGTCGTCACAAATCTTAATAACTTGCTCAAAATTATCAATCTGGATTCAAATTCATTTGGGGAAAGAGAACTTTCATGGTGGGGTAGAATTTTCTCAATCAAAATATTCACCCTCCCAAAAATTTTATACGTCTTGGGTTCTCTTCCTCTCCCAATTTCTTTATCCCAAGTTAAAAATCTTCAACAAACAATTAAAACTTTTATCTGGAACAATAAAAAACCTAGAACTTTACAAGCAATAGGCTACACTAAAAAATCCCATGGAGGTTTGGGTATACCAAATATTTTAAATCACCACCATGCTATGCTAGTCAAGCATAGTCTTTATTGGCTTTCCCCAAAAAATTCCCCAGCCTGGCTAGACCTCGAAATATCATTAAATAACAATAAACCACTTCGCGACCTCATCATTAAGACAATGTCTAATCAATTCCCTGACTCGATGGCTCATCCTACTTTTATAGCCACAACGCATGCTTGGAAGAAACTATCCTACACTAAAAAAAGTTCAGACAAAATTACCAATTTTAAAAATATGTCCTTGGATACCTTGCTATCACTTAAAAATCAAATTCCACACCCCTCTTGGAAAGAGTTTGGAGTCAAAAAATTGGGTGACTTATATGATGGTACAGCTTTACTGCAGTTCTCTGTTATAAAAGACAAATTTAAAATTCCCTCTTCAATGTTCGGACACTATTTAATTTTAAAGGATCAGATAGCTCCCTGGCTTCGACAAAAACCTTTAGTCTCTGAAGCTTCCTTAAACATGATTTCCAACTTGGAACACAAAATTTTTTGGAGCCATAGCTACATATATGATTATTTAAATCAGGACTCAGATTTCACCAAAAATGCATACAACAAAAAATGGGAAGAGGAACTCAAAATAAATCCTTCTTGTGAAGAGTGGGAAGACGCACTAACAACCTCCTACTCATCTACTCTCTCCATGTCTCTTCAAGAAACTCAATATAAAATTTTCTCGAGATGGTACCTCACTCCAGCTAGAATAGCCCATTTCGGTGAAAATACATCTTTTTGTTGGAGAGATTGCGGTCATAAAGGGGATCTTCTCCATATGTTTTGGAATTGCCCTAAACTGTCTCCACTCTGGTCTGAAATAAATAATCTAATAAATAAAATTATTGGCAGACGAATTAAGCTCACGCCTCAGCTAGCTTTACTCTCGTTGGAGCTTCCAACCTTAGAAACTGACAAAATCTTTTTGATAATACACATCCTCTTAGTTACCAAAAACATGATAGCCTATAATTGGAAAAACCAATTCCCTCCATCATACTCAGATGTTATAGAAAGAATCCAACTTCATAAGGACTATGAGATAAAATTTGCTATCGCAAATAACCAATCCAAAAAATTCATAAATAAGTGGTCTCACTGGGAAAATATAATTTAACCCAACCCCCCTCCCTCCTTTTCATCCCTTCCCTTCTTCCTCTCCCTTCCCTTCATTTTCCATTCCAGTTATTCCTAAAAAATAAAGTGTTGCGCCATAACTTACTAACTTAATATCTGGTTCTCATTGCAGTACTGGATATAATCCAGTTAATTTTGACTGTATATGTCATCTGTTTACAAATATTTGTTTGTTTGTTTGTTTGTTCATCGGTTTATACACCCATCCGACATGGAACTCCTCAACTGTTTATTAAATCAATGTTTAAAATTTAATTTGTTGCTATAACTGAAAAGCATGTCTAATAATGCTTTTTACATCTGTACTATTGTTTTCAGTATTAATGATTTATAAAATGTTCAATAAAAACATTGAAAAACAAATTTTGTGGTTCATTATTTCTTTTAACACTTGTGAAAATAAAAAAAATTGGTTCCGAAGTAAAGCTTTTGCAAAAAAAGTTAAATGTTAATTTTTTCCTTCCACATTGCTTCAGCTCCTGTGAAGCACCTGAAGGGTTAATAAACTTCTTGAATGTGGCTTTGAGCACCTTGAGGGGTGCAGTTTTTAGAATGGTGTCACTTTTGGGTATTTTCTATCATAGACCCCTCAAAGTCACTTCAAATGTGATGTGGTCCCTAAAAAAAAAATGGTGTTGTAAAAATGAGAAATCGCTGGTCAACTTTTAACCCTTATAACTTCGTAACAAAAGAAAATTTTGTTCCCAAAATTGTGCTGATGTAAAGTAGACATGTGGGAAAAGTTATTTATTAAGAAATTTGTGTGACATATCGCTCTGATTTAAGGGCATAAAAATTGTAAGTTTGAGGCTAAGTGCACACGTTTGCAGAATGTTTGCAGAATTTTCCTGAGCAAAACCGGACTTTTTTCACGGCAAAAACTCATTTTTTGCGCGTTTTTGGTGCGTTTTTTTGCGCGGATTTGACGCGTTTTTACCACGATTTTTTTCCTGAACTTTCTAGGTCAATAATATAGCGGGAAAAACGCTAGAATTCCGCAAAATTAATGGACATGTTGCTAGATTTTCCGCGATACGTTTTTTTCGCGGAAAAAAACGCACCATGTGCACAAAAATTGCGGAATTCATTCTAAATGATAGGATGCTTAATACATGCGTTTTTGACACGTTTTTCCCGTGAAAAAACGTGAAAAAAACGCAAATAATCCTGAACGTGTGCACTTAGCCTGAAAATTGGGAAATTTTCGCCATATTTCCGTTTTTTTCATAAATAAAAGCAAGTCATATAAAAAAATTTTTACCACTAACGTGAAGTACAATATGTCACGAAAAAACTTCTCAGAATCAGCTGGATTCGTTAAAGCGTTCCAGAGTTATAACCTCATAAAGCGACAGTGGTCAGAATTGTACAAATTGGCCTGGTCATTAAGCTGCAAAATGGCTCTGTCACTAAGGGGTTAATAGCTTGGGAAGCTTGATGCATATTGGCCCCTTCTCAGAATATTAACACCAGCTGTCTGCTTTCCCTCAGCTGACTACAAGTCTCATCAGGATCACCTTGTCTCGCTGATTGCAGGGAGAGGAGGCGACAATAATGAGAGCTGCATTCTGCACTCACCTCCTGGGAACAACACTAAAGGGTATGCCACACTGAACAATATCGCTAACGGGATCGCTAAAAAACGTCACTATTTAGCGATCCCGTTAGCGATGTTGTTCAGTGCGGCATCTGCCAGCGACGAGCTTCCTGCTGTGATCTCGCTCGTCGCTGGAATCGTTCCGGACCCTATTTTCTCGTCGGCGCTCCCGCTGGGTAAGTATATATCGCTAGTGTGGCACCTTTTCTTAGCGATTTAGCGGTACTTTTGTACCGCTAAAGTCGTTAAGAAGATCGCTAACGGCGATAGCGTCGTTAACTATATCGCTAAATGTGGCCGCACTTAGCGATATAGAAACAATCCCGCTAGCGATCGCATTAGTATGCGTCGTTATCGTGATCGCTAGCGGGATTGTTTAGTGTGGCAGTACCTTAACTGTACTGCATTTCCCTGGCGCTGGTACTTGTTACAGTACGATTTGCTATCCGTATTTGTGTTTTTTGTTTTTTTTCTTCAGTACCAGTGATATCAGGATGTGTAATTTGGGCCTTATACAGGATCAGAGATGTGACATTACATCTCACATACTGAGAAATTTATTCTAAACTTTGGTGGGGGATTGATCTTCTTTGCTTTTGAGTATTGTTGCTTTCATATGATTGATAACCATTATATAATGAAAAAAAAACACAAAGTATTGCACTTGGCACATTGTCACAATCTGGCAATCTGTAGTTAGTGACTAAAGTGACTTTGAAATTTGTGTAGAAAGTGGAAAGTCAATTTAAGGCCCATTTGTGAATAGTTATTTAGACAATTGTTCTGGTTTGTACTGGTGCTCTAATATAATGGTACAAACCAGTCATGCAAAGACCTCTGTGGTGCTGCACAGGACCTAACACAGTAAATTAATTTTGGAGTGTCTTTAAAGGGGTGGTTTTATGGAAACAACCTATGTATATGGTTTCCTATCCTCATGCGCCTGCATTTTTAAAGTGGTTGTCTTATCAGAATATTTAGCCTTTACCTATTCTTTAACACACCTTAGTCTTTGAATCTATTATAGTCTAATATGTCCAAGACTTCTGATTTCTAACTTGCCGTCCACTCTTTGAGTGGGCAGTAGTTCTGTATCAGCATTCTGCCAGCACTACCTGTGCTCTAGTTTTCTTTTTCTAATTTCTCATAATACACTGTTCAAAAAAATAAAGGAGCACTTAAACAACAGAATATAACTAAATAAATCAAACTTCTATGAAATCAAACTGTCCACTTAGGAAGCAACACTGATTGACAATCAGTTTCACATGCTGTTGTGCAAATGGAATAGACAACAGATGGAAATTATTGACAAACACTCAATAAAGGAGTGGTTTTGCAGGTGGGGACCACAGACCACATCTCAGTACAAATGCTTTCTGGCTGATGGTTTGGTCACTTTTGCATGTTGGTTGTGTTTTCACACTCGTGGTAGCATGAGACGGACTTTACAATCCACACAAGTGGCTCAGGTACTGTAGCAGCTACATCCTGGGTGGCACATCAATGCGAGCTGTGGCTAGAAGGTTTGCTGTGTCTGTCAGCGTAGCGTCCAGAGGCTGGAGGCGCTACCAGGAGACATGGAGGGGGCCGTAGGAGGGCAACAACCCAGCAGCCAGACTGCTACTTCAGGTTTTTTTGCAAGGAGGAACAGGAGGAGCACTGCCAGAGCCCTGCAAAATGACCTCCAGCAGGCCACAAAGGTGCATGTGTCTGCACAAACGGTTAGAAACCAACTCCATGAGGATGGTCTGAGTGCCCGACGTCCACAGATTGGGGTTGTGGTCACAGCCCAACACGGTGCAGGACGCTTGGCATTTGCCACAGAACACCATGATTGGCAAACTCGCCACTGGTGCCCTGTGCTCTTCACAGATAAAAGCAGGTTCACACTGAGCACGTGACAGAGTCTGGAGACGCCGTGGAGAGCGATTTGCTGCCTGCAACATCCTTCAGCATGACCGGTTTGGCAGTGGGTCAGTAATGGTGTGGGGTGGCATTTCTTTGGAGGTCCGCACAGCCCTCCATGTGCTCGCCAGAGGTAGCCTGACTGACATTAGGTACCGAGATGAGATCCTCAGACCCCTTGTGATTTCATATGCTGGTGCGGTTGGCCCTGGGTTCCTCCTAATGCAGGACAATGCCAGACCTCATGTGGCTGGAGTGTGTCAGCAGTTCCTGCAAGATGAAGGCATTGAAGCTATGGACTGGCCTGCCCGTTCCCCAGACCTGAATCCGATTGAGCACATCTGGGACATCATGTCTCGCTCCATTCACCAATGTCACATTGCACCACAGACTGTCCAGGAGTTGGCAGATGCTTTAGTCCAAGTCTGGAGGAGATCCTCAGGAGACCATCCACCGCCTCATCAGGAGCATGCCCAGGTGTTGTTGGGAGGTCATACAGGCACATGCAGGTCATACAGGCACGTGGATGCCACACACACTACTGAGCATCATTTTGACTTGTTTTAAGAACATTACATTCCACTTTAATTTTGTGACTGACTCCAAATCAAGGCCTGCATTTGTTAATATATTTGATTTCCATTGATGATTTTTGTCTGATTTTGTTGTCAGCACATTCAACTTTGTACAGAACAAAGTATTCAATGAGAATATTTCATTCATTCAGATCTAGGATGTGTTATTTGAGTGTTCCCTTTATATTTTTGAGCAGTGCACTTTGTTCCTACCGTTGTCCAGTGGTTTGCCTTCTTGTTATGCCTGTATGCAGTTTGACAGACAGGAGAGCGGAGAGACTAACCCCTGCCTCCACCTGCTGTTACCTGTCTCTGTAACTGCTAGACACAACAGGCAGTGGACAGGAGGTTATAAAGGACACATCTAGTAGCCTTCGGCACTTTTGTAATGATTTTTAAGCTAAAGGACAATATAATTTTTACATAGTGATTTATGAAGTACTTTTGTATCACACTGTCTATCAATGAGCTCAAGGTGTCTGAAAATACAAGGACTGTTTAAAGGGAATCTGTCACCTAATTTTTTCCCTATAAGCTGTGGCCACCGCCATCAGGGCTTATCTACAGCATTCTGTAATGCTGTAGATAAGCCCCCGATGTTACCTGAAAGTGAAGAAAAACGAGTTCGATTATACTCACCCAGGGGCGTTCCGCCGTCCGTTTGGGTCAGATGGGCGTCACAGTCCGGTCCCGGGCCTCCCATCTTGTGACGAAGCCGGCGTGTTCTTTCTGTCTCCTCGCGGCTCCTGCGCAGGCGCACTGCTCTGCCCTGGTGAGGGCAGAGCAGAGTACTACAGTGCGCAGGCGCCGGGAAATGTCAGAGAGGTCCGGCTCCTGCGCACTGTAGTACTCTGCTCTGCCCTCACCAGGGCAGAGCAGTGCGCCTGCGCAGGAGCCGCGACGAGACAGAAAGAACACGCCGGCTTCGTCACAAGGTGGGAGGCCCGGGACCTGACCGCGACGCCCATCTGACCCGAACGGACGGCGGAACGCCCCTGGGTGAGTATAATATTACTCATTTTTCTTCACTTTCAGGTAACATCGGGGCTTATCTACGGCATTCCAGAATGCTGTAGATAAGCCCCTGATGGCGGTGGCTCTATCTCATAGGGTGAAAATGAGGTGACAGATTCCCTTTAAGGCTGAAGGTCCTCTACTTTGTTCTTTATGTATTATGTATCAAATAGTGATTGAGATATATATATATATATATATATATATATATATATATATATATTATATTACTTTATCAATGACTACTGTGATTATGCTCAGGAGACTTTGCAAGTGTTTTACTTTTTGCTCTGCAGAGAAATCAGAGAATTTTTTCATTGGTCACAATAATCACTGCAGCTGCATATTTGCCTGTCCCTGAGAGTTGATGGGAATTGGCCATTATTGCTAGTTTTGTATATTGCTTTAAAATACAAAATCTGCATATCCCTAAAGTCACAGGCTGTAGAATGAAAGAGAAAGATGACTCACCCTCTACTGTTATACTCTAATTGTATATATATAATTGAATTTCTGCTGTTAAAGGGTATGCCACACTGAACAATATCGCTAACGGGATCGCTAAAAAACGTCACTATTTAGCGATCCCGTTAGTGATGTTGTTCAGTGCGGCAGCTTCCAGCGACGAGCTTCCTGCTGTGATCTCGCTCGTCGCTGGAATCGTTCCGGACCCTATTTTCTCGTCGGCGCTCCCGCTGGGTAAGTATATATCGCTAGTGTGGCACCTTTTCTTAGCGATTTAGCGGTACTTTTGTACCGCTAAAGTCGTTAAGAAGATCGCTGACGGCGATAGCGTCGTTAACTATATCGCTAAATGTGGCCGCACTTAGCGATATAGAAACAATCCCGCTAGCGATCTCATTAGTATGCGACGCTAACGAGATCGCTAGCGGGATTGTGTAGTGTGGCAGTACCTTAACTTTTCTTGGGAATTCAATTTGTCGCTTATTCGTATGTCATCTATTTGAACCTATTCTGCATCAGACAAACAATATAAAAGTGGGGTCTTGTCTTTTTTTTGTAGTGTGTATCATTTTCCAATATAATTTAGTAACCTCAGTAATATATTCAGTAGTTCTAGGCTTAGGAATGAAATGGCTAAGCTCATCAGTCACTAAGGTATTTCTGTATGCATACATACACGGGCGAAAACTGTCAATCACTGATAAAGACCTCCCACTGGACTCCTAAGCCTAAAACAAGCAGTGAATTCAACTCATAAAATATACTCTTTTCCCACAAACCATGACATCAATTTGCTCATTATCTCCTTCTTCATACAATGCTGCCCACAGACTGAATAATATTTCCAAGCCATCATGTCGTCTTTAAGTGAAGTGTGACTGCCTAGCATTTTTACTTTTATTAACTCATTGCATTGAGCGATTTGATAAAGAGAGAAAAAATACGAAGGAGCCTTGACATGAAGCCAGTTGGTGATATTTTTTGGCATTTAACTATTGTGGGTATGGAAAGCCTACAGTGCTCAGCCAAAATGAGTACACCCCAAAAGATTTGTCAGAAAACTTTAGTTTCCTTTCAGAACCAAGGTTTGTTATTTTACATACCCAGAAAAGTAATTTTCTTAAATTCATACAACACCATGCTGCAGAATATGAGTACACCATAATAAGTCTTGGAGGCATAGCTAAAATTTTAACTACAAAATGTTAATTGACAAATATTTAAACACCGTAAAATCAAACTATTTGTTACACAGGTGTCCAGCAGACAATTAACTATAAAAGGGTGTTACTTAAACAAAACACCTTCCCATTTCATGGTGGCACCACATGGAAGAGAAATGTCACAAGACCTGAGAAAGAAAATACTTTCTTTTACACAAGAAAGATAGTCTTCAAGAAGATCAGCAAAGGTTTACTTATCAGTCAGAATACTGTAGCAAACGTGATACAAAAATGTAACTAAGATGGAACTGCAACTATCCCACAGAGATGTGCAAGATAACCGTGTAATTTAACACCCAATCGGGAGTGTTTTGTAATGAGAAAGGTTGAAGTATATCTTGACTTCAGCAAAGCATTTGACAAAGTATCTCACACAATCCTTATTGAAAAAATGACTAAGTATGGAATGGACAAGGCAACTGTTAGATGGATTCATAACTGGCTTAGTGATCGGACCCAAAGAGTGGTCGTAAATGGCTGCACATCCAGTTGGAAGAATGTATCAAGTGGGGTACCACAAGGCTCTGTTTTGGGCCCTGTATTGTTCAACATCTTTATCAATGATTTAGATGAAGGAATTGAGGGTAAACTGATCAAATTTGCTGATGACACAAAGCTAGGAGGGGTAGCTAATACTAGAGAAGAGAGAGAGAGGATTCAAAAAGATATAAATAAACTGGAGCAGTGGGCAGCAACTAACAGAATGGTTTTTAACAGGGAAAAATGCAAAGTACATCTGGGCAATAAAAATGACAAAAGCATATACAAAATGGGAGGAATAGGGCTAAGTAACAGCACATGTGAAAAAGACTTGGGTATACTATTTGATCACAGACTGAACATGAGTCAACAGTGTGATGCAGCAGCAAAAAAGGCAAATGCAATTCTAGGTTATATCAACAGAAGCATACAGTCTAGATCACGTGAGGTCATTATTGCCCTCTACTCCTCTTTGGTCAGACCTCATCTGGAATACTGTGTCCATTTTTGGGCACCACATTTTAAAAAAGACATCAACAAACTGGAGCAAGTTCAGAGAAGAGCCACCAGAATGGTGACCGGTCTGCAAACCATGTCCTATGAGGAACGGTTGCAGGATTTGGGAATGTTTAGCTTGCAAAAAAGAAGACTGAGAGGAGACTTAATTGCTGTCTACAAATATCTCAAGGGCTGTCACATTGTAGAAGGATCATCTTTATTCTCATTTGCACAAGGAAAGACTAGAAGCAATGGGATGAAACTGAATGGGAGGAGACACAGATTAGATATTAGAAAAAACTTTTTGACAGGGTGATCAATGAGTGGAACGGGCTGCCACGAGAGGTGGTGAGTTCTCCTTCAATGGAAGTCTTCAAACAGAGGCTGGACAGACGTCTGGGATGATTTAGAGAATCCTGCTTTGAGCAGGGGGTTGGACCAGATGACCCAGGAGGTCCCTTCCAACTCTACTATTCTATGATTCTATGATAAGAATATCGACATGTAAAGTTCACTGCAGTTAGCTAAAGAACTAGAAAGCCAAACCAGGGTGTGTGTCTCCCATTATCACTATAAGGCTGGAGTCACACTGCCGTATAACACTGCTGAGTGCTATGCGATAAAACATAGCACTCAGCCCACTGTTCTATGCAGCTGCTCCCATCTGCGATTATTTTCTCATTCTGAGAACAATCGCAGCATGCTTTGATTGGCAGTGAGACTCCTCTGTCACACACATACGAATCTATGGGTGCCAATGAAACATCAGACTGCACTCGGATGTCATCCCAGTGCAGTCCAACATACGCCAAGTCTGGCCATGGAGGAGACTGAGAAATTACTTTCTCTGTCTCCTCCACACCTGCGCTGTGATTCTTTCATGCGAGAGGATTGGAGCACAGAGCACTGACATTCAGCTCACGCTCGCTGCATAGAATCATAGGGTTGGAAGGGACCTCCTGGGTCATCTGGTCCAACCCCCTTCTCAATGCAAGATTCACTAAATCACCCCAGACAGATGTCTGTCCAGCCTCTATTTGAAGACTTCTATTGAAGGAGAGTTCACCACCTCTTGTGGCAGCCTGTTAAACTCATTGATCACCCTAACTGCAGAGGAGGCGTCATTAGCACCACGCATTGGATCCCAGACATTGGTGTGATTCCAGCTATAGGCATACACTAGAGAGGAATGGCATGCATGAATGTCGTCCACAAAGGAACTGTCACAGGGATATCGTGACAGTGGAGTGAAGACAGTCGCAGCATCCAATGATACATACACCTGTGGTAGTTAGGACGGCTTCACTGACTTTTTAGTGGTTCTGGTTTTCGTTGCTCTGTTGGTACAAGGGTTAAACTTCTTAGACTCCTGGAGTTCTCTGTCTTTGTTGTGTCAGCTGTTCTGAGTTTGTTACTCCCTGCAAGTGTAAGAACCTACCTCTTGGCTTCCTTCTTTGCCAGTGATAGTTTTCCACTTCCTGGTTTGGAAGTGAATGAGAAGTTCAGTGTTGGTAGCAGGCGTTTTGAGTGATTTTCAGGAAATTTCTGCATGGAGTCGGTTTGTGCGGTTACCTACCTATCCTCTCCTAATTTGTTTTTCACACCTACACCTTCCCTCTTTCCCACTGAATTGTTTTTGTGCATGTATTTGTATGATTAGTTGTCTGTTTACCCCTGGCTGTCTGGTTTGTGTTATCCTATACGCTTTCATCCCATACCTCCCTGGATGGTGGAGGGAACAGATAAGTGTTATTATAGGAGCATAGCTTGCAAGATTGCAGTGTCTCCACCATCAGGAGTAATCTGAAAGACAGGGATAGCCTAGAGTTCCCCTAGCTTGAGGGACAGGGTAGGTACCCATTGTCCCTGGCAAAAACACTAATAATATGACAGGAAGCCTCCTGTAAAGCACATACACAAAAAGCCCACCTACAATTTGCTATTGCTTATGCAGAAAAATTTGAAGATTACTGGGATTCTATTACACTGGAGTGATAAGAACATGATAAATGTTTATGAAACTCATGCTTCAAACTGTATAGTGTCACAAGGGTGAGGAGTACAAACAAAAATGTGTGAGGAGCTACATTTCTTTGACGTCATTATGTACTCACAGATGTACTGCTCTATATTGAAAGCGAAGATGCTGCAATCACTCCCTTCCCTTGGTAGATGATTTTTCAACATGACATTGATTCAAAACACAAGTGATTCAGTGGTCAAGTATCTCCTGATCTGAACCCAATCGACTATGGGGAATTCTGAGAAGACAAGTTATCACGCTCCATACAGAAGAAAGGAAAAAGATAGATGTTGCAATATGTCACCAGCTTGTTCTCTCCTCTTATCTCATCTTCCCACAATCGCATAGAAGATTTCTCCCGTGCATCCCCCCCTACTCTGGAACTCTGTACCACAACATATCAGACTCTCATCTACCATGGAAACCTTCAAAAAGAACCTGGAGACCTACCTCTTCCGACAAGCCTACAACCTGCAGTAACCACTGATCCATCAAACCTCTGCACAACCAGCTCTGCCCTCACCTACTGTATCCTCACCCATCCCTTGTAGATTGTGAGCCCTCGCGGGCAGGGTACTCTCTCCTCCTGTACCAGTCGTAACTTGTATTGTCTAAGATTACTGTACTTGTATTTATTATGTACACCCCTCCTCAGATGTAAAGCGCCATGGAATAAATAGCGCTATAATAAAAACTTGTTCATTTAATGCCTGGAATACTTGACGCTGTCCTTAATAATCATGGAGGTCATACAAAATTGTAGATGTAGTTTTTGATGTGGAATATATTCATTTTTGCATCAACTAATTTGATTAAAACTGAAGATTTTGTAATGAAAGTGATATAATAACCTTCCATGTTTTGGATTAAAAACTCTTCTGTAAAACTCGATTGTGTTAAAATTTTGGAAACTGTTGTGTTCTGAGAGCGATTGATTAAAATCTGCCTTTTTAAAGGGGTGTACTCATTTATGTTGAGCATTGTTTATCTGGATCGAGGCTTTCTCAAGCTAGCAACTTTGTAAAGAGATGTCTGCAAAATAAGAGTATTTCACTTAGGCTGGGATCACACATGCGAGAAACTCGCACGTTTCTCATATGAGTCTCTCGCATGAACACCCAGCACTCGGTTCGGAGCGTACAGCTGCATAGAAATACATGTCACACGCTCCGGTCCGAGTGCCGCCGACAGTGCCAGGTGTTCATGCGAGAGACTCTCACAAGAATCGTGCGAGTTTCTCACGTGTGATCCCGGCCTTAGTGGGGATCTGACCATTGTGACCAGGTACGGACTGTGACTGAAATTCAGCCCTGGCATTTGAAATCACACAAGCCCATGCTGTCACCGTCCCCAAGCACGAGATACAATATATTACTAATATTACCTTGGATGGAGGAAAGCAAGAATAACTACAAGACCAATATTTCTAATGATTCCCGTAGCCTGCCGGGGTAAGTGACGGAGTCAGCGACTTTGTGCTCCTACACAACTCTTAATAATATGGATGTCTTGAGAACACCAATTCTGTTAACATAGCAGACAAGGCTGCCCATGACCAGACAGGCCCTTCTGGCATTTGTCAGATGGCCAGTCCGGCCCTGATTGTGACCCTACTGGAACAAAGTATCAGTAAGGCTGGGAAAGTAACTTTTATACTTTTTGTTTATCAGACCTGTTGTTAATCCCTCCCAGTACACTAAACGATGGGTGTTAGAGACCCCGCTAATCAAAAAATATTCTATCAAGACTCATTAAAAACTAAGTGAGACTGATGCTAGATGGAAAAAAAAGTTTCCGTTTTTGTTACATCTGTCAAATTGATGAGTTTAAAAAATGATTATTTAGTATCTGTTTTCATCCATTATTGTTCCTTTCCATTTTTGTCTTTAGCTGGATCAGTTAAAAACTGCTTCCAAGTGTAAGTATGAACATAACCTTAGGGTACATGAGCAAGGCAGTACAAGCAGCACTGCAACATGGTACTTTGGAGAGGAGGAGGAATAGTAGGGTAATGAATCTACAATTCATAGCTTTGCAAAGGCTGCAGTGCAGAGAACGTAGCCAGTTTTGATCACCCACTCCCTTGAGTCCAGCAGGTGGGTGCCTGGAAATCCTGATTAATTCAAAGGGGCACATAAGTAATAATAACAAATCCTGGCTATTGATAAAAGTGGCACTTTCCCAAAGAAAAAAAGGCAGACTATTTATATTCTCGTATAACCCTCTGTGGGTGCCTTAGGCCATGTTCACACTAGGCGTTTTTGAAGCAGTTTTTCAGCTGCATTTTACTGTACCAGCAAAGTCTATGAGATTTCAGAACTCTTTGGGCAAGTGCACACGTTGCGGATTTAGATGTGGATCCGCAGCTTTATTGAACGCGCGGAAGTGCATCAAATCCGCAGTGTAGTGCACAGCCAATGATAATCTATGGGAATTTGAGGTTTGTTGTGCACATGCTGCGGAAAAATACAGATTTGCAGTGATTTTTTTCCGCAGCATGTCAATTCTTTTTGCGGATCTGCAGCGCTTCTGCACCCATTGACTTGCATTGAGTAAGTCAAATCTGCAGCAAAATTGCAGGTTTAAAAAAGATCTGTGGATGTGCATGTGAGAAATGCTGCAGATAGGGAGAAGGAAGAGTGTGTGGGTGGAGACTGTGTATGTGGTGAATGTGTGCGGTGTCTCTGTGTGTGTGCATGTCCGTGTGTAGGCAGGCATCGTCCGATGGGACTACTAGTCCCATCCAGCTATGTCTGCTACAGTGACATCAGTAGCCAATGATGGGACAGTAGTAGTCCCATCATCCGGCTACTGTGTTGAATAGTAAAAAAAAAAAAAAAGTCAACCGTATACTCTCTGTTCCGACGTAATCCATATAATAACGACTGTCTGACGACAATCTCCCGTGGAGAGCTGTCACATCAGTAGATATGACCACTCTCCTGGGGCCTCCAGTGATATAATGAGGAAGGTATCCTTCTGCACTGTATCACTCCGCTGTCAGGTCACAGGAGTTCATCCTTTCACTTGCATCGCTGCTGCATGGGAAAATTGTCACGCAGCATTACCGTCAAGTGAGAGGATGAACTCAAGTGACCCCTCAGTGATAACACTGCAGGAGACATTGTCTCCTGTCAGTGTGTCACTAGAGGCCCTGTAGAGCAGTCACATCTCCTTAAGAATTCTTTTTTTTTTTTTTTTTGTTAAATAATAGATCCTTATTTAGCTTACAAAAATGCATGAGAATCCGCGTTGATTTTTTACCTGCGTTTTCTGCCAAGAGTTGCAGATTCTGTGCAGAAAATTCTGCAGGCAAATATGCAACGTGTGCACATACCCTTATGCATACAGCTTGTTTTTTTTGTCATCAGGATTTTGTGCTTTGCATGGTTTTTTGTACAATGGAGCATGTCACTTCTTTTCAGCGTTTTTCACACATTAAAATGAATGAGTGGTGAAAAAACGCACCAAAAATGCAGGTATCAGGTTTTGCTGCGTTTTTGTGCCAAAACCTAATTCTATAGAATAGGACTTTTTTTTTCCCAGCACTAAACTTTATCAGCATGCACAAGAGAACAGACGAATCTAGCATGCCAAAACCACTGCAAAATGCAAGAAAAACCAAGGAAGGGTAAGTTCCCACTAGGCTTTTTTTTTTTTTTTTTTTTTAGCATTTTTTTAGCATTTTTTTCTGCAGGAAAGAAACTGCAGAAAAAAGCATGTTTTCCTTTGTTTTTTTCTTACATTACATTTTTTTGCTGTGGTTTTTGTGCTCTTTTGATTTTTTATTTATTTATTTTTTTTATGCGGTTTTGGCATGCTAGATTTGTCTAGCAGGATCGATGATTACTGTTTTCATTGTTGGTCCATTACCAAGCACTGGAAAGATGCCATAATGCACGTGACACACTACTGCTCCATTCAGTGACATAAATAGTTGAGCACTGTACTCAAGCTTTATCCTATAGAAGGTATATGAAGCAGCAGCACACATATCTATGCTGCTCAATTCAGTCCCCGCACAAAGTGACAAAAAATGGATGATCTGGACACCCTTTTCTTTCATTGCATGCTTAATCAGACATTTATCACCTGTTGAAAGGTGATATATAGAGATGGTCAGACATAATATTAATAATTTTATTTCTATATTGCCAACATATTCCGCAGCACTTTATATTTTAGAGGGACTTGTACAGACAATAAGACATTACAGCATAACCATAATTCATAAATCAGCAGATCCCAAGAGAAATGAGGGTCCTGCTCGCAATCTTACAATCTATGAGATCCAGACCCTGGATGTTTGAATCTGGTGGGTTAGTCCAAATAGTTAAAAAAAATAAAAAAAAGTTCAGGTACCAGAACAGTACACAAACCTGGACCCTATTCACTTGAATACGGGGCACGAGCATCCAGTGTATGCACACTGTCAAGTTCATGACAGCTCGGCAAACGCTGCCTCTTGATCTGCGGTAAAGTCATTACTGCTGGTCAGACAGCCTCGGTTCTTATTCTGTCAAATGTCAAGTGAGCTCGCAGCTATGATAAGAGGTAAAATGTTTACCTCCGGTCACTGGCATCGACTGATGTGACTACTACTCCTATCAGCCTACGCCTGTTGCTGCTAATAACAGCGAGAGCAGTCGGTGCCTGCGCTCTAAATAAATAATAAATAAAAAAAAGTTTCCCATGTATTTTTG
>JARQOD010000010.1:100984229-101213538 GCA_033576555.1 Oophaga sylvatica
TGCTAGAGACAGATTAGACCTAACAACAGACAGCAAGTTACATGACAGGTGACCAGGACTTTTGGGCTTTATTACAGGGTAAGGCAACATTGTTTTTAAGTGATTTACAATTGTATTATTTAGTGCACAGCTATCAAATGGAGATACATTTATGGAAACAAGATTTGCTATTTAATTTCGCTATGTCACGGCACTAAACACAACCTGTGTACATTCGTAGTAGCTACAGTGGCATGTAAAGTTTGGGCACTCCTGGTCAAAATTAGTGTTATTGTGAACAGTCGAAGATGAAATGATCTCTAAAAGGCCTAACGTTAAAGATTACATATTTCCTTTGTATTTTAGGCAATATATGGGTCATCTTGCATGCACTGCTATCTTGAGGTCTAGCCACAGATTTTCAATGATCTTCAGATCAGGTGACTGTGAGGGCCATTGTAAAACAATCAGCTTGCGCCTTTTGAGGTAGTGTATTGTGGATTTTAATGTGTGTTTAGGATCATTATCAATTTGTAGAAGACATTCTTGCTGCACTGTGCCCATTTCTAATTGCTTCGGGATACAGGATCCCTACAGCAGACACCAGTACACAAAGGAGCAATCAAAGGTACAGGGATAACCCCCATCGTTCAGTGAACTAGAACAAGGATGTTGTATTGGCAAACTGTAGATCTTCTTTTTTACTCCTTATGTTTCACATGCCTGATTGTTAGCTGAATTGCTAGGTCTGCTGTGGTAACTATTTGTAGCAGTATAAACTGACACTTTTTAATAGAGATTGATGAAATATTTATATGTAACATCTATACTCGAAATGCTACATTTGCGGCTTTAGTTAGCAAGAGCACCACAAATGGTTAGTCCTATTTATAGAGAGGTATTGATCATAAATAGCTGTGTGTAAGCTTGAATTATCATGATTTTTGAAGTGATTATCTGAGCATTACTTTATACATGCATTTCTTATTGATATATCTATCATTGCACGTCCCCTTTTTTTTTTTTTTTTCTTCCATGTCCGTCCACTAGCTGCTTAGCGCAACAGTATCCAAATTTTATCTGATTATCTTTCTCCATGGGTTTGCTACACAGGACCCGATTTTCTGGCCACAGGTTTCGGCAGTACCTATCCCCTTGGGCACTAGTGTCGTCACATTTACTTTATTTTTTTATCTTTTTCCTAAAATACAAATGAAATGTGTCACCTCTTTCTTTATCCCTTTTAGAGATCGTTTCATATTCAACTTGCTTAACTGTTAACAATAACAGTAATTTTGACCACTAAATGTGCATCCTCTATTCAACATGTCCAAGCCCCTGACATAATTCTCCTTGTCAGGGCTTGTACAAATGTCTTAAAGTAAATATAATATCAATATTTAGTATTTTATATACAGTGTATGGGTTATGAAAGCGGAAAAAATCAAAATTCCTTTCCAGCATTCTTGTCAATAACAAATGAATAAAGCCATCAGTGTTCGTATAAAGTTACCGTACTTCCATTTATATTTGATAAAACATAGAATTCTATGCAATGTTGTAATGGTTTTCTGTGTGCACATATTGGTTGTCTTCGCATTGTATGTATAGATGTTTCCCATTTACAATGGCTGCTCCCTCCCAGTATGTGTCTCTTACTTTTCTGCTTTGCGGGCAAACATCTGCACTTCTCGCCCTATTTATTTTCATTCCACAAGCTGTAATAATATATTTCCTGCAGTGACATATGGGTATATGAGGGGCTCACCAATGTAAATGCATCATATATATTAAGCTTAATTAGACATGAATCAAAGTGAAGTTCATCCTGCTGCCACACCATTTCATGAATGGTTGCACATTTTACTACATTTTGAGAATTACGTGTGTATGTACTGACCCACTGCCAAAACGGTCATGCTGAAGGATGTTGCAGGCAGCAGATTGCTCTGCACGGTGTCTCCAGACTCTGTCACATGTGCTCAGTGTGAACATGCTTTCATCTGTGAAGGGCACAGGGCGCCAGTGGCGAATTTGCCAATCCTGGTGTTCTGTGGCAAATGCCAAGCGTCCTGCACGGTGTTGGGCTGTGAGCACAACCCCGATCTGTGGACGTCGGGCACTCAGAGCATCGTCATGGAGTTGGTTTCTAACCGTTTGTGCAGAAACATCACATTTGTGTCCTGCTCTGCTGGAGGTCATTTTGCAGGGCTCTGGCAGTGCTCCTTCTGTTCCTCCTTGCACAAAGGCGGAGGTAGCGGTCCTGCAGCTGGGTTGTTGCCCTCCTACGGCCCCCTCCACGTCTCCTGGTGTACTGGCCTGTCTCCTGGTAGCGCCTCCAGCCTCTGGACACTACGCTGACAGACACAGCAAACCTTATAGCCACAGCTCACATTAATGTGCCATCCTGGATGAGCTGCACTACCTGAGCCACTTGTGTGGGTTGTAGAGTCCGTCTCATGCTACCACGAGTGTGAAAACACAACCAACATTCAAAAGTGACCAAAACATCAACCAGAAAGCATTGGTACTGGGATGTGGTCTGTGGTCCCCACCTCCAGAACCACTCCTTTATTGAGTGTGTCTTGATAATTGCCATGTTGTCTATTCCATTTGCACAACAGCATGTGAAATTGATTGTCAAGCAGCGTGTTGCTTCCTAAGTGGACAGTTTGATTTCACAGAAGTAAGTATATATATATATATATATATATATATATATATATATACAGACCAAAAGTTTGGACACACCTTCTCAATTAAAGATTTTTCTGTATTTTCATGACTATGAAAATTGTACATTCACAATGAAGGCATCAAAACTATGAATTAACACATGTGGAATTATATACTTAACAAAAAAGTGTGAAACAACTGAAATTATGTCTTATATTCCAGGTTCGTCAAAGTAGCCACCTTTTTGCTTTGATGACTGCTTTGCACACTCTTGGCATTCTCTTGATGAGCTTCAAGAGGTAGTCACTGGAACTGGTCTTCCAACAATCTTGAAGGAGTTCCCAGAGATGCTTAGCACTTGTTGGCCCTTTTGCCTTCACTCTGCGGTCCAGCTCACCCCAAACCATCTTGATTGGGTTCAGGTCTGGTGATTGTGGAGGCCAGGTCCCCATGACTCTCCTTCTTGGTCAAATAGCCCTTACACAGTCTGGAGGTGTGTTTGGGGTCATTGTCCTGTTGAAAAATAAATGATGGTCCAACTAAACGCAAACCGGATGGAATAGCATGCCGCTGCAAGATGCTATGGTAGCCATTTTGGTTCAGTATGTCTTCAATTTTGAATAAATCCCCAACAGTGTCATCAGCAAAGCACCCCCACACCATCACACCTCCTCCTCCATGCTTCACGGTGGGAACCAGGCATGTAGAGTCCATCCGTTTATCTTTTCAGCGTCGCAAAAAGACACGGTGGTTGGAACCAAAGATCTCAAATTTGGACTATTTACAAAGGTCGGCCGTAATATAACCGGTGACGTCAAGATGTCAAGGTGCAGGATACATTAAGAAGCAAGTGAACAGTTAGTTCTATAAGAGCAAGCATTGGAAGTAAGAAATTAGGCAAGTGATCTCATAGAATCATAGAATGGTAGAGTTGGAATGGACCTCTGGGGTCATCATTTCCAACCCCCTGCTCAGTGCAGGATTCACTAAACCATCTCAGACAGATGTCTGTCTAGCTTCTGTTTGAATACTTCCATTGAAGGAGAAATCACCACCTCTCATTGTAGCCTGTTCCACTCATTGATCACCCTCATTATCAAAACAGGGAAAAATCCTGCTGGCTAGATAAGTGGATCAGAGCATCTCTACAAGGTAACACAGATGCTAGGGTAACAAGCGCCCTAATTTAGAAGCTTTATAGAAGATGACAAACTTGCTCTATCCTTATCCTATGCCAAATATATGAGCAAATGGACAAAAGTGCAGACACAAGGCCTTAAAATTCATTATATTCACCTTCTGCTTGCCAAAGTCCCAATTTTGGCTTATTGTCCATAAGACTTGGGGGCATTCACATAGTGTTCATCAACAGCCATGCAAATAGAAATGATCAGCTCACCTGTCCAGCAGGTGCAAATATCTCTTGTCCACAGCAAAGGCAATCCAAAAGTAGTAGTAGAGCTAGCACTTCCATAAAATATAAAACTTTTATTTGTATCAGTTAAAATCAGGTGACAATAACAAAATAAATCAGAGGAAAAAGTCCCTAAAAAGATTAACAATCAAGCTTGACACATTTTGGAAGTGATGCCTTTAACTCGTGAGTATTTGTCACCTGATTGTAACTGAATACAAATAAATGTTTCATATTTTATGGACGTGCTGGATCTAAGTGGCTAACATATGAAGACCCCTGTATAAAATGTTATAAATTTATTAGGTATGCATTAAAAACTGGATTCATGACCTGTAGAGAAAAAACAAAAGACTACAGTGACTTGCAAAAGTATTCACCCCCTTTGGCTTTTTACCTATTTTGTTACATTACAACCTGTGTTTACATATTTTTGCAATCTGATTTGTGTGTGATGCATCAGCACTAACTAGTCTAAGTTAATGAAGTAAGGAAAATATAGGCATACTTTAAATATATGGGATCAAATAACTAAAAATTGGCATGTGCATATGTAAGGAGGAAGACCAGGCTGCGGGTAGCTGTATCGACCCGGGTCCGGAACTGTCGAGGCTGTGTCCTATGTTGCCCCGGGGTAGGAATAGGGGACCGGACAGGCCCCTTGACCTGGGAAGAGGGGGCGTGTCTAAGCTGGGCTGAGAGCAGAAAGCGCGCAAAGCAGCAGTGAGTTTCCCGCCAGCAGCATGAGCAGAAGCCGGCGTGACAGACAGCAAGGAGATGAGCCGCGGCAGAGATTAAGCAAGCGCTCCAGACAGACAGTGAGTGTAAAGAGCGTCGTGCGCCCAGTGACAGTTAATACTGCGCACGTGCAGAGAAGCGAGGGCCGGTTACAGGACGGTAGTTTGCGGTCCTTTCTACCAGACAGCACACATCAGACCATGCTTGATCCTGGTATTGCTGCAGCTCTCGTTACTTTAGCTGCACAGGCTTATGGACTAGGGGCTCAACGGGTAACCGGAGCCCGCCCTTTGCCTCCAGAAGTTGGACCGTCGTTTGTGGGACCCCATCTGCGGAGACTACCCCGGCCATTGTCGGTACTAAAACCCCAATGGATCATCTGCGGCTGAGGTACCTAAGGATACGATAAGTTTGATAACTGGAGTATTACATTACCATTTCTCTTTTCAATTTAATTGTTTATCTCACTGCAAGGAGCACCTTTATTGTTCAATGAAATGCTATACTGTTAACCCTTGCTCTTCCTCCCTTGCGTCACTGCATCCCGCAACCTGCTGACACATATGTATTCACCCCTTTTGCTATGAAGCCCCTAAAAATTTCTTGTGCAAGAAAGTGTCACGTCTGTCAGTATATACACTTTACCTTTTCTGAAAGGCCACAGAGACTGCAACACCATTAACCCCTTAATCCCATCCGATGTACTATTCCGTCCATGTGACCCTGGACCTTTTTCCCATGGATGGAATAGTACGTCACATGCGATCAGCTGCGCTCCTCGGGGGAGCGCAGCTGATCGCGGCTGGGTGTCAGCTGATTATTACAGCTGACACGGCACATTAACCCTGCGTGCTCCCCTGAGATCCTCAGAACAGCGCGATGAGGCCTTCCTCCCTGCAAGACCCCGGATCCAAGATGGCTGCCGGGTCCTGCAGGGAGGCGGCTTCCTCAGTGCCTGCTGAGAGCAGGCGCTGAGAAAGCCTGCAGCAGTGCCTGTGAGATCGCTGGTCTCACAGAGTGCTGTGCACACTGTCAGACCAGCGATCTGACATTCTACAGTGATGTCCTACCCTGGGACAAAGTAAAAAAGTAAAAAAAAAAATGAAAGTCACGTGTAAAAAAAAAAAAAAAATTCCAAAATAAAGGAAAAAAAAATATTCCCCAATAAATTCATTTCTTCCTGTAAATAAAAAAAATAAAACAATAAAAGTACACAATATTGGTATCGCCGCGTCCGTAACGTCACGCCCTATGGAACTGTCCCACTAGTTAACCCCTTTAGTGAACTCCTTAAAAAAAAAAAAAAAAGCAAAAAATCAGTGCTTTATCATACCGCGAACAAAAAATGGAATAACACGCTATCAAAAAGACGGATATAAATAAACATGGTACCGCTGAAAATGTCATCTTGTCCCACAAAAAACAAGATGCCATACAGCATCATCAGCGAAAAATAAAAAGTTATAGCTCGCAGAATAAAGCGATGCAAAAACAATTATTTTTTATATAAAATTGTTTTTATTGTATAAAAGTGCCATAACATAAAAAAATTATATAAATGAGGTATCGCCGTAATCGTACTGACCCGAAGAATAAAACTGCTTTATCAATTTTATTACACGTGGAATGGTATAAACGCCCTTCCCAAAAGAAATTCATGAATTGCTGATTTTTGTTAATTCTAACCTCCCAAAAATCGAAATAAAAGCGATCAAAAAATGTCACGTGCTCAAAAATGGTACCAATAAAACGTCAACTCGTCCCGCAAAAAATAAGACCTTACGTGACTCTGTGTGCCAAAATATGCAAAAATTATAGCTCTCAAGATGTGTGGTGATGCAAAAACTATTTTTTGCCATAAAACGCGCCTTTTAGCGTGTGACAGTTGCCAATCTTAAAAACTCGCTATAAATAGTAAATCAAACCCCCATTTATCACCCCCTTAGTTAGTGAAAAATAATAAAATTAAAAAATGTATTTATTTCCATTTTCCCATTAGGGTTAGGGTTGCGGCTAAAGTTAGGGTTGGGGTTGGGGGTAAAGTTAGGACTGGGGTTGGGATTAAGGTTAGGGTGTGTTAGGGTTAGGTTTGTGGTTAGGGTTATGGTTAGGGGTGTGTTGGGGTTAGGATTTGAGTTAGAATTGGAGGGTTTCCACTGTTTAGGCACATCAAGGGCTCTCCAAATGTGACATGGCGTCTGATCTCAATTCCAGCCAATTCTGCGTTATAAAAGTCAAACGGTGCTCCTTCAGTTCTGAGCTCTGCCATGTGCCCAAACAGTAGTTTACCCCCCACATATGGGGTATTAGCATACTCAGGACAAATTGCACAATAACTCTTGGGGTCAAATTTCTTCTGTTACCCTTGGGAAATAAAAAATTGGGGGCAAAAATATAATTTTTGTTAAAAAATTTTTTTTACATTTTACAGCTGTATGTTATAAACTTCTGTGAAGCACTTCGGGGTTCAAAATGCTCACCACATATCTAGATAAGTTCCTTGTGGGGTCTATTTTCCAAAATGGGGTCACATGTGGGGGGTTTACACTGTTTAGGCACATCAGGGGCTCTCCAAATGCGACATGACGCCCACAGACCATTCCATCAAAGTCTGCAATCCAAAACGTCACTACTTCCCTTCCAAGCCCCGACGTGTGCCCATACAGTAGTTTTCTCCCACACATGGGGTATCAGCGTACTCAGGACTAATTGGACAACAACTTTTGGGGTCCAATTTTTTCTGTTACCCTTGTGAAAATAAAATATTGGGGGCGAAAAAAATCTTTTTTTTTTTTTTTTTTTTTTTTTTACAAAAATGATTTTTTATTTTTACTGCTGTACGTTATAAACTTCTGTGAAGCACTTCGGGGTTCAAAGTACTCACCACACATCTTGATAAGTTCCTTGGGGTCTATTTTTCAAAATGGGGTCACTTGTGGGGGTTTCCACTGTTTAGGCACATCAGGGGCTCTCCAAATGCGACATGACGCCCCCAGACCATTCCATCAAAGTCTGCAATCCAAAACGTCACTACTTCCCTTCCGTGCCCCGACGTGTGCCCATACAGTAGGTTTCTCCCACATATGGGAAAAATTTCCAAAATGGTGTCATTTGTGGGGGTTTCCACTGTTTAGGCACATCAGGAGCTCTCCAAACACGACATGGCGTCCAGCCAATTCTGCGTTGAAAAAGTTAAACGGCGCTTCTTCCCTTCCGAGCTCTGCCATGCACCCAAACAGTGGTTTACTCCCACATATGGGGTATCAGTTTACTCAGGACAAATTGCACAATAACTTTTGGGATCTTG
The DNA here is from genome assembly GCA_033576555.1 of Oophaga sylvatica. Lineage (NCBI taxonomy): Eukaryota > Metazoa > Chordata > Amphibia > Anura > Dendrobatidae > Oophaga > Oophaga sylvatica. The sequence goes on from JARQOD010000010.1 coordinate 100,992,344, forward strand.
TTACCCTTGTGAAAATAAAAAATTGGGATGAAAAGATAATTTTTCTGGAAAAATATGATTTTTTAATTTTACGGCTCTGCGTTGTAAACTTGTGTGAAGCACTTGGGGGTTCAAATTGCTCACCACAGATCTAGATAAGTTCCTTAGGGGGTCTAGTTTCCAAAATATGGTCACTTGTGGGGGTTTTCCACTGTTTAGGCGCATCAGGGGCTCTCCAAATGCAACATGGCGTCCAATCTCAATTCCAGCCAATTTTGGTTGGAAAAAGTCAAATGGTGCAACTTCCATTCCGAGCTCTGCCGTGCGCCCAAACAGTGGTTCCCCCCACATATGGGGTATCAGCATACTCAGGACAAATTGGACAACAACTTTTGTGGTCCAATTTCTCCTGTTACCCTTGGGAAAATAAAAAATTGGTGACTAAAAGATAATTTTTGTTGGAAAAAAATAGGATTTTTTATTTTCATGCCCGGGCATTATAAACTTGTGTGAGGCACTTGGGGGTTCAAAGTTCTCACCACAGATCTAGATAAGTTCCTTAGGGGGTCTAGTTTCCAAAATGGGGTCACGTGTGGGGGGTTTCCACTGTTTAGGCACATCTGGGGCACTGCAAACGGAACATGAACCCCATCAATGTCTGCATTCCAGAGCGTTATTACTTCCTTTCCAAGCCCTGCCGTGCGCCCAATTCCCCCCCCCCACATATGGGGTATCAGCGTACTCAGGAAAAATTGGACAACAACTTTTGAGGTCCAATTTCCTTGGGAAAAATCAAAAATTTGGGACTAAAAAATAATTTTTGTGGGAAATTGTTTTTTTTCACACTCAGGCATTATAAACTTTTGTGAAACACTTGGGGGTTCTAAGTGCTCACAACAGATCTAGATAAGGGGGGTCTAGTTTCCAAAATGGTGTCACTTGTCGGGGGTTTCCACTGTTTAGGCGCATGAGGGGCTCTCCAAACTCGAAATGGCGTCCAATCTCAGTTTCAGCCAATTTTGGTTTGAAAAAGTCAAACCGCACTCCTTCCCTTACGAGCCTGCTGTGTGCCCAAACAGTGGTTTTCCCCCACATATGGGGTATTGGCGTACTCAGGGGAAATTGCACAACAACGCTATCTGTCCATTTTCTCCTTTTACCCTTGTGAAAATAAAAAAAGTTTGTAAAAGATCATTTTTGTGACTAAAAAGTTAAATGTTCATTTTTTCCTTCCACGTTGCTTCAGCTCCTGTGAAGCACCTGAAGGGTTAATAAACTTCTTGAATGTGGTATTGAGTACCTTGAGGGGTGCAGATTTTAGAATGGTGTCACTTTGAGGTATTTTCTGCCATATAGACCCCTCAAAGTGACTTCAAATGTGAGGTGGTCCCTAAAAGAAAAGGCTTTGTGTTGTAAATGTGCTAGAAATGAATTCTGAGCAGAAGCTCCCTCTGGTGGTTACAAACAGTACTGAACTATTCAATGAGGATTGTGAAGATTGGCGATCAGGTGTTGCTGACTGGTCTTGTATAGGGGAGGTTCCTTCCCATCAGGGTTGCCGGTGATCAATTGTTCTGGTCTCAACTTTTGTTCCTGGTTCACTTTGAAGCTTGCTGTTTTGTGCCTGCATCTTCTGCTAACAGATAAGACATTTTCTTCTTTTAGTTTTTTGTGCTTGCTTTTTGCATTTTGTCCTGCACTTCTGTGGGTGTCTGCCAGGTCCCCTCCGGGGGCTTGTGCTCCTCTCAGTTTAGTTCAGCCAGTTGTTTGTTCATTTGCCTTTTCCAGTTTTTTCTGGGGCTGCGGCTTAGTTTTGTTACACCAGAGAACTAATTTAGGTGGTAGAGGTCGTGTGATCTCAGGTGTTTTTGCAATTAGTGTGTTGGTATTTTTTTAGGGTTTTTTGGATTGCAGTAAGTGACCTTCCTATCCTTTTCTGTCTAGGAAGATTGGGCCCCAACGTTTGCTCATACTATTTTCTGTCTGTGTCTGTATTTCCTCTTGTCTAACCGCCATTACATGTTTGGGGGCTTCCTATGTTCTTTGGGGATCTGCTCTGGGGCAGATAGCTTTCCTCTTTCTATCTTTAGGTGAAGTTAGCTTCTCAGGCTGTGACGAGGCGTCTAGGACCAACGTAGGTACGCTCCACGGCTGCCTTTTAGTTGTGGTGGTTAGTCAGGGTACTGCAATCCAATAGATTCCAACCTCTGGTGTATTGCCTTTTTTGCCTGCTCTCCTCAGCTACCAAATCATAACAGTATCACCGGCCTAAAACTGATAATTATATGGTACTCACAGATGGGAAAAATAGTGTGAAAGAAAGAAGATTGTCAGAGTTGTCAGAGATTTTTTTTTTTTCTCCCTCTATCTCTGGGTGCTGAGGAGGATTTTTTTTTCTCTCAATGGAGTTTGCACAGTTGTCTGGCCGTGTGGATCAGCTTGCCACTGAAGTTCGGAGTATTGCTACCTATCTTGCAGGGTTGCCTGTTGTGGAACCTAGGATTCCCATGCCAGATTTGTTTTTAGGGGATCGAGCTAAATTTCTGAATTTCAAAAATAACTGTAAGTTGTTTTTTGCCTTAAAATCTAAGTCCTCAGGGAACGCAGCACAGCACGTTCAAATTATCATCTCTCTCCTGCGCGGCGATCCTCAGGATTGGGCTTTTTCCCTGACACCTGGGGACCCTGTTTTGAGTAATGTTGATGCATTTTTTCAGGCTCTGGGGTTATTGTACGATGAGCCTAATGTCACTGATCAAGCTGAAAAAAGCCTTGTTGGCATTAAATCAGGGGCTTGAGGACGCTGAGTTATATTGTCAGAGATTCCGAAGGTGGGCAGTCCTGACCAAATGGAATGACGATGCTTTGGCAGCCCTTTTTCGGAAGGGTCTGTCAGAGAATGTAAAGGATGTTATGGTGGGATTCCCTGTCCCCTCTGGTCTCAGTGATTCTATGTCATTAGCGATTCAAATTGACAGACGTTTGCTTGAGCGTAGAGGTATGCGTGGAATAGTGTTGCCTTGTGAACCAGCTTCTGAACCCATGCAGTGTGATAGAGTGGCTTCTGGGGCACAGCGTCATGAGTTTCGAAAACGCAATGGGTTATGTTTCTACTGTGGTGATGCCTCTCATGCTATTTCAGTCTGCTCTAAGCGGGGAAGACGTTTTGCACGTTCAGTTGTCTTGGGTAGTGTTCAGACAAAATTTTTGTTGACTGTTACCCTGATTTGCTCACTGTCCACATTTTCTGCTCAGGCTTTTGTTGATTCGGGAGCAGCTATTAACCTGATGGATTTTGATTTTGCTAAACGTTGTGGGTTTCCCTTGATACCCCTACGGAAGTCTATTCCCCTACTGGGGATCGATTCTACCCCTTTAGCTGAGAATAAACCCCAGTTTTCTACTCAGGTGATAATGAGGGTTGAACCTGATCATCAGGAGAGTTGAAATTTTTTGGTGCTGTATAATCTGCATGACATTATTGTACTGGGTTTCCCTTGGTTACAGTCTCATAATCCTGTTTTGGATTGGAAATCTGTGTCTGTAACCAGTTGGGGCTGCCAATGTGTTAATGCCAACACTCCTGTTTTTTCTGCCTCCCCCCAGGCTCAGGATGTTCCTGACTTTTTGACTGATTTTTCTGATGTGTTTAGCGAAAGTAAATCTGCATCCTTGCCCCCCATAGGAGCTATGACTGCGCTATTGAATTAGTGCCTGGTAGTAAATTCCCTAAAGGTCGCCTTTTTAACTTGTCTGTACCTGAACATGACGCTATGCGGTCTTATATCAAGGAATCATTGGACAAGGGTCATATCAGACCATCCTCTTCACCCTTGGGTGTCGGTTTTTTCTTTGTGGCCAAAAAGGATGGTTCATTAAGGCCGTGTATTGATTATCGTCTCTTGAACAATATCACTGTGAAATATCAATATCCGTTACCCTTGATTTCTGACCTGTTTTCCAGGGTGAAAAGTGCTACTTGGTTTACCAAGTTTGACCTCAGGGGGCATATAACCTTATTCGCATTAAGCACGGGATGAATCGAAGACAGCATTTAATACCCCAGAGGGGCATTTTGAGTACCTAGTGATGCCCTTTGGGCTCACTAATGCTCCTTCCGTCTTCCAGTCCTTCATGAATGACATTTTCAGGGATTTTGTGGATAAATTTCTGATTGTTTATTTGGATGATATCTTGATTTTTTCCAATGATTGGGACTCTCATGTGAAACATGTTCGGACTGTGTTCCAGATTTTGAGAGAGAATGCTCTGTATGTGAAGGGATCAAAGTGTCTTTTTGGCGTACAGAGGATCTCATTTCTGGGATTCATTTTGTCCCCATCTGTTATTGAAATGGACCCGGTCAAGGTTCAGGCCATCTGTGATTGGGTCCAACCTACTTCATTAAAGGCTCTTCAGAGATTCTTGGGTTTTGCCAATTTTTATCGTAAATGTATTGGTAATTTCTCTGTTATTGTTAAACCATTGACTGATTTGACCAAGAAGGGTTCTGATGTGGTGAATTGGCCTCCTGAGGCAGTTTCTGCGTTTCAGGAACTTAAGCAGAGATTCACTTCTGCTCCTGTTCTACGGCAGCCTGATGTTTCTCTGCCATTTCAGGTGGAGGTTGATGTCTCTGAAATTGGGGCAGGTGCCATTTTGTCCCAAAGAGATCCAGAGACCTCTAAAAGTAACCCTTGTGCCTTTTTCTCTCGAAAATTTTCTCCAACTGAACATAATTATGACGTGGGTAATCGGGAGTTATTGGCCATGAAGTGGGCTTTTGAAGAGTGGAGACATTGGCTGGAGGGAGCCAAACATCAGGTGGTGGTCCTCACGGACCATAAGAATCTAGTTTATCTGGAATCAGCCAAGCGACTTAATCCTAGACAGGCCAGGTGGGCTTTGTTTTTCACACGTTTTAATTTTGTGGTTTCCTTTCTTCCTGGCACTAAGAATGTTAAAGCGGATGCCCTCTCGAGGAGTTTCCTTGCTGACTCTCCCGAGTTATCTGATCCTACTGTTATTTTGAAAGAGGGTGTAGTTCTTTCCGCCATCTCGCCCAATTTGAGACTGGCTCTGGAAGGGTGTCAGGAGGATAAACCCGAACTCTGCCTTATTGGGAAATTGTTTGTCCAGACCGGTGGAAAAGAGTTTGATGTCTGCGATTCATTGTTCCGCATTGGCCGGTCATCCCGGAATTTTTGGTACCAGAGACTTGGTTAGTCGGTCCTTTTGGTGGCCTACTTTGTCTCGTGACGTCAGGGAATTTGTGCAGTCCTGCGGGACTTGCTCTCGCTCCAAGCCTTGCTCTCGCCCTAGTGGTTTGTTGATGCCATTGCCTGTGCCCAAGAGACCATGGACCCATATCTCTATGGATTTCATTTCCGACCTCCCTGTTTCTCAGAAATGACCGTTATCTGGGTGATTTGTGATAGGTTTTCCAAAATGATACATCTTGTGCCATTACCTAAGTTGCCTTCCTCCTCCGAATTGGTGCCTTTGTTCCTTCAGCACATGGTTCGGTTACACGGTATTCCTGAGAACATTGTGTCTGACAGAGGAGTCCAGTTTGTTTCCAGATTTTGGAGGACTTTTTGTTCTAAACTTGGTGTTCAATTGTCTTTCTCCTCAGCTTTTCATCTTTAGACCAATGTACAAACTGAGAGAACAAACCAGACATTGGAGACTTATCTGAGATGCTTTGTGTCTGCTAATCAGGATGACTGGGTCTCTTTTTTGCCTTTGGCTGAGTTTGCCATTAATAATAGGGCTAGCTCTGCAACCTTGATGTCTCCATTTTTCTGCAATTTTGGGTTTCACCCTCGATTTTCTTCAGGACAGACGGAGGCTTCTGTCTGTCCAGGTGTTGACTCTGTTGTGGAGCGTATGCAGCAGATTTGGGACCAGGTAGTGGAGAGGTCGTCCCTCTCTCAGGAGAGGGCCCAGCGGTTTGCCAACCGGCATAGGACTGATGGTCCTCGGTTTGAAGTGGGGGACTTGGTCTGGTTGTCCTCAAGAAATATCCCTATGAGAGTTGCATCTCCTAAGTTTAAGCCTAGGTTCATTGGACCTTATAAGATCATGGAGATTCTTAATCCTGTTTCCTTTCGTTTACTTCTTCCAGGGACATTTAAGATCCATAACGTGTTCCACAAGTCCTTATTGAAGAGGTTTGTCGAGCCAGTGGTTCCTATGGCTGTGCCTCCTGACCCTGTTTTGGTTGAGGGCAATCTGGAGTATGTGGTTGAGAAAATATTGGATTCTCGTTTTTCTAGACGGAAACTCCAGTATTTGGTTAAGTGGAGAGGTTATGGTCAGGAGGACAATTCTTGGGTGTTTGCTTCGGACATCCATGCTAGAAGACTCATCCGTGCGTATCACAGAGCTCATCCTGACCGACCTGGTTGCCCAAATGAGGGTTCGGTGACCCCTCCTCAAGGGGGGGTACTGTTGTGAATGTGCTAGAAATGAATTCTGAGCAGAAGCTCCCTCTGGTGGTTACAAACAGTACTGAACTATTCAATGAGGATTGTGAAGATTGGCGATCAGGTGTTGCTGACTGGTCTTGTATAGGGGAGGTTCCCTCCCATCAGGGTTGCCGGTGATCAATTGTTCTGGTCTCAACTTTTGTTCCTGGTTCACTTTGAAGCTTGCTGTTTTGTGCCTGCATCTTCTGCTAACAGATAAGACATTTTCTTCTTTTAGTTTTTTGTGCTTGCTTTTTGCATTTTGTCCTGCACTTCTGTGGGGGTATGCCAGGTCCCCTCCGGGGGCTTGTGCTCCTCTCAGTTTAGTTCAGCCAGTTGTTTGTTCATTTGCCTTTTCCAGTTTTTTCTGTGGCTGCGGCTTAGTTTTGTTACACCAGAGAACTAATTTAGGTGGTAGAGGTCGTGTGATCTCAGGTGTTTTTGCAATTAGTGTGTTGGTATTTTTTTAGGGTTTTTTGGATTGCAGTAAGTGACCTTCCTATCCTTTTCTGTCTAGGAAGATTGGGCCCCAACGTTTGCTCATACTATTTTCTGTCTGTGTCTGTATTTCCTCTTGTCTAACCGCCATTACATGTTTGTGGGCTTCCTATGTTCTTTGGGATCTGCTCCGGGGCAGATAGTTTTCCTCTTTCTATCTTTAGGTGAAGTTAGCTTCTCAGGCTGTGACGAGGCGTCTAGGACCAACGTAGGTACGCTCCACGGCTGCCTTTAGTTGTGGTGGTTAGTCAGGTTACTGCAATCTAATAGATTCCAACTGTAAGGAAATGGACGTCGCCATTTTGTATACCAGCCTCCATCTTGTCTGTACACAGAGCCACAAACTTTTAACTACACAGGGCCTATTAGCATATCCAGTACGACCGGTTTTGATGTCCACTAGGAATCAAAGGGGCTTTAGCATGCTAATTAGTTTAGGCCAGTGTCTGAATAAGATGGTCAGTCGTATGGTAAATAGCTCAAGCTCAAGCCATTGTTTCCTGCTCCATATGAATTGCAGGCCAGTTAATATGCGTGCTTCAAAGCAAAAGGGAAGGGCCTAGCAGGTTTAAGAATTGTAGCCATGTACAGGGTGGTCATTCCATTTTAGACACAGAAGCCAAGAAGATGGTCTAGGAAGGACCAAGGGACTATCCAGCAACTGAAGACTGTACCTGGGAATGGTAGAGCCCCTGCCTTCCCATGACCATACTACCCGGTAATATTGATCTATAGCTTATACCTTTAAGCCTTGTACATTATCGTTGTATTTTTTCTCTGACTGCAATTCCATTGTAATTACGTTGTATAGCTTTACTGTATATTTCTGTAATTATCTAGTGCGCTCTTAAGGCGATTAAACCATAAAATTAATCTTGGGCTGATGCTTTTACTCTGATCACGAATCTTAGAATACCCATTGGGTAACAGGACACCCTCCCCGGCGGCCATTTGCTCTAGGTGCAGTTCCCTTACTGACCTGAGAGACAAAGGGGGCGCCGGAGAGCTGTACCTGTGGAGTTACGTCCCATTAGTGACGTGGGAGGAAAGGGGATCGTCCCTCACATTTGGTAGCGGAGGTGGGATCAGAAGCTGTGATACCCAGGCTACCTTGTGGCGGTCGGCTTAGTTCCTCACAATTGGTGGCAGCGGTGGGATCAGAAGCTGTGATACCCGGGCTACCGTGTGGCGGTCGGCATAGTTCCTCACAATTGGTGGCAGCGGTGGGATCAGAGTAATAGTGTGCGTGGGACCCCTACTCCCAGACACTAGAGACTACCAGCAGTACTTTCACCGCTGGGGTCTTAAGGTCAGCCCAGCACTAGACGGTCAGAGTGTAAATATAACAAGTTGTGTGCAAGGTCAGGGTTGCAGCTGTGTCAGTAACCAAAGGTTCCCAAGATGGCGGAAGGCACCAGGAGTAGGACAAAGGGGGAGGCCAATGCTGTGGTCTATGAGGGGTTCGATACCGGTGAGGGGGAGCTCAGCCAGGGCTCCCCAAGGAGCCCGACCACTGTGCTCAGTCTCACAGTGGACTGTCCACCCCTGCCCATCCCAGCCTGTCCCGATCGGAGGCCCTTTTCCAAGCGGCTATGGCACAGCTCGAGGCTGGTAATGACGCCGCCTATGACAGACTCCTGGTGGCGGCAGAGAAAGCAGCAGAGCGTGAGCAAGCAGCGGCAGAGAAAGCAGCAGAGCGTGAGCAAGCAGCGGCAGAGAGAGCAGCGGAGCGGGAGCATACAGAACGCCGTGAAGCTGCGGAGCACCGGCACCGACTGGAAATGGCTCAGCACGGGCCCCCACTGGACGCACCAGGCCCACTGGAGACAAGGGCTTCCAAGGTCCGGGCGGAGGACTTTCCCTTGCTTGAAAAGGATGGAGACCTGGATTCCTTTCTGCTGGCTTTTGAGAGGACCTGCCTCCAACATCATCTGGCCCCGGATCAGTGGGCAAGGTACCCGACCCACGTTTGAGGGGTAAGTCCCTGGAAGTTTTGGGGGACTTACCTGCCGGGGAGGAGCAGGACTACAACAGCATCAAGCGGGCCCTGATCCAGCACTACAACCTCACCCCGGAGCCGTACCACAGGAAGTTCAGTAGCCTGCAGCGGGTTCAAAGGACACCTGGACCGACCACATGCGGGCCCTGCTGAGAGCTGCGGAGCACTGGACCTCGGGTCTAGAGCTCACTACCCGCCAGGAGGTCCAGGAACTGTTTGTCATGGAGCAATTCTTGTGGAACTGCCCAGAGGACCTCCAGCAGTTCCTCCGTGACTGGAAACCAAAGGGGGCTTCTGCTACAGCCGCCCTGGCAGACGAGTATGCCAACAACAGGGCGCCGGAGCCAAAGAAGTCTGCCAGCAGCACCTGGAGAGGGGGTAAGCCCAATCCTGCCCCAGCCCATATCCAGCCCCCAGAGTGCAAGGGGTGTACCCCCCGGCTGCCCTCTCCAGGCCAGGAACCGAACCCAGACGTTGTCATAATTGCAGTCAGCCAGGACACTTTAAGGCTGCGTGTCCCCAGCGCCAGAAGGCCCCATCCCTGTCCCAGAAACTGACCACTGTTTTGTGTGTGGGAGGGGGTGGTGGGAGGTCCCTAGACAATTACCAACCCGTCACCATCGGCCGCTCAGCGGTCATGGGACTGCGGGACACAGCGCTGAACGAACCCTGGTACGCCCTGAGGTGGTGTCCCCTCAAGACTTGGTACCTGGGAAAACCCTTTCTGTCGCCGGAATTGGAGGCGTTGAACTGGCGCTGCCCGTTGCCAAGGTGTATTTGGACTGGGGCGCCGGGAGGGGGATGCGGGAGGTGGGAGTAACACCAAATATTCCTGCAAATGTGTTGCTTGGGACCGATTTGGGGCGGCTAGTGTCCCAGTATGTGGCCACTGAACCCCCAAGTTCGGCTCCCCAAGAATGTCATGACTCTACTGTGAATGCTAATGTTAATGTATTGAATGTGCCTCCAACAGTGGAGGAGGGAGTGAAACCTGATGGTAAGCCATGCACTGACACTACACACACAGGGCTCACAGTGAGGACAGGTGAGGAGGCTGCACGGGAGAGCTCAGAGGTGGGGGGAGGGGCTGCTATGGGCAGTGTAGGGCCCCTAAGTGAACCCAGCCTGCTGAGTCTAGGGCCCCTGCAGGAAGAGGAACAGGCCATGGGGGAGGGGGCGTCCCGGGAGAGGAGCCACCAGGTAAGACCCCAGGGCAGGAGTTCCCCACATCCGGGATGTCAGGAAGTCAGGGAAGTCTGCCTGACCCGGCAACTTGGTCAGGGGACGAGGGAAGGCAGGCGCTACCCGTGGTCTCAGCGGCCGTGGCCACTGTTACCAGGAGTGGGAGCGCTGAAGCCCAAGGAGCCTCGTGGAGGTCCGACGGTTTCCCCCTCTCCGACCAAGTGGCTGCCGAGTCAGACAGTAGCCAGGAGACAGATCCCGGGGAACTGACAGAGGACATGGCAGTTTCATCAATTCTTGCCACATCAAGTCAGGGATTTCAGGCAGCGTTGGAAGCTGACCCTAGCCTGAAGACTCTCAAGGAACAGGCGGCACAGCCTCCCCTGGAGTCCGACCGCGAGCGAGTGGTCTGGGACCAGGGACGGCTGTACCGGGTAACGGTCCAGCAGGGTTCACCGGAGGCGTGGCCCAGGGACCGACAGTTAGTGGTAACCCATCCGTTCAGGGCGGAATTGTTGCGGATCGCACATGAGATTCCAATGGCCGGACACCTAGGGATCACTAAAACCAGGGCCAGGCTAGCTCAGCATTTCTACTGGCCTGGAATGAGGACCGAGGTGATAGCCTACTGCCGTTCGTGTGACACCTGTCAGAGGGTGGGGAAGGCGGGGCGGCGCCCCAAAGCCCCACTGGTAACTCTGCCCATCATCGAAGAGCCTTTCTCGAGGGTGGCTGTGGATCTCATTGGACCTCTGTCCACTCCCAGCCGCTCCGGGAAATGCTTCATACTAACAGTAGTGGACTATGCCACCCGGTACCCGGAGGCGGTAGCTTTGTCGTCCATTCGGGCCGACAAAGTGGCCACTGCCTTACTGGAGATTTTCTCCAGAGTGGGGTTTCCCAAGGAAATGCTCACCGACCGAGGGACCCAGTTCATGTCGCAGCTGATGGAGTCTCTCTGTAAGCAGGTACAGGTGCAACATCTGGTGGCCAGCCCGTATCACCCACAGACCAATGGCTTGTGTGAGCGGTTCAATGACACCTTAAAGCAGATGCTGAAGATGTTGGTCGACTCCCACGGGAGAGACTGGGAGCGGTATCTCCCACACCTGCTGTTTGCCTACCGGGAGGTCCCACAGGCCTCAACGGGGTTCTCCCCCTTTGAGCTCCTGTACGGGTGATGTGTACGGGGGCCCCTTGCTCTGGTGAAGGAAGCATGGGAAGGGGATTTAGCCACCCCTGGAGTGTCGGTCATTGAGTATGTCGTGCGCTTCCGGGACCGAATGATGGCCTTGACGCGGCTGGTGCATGACAATGTGGCCCAAGCTCAGGCTGACCAGAAGCGATGGTACGACCAGAATGCTTGTGAGCGGACCTACCAGGTGGGTCAAAAGGTGTGGGTACTGGTCCCCGTACCACAAAACAAGCTTCAGGCGGCCTGGGAGGGTCCATACCTCGTGCACGAGCAGCTCAACGCCGTCACCTACCTGGTCACCCTGGACCACGCCCGTGGAAGGAGGAAGGCCTTCCATGTGAACATGATGAAGGCCCATCATGACGGGAGGCTTATGCTCACCCAGTGTGCAACCTTCCAGAGGAAGGAGAGGCAGAAACCCTCCTCGATCTGCTCACCCAAGCCAAGGCGGGTGGATCCATCGAGAATGTGGGGGTTGGCCACCAGCTCTCGGAGGACCAACGTTCCCAGCTGGGGGCCACCCTGCACCCCTTTCGGGAGCTGTTCAGCAGCCTGCCCGGAAGGACTGAGGCAGCAGTCCATGACGTGGACGCTGGCAACCACCCCCCAATCCGGCGTTCAGCATATCGGGTCTCTCTTGAGGTGCAGCAGCAGATGCGCCAAGAGATAGACGAGATGCTGAGGCTGGGGGTGATCCAAGCATCCAACAGCGCGTGGGCTTCGCCTGTAGTCCTCGTCCCTAAAAAGGACCGAACTACGCGGTTCTGCGTGGACTACAGGGGGCTCAACGCTGTGTCGGTCACCGATGCGTACCCAATGCCGCGCATCGATGACCTGCTCGACCAGCTGGCCGGGGCCAAGTACCTGACCATCATGGATCTGAGCAGGGGGTATTGGCAGATTCCCCTGACCCCTAGGGCACGGGAACGCTCTGCCTTTATCACCCCATTTGGACTGTACGAGTCCACGGTGATGCCCTTCGGCATGAAGAATGCCCCTGCCACTTTTCAGCGGATGGTCAACACGCTGCTCGAGGGACTGGAAGGGTATGCGACCGCGTACCTGGATGACATTGCCATCTTCAGTCTCACCTGGGAGGATCACCTAGAGCACCTGGCGCAGGTGCTCGGGCGGATCCAGCGAGCAGGCTTGACCATTAAGCCAGAAAAATGCCAGCTGGGTATGAGTGAGGTCCACTACCTGGGACACCGGGTAGGTGGGGGAACTCTGAAGCCAGAGCCCGGGAAGGTGGATGCCATCGCATCCTGGCCCACCCCCAGGACCAAGAAGCAGGTGATGTCCTTTTTGGGTACTGCTGGGTACTATAGGAGGTTTGTTCCACACTATAGTGCCCTGGCCAAGCCCCTGATGGACCTCACCAAGAAAAGGCTGCCCGTCGCAGTCGACTGGACAGTCGCCTGCGAGACAGCTTTCCAGGCGCTCAAGACCGCCCTTTCTAGTTCTCCTGCACTACAGGCAGCCGACTTCACGCGGCCATTCTTAGTGCAGACCGATGCCAGCGACTTTGGCCTCGGTGCTGTGCTCAGCCAGGTTGACACGACGGGCCATGAACACCCCATTTTGTACCTGAGCAGGAAGCTCCTGCCGAGGGAAGTGGCCTATTCCACGATGGAGAAGGAATGTCTGGCAATTGTGTGGGCCCTGCAGCGTCTGCAGCCATACTTGTACGGATGCCAATTCACCGTGGAAACAGACCACAACCCCCTCAGCTGGTTACACACGGTCTCTGGGACGAATGGGAGGTTGCTACGCTGGAGCCTCGCTCTCCAACAGTACCACTTCACCATTCGCCACAAAAGAGGCAGGGACCATGGTAACGCTGATGGGTTGTCCCGGCAAGGAGAGGGTGCAGTAGGGCGCACGGGGAACACAGGAATGTGATACCCCCTAGCGCCCTCAAAAGCAGGGAGGTGTAAGGAAAGGGACGTCGCCATTTTGTATACCAGCCTCCATCTTGTCTGTTCACAGAGCCACAAACTTTTAACTACACAGGGCCTATTAGCATATCCAGTACGACCGGTTTTGATGTCCACTAGGAATCAAAGGGGCTTTAGCATGCTAATTAGTTTAGGCCAGTGTCTGAATAAGATGGTCAGTCGTATGGTAAATAGCTCAAGCTCAAGCCATTGTTTCCTGCTCCATATGAATTGCAGGCCAGTTAATATGCGTGCTTCAAAGCAAGAGGGAAGGGCCTAGCAGGTTTAAGAATTGTAGCCATGTACAGGGTGGTCATTCCATTTTAGACACAGAAGCCAAGAAGATGGTCTAGGAAGGACCAAGGGACTATCCAGCAACTGAAGACTGTACCTGGGAATGGTAGAGCCCCTGCCTTCCCATGACCATACTACCCGGTAATATTGATCTATAGCTTATACCTTTAAGCCTTGTACATTATCGTTGTATTTTTTCTCTGACTGCAATTCCATTGTAATTACGTTGTATAGCTTTACTGTATATTTCTGTAATTATCTAGTGCGCTCTTAAGGCGATTAAACCATAAAATTAATCTTGGGCTGATGCTTTTACTCTGATCACGAATCTTAGAATACCCATTGGGTAACAGGACACCCTCCCCGGCGGCCATTTGCTCTAGGTGCAGTTCCCTTACTGACCTGAGAGACAAAGGGGGCGCCGGAGAGCTGTACCTGTGGAGTTACGTCCCATTGGTGACGTGGGAGGAAAGGGGATCGTCCCTCACATTTGGTAGCGGAGGTGGGATCAGAAGCTGTGATACCCAGGCTACAATGTGGCGGTCGGCTTAGTTCCTCACAATTGGTGGCAGCGGTGGGATCAGAAGCTGTGATACCCGGGCTACCGTGTGGCGGTCGGCATAGTTCCTCACACCAACCTCTCTGGTGTATTGCCTTTTTTGCCTGCTCTCCTCAGCTACCAAATCATAACAGTTTTGTAAATTTTGTTGTAAAAATGAGAAATCGCTGGTCAACTTTTAACCCTTATAATTTCCTAACAAAAAAAAATTTTGCTTCCAAAATTGTGCTGATGTAAAGTAGACATGTGGGAAATGTTATTTATTAACTATTTTGTGTGACATATTTCTCTGTTTTAAGGGAATAAAAGTTCAAAGTTTGAAAATTGCTAAATTTTCAAAATTTTCGCGATATTTGTGTTTTTAAAAAATAAACGCAAGTTATGTCGAAGAAATTTTACCACTAACATGAAGTACAATATGTAACGAGAAAACATTCTCAGAATCGCGAAGATCCGTTGAAGCGTTCCAGAGTTTTAACCTCATAAAGGGACAGTGGTCAGAATTTTAAATATTGGCCCGGTCATTAACGTGTGCAAACCACCCTTGGGGTGTAGGGGTTAAGCAAGAGGCACCACTAACCAAACAACACCATGAAGAGCCGGGAGATCTCCAAACAAGTCAGAGACAAAGTTGTTGACAAGTACAAGTCAAGGTTGGGTTATTAGAAAAAAGAAATCTCTGCTGAACCCCCGAAGCACCATCTTATAGAAAGAACATGGTACCACAACAAACCTGCCAAGAGAGTGCCGCCCACTAAAACTCTCAGCCCTGGCAAAGAGTGCATTAATCAGAGAGGCAGCACAGAGACCAAAGGTAACCCTGAAGGAACTGTAGAATTCCCAAGCAGAGAATGGAGTATCTGTCCATACAACCACAATAAGCTGTACACTCCATAGAGGTGGCCTTTATGGAAGAGTTGTCAGAAAAAAAAACTTTACTTACACACAAAAATTGTAAATCTCGTTTTCAGTTTGCAAAAGACATGCGCAAGACTCCTTAAATCTATGGAAAATGCTGTGGTCAAATGAGACCAAAATTTAGCTTCTTGGCCACCAAGTTAAACGCTATGTCTGGTGCCAAATCATCAACACAGCTCATCACCCCAAGAACACCATCTCCACGGTGAAACACAGTGGTGGGAGCATCATGCTGTGTGGATGTTTTTCAGTAGCAGGGACAGGGAAAATGGTCAGTTGAGTGGAAAAATGATAGTGCAAAATATAGGGATATTGTTGAGCAAAACCTGTTTCAGTTTGTCAGTGATTTGAGACTGGGTGGAGGTTCACCTTCCAACAAGACAAAGACACAAAGCATACTTCAAGTGGTTTAACCCCTTAACGACCGCCGATACGCCTTTTAACGGCGGTCATTAAGGGTACTTAAACCACAGCGCCGTTAATTAACGGCGCTGTGGAAAAAGTGAATAGCGCCCCCCAGAGGCGCATTTTCTCCGGGGTCTCGGCTACCGGGGGTAGCCGAGACCCCAGAGAACATGAATCGGGTCGGTTTTTACCGACACCGATGATGCGATCGCCGTTATTAACCCTATAGCGGCGACCGCAACAAAAAAAAAAAAAAGTTGTGCCATTTAATTTCTCTGTCCTCTGATGTCATCGGACATCAGAGGACAGAGAAAAAGGGTCCCCGGGACCCCCATGTGGCCCCCGATGTCCTGCATGTGGCCCCAGGGCCCTCCGGTGTCCCCCGGGGCCGGCGCGATGAAGAAAATGGAGGGCGCATGCTCAGTGCGCCTGCCGCTGTGCTGGGGGGGATGGGCAAATATTCTCTGGGGTCTCGGCTACCGGGGGTAGCCGAGACCCCAGAGAACATGATCCAGGTCGGTATTCACCGATCCCGGTGTTGCGATCGCGTCTATGCAAGCATAGACGCGATCGCAAAAAAAAAAAAAAAATGATTTCTCTCCCCTCTGATGTGATCGCACATCAGAGGGGAGAAAATGAGGGTCCCCAGGTCCCCCGATCGCCCCCCCTATACTTACCGGTGTCCTCCGTCCTCCCGCAGGCCCCAGGATCCCGCGTCTTCTTCCTGCAAAAAAAAAATGGCGGGCGCATGCGCAGTGCGCCCGCCGATCTGCTTGGCGGCAGATTCAAATTTTTTTTCATTCATTCTCCAGAAAGTGCGTTTTGATCACTGTGATAAACTATCACAGTGATCAAAATAAAAAAAAACAGTACATAACCCCCCATTTATCACCCCCTTAGTTAGGGACATATAATAAAAAATAGAAATTATATTTATTTTCATTTTTCGGTTAGGGTTAGGGTTATAATTAGGGTTAGGGTTATATATTAGGGTTAGCATTAGGGTTAGGGTTAGCATTAGGGTTAGGGTTATAATTAGCGTTAGGGTTAAGCCGGGTTCATACTGCGTTATGGCAGTCCGTTAGACGGACTGCGTTACACCGCGGTATAACACGGTGTAATGCAGTCCATTAGCGCTGCCATTCACCCCCATTTGAGGGCGCATCACGACGCATGCCGTAAAGCGGCATGCGTTTGCGACGTGCCATCATTCAGTGACGGAGCCTCGGACGCGGGCTGCAGCGTCTGGGCTCCGTCACCGCTAGCGCAGATGAATCATCTGCTGATTCCTCTGCGCTAGCGGGTATAGCATAACGCGATTGCGTTATGCTATACCGTTACCAGCCCGTCAATGCTATGTGTTGAACGGGCTGGTAAAACGCAAAATGAACCTAGCCTTAGGGTTAGGGTTATAATTAGGGTTAGAATTAGGGTTAGGGTTACAATTAGGGTTAGGGTTAAAATTAGGGTTAGGGTTACAATTAGAGTTAGGGTTACAATTAAGGTTAGGGTTACAATTAGGGTTGGAATTAGGGTTGGGATTTAGGTTAGGATTAGGGTTGGGATTAGGGTTAGGGGTGTGTTGGGATTAGTGTTGGAGCTAGAATTGAGGGATTTCCACTATTTAGGCACATCAGGGGTCTCCAAACACGACGTGGCGTTCAAAAAGTCAAATGGCGCTCCCTCCCTTCCGAGCCCTGCCGTGCGCCCAAACAGTGGTTTACCCCAACATATGGGGTATCAGCGTACTCAGGACAAATTGCACACCAATTTTGGGGTTCTAATTTCTCCTGTTACCCTTGGGAAAATAAAAAATAGCTGGCTAAAAAAATCGTTTTTGAGAAATAAAATGATTTTTTATTTTCACAGCTCTGCGTTTATAAATTTCTGTGAAACACTTGGGGGTTCAAAGTGCTCACCACACATGTAGATAAGTTCCTTAAGGAGTCTAGTTTCCAAAATGGGGTCACTTGTGGGGGGTTTCCACTGTTTAGACACATCAGGGGGTCTCCAAACACGACGTGGCTTTCATAAAGTCAAATGGCGCTCCCTCCCTTCTGAGCCCTGCCGTGTGCCCAAACAGTGGTTTACCCCAACATATGGGGTATCAGCGTACTCAGGATAAATTGCACACCAATTTTGGGGTTCTAATTTCTCCTGTTACCCTTGGGAAAATAAAAAATAGCTGGCTAAAAAAAACATTTTTGAGAAAAAAAATGATTTTTCATTTTCACGGCTCTGCGTTTATAAATTTCTGTGAAGCACTTGGGGGTTCAAAGTGCTCACCACACATCTAGATAAGCTCCTTGGGGGGTCTAGTTTCCAAAATGGTGTCATTTGCAGGGGGTTTCTTCTGTTTAGGTACATCAAGGGCTCTGCAAACACAACATGACGCTCGCAGAACATTCCATCAAAGTCTGCATTACAAAATGGCGCTCCTTCCCTTCCAAGCACTCCCATGCGCCCAAACAGTGGTTTCACCCCACATATGGGGTATCAGCGTACTCAGGAAAAATTGCACAACAACTTTTTGGGTCCAATTTCTCCTGTTACCCTTGGGAAAATAAAAAAAATAGCGGGCTAAAGAATCATTTTTGAGGAATAAAATTATTTTTTTATTTTCACGGCTCTACGTTTATTAATTTCTGTGAAGCACTTGGGGGTTCAAAGTGCTCACCACACATCTAGATAAGTTCCTTAAGGGGTCTAGTTTCCAAAATGGTATGATTTGTGGGGGGTTTCGACTGTTTAGGCGTATCAGGGGCTCTCCAAACGCAACATGGCGTCCAATTTCAATTCAGGCCAATTTTGGTTTGAAACAGTCAAACGGCGCTCCTTCCCTTCCAAGCCCTGCCGTGCGCCCAAACAGTGGTTTACCCCCACATATGGGGTATCGGCATGCTCAGGACAAATTGCACAAAAACTTTTGGGGTCTTGTTACCCTTGGGAAAATAAAAATTGGGGTGAACAGATCGTTTTTGTGGAAAAAATATGATTTTTTATTTTCACGGTTCTATGTTATAAACTTCTGTGAAGCACTTGGAGGTTCAAAGTGCTCACCACACATCTAGATAAGTTCCTTAGGGGGTCTAATTTCCAAAATGGGGTCACTTGTGGGGGTTTCCACTGTTTAGACACATCAGGGCCTCTACAAACACGACATGACGTCCAGCCAATTCTGCGCTGAAAAAGTCAAACGGCGCTCCTTCCCTTCCAAGCTCTGCCTTGCACCCAAACAGTGGTTTACCCCCACATATGGGGTATCAGCATGCTCAGGACAAATTGCACAAAAACTTTTGGGGTCTTGTTACCCTTGGGAAAATAAAAATTGGGGTGAAAAGATGTTTTGTGGAAAAAATATGATTTTTTATTTTCCTGTTCTATGTTATAAACTTCTGTGAAGCACTTGGAGGTTCAAAGTGCTCACCACACATCTAGATAAGTTTCCTTAGGGGTCTATTTCCAAAATGGGGTCACTTGTGATGGGTTTCCACTGTTTAGACACATCAGGGCCTCTACAAACGCGACATGGCGTCCAGCCAATTCTGCGTTGAAAAAGTCAAATGTCGCTCCTTCCCTTGCAACCTCTGCCGTGCGCCCAAAAAGTGGTTTACCCCCACATATGGGGTATCGGCTTAATCAGGAGAAATTGCACAACAAATTTTGTGGTTCATTTTTTCTTTTAACAGTTGTGAAAATAAAAAAAATAGGTTCCGAAGTAAAGTTTTTGCAAAAAAAGTTAAATGTTAATTTTTTCCTTCCACATTGCTTCAGTTCCTGTGAAGCACGTAAAAGGTTAATAAACTTCTTGAATGTGGTTTTGAGCACCTTGAGGGGTGCAATTTTTAGAATGGTGTCACTTTTGGCTATTTTCTATCATATAGACCCCTCAAAGTGACTTCAAATGTGATGTGGTCCCTAAAATAAAAATGGTGTTGTAAAAATGAGAAATCGCTGGTCAACTTTTAACCCTTATAACTTCGTAACAAAAAAAAATTTTGGTCCCAAAATTGTGCTGATGTAAAGTAGACATGTGGGAAATGTTATTTATTAAGAAATTTGTGTGACATATCTCTCTGATTTAAGGGCATAAAAATTTAAAGTTTGAAAATTGTTACATTTTCAAAATTTTCGCCATATTTCCATTTTTTTCATATATAAACACAAGTCATATCAAAGAAGTTTTACCACTAACGTGAAGTACAATATGTCACGAAAAAAAAATCTCAGAATCAGCGGATTCGTTAAAGCGTTCCAGAGTTATAACCTCATAAAGTGACAGTGGTCAGAATTGTAAAAATTGGCCCTGTCATTAAGCTGCAAAATGGCTCTGTCACTTAAGGTACTGCCACACTAAACGCTCCCGCTAACGATCACAATAACGACGCATACTAATGCAATCGTTTTTGTGATCGTTTTAATGTCGCTAGTAGCTGCCACACTTAGCAATCTCGTTAACGACGCATAAGCGGTTAGCGATCTCCTTAACGACTTTGGCGGTCATTGCGATGTAAAAAACAGCGCACATCGTTCACAAAAGGTGCCAGACACAGCGATATAGGCTCACCAGCGGACGCCAACGATCAAAATACGGTCCAGAACTCTAGTGAACGATCAGCGAGATCACAGCAGGGGCCACGTCGTTGCTACATGCCACACACAACAGCGTCACTAACGAGATCGCTAAATAGTGATGTATTTTAGCGATCTCGTTAGCGACGCTGTTTAGTGTGGCATACCCTTAAGGGGTTAAGGGGAAACATGTAAATGTTTTGGAGTGGCCTAGTCAAACCCCAGACCTTAATCCAGTGGATAATCTGTGGTCCGATTTGAAGATTGCTGTTCAGCAGAGGAAATCATCTAGTTGGAAGGAGCTAGAGCAGTTCTGCCTTGAGGAATGGGCAAAAATCCCAGTGGCAAGATGTGTAAAGCTCATAGAAACTTATTTAAAGTGACTTGTAGCTGTAATTGCTGCAAAAGTAGGCTCTACAAAATGCTGATTTTAGGGGTGTGAATAGTTATGCACACAATGAAGCTTTCAGTTTTGTCCTATTTGTTGTTTGCCTCACAATAAAAAGAAAACCAAATGTTCGCAGTTGTAGGCATGTTCTTTACATTAACTGATGCAAACCTTAAAAAAAAAAACCATGAAGTTCCAGGTTGTGAGGTAATTTCACACAGAAAATGACAAGGGTGAGGGATGAATACTTTTGCACCCACTGCTTTTAGCAAATCCACGCAGCTTAATAGAGCAATATAAAATTATAATAATGTGGAAAAAAAAAGATATTCACTAAAATGCCCTAAAGTTGTACCTGATACTGACTATCCACGGAGGTTAGCAACCTAAAGAATGATAATGCTGCACGCGCTCACCAGTTTCTGTCCCTCAGAAGCCCTAGATGTCTTTAATTTATTAGCAAAAGATCAAATGTATGAATTTAATGGGACTATTACATTTATATGTTTTATATCTTTTAATTTTTGATTGCCATCATACAGCCCTGGATCGGGCAGCACGTGTCAGTTGTCAGGTTCTCTTAAATTATATATTTTAATTAGGGAATACTTCTCCTTTAAAGAGGATCTTTCACTGAATTTTTAAATTTTAAAGCGAACCGCTCACATTGAATAACGTTATTAACCTGCAGATAGAGGGTCAGTCTTCATGTTAATTGTTATGTTCTGCTACAAACACTAAGGAAAGAAAGGGATATCTGTCCCTATGTTAGAACTAAGCTCGATCCCTACGATGTAACGGGGAACCTGATCCTGCGATTAGACCCGCTAAAGTCCTCAGCTAGTCTGTACGAAGACCTATAGATGCGAGGGAGGGATCCCTACAAGAACTAGGGACTGGGAGAAAAGATGGACACCTCCTAACAGAAGTTGTAGCAGTAAAAAGAAAAAACAAACAACATAGAACATAGAGGTCAAAAGACCAGGCAAAACTAATGTAGAAAGGTAACAAAGCACCCGGCTAGCTTAAGAGTAGAAATTACAATGAAGTCCAGCAAAGCCAGAAGGGCGGAGCAGGATTAAATAGGCAACAAAGGTTATGTGACCAGCAAGATAGAAAAAACCTAACAGGAGAGTTCTAACATTAATAGTGTTAAAAAGGTGCCCGGCCACTCTACTGAAAGTACGGCGTGCACTCGGGAGAGAATTAACTTTGTTGTCACAAGTGTGTCACTCCAATTTGGGACATCTGGGGGTAGAAAATCACTGGAATCGCAGATCTTGTATTTGGATCCTATATGAAATGATTTTGGTTTCCTTTGATGCTGAAGTGGTTAACTATCTTTTCTAGGCTGGTCAGAAACATGCAGCTCCATTTCAGCTGCTTCTGATCTGGTCGTTAACTCATCCTCTTTAACTTGGCCAGACCCTCTCTGTCCTGCCAGTGAAAGCTCCCCTTCTTTGCTCTTAGAAGCGCTGTGCTGAATAGGCGTTTGTTCTTTCTATTGGAAATTCGTCTTCCTGTGCTGTGTGCTAAAGCTAAGTAGTTGAAGTTGGGAGTTGTGGTGTTCTGTAGGTTGCTGTTGTACGTGTGTGGTTATCTCCTTGTCTCTTTTCCCATTTAGTTTATTCCTCCCTGTTCCTATCCTCCTCCCTATTTTTGGTTAGTGCTTTTCTATGATAGAGGGTTTCTGTTATCGCTGTTTAGTCTTTTTAGTCTTGTGTGTCTTATTCACATTACATTTGTGTTCCAGGCTCCATGGGGTGGGTGAGGGAATGGAACAGGGATTAAACTGGAGCATAGTGAAGTCTGATATTCTGGCCTCTCTACCTTCAAGAGTACCCCTGGTAGTTAGCGTCCCAGTTCCAGGGACAGTTTGAGGCCCCCCTACCTAAGACTGTCACAGCATGACATTTATTCCACACATGAACTGCCAACTTTTCATCATACATGCGTGCCAGCACAGCTGCTATCATTGTTCACTTTAGCTGACCGCCAGCTCTGCACTGGTGCACTGCACAGCGAGTTATCAGAGTGCCAGGGCATGCTTACAGCCACAGCTCACAGTATAGTGATTGATGATCGAAGTCACGCCTTCACACTCGTATAAGGCGGCTGTTTCCGGGAGAAATAAAGTTAATTTTCTCCTGGATGTCACACTTTCAGTCAGCAGCCGGACACCTTCATAATGCTATTGACCCCATATCTGCAGGTTAATAGTATTATAGGGCCACCTTACATAGGGGAAAAAAGGTAAGTGCCCACAGAGCAAATGCTGTTTCTCATATATGATGTGGCCGTATTTTGATTGGTTGCTGTCATAGAGAAGGAAAGTAAACACCTACAGAGAAGTTCTGTTGTATATGCCCATTTAGTTAAAGGAAACGTTTGCATCTTTATTACCAGAAGGCATATCTTTGGAACCGAAACGCAAAGGAAAAAAAGAAAACCTGATCTAGAATCTGTGGACCTGCAGCAACTGGAGGAGGTGCTCAGTTTAAATGTAAAATATTTAGTGAAAGGTCTTCTTTAAAAGATATAAAAAGTTGTTGTGCAAATTTACATAGACTGCCAAGCACTGGTCTTGGATCAGTGATATGTAGATGGCTATTATATCCTGTCCATGGCCAACTTCACTGTATCTCTAGTGTAATATAGAGAAACCATCATGCATAGTGTAAGGTTTTGTGATTCAGCTTGTACTGTATTATCTTAATGCTGATGAGGATGTTTTTCTCACAAATGACACTAAAGAAGCAGTAATTATGAGTAAGCCCAACGATGAGTCTGTCCCAGTGGGACTAATCTAAGTGTAATGGTGTATTAAATACATTCCTAATTGTGAGCTGTGTCCCAAGGGTGCAGTTCATTGACCTTTAGACAAACGTGTGAATTTCCATTTTAATTTAGCGCTACCATGCAAACAGTCTGCAGATCTCGTTTCCTACATTTAAACAAGCATTCATAATGTACTGAGGGGTCTCCGACAAGACGAGGAATCGTCAACCTCTTGTTTATAATAAAGAGAGCTGCTTCTTGTAATGAAATGCAATTTTTATTGATTTTTGTCTTTTTGATATCCAGAACTACACTAATTCAGTGCATTGCTCATAGTCTTTTATTTTGTGTTAGAGAGTGAGTGCTGGGATTGAGACACTGGGTATGTGTGACAATGAGGAGCCTGCTGTACACTGGAAGGACAGGAGAACAGTCAGTGATTGCTGTGGTGATTGGTGAGATTGGGGGCAGGGAGGCCCTGCAGGGCATTACCCACTCAGCACATAGATTGTAATGGGAACTGTGCAATACTTAATTTCCCCTGTGGTGGGGATCCAAGAAAATCAAACACTTACTGACAAGTTTTTTTTTTTTTGTTTTTACTGACAAGTAAGTTACTTGCTGGGGATTCTATATGTAAACTCACCCTTTGATCAGATTATCATTGAAGGTCCCTTCTCACAATTTTTTTTTCCTGACTGTCTTGTCAAAGAGCTGTTTTTTTGCAAAATGTAGCATGTCCCTTCTTTCAGCGTTTTTTTACAGCTTTTCTCTTTCGCCTCATTGGGGGACACAGGACCGTGGGTGTATGCTACTGCCACTAGGAGGCTGACACTAAAGGGTATGCCACACTAAACAATATCGCTAACGGGATCGCTAAAAAACGTCACTATTTAGCGATCCCGTTAGCGATGTTGTTCAGTGCGGCAGCTTCCAGCGACGAGCTTCCTGCTGTGATCTCGCTCGTCGCTGGAATCGTTCCGGACCCTATTTCATCGCTGGCGCTCCCGCTGGGTAAGTATCTTATCGCTGTGTGGCACCTTTTCTTAGCGATTTAGCGGTACTTTTGTACCGCTAAAGTCGTTAAGAAGATCGCTAACGGCGATAGCGTCGTTAACTATATCGCTAAATGCGGCAGCATTTAGCGATATAGAAACAATCCCGCTAGCGATCGCATTAGTATGCGTCGTTATTGTGATCGCTAGCGGGATTGTTTAGTGTGGCAGTACCTTTAGTGAATACAAAAAAATTAGCTCCTCCTCCGCAGTATACACCGTCGAGCTGGCTCTAAGCAAGCCAGTTCATGCTTAGTGTCCGTAGGAGGCACACGGGTCTGGTTTTCAGACCATTCTTTTTTTTTTCCACCATGAAGACGAGACGGGTGACAGACCCTACTGAAAGGGTCCGATCTCCCCAAACCAACAACAGGCGAGCATGTGGAGTGTCGCCTCCACGTATCCTCTACTGCAACATGGGACACTATGCCGGACGCAGCCCTGAACACCCTAAGGTAGTGAAACCCTAGGCTGTACAGTGGCACATCATCAGTCTATGCGGCCCCCCACTGCATCACCTATGCTGAGACTGCGGTGATGGAAGGAGGCGGACGATCCCTCTCCTCATCCCCCATAAGTGATGACGGATTCAGGGTGCCTGCACCGTCTTTTTGACAGTCCCCCTCCCCTCTAACCTGGCCATGGAGGGAGCATACGGAAGGGGATGTGCTGGGAGGGCTGCCGCAGCTCTGCGTTCATTCTCCTGCAAGCGAGGGCAGGACGCAGCAGGCGTCCTCATTCTCAGGGTGCAGCCTCCGGTCTCTGCAGCGTGGCACTAGTCTGTGAGCTCACAGCGCCTCAGTAGCTCATAGCGGCCCTTGGACTCCGTGCAGGGGCCTTGTGGCTAGTGCCACTTCCGGCGCGTAAGTCCGTGTCCACGTGTGCTCCCCCAGCGTCTCCCGGGCGGCGCCGAAACGGCATGCCCCGGCTTCGGCCTGTGCTAGGCCGCAAACCGGATGTCCCGCCCCCAGAGTGCATCTAATTCCGAGGACCGCCCACCTGTGGGCGCTTTGCATAAAGGGCGCTGTCTTTTGAATCCTTGTTTCCTGATAGCGCAGGTCTTACTACAGCACTGGCTGTCTTTGGGACACAGGACCAGGGTAAATGCTGCTGCCCTATACCCAGCCCTATACGCTGCCACATTGTTCAGAGGTTGTGCTGATCCTCTCACAGTTGCCTAGGAGGTACAGCATGTCCACAAAGACCAAAAGTAACATGGTGCTGTTCACCTTCTGTACCTCCTGTCGGTCCGTTTTTCTCGCAAGCGCAGACTAAACAGATATGCGAAGCCTGCGATTCCGAATGCGCCCAGGAGCTCCCCGCTGCAACTGAGCCCAGTGTACCTAGCCATATCCCCATTTTTCCCTCGCTTCAGATTCTTACGCTTTGCTGTCCACGGCCTTCATTACCAGTTCACAGCCCTGCCTTTCAGGCTAGCCACCGACCCCAGGGTGTTCACAAAGGTCACGTCGGCTGTCATGTCCATCCTGCATTCTCAGGGTATAGTTGTTTTGCCATATTTGGACGACCTTCTAGTCAAAGGACCATCCTTCCAGTCTTGTGAGGAATGCATCACCATCACGTTGGATACGCTTTCTCGCCTGGGGTGGCTGGTAAACTTAGTCATCTCCTGTCCCAGCTCAGAAAATCTCCTTCTACTTATTAATGATCTTGGACACCTTCCGAGAGTTGGTAGTTCTTCCTCGGGACAAGGCCCTATCCCTCCGTCGAGGAGACCAGACGCTCCGCCAACCAGGTCCTTTTGCCATCCGTTTTTGCATGAGGGTCCTGGGGAAAATGGTGGCAGCAATGGAAGCAGTTCCATTCGCCCAGCTTCACCTTTGTCCCCTGCAGCACGCCCTCTTGGCAGCTTGGGACAGGAGCCCATCCAGTGGTCTCTCCATCCCGAGATTTTTCAATAAATCTGCCAGCGTTGAGGAACCCCTGATGTAGACCTGATTGCCTCCAGGTTAAATGCCAAGGTGCCCGAGTTTGTCACTCGATCCCGGGACCCAAAGGCCATCGCCGTGGATGCCTTGGTTATGTCATGGAACCAGTTTCATCTCCTGTACGTATTTCCTCCGTTACCACTGCTCCCGAAAAGTCATCAGGAAGATCAGGTCAAAAGGGGTCCCAGTAATCCTGGTCACCCCAGACTGGCCTCGTCGGGCATGGTACGCAGAACTAATGCAACTCGTTGCCGAAGTTCCCTGGCGGCTACCGGATCGGCCGAACCTACTTTCCCAATGGCCGATCTAACGCCAGAACTCGGGCCCTGTATTTGACGGCCTGGCCGTTGAGTCCTGGATCTTGACTCAGAGGTTTTTCCCGAGATATAGTGACTACAATGATTAGCGCCCGGAATCCCGCCTCGGCACTGATCTATCACCGCATCTGGAAAGTCATCTTTGCGTGGTGCAGAGATCATGATCGCCCTCTTCTCATTTTCTCCATCCCTAACATTTTAGAATTCCTCCAGGCTGACCTGGACTCAGGTCTAACACAGAGTTCCTTCAAAGGACAAATCTCAGCCTTATCCCTTTTGTTTCAACGCTGGATTGCTTCCAGCCTGCAGGTAAAGACTTTCATTCAGGGGGTCTCCCAAGTGGTACCTCCCTATAAGGCTCCTCTGGACGCCTGGGACCTTAACCTGGTCCTAGGTGCTCTGCAGGAACCCCTTTTGAGCCATTGTAGGACATTTCACTAACCTACCTCTCATGGAAAGCGTTTTTTTCTCGTTGCCATAACGTCAATTAGGCGGGTTTCGGAGTTAGCTGCCCTATCCTTTCGAGCCCCGTTTCTGATTTTTCACTAGGATAAGGTGGTTCTTAGGCCGGCCCCTCCGTTTCTACCAAAGGTCGTTTCTTCGTTTCACATTAACGAGGACATTGTTTCCCCCTCATTTTGCCCAGCAGCAGTGCACCACATGGAAAGGGCCCTTCATACATTGGATCTAATGAGAGCTCTCAGGAGGTACGTATCTCGAATGGCATCTTTTCGCCAGACAGACATGCTGTTCGTGCTCCCCGAGGGTCGCAGGAAGGGACTTACCGCCTCAAAATCAACTATAGCCAGGTGGATTCGTTTGGCTATTCAGGAATCTTACTGTGTCATGGGTACACCTGTTCCAGCAGGGATCAGGGCACACTCCACCCGGGTGGTGGGCGCCTCTTTGGCTCTCCGGCACCAGGCATCAGCAGAACAGGTTTGCAAGGCCGCAACCTGGTCTAGCCTACATACATTTTCAAAGCACTACAATATCCATACTCAGACTTCAGCAGATGCAAGTCTGGGCAGAAGGATTCTCCAGGCTGCGGTAGCACACCTATAGACAGTTGGTACTTAAGACTTATATCTGTTGGGTCAATTTCCCACCCAGGGACTGCTTTGGGACGTCCCATGGTCCTGTGTTTCCCCCATTGAGGCGAAGGAGAAATAGGGATTTTTGTAGGTACTCACCGTAAAATCCTTTTCCCCGAGACGCTCATTTGGGAACACAGCACCCACCCTGTTAGCCTGATGGCTCCTTTTTGTTTTTCTTTTTTAGTAGGTGGGTTTCTTGACATGTTCTACCTGTATTAAGGTTGATTTATTTTGTTTTCCTACTGCTTTTGCACTGAACTGGTTTGCTTAGATCCAACACAAGGGTGTATACTGCGGAGGAGGAGCTAACTTTTTTTGTATTCACTTAATGTCAGCCTCCTAGCGGCAGTAGCATACACCCACGGTCCTGTGTCCTCCAATGAGCGTCTCGGAGAAAAGGATTTTACGGTGAGTACTCACAAAAATCCCTATTTTTCACCCATTGAAAGCAATGGGTAGTACAAAAACGCTGCAAAAAACACAGGTATCAGGTTTTGGTGCGAAAACCTGACAAAGTTGAATCAATTATATTTTTATGGACTAAACATTGTCAGCATTCACAACAGGCAAATATACCCTGACAAAAACGCAGTTAAAAATAACGCGGCAAACAATTGGCAAAACCTTCTTTTTTGACATTACTTTTTGCCTGCATGGAAAAAAAAACGCATCAAAAAAGCAACGTGTAAACATAGCCTAAAGGTCTATAGAGTGATCCATACAGTATGCATATGACACACCTAAAGTATACTGCTTTATATATGTATTGTATCATACTATAGGAATATGACCTTATTCTAAGATACATTCGGGTAATCCTCTTGACAAATGCCTCTGGTGACTGCTACGGAAGGTAGAAAGAATAGTCCCCCATTGAGACTCTACATGAAGCCGGTTTCACACGCCCTGATATTTCTAGTACCGGAAAAAACGGTACCGGAGATATCCATATCCGTTTGTCACATCCTTGTGGCATCCGTGTGCTATCCATGTGTCCGTATGTACCATCTGTGTGCTGTCCTTGTGGATATGTACCAGAGCCTAGTATTGAAGCAAATTATTTCAAGTTGAACCCTGTGACTTTAAAAACGCACACAGACTTCACACAGACGCCATCCGTGTGCAGTACGTGTTTACATGGACCCATTGACTTGTATGGGTCTGTGTGATCCATGCAGGTGCACAAAAACGGACTGGAGTGCCACACACACACTGTCCATGAGAAAACACAGATATGTGCAACTACCCATTCATTTGAATGGGTCTATGTGTGTGAGTGTCTCCGGTACGTGTGAAAACTGTCACCACTCGTACTGGAGACACTGATGTGTGAAAGAGTCCTCAGTGCTAAGAAACCGGAGAGAAGCACTGAAAACTTAAGTTCTTTATGGTTGGGCTGAGCTCTTATTTGGGAGTGTCTGTCTGGACACTATCCTAGAGACAGAAGGGGCACCATTTACAGGTCCTTCTCAAAAAATTAGCATATAGAGCTAAATTTCATTATTTTCCATAATGCAATGATTACAATTAAACTTTCATATATTTTAGATTCATTACACACCAACTGAAATTTGTCAGGTCTTTTATTGTTTTAATACTGATGATTTTGGCATACAACTCCTGATAACCAAAAAACGTGTCTCAAAAAATTAACATATTTCAACCGTCCAATAAAATAAGTGTTTTTTAAAAACAAACAAAAAAATCATTAAATAATAATGTTCAGTTATGCACTCAATACTTGGTCGGGAATCCTTTTGCAGAAATGACTGCTTCAATGCGGCGTGGCATGGAGGCAATCAGCCTGTGACACTGCTGAGGTGTTATGGAGGCCCAGGATGCTTCGATAGTGCCCTTAAGCTCATCCAGAGTGTTGGGTCTTGCATCTCTCAACTTTCTCTTCACAATATCCCACAGATTCTCTATGGGGTTCAGGTCAGGAGAGTTGGCAGGCCAATTGAGCACAGTAATACCATGGTCAGTAAACCATTTACCAGTGGTTTTGGCACTGTGAGTAGGTGCCAGGTCATGCTGAAAAATGAAATCTTCATCTCCATAAAGCATTTCAGCTGATGGAAGCATGAAGTGCTCCAAAATCTCCTGATAGCTAGCTGCATTGACCCTGCCCTTGATGAAACACAGTGGAGCAACACCATCACTGACTGTGGGTACTTGACACTGGACTTCAGGCATTTTGGCATTTTCTTCTCCCCAGTGTTCCTCCAGACTCTGGCACCTTGATTTCCGAATGACATGCAAAATTTGCTTTCATCAGAAAAAAGTACTTGGGACCACTTAGCAACAGTCCAGTGCTGCTTCTCTGTAGCCCAGGTCAGGCGCTTGTGCCGCTGTTTATGGTTCAAAAGTGGCTTTACCTGGGGAATGCGGCACCTGTAGCCCATTTCCTGCACACGCCTGTGCACGGTGGCTCTGGATGTTTCTACACCAGACTCAGTCCACTGCTTCCTCAGGTCCCCCAAGGTCTGGAATCGGTCCTTCTCCACAATCTTCCTCAGGGTCCGGTCACCTCTTCTCGTTGTACAGCGTTTTCTGCCACATTGTTTCCTTCCAACAGACTTCCCATTGAGGTGCCTTGATACAGCACTCTGGGAACAGCCTATCTGTTGAGAAATTTCTTTCTGGGTCTTACCCTCTTGCTTGAGGGTGTCAATGATGGCCTTCTTGACATCAGTCAGGTCGCTAGTCTTACCCATGATGGGGGTTTTGAGTAATGAACCAGGCACGGAGTTTTTAAAAGCCTCAGGAATCTTTTGCATGTGTTTAGAGTTAATTAGTTGATTCAGAAGATTAGGGTAATAGGTCGTTTAGAGAACCTTTTCTTGATATGCTAATTTTTTGAGACAAGTTTTTTGGGTTATCAGGAGTTGTATGCCAAAATCATCAGTATTAAAACAATAAAAGACCTGACAAATTTCAGTTGGTGTGTAATGAATCTAAAATATATGAAAGTTTAATTGTAATCATTACATTATGGAAAATAATGAAATTTAGCACTATATGCTAATTTTTTGAGAAGGACCTGTATATTTGTTTCCACCTTTAGGGCAGCATCTAAGGTACATTTCGGTGTTACTGGTATTTTATGGTTTAATGTCTGTGTATAATCTCACCTCACAACCCACATTCCCTGTTCTACATTTACATTGCCGCACTACTGAGAAAAGTGATCAATAAATCTAGAAGGTATGTTCTGCAGCCTCAGCATTTCACCGGATTTTTAGTAAAGTATCTCCAGTCCGTGGGGTTTTCTTTGCCCAGTTCATGAAGTGATCATTCTCATAAGTGGGTGACTCAATACTTCATGTCGTTTGTTGGTGGAGATGTGATTCAGTGTTTGGTTTACTGAGATGTTTGTTAAAATATTTTGGAGAGCCCTTGTGATGACTGCCAGTGATTAAACGTGAAGTAACCCAGATATTACGTTACCTGCTGGTAATGTGCGGTCCTGAGCTGGGGAGCCAGTTTTAGCGAATGTGAAAGAAAGAAAGTAAGTATCAAAAGCTTCCATGTTTGCAATTTTTAGCTTAATTACTATATTCCACCTTATGATATAACAGCCTGTACTCCCCTATGGTGTTGGCGCTGTTGGTACCTGGACTCCCAGGGCTCGAAAGACGTGGTTATGCCCCACTAGCCCTGCAGCCAATAAGCGACTTCCTTTGGACAGACATATCTGACATTCGGAGGAGGTACGAGATCAGCTGCAGCTCTCACTATTTTCCACCATGTGAGAACATAGCCTAATACTGGAGACAAGAGTGTAGTTTTAGGGTATGGTTCCACGTTGCGGATAGCAGGCGTTTTGGACGGAGCGGAAACCCTGCCCCCTTCTGAACGCGCGGTGAATCCGGATGTGTTTATTGAACACATCCGGAATCGCCGCAGCGCTAGATAGGACTCTATTTACCTTGCGGCGACGGAGCTTCGCCGCAAGGTTAGGGTATGTTTCCACGGTAAGGAAACGCTGCGTGTTTGACGCTGTGTACAGCCGCAGCGTCAAACACGCAGCGTCCATATGTTACAGCATAGTGGAGGGGATTTCATGAAATCCCGTCTCCACTATGCGTTAAAACACGCAGACGTCAGACCTGCGTAAACGGACATGCGGCGCGTCTTTTCAGATCGTCTTTTCAGTCATCTTCAGTAATCTATGTTATATGAATTGACTGCTTTTGGATATACATCATCTCTTCCAGGCTGTTTTCTATATTGTGTAGATGTTATTAGATTATTGCCATACTAGTCATATCCCTTTGAACTGGGCTGGAGTTACGTATGACATGCATGCAGCTGCACAGGGTACAGTCTGTAGCCTCTCCTGTGCATCTGTGATTCTTTAGCATCTTCCTGCTATTTGCAATGATCCATCTTCCAATCTTAAGCCATAAAATGAAAGTGTTGGTTAGAATGGTGTACTCTAAGGTATGAACTGATATGTGGAATGTAGGAAAATATCTTGGAAAATGGCTAACATTAGATAGGACTGGGATGTAAAAGTTGGATTTTCAGTAATTTCCAGTGAGTCATGGGACAGTATACTTCCCAGCCTCCATTGGCTTTAGAATGGTAAACTAAGGAGAAGCTAATGATACACTGCCATTTTATTTCCCTGTTTTATTATGAAACATTGCTGTGAAGAAGATAAACACCTGAGAAATGGAAATGTCTGAATGTGCAAATATCTCCAGTAACAGTTGACCTTCTTGTGTCTATGAACCTCCAGATTTTTTCCTGGAGGCCGTTATCTGCAATCCCTTGTTTCCACAAGTTATAAGCCACAGACTTTCTGCAGCAGTTTTTTTCTCTTTCCACATTACAATACAACCTGTTTAGGTAGATGTTGCAAATGTCCAAGTGGCCTTAAAAGGGTGGTCGAAAATAAATTATGTTTTAATCCTACATTTCTGTCTATTTCATGTAATAAGCTAATCTTTTTTTCTAATATACTTTAAATAAAAATTCTCCACCGTTCCCTGTCTATTATAACTTAACTGTTTTGTTTCTTTATTAACTTGCTGTTTGATGACATTTCATTTGAGAATCCGCAGTGCATTCTAGGATACTCAATCAAGACGTTATCAGGGGGCGGAGTCAGCGGTCAGTAGCGTCCACTTCAGGTGCTGGGCTAGTTTCTGCTCTACTGAGCATGAGTCGGTTGTCAATTCAGGCATGTGCTCAGAAGGATGTTGTCACTCTGCAATGTGATAGTGTGTAATGTGGCTCTTATTAAAAGTAGCAAGCCAGCAAGAGAGTGCACTGTCATTGCGCTCTTGTTCGAAGAATACTTGGTGTGCAGAAAAGATCAAAGATCAGCCTTGCTTCTGAAAATGATGGTGGGGTCAGGGCTGGTCCTCTTTTTCTGCTTGCTTAGTTTTCTCCTTGCAATGCGCACTGACATGTGCACTTTCTTGGCGACTTATCACTTCTCATTAAAGCTGATGAGGGGAGTGCACTGTCACTGTGCATTAAAAATAATATTCCACAGTGACAAAATCCTACTGAGCATAAGTGGGAATTGATAATCGACGCATGTTCAGTAGAACAGAGAATAGCCCAACTGCTTAAACGATCGTCTCTGATGGCGCTTCATTTCCGGATGGGAGCAAAGGCTGCGGCAGTGACCACAGCTTCTGTCCCCGATGAGATTTTGTTTAACTGTCTGTGCTTGTCCTTTGGTTTCTCAAACAAAATGTCATCAATAGGAAATTGGTAAAAGAATAAATAAAGTAGTGAGGGAAAAGTAGAGACTTTTTCATTAAAGTATATTAGAAAATAGATGGGGTGGGGTCTGAGACGAACCCAGGTCTAATCCAAAATGTCTGTGAAATTTAATGTAATAATCTAGTTTCGGACCCCCCCTTTAATCACATAGCTCACTTCTTTGTAACTTTTTAGAAGTGAATCATAACTCGTTACAAGTGAATCGTAAAAAAAAGTTTTTAGATCCATTCCTAGTTTTGAGAAAGAAAGGAAAAAAATGGAATCAATCATGTACATATGTTTGCCTTGTTCATTTTGGCAGTTGATCAAATGATGGCATTTTCTCCTTCAAACCTACTGGAATAAACTCCAGTCCGGGTAATAATCACAATGTTTTCCCAGCCTTCACAGCTTTCATTATCTCATACCTGGAAATGACTAATGTCTGTTGTCAGTTGATGTGAAAGAGCTTTATTAATAACACATAAATGAGATTATCCGATTAATGAAACCACATTACACTTTTGGAAGTTAGTGCAATATTCATTCAAAGTTCTGCATGACTCATTCCCAATGGGGACAATGAGGAGACGTGGCCCCTAAATGAAGAACATGCATTCATACATCTACTGTATATATTTTGAGTACTAGTGTTTAGATGGCAGATACGTCGCTGCTTGGGAAGTATGTGAAGCCCGGCTGCATAGAGCCCTGCCGCCTGGTTTAGCTGCTGGTAAGCCTTTGTGTTTCTGCCTCTGACAACTCGTTCACCTTTGTGTGTCTAGTGCAGACTTTACGTCACACGCCGGTGAGATGGGACAGACTTTTAAGTACGGCTTTGAGTGGGCTGAGTACGCGGTAGTAAAACAGACTTTCTTCCAGATGTGGCTTCCTTAGGTTTAGAAATAGAATTTTTTTTTTTTTTTTTTTTTAATTTTGCATTGTGTGTGGGCAGCTACGTGGAAGAGCGATGTTTTTCCTTGCTTTTGTGTCTGGTTTTATTTGCAAACACAACTTGTGCTAGTACTCTAGTCATAAAATAATATCTGCAGCTAGCTTATGGTACATTTATGGGATATATCATTACCATATAACGTTTGCAGACATAAATATGGTTATCATGGTCATATCCTCAATACTGAGCTGTAAATCCTTTTATTTGGTGCACTCTGTGAGTATGTATGGAAGTGGAAAAATGGCAATTCCTGAAAATACTGCTCTCAGGCTAGGTTCACACACATACAGTGCTCTCCGCTGGGCATAGCATCGGGTCTCCTGTTGGAATTCCCTAAAAATAGGATTCCCACTAAGGTATTCACTATTATTAGGCTGACAGAGCCGTTTGGAAACATTCTGCCCTCCATTCCAGCGTTGTGAAAGAGTGGTCCGTGCTAAAATGTATTTTCTAATTATCTATCCTTAAACTTATATAATTTTGTTTATTACACAGCACCCTACACTTCTCCTTATCTATCCAATCTCTAAATGTGTTTTTTTACTGTACTTTCTTGTGATGTTTTGTGTTAGAGGATTCTCAAATGTGATGATACTGAAGGCTGGGGCTGCACTAACTCCCCGCGGCGTTCATTGCCCCTCCTGGAATAGGACCTCATCGGGGGCAGCGCTGCAGTTACTAGTTTCTTGCATTGCAGCACCCTCTCAAGGCATCCTGCGTGATAGATGCTGTGGGAAATACGAGTGCAGCACCAGCACTCTGCTTCTGGAAGCAGTGAGTGACACCAGCAACGTCCCACAGCCTCTAACTCCGTCCTCAAAAGAATTGTCAGCAGGGTGCTGTGGTAGAAGGAGTGAGTGATACCAGTGCAGCCCCCTGATGACAACTCGTTTGAGGGCGTTCCTAGAAGCTATGGGGTGGCCCTGGTGTCACTCGCTGCTTCTGCTGTGACTTAGGGTGTACTTGCTTTTGTTCCAGCGGTTTAAACATTAATGACTGTGTGTTGAGTTACTTAGAGAGGACACCAACTTTACACTGTTATACCAGCTGTACACTGACTACTTCACATTGTGTCAAAGTGTCATCTCTTCAGTGTTGTCGCATGAAAAGATATAATTAAATATTTACAAAAATGTGATGGGTGTACTCACTTTGGTGATATACAGTATCTCCGCCCCCTGATGACTTTTTGTTTAAGGTAATTAGGAAATACATTTTAGATGTCGGTCCACCCCTTTAAGGGACATTACATTGAAATATGGTCATGAACTAGATTTGTTACAAATGCTGGTTTCACGATTATCTTGCCGTGTAAACAGGCTGCCGATCACCCAATAAACAAGCAAAACACTTGTTCAGCTTGTGAAATGATGTCTTATGCAACATAAAGAGATCATCATTCTTGGCAGCACACCAGAATAGATCTAGTGTATACCGGGGTGGTGGCTGCGGTGAAGCGGGGTCCCAGGGTCGCTGCTGGAGGATGCAGGAGTGGGGTGATGCTGCAGGCTGGGAAGAGAGGGTGTTCCGATGTGCGGCGCGCTGCTGCAGTAGTCTCCGACGCTGCTGTAAGGGTCTCCGGCGGCGCTACCCAGTGTTGCTATGGGTATTTCCGGTGCTGCGGGTTTCCGGTGGTGCCCAGTGCTGCTATGGGTGTCTCCGGTGCTGCTGGTGCTCGGCGCTGCTGCGGGGGTCTCCGGCGGTGTCTGGTGCTGCTGCGGGGGGCTCTGCTGACATTTTGTGAAAGGCTAGAGCCCCTGCAGTTGCATGGTTTCCCATGTGATGGATTCCGGGAAAATGGCCACCGGGGGCGGCACATGCACAGATGGAGATCTTGGCACCAAGTTCTTTTGGAAATTAGTTTTCAGCCCTGAGATCTCATCTCCCGAGATCTTGGTGCCGAGATCTCCATCTGCGCATGCGCTGCCCCCGGCTGCCACTGTCCCGGGGTCCATCGCATGGGAAACCATGCTACTGCGGGTGGCTCTGGCCTTTCACAAAATGTTGGCAGAGTCCCCCACTGCACTGGAGACCCCCGCAGCAGCATCGGAGACCCCCACAGCAGCACCGGACACCCCCTCATCACAGGCCTGCAGCAACGGTACCGATAAAGTATATACGAATTATTAGATGCACCCCCATTTTCTCCCCAAATTTGGAAGAAACAAGTGCGTCTTATAATCCGAAAAATACTGTAATCACTCAGTGCACATCATTTATTTTAGTTTGCCTGTGTACACGAGTCTTAAAACTACCACTGATCACTAAAAGTTTACCAATCGGCAGTTGTATTGTGCCGCCTGCAGTCGGTGTTAAGAGACCCTTAGTCTTTTTTAGTCATGCGCAAAAGATTGTTCTGCCTTGCTTTTATGCATATCTGAAAAAGAAGAAAACTTCATGGATGGAGGCCAGACAAAAATAGTGAGTGGCTGAATTCTGGATTTTGGGGATTGTGACGGAACTTCAAAGTGTGCAGTAGAGAACACTGTATAAGTTACATAAGTTGAAAAAACACCTAGCTCCATCAAGTTCAACCTTTTTCCACCACTCATACATTTTGTCATTAAATTAACTATAATCCACAATATCATTTGTACTGGGGTAACCGTCCAGCCTTTTTTTAAAAGCTGTTATAGTGTCTGCCATCACCACCTCTTGTAGTCGGGCATTCTACAGTCTGACTTCTCTAACTGTACAGAACCCTTTCCTATTTAGCTGCTGGAATCCCCTGGTCCTTAGTGTGGTCTTTGGAAGGAATAAGTCATGCGCCATTCCTTTTGTATTGACCACTCATCTAATATATAATTACCAATGGACTCTGTCACAACTTCCGGCGCTTGTGTCGCTTCCACAATGCACCGCGGCCGGAACTATGCCGACCGCCATATTGGAACTCACAAGTCATGGGTATTCCGATATGGCAGCCGGGATTCATATACCCCGCCAAAGCTGCGCGGCACCGCTCATTGGCTGAGCCGATGAGCTATGCCGCTCGGGATTCAAATCCTCAACCAAAACTGCGGGACACCACTCATTAGCTGAGCCGACCGGCGGCTCAGCCAATGAGCGGTGCCGCGTGGGATTCAAATACCCAGCCAAAGCTGTGCGGCACCACTCATTGGCTGAGCCATCCGCCAGCTCAGCCAATGAGCGACGCGGATTCAAATCCTCCGCCCCGCCGGCTGAGCCAATGAGCGGTGTAGCACGGGTTTTGAATCAGCGGTGCCGTGCAACTTTGGCTGAGGATTTGAATCCCACGCCGCTCATTGGCTGAGCCGGCGGGTGGCTCAGCCAATGAGCAGTGCCGCGGTGAGAGATTCAAATTCCCCACCAAAGCCACGTGTCACCGCACGGCGCCTCAGCCAGTTAGCAGCGCGGGATTCAAATCCCCCGCTCCGCAGGCTGAGCGCCCCGGGCTGCAGGTTGGGAGAGGGAAGTGTGTGGTATGTGCGGGGCTCTGCTGGCCTGTGTGTGTATGTATGTTTATGCATGCATCGTTCGATGGGACTAAAAGTCCCATCCGGCTATGCCTGCTACACTGACAGTGAGTGACCTATTAGTCAATGATGGGACAGTAGTAGTCCCCTCTTCCGGCTAATGTGTTGAATGTAAAAAAAAACAAAAAACATTACATACACATAACATATAACATAAAGAACACACATATAACATACAACACATAACCTAGAGTACATACTTATTCACTTAATTCCCTGAAGCCATCGATCTCCTGTAATAAAAATAAAATAATAAACCAACCTATACTTACCTTTCCGCCGTAGTGCAGTGATTAACGAGTGTCCCACGAAGATCTCTGGTGTAGAACACTGACATCAGGTGATGTTAGTGCTCTACACGGCGACCACAATACACTGACAGCGGAGGTAATCCTTCCGCCGCTGGGAGAGAATGACGTCACTTCAGTTCATTCTCTCACTGGCAATGCTGGGTGAGAATATTCCCACGCAGCATTGCCGGAAAGTGAGAGAATGAACTCAGTGATGCACTGCAGGAGCCATTGTCTCCTGTCAGTTCATCACTGAGAGGCTCTATAGAGCAGTGACATCACCTGATGTTACTATTCTATAGGGGAGATCCTCGTGGGACATTATTAATTGGACTGCGTCGGACAGGGAGTATACGGTTGGTTTATTTTTTTTACTTTTCATTACAAGAGACCGAGGGCTTCGCTTGGATCTGAGCATGCAATAAAAATATGAAAACTTGTGTTTTATTTCATTAAAATACTTTAATCTTATGTGTGTTTTTTTAACCCTATATTAACATAAGATTAATAATGGATAGGCGTCTTATTGACACCTCTCCATTATTAACCGGGCTTAATGTCACCTTACAATAGAAAGGTGACATTAACCCCTTATTACCCCATTTCCCACCGCTACACGGGAGTGGGAAGAGAGGGGCTAAGTGCCGGAATTGGCTCATCGGACAGATGCGCCAATTCTGGGGCAGCTGGGTGCTGGTATTTTTAGCCAGGGGGGGTGCGCCAGTATCCATGGCCCCTTCCTAGGCTATGAATATCAGCCCGCAGCTGTCTGCGTAGCCTTTATGGCTATAAAATATTAGAGGACCCACACCAGCTTGAAAAAATAATTTTAAAATCCGAAATGTTGGCCTACTGAAATGTATGTTCAGTAAATGCACTCAATACTTGGTCAGGGCTCCTTTTGCATCAATTACTGTATCAATGCGGCTTGACATGGAGGTGATCAGCCTATGGCACTGCTAAGGTGTTATGGAAGCCCAGGTTGCTCTGAAAGCAGCCTTCAGCTTGTCTGCATTGTTGGGTCTGGTGTCTCTCATCTTCCTCTTGTCAATACCCCACACATTCTCTATGGGATTAAGCAAGTTTGCTGGCCAATCAAGCACGGTGATACTGTTGTTTGTATACCAGGAATGGTACTTTTGGCTGTTTGGACAGATGCCAAGTCCTGCTGGAGAATGAAATTTCCATCTCCAAAAAGCTTGTCAGCAGAGGGAAGCATGAAGTGCTCTAAAATTTCCTGGTAGACAGCTGTGCTGACTTTGGTCTTGATAAAACACAGTGGACCTATACCAGCAGATGACATGGCTCCCCAAACCATCACTGATTGTGGAAACTTCACACTAGACCGTAAGGAGCTTGAAATGTGTGCCTCTTCACTCTTCCTCCAGACTCTGGGACCTTGATTTCCAAGGTCTAGTGTGAAGTATCCACAATCAGTGATGGTTTGGGAAATTATGACATCTGCTGGTAAAGGTCCACTGTGTTTTATCAAGGCCAAAATCAGCGCAGCTGTCTAACAGGAAATTTTAGAGCACTTCATGCTTCCCTCTGCCGACAAGCTTTTTGGAGATGGAAATTTCATTCTCCAGCAGGACTTGGCACCTGTCCACACTGCCAGAAGTACCAATACTTGGTTTAAAAACAAAAGTATCACTGTGCTTGATTGGTCAGCAAACTCATCTGACCTTAACCCCATAGAGAATCTAGGAGGTATTGTCCAGAGGAAGATGAGAGACACAAGACCCAGCAATGCAGACGCGCTGAAGGCTGCTATCGAAGCAACCGGTCTTCCATAACACCTCAGCAGTGCCACAGGCTGATCGCCTGCATGTCACGCCGCATTGATGCAGTAATTGATGCAAAAGGAGCCCCGACCAAGTACAGAGTGTGTTTACTGAACATACATTTCAGTAGTCCAAAATTTCGGATTTTAAAATCATTTTTTCAAGCTGGAGTTATAAAGTATTCTGATTTACTGAGAAAATGACTTTTGAGTTTTCATTGGCTGTAAGCCATAATCATCAACATTAACAGAAATAAACACTTTACATACAGCACTCTCGTTTGTAATAACTCTATATAATATGAGTTTCACTTTTTTGTATTGAAGAACTGAAATACAGGTCCTTCTCAAAAAATTAGCATATAGTGCTAAATTTCATTATTTTCCATAATGTAATGATTACAATTAAACTTTCATATATTTTAGATTCATTACACACCAACTGAAATTTGTCAGGTTTTTTATTGTTTTAATACTGATGATTTTGGCATACAACTCCTGATAACCCAAAAAACCTGTCTCAAAAATTTAGCATATCAAGAAAAGGTTCTCTAAACGACCTATTACCCTAATCTTCTGAATCAACTAATTAACTCTAAACACATGCAAAAGATTCCTGAGGCTTTTAAAAACTCCCTGCCTGGTTCATTACTCAAAACCCCCATCATGGGTAAGACTAGCGACCTGACTGATGTCAAGAAGGCCATCATTGACACCCTCAAGCAAGAGGGTAAGACCCAGAAAGAAATTTCTCAACAAATAGGCTGTTCCCAGAGTGCTGTATCAAGGCACCTCAATGGGAAGTCTGTTGGAAGGAAACAATGTGGCAGAAAACGCTGTACAACGAGAAGAGGTGACCGGACCCTGAGGAAGATTGTGGAGAAGGACCGATTCCAGACCTTGGGGGACCTGAGGAAGCAGTGGACTGAGTCTGGTGTAGAAACATCCAGAGCCACCGTGCACAGGCGTGTGCAGGAAATGGGCTACAGGTGCCGCATTCCCCAGGTAAAGCCACTTTTGAACCATAAACAGCGGCAGAAGCGCCTGACCTGGGCTACAGAGAAGCAGCACTGGACTGTTGCTAAGTGGTCCCAAGTACTTTTTTCTGATGAAAGCAAATTTTGCATGTCATTCGGAAATCAAGGTGCCAGAGTCTGGAGGAAGACTGGGGAGAAGGAAATGCCAAAATGCCTGAAGTCCAGTGTCAAGTACCCACAGTCAGTGATGGTGTGGGGTGCCATGTCAGCTGCTGGTGTTGGTCCACTGTGTTTCATCAAGGGCAGGGTCAATGCAGCTAGCTATCAGGAGATTTTGGAGCACTTCATGCTTCCATCGGCTGAAATGCTTTATGGAGATGAAGATTTCATTTTTCAGCACGACCTGGCACCTGCTCACAGTGCCAAAACCACTGGTAAATGGTTTACTGACCATGGTATTACTGTGCTCAGTTGGCCTGCCAACTCTCCTGACCTGAACCCCATAGAGAATCTGTGTGATATTGTGAAGAGAAAGTTGAGAGACGCAAGACCCAACGCTCTGGATGAGCTTAAGGCCGCTATCGAAGCATCCTGGGCCTCCATAACACCTCAGCAGTGTCACAGGCTGATTGCCTCCATGCCACGCCGCAATGAAGCAGTCATTTCTGCAAAAGGATTCCCGACCAAGTATTGAGTGCATAACTGAACATTATTATTTGATGGTTTTTTTGTTTGTTTTAAAAAACACTTTTATTTTATTGGACAGTTGAAATATGTTAATTTTTTGAGAAAGGTTTTTTGGGTTATCAGGAGTTGTATGCCAAAATCATCAGTATTAAAACAATAAAAGACCTGACAAATTTCAGTTGGTGTGTAATGAATCTAAAATATATGAAAGTTTAATTGTAATCATTACATTATGGAAAATAATGAAATTTAGCACTATATGCTAATTTTTTGAGAAGGACCTGTAAATTAACTTTTTGATGATATTCTAATTTTGTGAGATGCACCTGTATATGCAGCTAAAGGATTACTCTGTCCTAGGTGCATTACTCTACATTTATCAACCTGAAATCTCATTTGCCAAGTGTTTTCCCATTCAGATATCTTATCCAGATCGTTTTGCAATATGTCAAGGTCAGATTTTATTATCCTACATAGTTTGGTATAGTCAGCAAAGACTGACACTTTACTCTCAACCCCATTCATTAGGTCATTAATAAAGCGGTTAAATATAATAGGTCCTAACACAGATCCCTGCAGTACACCACTGCTGACTATACGATACGATACACTTTATTGATCCCGAGGGAAAAAATGGTATCACAGCAGCGTTAAAACAGCATTACAAACAAAACATGCTGTTGTAACGCTGCTGTGATATATCCCATTTAGAGAGCGTACCATTTATGACGACTCTTTATTTCCTGCCATTTATCCAATTCCTTACCCATCCCCATATGATTTCATCATAGAAACTCAACATGTTCGTTAGACACAATTTATCTTTCATGAATCCATGATGGTTGTCATTTATTATAATATACTCTGCAATCAATATATTTCTGCAGTTCATCTCTAATGATGCCCGCAAAAACTTTGCACACTACTGAGGTCAGGCTTACCGGACTGTAGTTGCCCGGATCCACCTTCTTAACTTTCCTAAATATCAGTACCGCGTGAGCCATCCTCCAATTATGTGGCACCACCTTTGTTACAAGAAAGTTTAAGAATATGAGATACAGTGATCTGTGAATTACTGAGCTCAATTCCCTCAATATCCGTGGATGAATGCCATCTGACCTGAAACATTTGTCAATGTTCAATTTGCTCAGATGCAGACGTACTTCTTCTTATGTTAAACTGGTTATATCGGGTGGTGAACTTTGATTTTTTTTGCCTTGTTGAATGATCCCTGGAACAGCCAGTCCATTATTGAACACGGATGAAAAGTGCCTGTTTAATATTTCAGCCTTTTCTTTGTCCTCTATAATTATCTTATCATCTTTTAAGGGACCGATACCATCCATTTTTTTTTCTTTTTGGCATTGATATATTTTAACACCTTAACCCCCAAGGGTGGTTTGCACTTTAATGACTTGGCCAATTTTTACGATTCTTAAAACTTTTCCCTTTATGAGGTAATAACACTGGACCGC
Source organism: Oophaga sylvatica (assembly GCA_033576555.1). Taxonomy (NCBI): domain Eukaryota; kingdom Metazoa; phylum Chordata; class Amphibia; order Anura; family Dendrobatidae; genus Oophaga; species Oophaga sylvatica. The sequence goes on from JARQOD010000010.1 coordinate 101,035,321, forward strand.
TTCAACAGATCTCGGCAATTCTGAGATTGTTTTCTAGTGACATATTGTACTTCACGATAGTGGTAAAATTTCTTCGATATAACTTTCATTTATTTATGAAAAAAAAACGGAAATATGTCGAAAATTTTGCAAATTTTAATTTTTATTCCCTTAACAGAGAATATGTCACACAAAATAATTACTAAATAACAATTCCCACATGTCTACTTTACATTAGTACAATTTTGGAAACAAATTTTTTTTTGTTAGGACGTTATAAGGGTTAAAAGTTGACAAGCGATTTCTCATTTTTACAAGAAAATTTACAAAACCATTTTTTTAGGGACCACCTCACATTTGAAGTCACTTTGAGGGGTCTATATGGCAGAAAATACCCAAAAGTGACACCATTCTAAAAACTGCACCCCTCAAGGTGCTCAAAACCACATTCAAGAAGATTATTAACCCTTCAGGTGCTTCACAGGAATTTTTGGAATGTGGAAGGAAAGAATGAACATTTAACTTTTTAGTCACAAAAATTATGTTTTACAAAAATTTTTTTTTTATTTTCAGAAGGATAAAATGAGAAAATTGACAGATGAAGTTGTGCAGTTTCTTCTGAGTATGCCAAGACCCCATATGTAGGGGAAAACCACTGTTTGGGCGCACGACAGGGCTCGGAAGGAATGGAGTGCCGTTTGACTTTTTCAAACCAAAATTGTCTGGAATTGAGATTGGACGCCATGTCGCTTTTGGAGAGCCCTTGATGTGCCTAAACAGTGGAAACCTCCCACAAGTGACACCATTTTGAAAACTAGACCCCCTAAGGAACTTATCTAGATGTGTGGTGAGCACTTTGAAACCCCAATTACTTCACACAAGTTTGTAACGTAGAGCCGTGAAAAAAATCACATTTTTTCCACAAACATGATCTTTTAGTCCCCAAATTTTTATTTTCCCATGGGTAAAAGGAGAAATTAGACCCCAAAAGTTGTTGTCCAATTTGTCCTGAGTTTGCTGATACCCGGTATGTGGGGGTGGGGGGAACCACTGTTTGGGCGTATGACAGAGCTTGGAAGGGAAGGAGCGCCATTTGACATTTTCAAACCGAAATTGGCTGGAATTGAGATCGGACGCCATGTCGCGTTTTGGAGAGCCTCTGATGTGCCTAAACAGTGGAAACCCCCCAATTCTGACTCCAACCGTAACCCCAACACACCCCTAACCCTAATCCCAACGCTAACCATAACCCTAACACACCCCTAATCCCAACCTTAACCTTAATCCCAACCCTAACTTTAATCCAAACCCTAACCCCAACTCTAGCCTCAACCCTAACCCTAACTTTAGCCCCAACCCTAACTTTAGCCCTAACCCTAATGGGAAAATGGAAATAAATACATTTTTTTATTTTATTTTTCCCTAACTAAGGGGGTGATAAACGGGGGTTTGGTTTACTATTTATATTGAGTTTTTATGTTTGGCAGCTGTCACACACTAAAAAGATGCTTTTTATTGCAAAAAATAGTTTTTGTATTAGCACATTTTGAGAGCTATAATTTTTCCATATTTTGGCCCACAGAGTCATGTGAGGTCTTTTTTTTTGCGGGACGAATTGGCGTTTTTATTGGTACCATTTTCAGGCACATGACTTTTTTTGATCGCTTTTTATTCCGATTTTTTGGAGGCAGAATGAACACAAACCAGCAATTCATGAATTTCTTTTTTGGGGGGGGCGGTTATACCATTCCGCATGTGGTAAAATTGATAAGGCAGTTTTATTCTTCGGGTCAGTACGATTACAGCAATACCTCATTTATATCTTTTTATGTTTTGGCGCTTTTATACAATAAAAACTTTTATAGAAAAATTAATTATTTTTGCATTGCTTTATTCTGAGAGCATTAACTTTTTTATGTTTTGCTGATGACGCTGTACTGGGGCTTGGTTTTTGTGGGACTAGATGATGTTTTCAGCGGTACCACGTTTATTTATATCCGTCTTTTTGATCGTAGGTTATTCCACTTTTAGCTTGGCGTTATGATGAGAAAGCATTGTTTTTGTGCCATTTTTTTTATGGTGTTCACTAAAGGGGTTAACTAATGGGACAGTTTTATAAGGTGGGTCGTTACGGACGCGGGGATGACAAATATGTGTACTTTTATTGTTTAGATTTTTTTTATTAAAATATGTATTTATTGATAGAATAAATATTGATTTTTTTTTTATTATTTTTTTAGTATTTTTTAAAATATTTTTACAATTTAATTTTTTTAGTTTTGTTTAATTTTTACTTTTACACATTGTCCCACTATGGGACACTCATTTTGTGCAGATATGCATGCTATAGAAGCTGTCAGCGCTGCAGCTTCTGTGCACTGACCTGAGAGACTTCCCGGTCATCACTGTGCATGACATGAAGTCCCTCAGGTCTGGAGACCACGATGTCGTCGTAACAACATCGGATATCCATAGAAGCGATTGGGACGGGTCTCCGATCCAAAAGCAGAGGGGCTCTCAGCCCCTCTGGAGCCACCGGAACGCTGCAATCATGTTTGATCGTAGTGTGATGGGGTTAAAGTTCCAGGAGCAGTCCGCGACCGCTCCTGGCACTTGGTGTTGTTTGTCAGCTGAGAGAATCAGCTGACACCCTGCCGCGATCGGCCCTCCCTCCCCCGTGAGCGCGGCCGATCAACTATGACGTACTATCCCGTCCTTGGGAATTAAGTCCCAGGGCACATGGACAGGATAGTACGTCAGATGGCAGAAAGGGATTAATGTCGTTGGCGATTTGTTTCTATGTGGGTAACTTTGCTAGCTTGATTTCTTTTTTACATTTCTTATTGAGATCTGTATACTACTGAAATGCTATTTGTTTTCTCAGCCTTCAGGATTTTGAATGCCCTTTGTTTTTATCTTATTAAACTTTGTACTGTATTATTTATTTATAATGGTTTCTTTTTATTCCTGGACATTTTATTACCAAAGGGTATACATTTTCTACAGGATTCTAGTAGTATATCCCTAAACATGCCGCATTTATGTCCAGTAGGGCAGCACGGTGGCTCAGTGGATAGCACTACAGCCTTGCAGCGCTGGGGTCCCACCTAGGACAACATCTGCAAGGAGTTTGTATGTTCTCCCAGTGTTTGCGTGGGTTTCCTCCGGGTACTCCGGTTTCCTCCCACACTCCAAAAACATACTGATAGGGAATCTAGAATGTGAGCCCCATCGGGGACAGCGACGATAATGTGTGCAAAACTGTAAAGCGCTGCGGAATATGTTAGCGCTATATAAAAATAAAGATTATTATTATTATTATCCCCAGTTACAATGAGATGGTCCCAGTCTACTCGATTAAGCTATTCCCTTAATTTGAGAACATAGAAAATAGTAAGGTCAGCTCACCTATTAGATGTCCAAGTCCGGAGCATGAAAAGTCTGCGGTGCAGCAGGAAAGGAAAGGGTATATCCAGCTCCACTTGTATCATAAAATCCATAGTTTATTGAAAAATACTTTTAAAATAGTTTACAGCATATATGTCACCAGCCCACTGAAGGGGTTAATTTGTAGGGGCAGACTCGTTTGAAACCTTGTGGTTCTTAGTCATACCATATACATCTTAGATCGACCTTATATACAACATCCTGTTGAGATCAGGTGCTCTAAAGCAATTAAACGAATGAATCATTCATCACCTGTTAGACACAACTTCTAATAATGGAACATTTATAATTAAAATGCAAACAATTATCACATAAATATAAAAATAAAAAATTCTAATGGACTCAATTTATTAAGGAAAAATAGAGGAAAGAACAAACTACCGTATATACTCATGTATAAGCCGACCCGTGTATAAGCCGACCCCCCTAATTTTGCCACAAAAAACTGGGAAAACTTATTTACTCGCGAGTAGTATAGGAACTGTATTACTCATCAAACTCAAATCTGACAGGTCGACACGCCCCCTATCATTTAATCCGTCTCCCTGTCAGCTTGATCCAGGTCGTCATGCCCCCTGGCTGGACTTTGCTCAGGCTGAGAAATCTGAGCTGCTGGATTTTTATTCAGTGCCTTTGATTAGTCTGTGGAGTTTTTAGTGTATTAAAGGGTAGTTTTAACTCCATCCGTAGATGTAAAGCTATTTTCTATTCAGGTAGTGAAATCTGGTCTGCTGGATTTTTATTCAGTGCCTTTGATTAGTCTGTGGAGTTTTTACTGTATTAAAGGGTAGTTTTAACTCCATCCGTAGATGTAAAGCTATTTTCTAGCAGAGAGTGCCCTATTTGTGCACTGACATGAACTGTAAAGGGTTTGTATTAGAAGCACCCAGTAAATGTCTGTATTAGAATCCATCAGTAAATGTAAAGCTATTTTCTAGCAGAGGAGAGAAACTTTTAAGGACCCAGTAATTGTATAAGGAGTTCTAGTTAAATACAGACTTCTGTATATAACTAGTATATAAGGATTTTTAGTGAAATAAAGAGTGAATCTTGATTTTATACTGTTGTTAGAAGTCTAAATATTTTTCTATCTACTGGCTAACATGGTACAAAGATATACATCTTTACAGCACCATAGAGGTAATTTATCTATGTGTGTGTTTCACACAGGACAAGTTCTGTGATCCGTCTTTTGTGTGGGAAAAGTCAACAATTTTTATTAAGGTCTAAAATACATTATCATGGATAAAAATGCAAAAGAGTGGGATATACAGCATGCAGAAAAAATAGCCAAATGCAGACAGGTGTGAATTACATTCAAATCAATATATAATAGTGCACATCGACATATCTTATATGTTATAGCGATAATAGACTAATCCGGGCTATACAATAATAAACTCCATATATTTGTCCGTATATATGCAATCTATGTAACTCACAATATCCCCCAATAGGCAGACATATATGCACTATATATAGGATTATAAGTATCTCAATGAATCAGGTATATCAATAAAGTAACTTCTCCATCACAGTTGCTAATATAATGATGTTAGCATGCGAGTGCAGAGCTCACAATACATACTGTGCGTGCATATGAAGTCAATTAGCACATCCATATGAGGAGCTATATCAAAAAAGCAGCGCCATAGATGTGAGATCATACCTGAATGCTGCTTGGCACCCCTTGTGTATAGTCCTCATTTCTAACAGTGTTTTTCACAGATAGATCACTTCAAGAAAACTGTCCCGACAGTTCATCCCTATAGTGTAGTTTAATGTATCAAGGTGTGTGTACAAGGTTTGTACTGTGTTAGAAGTCTAAATATTTTTCTATTTACTAGCTAACATGGTACATAGATATACATCTTTATTGGCACATAGAATTGTAGTACAGCAGTGTTGACCTGAATTGTCAGAATGAGTGAAGGTCGATGCTACGGTAATTCAGGCAAACAGTAAATAGTATTGCATTGTGTATAGTCAGTGGGATCTTTTAAAACCAACACATTTATGTGTATTCTGATAGCACTGCCCATAAAACCGAAGGTTTCTAGCAAATATAATATGCACTAATGTCATTTTAAAACAATGGGTTTCTGAAGGGTCTTCCCACACTACCACTCTGTGGGAAGCTGTGTGGAAATGACAGGCATAAGAGATCATTCATATTAAATACGTTTAATGCCAGAAATAATCATGATTTTACTGTAATAAATAAATACATCTCAAAGACATTTCAAGCATTGAATTAATTGTGACACCAAAATGTCGACACAAATGGCAATACAGGTCATGGGATTCTCTCTAGACAGGAACAACGCTGTTGAATGCTCCAACACGTGTAGTGAGGGTTTTTTAAAGTTGATTTCTTCTCAGCAATGAAATTTCTCACAACTGTATCATTACACGGTTTATCAGCAGAAAACTTCTCCAATATCTTACTGAACGGTATGTTCCGAGCTAAGAAATGTAAAAAGTACAGGCAGTAGTGCCCACAGACAGTACTAATATAATGATGTTAGCATGCAAGTGCATGGCTCACAATACATACTGTGCGTGCATATGAAGTCAATTAGCACATCCATACGAGGAGCTATATTAAAAAGCAGTTGTGTATAGTTGGCCAATCAAATATTAGTTATGCGTTAGCTATCAGTGTCAACCATAGCAGCTCTCAGAGTTTTACTGTATTAAAGGGTAGTTTTAACTCCATCCGTAGATGTAAAGCTATTTTCTAGCAGAGAGTGCCCTATTTGTGCACTGACATGAACTGTAAAGAGTTTGTATTAGAAGCACCCAGTAAATGTCTGTATTAGAATCCATCAGTAAATGTATGTAAAGCTCATTTCTAGCAGGCTTGTATAAATGTCCCCCAGTAAATGTGTAAAAGTTTGGAACTGATATGGCTGAATGTAAAGGTGATTTCTAACACTCTCTGTTAGAGATGTCTGGAACTACATTCAAATCAATATATAATAGTGCACATCTCCATATCTTATATGTTATAACGATAATAGCAGTCTATGTAACTCACAATATCCCCCAATAGGCAGACATATATGCACTATATATAGGATTATAAGTATCTCAATGAAGCATGTATATCAATAAAGTAACTTCCCCATCACAGATGCTAATATAATGATGTTAGCATGCAAGTGCAGGGCTCACAATACATACTGTGCGTGCATATGAAGTCAATTAGCACATCCATACGAGGAGCTATATTAAAAAGCAGTTGTGTATAGTTGGCCAATCAAATATTAGTTATGCGTTCGCTATCAGTGTCAACCATAGCAGCTCTCATGATGCTAGCTAATCACAGATGCTAATATAATGATGTTAGCATGCAAGTGCAGGGCTCACAATACATACTGTGCGTGCATATGAAGTCAATTAGCACATCCATATGAGGAGCTATATTAAAAAAGCAGTTGTGTATAGTTGGCCAATCAAATATTAGTTATGCGTTCACTACCACTGTCAACCATAGCAGCTCTCATGATGCTAGCTATTCTGATCACCTTATCATATCAACCATGAAGCCTCTTTTAACCCCTTCACAATAATGTACAGAGGTGATTTTATGTTTTAATACTGATAGACATATTGTGAACGGACATATAGGGTCCATGTGAGACACCATATTTTTCAAATATTAGTTAAGCGTATATTTCAACATTCTGCTCCTTCACAGATTTATTTTACATTATTTTTTTATTTTGCTTAAGGATCGTGTACAGAGGAGTTTTTATGTTTTAATACTGATAGACATATTGTGAACGGACATATAGGGTCCATGTGAGACATGTCTGGACAAGTCCGGGCATGTCTGGGCATGCCTGGACAAGTCCTGGTCACGGGGCAGCCGTGGAAAAAAACAATACTGAAATTCAAAAACTATGTGCTGGCCGTTAACACGTGCACAGTCATCTAGAAAATATTGAGCGAGTTGCTTCACAAACCCTCTCAAGGCATGTTGAATGTTAACGTTCCCGCTATGAGCTACACACATGACCAACTGTATAGCCTGGGATGCGTAGCGTTCTTGCAGCGCAAGCCTATTTTTAAAGACGCTAAGACCATCAGATATAAAAGACAGGCATGTTGAGACGTGGCCAGGCCTATTTTGGTACATACCCACTCCTATGCAACGATACTGAGTAGCGTTCAACAAAAATCAGGTACAAACTTTTAACATACCTGTGTTTCGGGCGCTCATGCCATACCAGAAGCACTCTGTGCCATGTACCATAGCCCATAATAATCGATCTTGATCAGTATTCAACAAAAAATTGGGTGCAAACTTTTTTAGCATAGCTGTGTTTCTGACTCCCATGTCGTACCAGAAAGACCTATTTTGGCACAGGCCTACACCTATGCAGCGGTTTTGACCACTACTCAACAAAAATGGCTACAAACTTTTTAACATATCTGTGTTTCGGACTATCATGTCATAGCAGAAGCACCCTGTGCCATGTACTCTAGACCATAATATTCGTTTTTGATCACCATTCAACAAAAAAAATTGAGGCATGTTGAGACGTGTCCCGGCCTATTTTGGCACACGACAAATGTTTCTGACTATCATGTCATAGCAGAAGCACCCTGTGCCATGTACTCTAGACCATAATATTCGTTTTGATCACCATTCAACAAAAATTGAGGCATGTTGAGACGTGTCCCGGCCTATTTTGGCACATGACAAATGTTTCTGACTCTCATGTCATACCAGAAGCACCCTGTGCCATGTACTCTAGACCATAATATTTCACATCGGGTATGGGAACTACATAGCTTTGTTTTCTCAGGTATTTAAAAAAGTGTGGAAAACTGAAAATCCCGCGACCTGTGGTAATTTAGTGAGAACCATATAGACAAATCGGGTATCGTCACACACGAGACCACGACACCTCGGGCTATCACATTTACCATTAGTTTTCATAAATCAGCTCCTTAACAATAAAGTAAGAATCGTAGTGTCCTGCATTGTGGTCTATAAATGTATAGTTTGAAAATTTACCGTTGCTAAAGAACAGTAAAAAGTCGTGCGTACAACTATCAACCCCAAAACTCTCACCACTATCACAAACACTATTGCCTACAGAGGCGGCCAGCGAGAATTTCCGTATGTGTGTATCAAGATGCTCCCTGCTATGACCGAATGTTTGCTCGTGGATGCTGGCATTTCCAGTGACATCATAGTTGTGTAAATGCGCAGGGGCACGTGTATCGATCCCCTAGGGTGTAATGCGTGATCATTTTAATTATTTTTCAATTCATAACCACACGTTCTCAGGCAGACAGGTTTATTTCACAGAAGTTGACTGTACAGTTGCATAATCTTTGTTTAAAGTCATACATTTGCATAATTTTGTTTAAAATCGCACAGCTCTGCAATAATGTCGGGTGTTGGACACGCACTTATCAGTCTTTCATACGTGTCGCAGAAAGATTTTAGTCTGTTCTGCGAGAGTTTATTATGCACGTACTGTGCAGACATGTCAAGAAACATTTTGGTGTGTTCACCAGTCCATACGGGTGTTGGTGTGTAAGGCGATCGACCATCATCCTTCTGCTTCTTACTTACACGCCGGCGTGATACAGTGCGTTTCTTTGGTGCTAATGCATCGGCGGAATTGGCAGCTGCGGCTTCCGCGTTGCTATTTGCAGATTCTGTAGCTTGACAGACGCATATTCTTAAGCCGACTACTCTCAGCATTCCCGGGGTGCTCGGTTGGCGCGTCGTTTTCTTCACGATCTGCGACACACCCGTGTGAAAGAGGCTCCGTTCTCACCTCCGTTCTGTTCTCAAACCCATAATTGCGCTGTTGCAAAACTCGCGAATGACGATCCTCCGTAACTAAAGAAAAGATACGTGGTGTAGTTAACCGCTAAGTGGGGGAGATATAGGAAGAGCTACATGAGCCACTTGGCTCTGATTCAACGCGATATTTGTAAAGCTACTAGCACCGATTATCTGTGAAACCGATGCATGATTGTTTGTATAAGTACACTATAGAGCGGCCTAGACATATATATACTTACAAGAATCCCCCGGGTGCTGATCTACAGAGAATGCTGAATTAACAGACATCTCGCTGCTGGGGCGCCGCCGTATGGGGCTGTTTTCTCCCTCAAACTGCAACCTCACGGGCGATACTTTAGCAGCTGTAAATAAAATATAGCATACATGAATGCGCACAACACATTCACAAAGCTAACTTGACACACGTAAATAAAATATATCTACTAGTTACCGCAGAAATTTTTATCTGCGTGTATAAGTACACTATAGAGATGCGTAGACATATATGCTTACAAGTATGAGACGTGTAGTGTAGTTCAGAGATTGGTGAATTAAACGGTGTGGAGGTGCTCGGGCGTTTTCGTATGGGTGTGTTTTCTTTTTCAAGCTGCAGCCTCCTGCTCGTTAGTTTAACATCTGTAAATAAAATATAACTATTACTCGCCACAGAAATGATATCTACGCGGGCCACACGCACAAAGCTAAATTCGCAAAGCTATCGTAACGCGCGTAAATAAAATATACCCACTAGTTATCGGTGGGGTCACAGGGTACAGAGGATACAAACACACATATCACCCGGGTTTCAAGGACCCGCTACCTTTTCTATTCCAGAGCCGTGTGCTTAGCGAATCACCCCATCTTTTAGGAGCGTTGGGAGGATTATAGTCCGGTTCGACGAACTCGACATCTGAATCCTGGGGATCCTCCACGATCTCAACATCGGAATCGCGATGCTCGAGCGGCTCAGTCGCCACAGGGTTTCCAACCGCCCAGTCCGCTACAGCTGTATCTGTATGAGAAAATGTTTATATTATTAAAACATGTCTAGCTAACGACCCAGTCAGCTAAAATAAAATTAACTGTATGGATTTTAGCGGCAGTCTATATTAATTATTAATATTAATAGTAGGCGTTATAAATTTACAGCTACCACGTTTACACGTCTAGATACATAGGTTTAAAACATATGATATAGCTATAGGTTTCTTGCCTGTGACAGACTGGTGAGAGCTTGAAGCTCGTCGCCCGCTAGCAGAGTTGCCTTCCTCTAACAGGTTCTGCGTAATGAACCGGTTCTCGTAGGAGTAGTCTGAATGGACTCCCTCTTCTTAAATAAGAATGAAATATATCGTTTATATATACAAAGCGCAGACTCAGACAGCCCGACACAATACGACGTACACTATATACGGTGTAAAATTTACCCGATTGTTCTGGTGAAAGCAAAGCAGAATATTGAACGCGAGAATATCTGGACTCCATCTTGAATAAAAAGGGTCCTCTATTAAATTAAAGCAAATAAAGATCAAGTATGAAAACACGACTAAGCTGTTCATGCAAATACTACACAAACTTAAATATAATTGAAACAAACGTGGATATTCACGAGACATAAAAATACGCACTTTAGCTCTAAAGACCAACTATGAAAACAAGGGTAACCTATTCATGCAATTACTACACAGACTTAAATATAATTGAAACGAAATCCGTAAAAATACTCACTATAGTCCTGTTCAGATCGGAGTTGTGGTCTGTGAGTTGTGAACAAGTGCGAACTGTATTGCTTGTGAGCTACCCGTATTTATTAGGGCTAGCAGAGAGAACACGCCCTCTGTCACTGCCCCCATGCTAGGGGCAGAAAAAACATCCCATTCATGTTTTACAGAGGGATCATAGCGACTAACCGCGTTGATGCAATATTGTAGAAGTAATATTTCACGACAGAACCCCCAAACATCATTACCCTGTATTAGCTTTGTGCGTGTGGCCCGCGTAGATATCATTTCTGTGGCGAGTAATAGTTATATTTTATTTACAGATGTTAAACTAACGAGCAGGAGGCTGCAGCTTGAAAAAGAAAACACACCCATACGAAAACGCCCGAGCACCTCCACACCGTTTAATTCACCAATCTCTGAACTACACTACACGTCTCATACTTGTAAGCATATATGTCTACGCATCTCTATAGTGTACTTATACACGCAGATAAAAATTTCTGCGGTAACTAGTAGATATATTTTATTTACGTGTGTCAAGTTAGCTTTGTGAATGTGTTGTGCGCATTCATGTATGCTATATTTTATTTACAGCTGCTAAAGTATCGCCCGTGAGGTTGCAGTTTGAGGGAGAAAACAGCCCCATACGGCGGCGCCCCAGCAGCGAGATGTCTGTTAATTCAGCATTCTCTGTAGATCAGCACCCGGGGGATTCTTGTAAGTATATATATGTCTAGGCCGCTCTATAGTGTACTTATTGTCACGCGGTCTTATGATATGTGTACGATGTCAGTAAACTATTCATTAAAGAACAACACTCTATACAACATATAGATTAGCAACATCAGCATGTAAATAAAGAATAGATTTACCTGACACGATATCCGTTGAACTCAGGATTAATCTTGAGGACTTGATACACTGTAACAGGAAAGAAGAGGACCGGGGGTCTAACCTGACCCTAAACTGGGGTCCTAACTAATCCCTCACCTTGGAGGTACTGATAATGGTTCAGAGGTCCAAGTCTCCAGCCTAACCCTGTCTCCTATCAGTCCCTGAACCCTGTAATCAGTCCTAAGAAGGATTCTGATTACCACCAAAGGGATATGGGCTGATCTCTGCTAAATACACAGATTAGCAATATAAGACAGACTGGAGAAAACACAGACTTGCATACACACTCAAACACAGAAGGAACATAAATGATCTGGGATATTAAACTCTAAGCAAGGTGAGCTTAAAACAACTAAGGAGCTCTTTAACTTAAGTCTATACAGATACAATCCTATCTGTGGTCTGCATTAAGAATTTCACTGGCAACTCCCAAAACAGACCACCAGAGATTTAAAGGAAACCAATCAACAAATAATTAATTGCAGCCGGGAGAAACTGCACCCAGTCCCAGAACTGAGCACAGACAGAATTAACTCCCTAACTGCCAAACACAAAGAAACAGCAACTCAGCTGTGAGAAGTCAGAATGTGCAACCGCGACGATCTTCGTGGCGATGCACACATGACAGTACCCCCCCTTCTACGAGGGGCCTCCGGACCCTCAGGGCCAGGTTTGCCCGGGTGAGTTCTGTGGAAGGTCCGCACCAAACGATCTGCGTTAATGTCAGACGCAGGAACCCACGTCCTCTCCTCTGGACCATACCCCTTCCAATGCACCAAGTACTGAAGGGACCGGCGATTCAGACGTGAGTCAATGATCTTTGACACTTGAAACTCCAAATTACCATTGACCACCACTGGAGGAGGAGGTAGAGGTGATGGTATGACTGGTGCCACGTACCTCTTAAGTAATGACTTGTGGAACACATTATGAATTTTAAACGTAGGAGGGAGGTCCAGACGAAATGCCACAGGATTAATTATGGAACTGATCCTGTACGGCCCGATGAATCTGGGGCCCAGCTTCCAGGAGGGAACTTTAAGTTTTATATTCCTGGTAGACAACCATACCAGATCGTTCACATTAAGATCTGGACCAGAAACTCTCCTCCTATCAGCCATACGTTTATAACGGTTCCCCATAGCACTCAGATTATTCAATACACCTCTCCACACTGAAGCAAGTGACGACGAGAAACACTCCTCCTCAGGAACCCCAGAAGGGCCCCCCCCATTGAAAGTACAAAACTGGGGATGAAAACCATATGCCCCAAAAAACGGGGATTTACCAGTGGACTCGCTCCGCCTGTTGTTAAGAGCGAACTCTGCCAGAGGCAAGAAAGAAGACCAGTCCTCCTGGTTCTCTGAGACAAAACACCGAAGATAAGTCTCTAGGCTTTGATTCAGACGCTCTGTCTGACCATTGGTCTGCGGATGAAAAGCCGAGGAAAATGACAATTGCATCCCCCGACGTAAACAAAATGCCCTCCAAAACTTGGACACAAACTGAGACCCCCTATCTGACACCACATCAGAAGGCAACCCATGAAGTCTCACAATCTCCCCAATGAACACCTGCGCCAGAGTTTTAGCATTAGGGAGGGCAGGAAGAGCAATGAAATGTGCCATCTTACTGAACCTGTCAACAACCACCAGTATGACAGTCTTCCCTGACGACTGAGGAAGGTCCGTGATGAAGTCCATAGACAAATGAGTCCATGGACGCTCCGGAAGTTTCAAGGGTAAGAGGGTCCCAGATGGGCGGGTATGAGGGGTCTTAGAGCGAGCACAAACCCCACAGGACGCGACAAAAGTTAAAACATCTTTATTAACGTTAGGCCACCAAAACCGGCGAGAAAGGAGATCTAAAGTAGCCTTACTCCCTGGATGTCCTGCTAAAGCAGAATTATGATGTGCCTCAATAACCTTTTGTCTCAACTGATTTGGGACAAACAGTCTCCCTGGAGGTCCTGCAGGGGCGTCCCCCTGAGCCTCTAATACCTCCTCCTCAAGCTCAGAACATACAGCCGACACTACCACCCCCTCCTGAAGGATAGGAATCGGGTCATCCGTTTTCCCAGCCCCTGGGAAACTGCGAGACAAGGCATCCGCCTTAACATTCTTAGATCCAGGGCGATAAGTGACAACAAAATTAAACCTGGTAAAAAACAACGACCATCGAGCTTGTCTGGAATTCAGACGCTTAGCAGATTCCAAATACAGCAGGTTCTTGTGATCAGTAATGACGGTGACCGGGTGGACTGCCCCCTCCAAAAAGTGACGCCATTCTTCAAAAGCCAACTTAATGGCCAAAAGTTCCCTATTGCCGATATCATAATTCCTTTCGGCGGACGACAATTTCTTAGAAAAGAAAGCGCACGGATGCCATTTACCAGGGGACGGACCCTGGGACAATATTGCACCCACCCCTACGTCAGACGCGTCCACCTCCACAACGAACGGCTGTGATGCATCTGGTTGGATGAGAACGGGTGCCGAAGCAAAACATTTTTTCAAAGAGGAAAAAGCTTGGCAAGCTTTGTCCGACCATTTAGAAAAATCCGTCCCTTTTCTTGTCATGTCAGTGAGAGGTTTGACAACAGATGAGAAATTACAAATAAATTTCCGGTAGTAGTTAGCAAACCCCAGAAAACGCTGCAGAGCCTTAAGATCCTCTGGCTGATCCCATTCAAGCACTGCTCTCACCTTTTCAGGGTCCATACGGAAACCGGAGGCTGACACCAAGAAACCCAAAAACTGAAGTTCCTGTACGGCGAATACACACTTTTCCAGTTTGGCGTATAGTTTATTGTCTCGCAAGATCTGCAACACCTGTCTCACATGCTCCTGGTGAGACACAAGATCTGGCGAGTAAATTAAAATGTCATCCAAATATACGACCACAAACAGCCCCACCAGATGACGAAAAATGTCATTAACAAAATGTTGGAATACTGCTGGTGCAGTAGTCAGACCAAAAGGCATGACAAGGTTCTCATAATGTCCCTCCGGCGTGTTAAACGCCGTTTTCCACTCATCCCCCTCTTTTATCCTAATCAGATTATACGCCCCCCTGAGATCCAATTTAGAGAACCATTTGGCGCCAACAATTTGATTGAAGAGATCAGGAATCAGAGGGAGTGGATACGGATCTCGAACAGTAATCCGATTAAGTTCGCGGAAATCCAAGCAAGGGCGTAGGCCTCCATCTTTTTTCTTCACAAAGAAGAACCCCGCGGCCACTGGGGAAGATGAAGGTCTAATATGCCCTTTGGCCAGACTTTCCGAAATATAATCTTTCATAGCCTGCCTCTCAGGACCAGAAAGGTTATATAACCTAGCTTTAGGTAACTTAGCATCAGGAAGTAAATTAATAGAACAGTCATATACGCGATGAGGAGGCAACTCCTGACACCCCTCCTCAGAGAACACATCCCCAAAGTCCTCCAAAAAAGGAGGCAAAGTACTAGGCACGACCGCACTGATGACTGTGTTCATGCAGTTACTTTTGCAAAACTCACCCCATTGGCTTATCTCTCTGGACTGCCAATTAATCACAGGGTTATGTTTAACCAACCAAGGAAGTCCCAACACAATAGGAGTAGGTAGACCCTCCAACACATAACAAGATAATAGTTCCCTATGTATTGCCCCTACCCGAAGGTCAATGTTATGAACCTCATGAACAAAGCTACCTTGGCCGAGAGGCCTGGCGTCAATGGAGAATATAGGGATCGGTTTGACCAATACACTCAGATGCATACCTTGAGCCTGAGCAAACTGAGCGTCAAGCAGATTAGCCCCGGACCCACTATCAAGAAGAACAGAAAATCTCTCCACTCTCGTACCAACCACCACCTCCACTGGTACAAGGAACTGAGAAGAACTAGCGGACGAAATACATACTCCCAGGTTGTCGTCCACCACATAACCTGGGATTAACAGTTTTCCGGCGACTTCTTGCTCAACAAGGCACGGGACGGACATCCCCCAACAAAATGTCCCTCTTTCCCGCAGAAGAAACACCTTCTAGTCCTGCGGCGTACCGCCAATCCCCTCCTACGAAATGATGTCCCTCCCAACTGCATAGGCTCCTCCGAACAGACAAGGGGAACCTCAACATAAGGGACTTTAGTAGTAGGTGGAGTAACAACAGGGGGCGGAGTTACCTCGCACCTCTCCCGGAGCCGTCTATCAGTACGGATAGCCAGGGCCATAGCAGCCTCCAGTGATGGAGGAGAATCATACTGAGCCAAAACGTCCTTTAATTTGTCAGAAAGCCCATGACAAAACTGGCTCCTAAGAGCTGGGTCATTCCACTGAGTATCTGTGGCCCATCTACGGAACTCAGAAGCAAATTCCTCCGCCGGACGATCCCCCTGCTGTATCTTACGTAATTTTGTCTCAGCAAGAGAGACCCGATCTGGGTCATCATATACCAAACCCAGGGCAGTAAAAAATCGATCTACTGACTGTAGAGCCGGGGATCCCGGAGGAAGGGAAAATGCCCAGGATTGAGGGTCCCCTTGTAGGAGCGAGATAACAATTCCCACTCTCTGCTCTTCACTCCCTGATGATCGAGGCCGAAGCCGAAAATACAATTTACATGCTTCCCTGAAGGTAAAAAATTTGTCTCGCCCACCAGTGAACCTGTCCGGGAGAGCTACTTTAGGTTCAAATCTGGTTTGCTCCGAGGGAGACAAAACTTTGGACTTAATGTCCGTCAGCTCCATGGATAATCCCTGCAACTGCAGAGCCAGCTGGGCTACTGGATCCATGGCAACTGGGAATAATTTTATAGGCCAGTGAAAATGTCACGCGGTCTTATGATATGTGTACGATGTCAGTAAACTATTCATTAAAGAACAACACTCTATACAACATATAGATTAGCAACATCAGCATGTAAATAAAGAATAGATTTACCTGACACGATATCCGTTGAACTCAGGATTAATCTTGAGGACTTGATACACTGTAACAGGAAAGAAGAGGACCGGGGGTCTAACCTGACCCTAAACTGGGGTCCTAACTAATCCCTCACCTTGGAGGTACTGATAATGGTTCAGAGGTCCAAGTCTCCAGCCTAACCCTGTCTCCTATCAGTCCCTGAACCCTGTAATCAGTCCTAAGAAGGATTCTGATTACCACCAAAGGGATATGGGCTGATCTCTGCTAAATACACAGATTAGCAATATAAGACAGACTGGAGAAAACACAGACTTGCATACACACTCAAACACAGAAGGAACATA
This sequence comes from Oophaga sylvatica, assembly GCA_033576555.1. NCBI lineage: Eukaryota > Metazoa > Chordata > Amphibia > Anura > Dendrobatidae > Oophaga > Oophaga sylvatica. The sequence goes on from JARQOD010000010.1 coordinate 101,052,434, forward strand.
AATGATCTGGGATATTAAACTCTAAGCAAGGTGAGCTTAAAACAACTAAGGAGCTCTTTAACTTAAGTCTATACAGATACAATCCTATCTGTGGTCTGCATTAAGAATTTCACTGGCAACTCCCAAAACAGACCACCAGAGATTTAAAGGAAACCAATCAACAAATAATTAATTGCAGCCGGGAGAAACTGCACCCAGTCCCAGAACTGAGCACAGACAGAATTAACTCCCTAACTGCCAAACACAAAGAAACAGCAACTCAGCTGTGAGAAGTCAGAATGTGCAACCGCGACGATCTTCGTGGCGATGCACACATGACACTTATACAAACAATCATGCATCGGTTTCACAGATAATCGGTGCTAGTAGCTTTACAAATATCGCGTTGAATCAGAGCCAAGTGGCTCATGTAGCTCTTCCTATATCTCCCCCACTTAGCGGTTAACTACACCACGTATCTTTTCTTTAGTTACGGAGGATCGTCATTCGCGAGTTTTGCAACAGCGCAATTATGGGTTTGAGAACAGAACGGAGGTGAGAACGGAGCCTCTTTCACACGGGTGTCGCAGATCGTGAAGAAAACGACGCGCCAACCGAGCACCCCGGGAATGCTGAGAGTAGTCGGCTTAAGAATATGCGTCTGTGTCAAGCTACAGAATCTGCAAATAGCAACGCGGAAGCCGCAGCTGCCAATTCCGCCGATGCATTAGCACCAAAGAAACGCACTGTATCACGCCGGCGTGTAAGTAAGAAGCAGAAGGATGATGGTCGATCGCCTTACACACCAACACCCGTATGGACTGGTGAACACACCAAAATGTTTCTTGACATGTCTGCACAGTACGTGCATAATAAACTCTCGCAGAACAGACTAAAATCTTTCTGCGACACGTATGAAAGACTGATAAGTGCGTGTCCAACACCCGACATTATCGCAGAACTGTGCGATTTTAAACAAAATTATGCAAATGTATGATTTTAAACAAAGATTATGCAACTGTACAGTCAACTTCTGTGAAATAAACCTGTCTGCCTGAGAACGTGTGGTTATGAATTGAAAAATAATTAAAATGATCACGCATTACACCCTAGGGGATCGATACACGTGCCCCTGCGCATTTACACAACTATGATGTCACTGGAAATGCCAGCATCCACGAGCAAACATTCGGTCATAGCAGGGAGCATCTTGATACACACATACGGAAATTCTCGCTGGCCGCCTCTGTAGGCAATAGTGTTTGTGCTAGTGGTGAGAGTTTTGGGGTTGATAGTTGTACGCACGACTTTTTACTGTTCTTTAGCAACGGTAAATTTTCAAACTATACATTTATAGACCACAATGCAGGACACTACGATTCTTACTTTATTGTTAAGGAGCTGATTTTTGAAAACTAATGGTAAATGTGATAGCCCGAGGTGTCGTGGTCTCGTGTGTGACGATACCCGATTTGTCTATATGGTTCTCACTAAATTACCACAGGTCGCGGGATTTTCAGTTTTCCACACTTTTTTAAATACCTGAGAAAACAAAGCTATGTAGTTCCCATACCCGATGTGAAATATTATGGTCTAGAGTACATGGCACAGGGTGCTTCTGGTATGACATGAGAGTCAGAAACATTTGTCATGTGCCAAAATAGGCCGGGACACGTCTCAACATGCCTCAATTTTTTGTTGAATGGTGATCAAAACGAATATTATGGTCTAGAGTACATGGCACAGGGTGCTTCTGCTATGACATGATAGTCAGAAACATTTGTCGTGTGCCAAAATAGGCCGGGACACGTCTCAACATGCCTCAATTTTTTTTTGTGAATGGTGATCAAAAACGAATATTATGGTCTAGAGTACATGGCACAGGGTGCTTCTGCTATGACATGATAGTCCGAAACACAGATATGTTAAAAAGTTTGTAGCCATTTTTGTTGAGTAGTGGTCAAAAACCGCTGCATAGGTGTAGGCCTGTGCCAAAATAGGTCTTTCTGGTACGACATGGGAGTCAGAAACACAGCTATGCTAAAAAAGTTTGCACCCAATTTTTTGTTGAATACTGATCAAGATCGATTATTATGGGCTATGGTACATGGCACAGAGTGCTTCTGGTATGGCATGAGCGCCCGAAACACAGGTATGTTAAAAGTTTGTACCTGATTTTTGTTGAACGCTACTCAGTATCGTTGCATAGGAGTGGGTATGTACCAAAATAGGCCTGGCCACGTCTCAACATGCCTGTCTTTTATATCTGATGGTCTTAGCGTCTTTAAAAATAGGCTTGCGCTGCAAGAACGCTACGCATCCCAGGCTATACAGTTGGTCATGTGTGTAGCTCATAGCGGGAACGTTAACATTCAACATGCCTTGAGAGGGTTTGTGAAGCAACTCGCTCAATATTTTCTAGATGACTGTGCGCGTGTTAACGGCCAGCACATAGTTTTTGAATTTCAGTATTGTTTTTTCCACGGCTGCCCCGTGACCAGGACTTGTCCAGGCATGCCCAGACATGCCCGGACTTGTCCAGACATGTCTCACATGGACCCTATATGTCCGTTCACAATATGTCTATCAGTATTAAAACATAAAAACTCCTCTGTACACGATCCTTAAGCAAAATAAAAAAATAATGTAAAATAAATCTGTGAAGGAGCAGAATGTTGAAATATACGCTTAACTAATATTTGAAAAATATGGTGTCTCACATGGACCCTATATGTCCGTTCACAATATGTCTATCAGTATTAAAACATAAAATCACCTCTGTACATTATTGTGAAGGGGTTAAAAGAGGCTTCATGGTTGATATGATAAGGTGATCAGAATAGCTAGCATCATGAGAGCTGCTATGGTTGACAGTGGTAGTGAACGCATAACTAATATTTGATTGGCCAACTATACACAACTGCTTTTTTAATATAGCTCCTCATATGGATGTGCTAATTGACTTCATATGCACGCACAGTATGTATTGTGAGCCCTGCACTTGCATGCTAACATCATTATATTAGCATCTGTGATTAGCTAGCATCATGAGAGCTGCTATGGTTGACACTGATAGCGAACGCATAACTAATATTTGATTGGCCAACTATACACAACTGCTTTTTAATATAGCTCCTCGTATGGATGTGCTAATTGACTTCATATGCACGCACAGTATGTATTGTGAGCCCTGCACTTGCATGCTAACATCATTATATTAGCATCTGTGATGGGGAAGTTACTTTATTGATATACATGCTTCATTGAGATACTTATAATCCTATATATAGTGCATATATGTCTGCCTATTGGGGGATATTGTGAGTTACATAGACTGCTATTATCGTTATAACATATAAGATATGGAGATGTGCACTATTATATATTGATTTGAATGTAGTTCCAGACATCTCTAACAGAGAGTGTTAGAAATCACCTTTACATTCAGCCATATCAGTTCCAAACTTTTACACATTTACTGGGGGACATTTATACAAGCCTGCTAGAAATGAGCTTTACATACATTTACTGATGGATTCTAATACAGACATTTACTGGGTGCTTCTAATACAAACCCTTTACAGTTCATGTCAGTGCACAAATAGGGCACTCTCTGCTAGAAAATAGCTTTACATCTACGGATGGAGTTAAAACTACCCTTTAATACAGTAAAACTCTGAGAGCTGCTATGGTTGACACTGATAGCTAACGCATAACTAATATTTGATTGGCCAACTATACACAACTGCTTTTTAATATAGCTCCTCGTATGGATGTGCTAATTGACTTCATATGCACGCACAGTATGTATTGTGAGCCATGCACTTGCATGCTAACATCATTATATTAGTACTGTCTGTGGGCACTACTGCCTGTACTTTTTACATTTCTTAGCTCGGAACATACCGTTCAGTAAGATATTGGAGAAGTTTTCTGCTGATAAACCGCGTAATGATACAATTGTGAGAAATTTCATTGCTGAGAAGAAATCAACTTTAAAAAACCCTCACTACACGTGTTGGAGCATTCAACAGCGTTGTTCCTGTCTAGAGAGAATCCCATGACCTGTATTGCCATTTGTGTCGACATTTTGGTGTCACAATTAATTCAATGCTTGAAATGTCTTTGAGATGTATTTATTTATTACAGTAAAATCATGATTATTTCTGGCATTAAACGTATTTAATATGAATGATCTCTTATGCCTGTCATTTCCACACAGCTTCCCACAGAGTGGTAGTGTGGGAAGACCCTTCAGAAACCCATTGTTTTAAAATCACATTAGTGCATATTATATTTGCTAGAAACCTTCGGTTTTATGGGCAGTGCTATCAGAATACACATAAATGTGTTGGTTTTAAAAGATCCCACTGACTATACACAATGCAATACTATTTACTGTTTGCCTGAATTACCGTAGCATCGACCTTCACTCATTCTGACAATTCAGGTCAACACTGTTGTACTACAATTCTATGTGCCAATAAAGATGTATATCTATGTACCATGTTAGCTAGTAAATAGAAAAATATTTAGACTTCTAACACAGTACAAACCTTGTACACACACCTTGATACATTAAACTACACTATAGGGATGAACTGTCGGGACAGTTTTCTTGAAGTGATCTATCTGTGAAAAACACTGTTAGAAATGAGGACTATACACAAGGGGTGCCAAGCAGCATTCAGGTATGATCTCACATCTATGGCGCTGCTTTTTTGATATAGCTCCTCATATGGATGTGCTAATTGACTTCATATGCACGCACAGTATGTATTGTGAGCTCTGCACTCGCATGGTAACATCATTATATTAGCAACTGTGATGGAGAAGTTACTTTATTGATATACCTGATTCATTGAGATACTTATAATCCTATATATAGTGCATATATGTCTGCCTATTGGGGGATATTGTGAGTTACATAGATTGCATATATACGGACAAATATATGGAGTTTATTATTGTATAGCCCCGGATTAGTCTATTATCGCTATAACATATAAGATATGTCGATGTGCACTATTATATATTGATTTGAATGTAATTCACACCTGTCTGCATTTGGCTATTTTTTCTGCATGCTGTATATCCCACTCTTTTGCATTTTTATCCATGATAATGTATTTTAGACCTTAATAAAAATTGTTGACTTTTCCCACACAAAAGACGGATCACAGAACTTGTCCTGTGTGAAACACACACATAGATAAATTACCTCTATGGTGCTGTAAAGATGTATATCTTTGTACCATGTTAGCCAGTAGATAGAAAAATATTTAGACTTCTAACAACAGTATAAAATCAAGATTCACTCTTTATTTCACTAAAAATCCTTATATACTAGTTATATACAGAAGTCTGTATTTAACTAGAACTCCTTATACAATTACTGGGTCCTTAAAAGTTTCTCTCCTCTGCTAGAAAATAGCTTTACATTTACTGATGGATTCTAATACAGACATTTACTGGGTGCTTCTAATACAAACCCTTTACAGTTCATGTCAGTGCACAAATAGGGCACTCTCTGCTAGAAAATAGCTTTACATCTACGGATGGAGTTAAAACTACCCTTTAATACAGTAAAAACTCCACAGACTAATCAAAGGCACTGAATAAAAATCCAGCAGACCAGATTTCACTACCTGAATAGAAAATAGCTTTACATCTACGGATGGAGTTAAAACTACCCTTTAATACACTAAAAACTCCACAGACTAATCAAAGGCACTGAATAAAAATCCAGCAGCTCAGATTTCTCAGCCTGAGCAAAGTCCAGCCAGGGGGCATGACGACCTGGATCAAGCTGACAGGGAGACGGATTAAATGATAGGGGGCGTGTCGACCTGTCAGATTTGAGTTTGATGAGTAATACAGTTCCTATACTACTCTCGCGTATAAGCCTAGGGTGAAAAATGATTATGCCCCCATATGATGCTCCACAGATTATGCCCCCATATGCTGCACAGATTATGCCCAATATTCTCCACAGATTATGCCCCATATGCTCCAGATTATGCCCAATATGCTTCAGAGATTATGCCTCCATATGCTCCAGATTATGCCCAATATGCTTCAGAGATTATGCCTCCATATGCTCCAGATTATGCCCAATATGCTTCAGAGATTATGCCCCCATATGTTCCAGATTATGCCCCCATATATTCCACAGATTATGCCCCCGTATGATCCACAGATTATGCCCCCATATGCTCCAGATTATGCCCCCATATGTTCCACAGATTATGCCCCCATATGCTCCAGATTATGCCCCCATATGTTCCACAGTTTATGCCCCCATATGCTCCAGATTATGCCCCCATATGTTCCACAGTTTATGCCCCCATATGCTCCAGATTATGCCCCCATATGCTCCAGATTATGCCCCATATGTTCCACAGTTTATGCCCCCATATGCTCCAGATTATGCCCTCATATGCTGCACAATTATGCCCCATAGTATAGGCCTCATATGCTGCTGCTGCTGCAAAAAAAAAAAAATGACATACTCACCTCTCATCGCTGGGGGCCATGTGCCGGTGTCCTGAGCAGGCGGTGACACCGGCGCGCTATGGGGGACAGGTGCCGGTGTCACCGCTCGCTCAGGACCCCGGCACCTGAGATATTTACCTGTCCTCTCTGCACCGCTGCGCTGCTCCCTCAGTCTGACTCCTCTGGCTGTGAATGATCTGGCAGGGGGCGGGGCGCGCACTAACGACATCATCGCGCCCTCTGCCTGAACATTCACAGCCAGAGGAGTCAGACCGAGGGAGCAGCGCGCAGCGGTGGCACGGGGACAGGTAAATATCGCTATACTCACCTCTCCTCCGCGCGTCCCTGCAGCCTCTCCTCTTCTCCCGGCGCTCTCCGCAGCGCTTCAGTCCTGCAGCGGTCACGTGCTACCGCTCATTAAAGTCATGAATATGTGCATATTCATGACTTTAATGAGTGGTGCCATGTGACTGCTGCAGGAAGGAGCGGAGATCGTGGGAGAAGCAGGGGGGCTGCCACTCACCCTTCCCCGCCGATCCCCGTATATGACCCGCGTATAAGCCGAGAGGGGGACTTTCAGCCCTAAAAAATGGGTTGAAAATCTCGGCTAATACATGGGTATATACGGTAATTATAATTTTTTTTAATATAATGATACGTAAAATCCTGTTTTTTATTCATCCCCATTGGGGCTCTTGTTTGCGAGTTTTTTCAGTTGTTATACAAAAATGAAGAATTAACAACTGAAAAAGCTTGGTAACGTACTATAGGTAACTATAAATGTCGACATCTCACATGTTTGTGCTGTGACCACATGGTTAGTACTAAAAAATTTAGTTCAACTGTTACTAAGAAAAGCTATAACATAAAAAAAACTATATAAATTGTAATACCACATACAGTATATAGTATATTTACTAACTTATCTGTCTTGCGATATGCAATATGTGGGATGTAGCACAAACCCCCTAAAAACGAGAATTAGACTTCACCTTTCTGATGCCACCAGCAAAAAAGGTTTTAAATGTTCAGCAGATTGAAAACATTTTTCAGTACAACATGATGGGGATGCTTCTATGTGTAAAGTAATAGGCATAGAGAGAGTTTCTAAACTTATGAGAGGTGGGGATCATCACTGAAAATTATTAAATAGAGAATCTTGGTGGATTTATAATTTGCGAACTAGAGCCCCTATGGGGATGAATATAAAACAGGATCTTGCGTATAAATATATATATAAAAAATATAACACAATTTATAATTAATTTATTAAGGAAAAAAGAGAGGAAAGAAAAAACTAATTATAATTTTTTTTTATATTTTGTATATATAATCCTTTCCAATTTTTAATTTTTATATTTATGTGATAATTGTATTTTAATTATAAATGTCCCATTATTAGAAGTTTAATCTAACAGGTGATGAATGATTCAGTTGTTTAATTGCTTTAGAGCACCTGATCTCGAGGATGTTGTATATAAGGTCGATCTGAGATGTATACGGCATACAATGACTAAGAACCGCAAGGTTTGAAACGCATCTGCCCCTACAAATTAACCCCTTCAGGGGCTGGTGACATATATGCTGTATACTATTTTAAAAGTATTTTTCCATAAACTATGGATTTTATAATACAAGTGGAGCTGGATATACCTCTTCCTTTAATTTGTTGATATCCGCTTTCCTAAAGTTCCAGGTTTATGCATTTCCCCTTTGAAATGTTTTTTTTGAATTTTACATTGAAACGTACCATATTATGGTCGCTCAATCCCTAATGCTGCCTGACCTGTAGATCGGAAATTGTACCTGGTCTATTTGACAGAACCAGATCCAGCAGATTATCTCCCCTAGTTGGTTCATCTACCAACTGAGAGAGGTTATTGTCTTGAACTGCCGATAAGAATTTGCTAGTTTTAGCACAACCAGAAGATTTTACGTCCCATTGAATGTCTGGATAGTGAAAATCCCCATAATTAGGACCTTCTTATTAGCTGCTGCTTTTTTACTTTGTTGCAGCATTTCATCCTCTAACTATCCAGCTTTATTAGGAGGCTTATAGCAAAATCGAAGTGGCAGATTTCTTTACTTGCCATTCCCATGTACATTTACTCATACTGATTCTACATTGCTGTAGCGCCCCCCAATGTCGTCATTCAGCACAGTTCTTGGGTTGGATTTAATGAAAATGCATACCTTTTTCTAAACGCAGCGATACCAATTGTGTTTTTTTATTTTTTTAATTGTTTTATTTTTAATGGGACAAAAGTGGGGTGATTTGAATTTTTGTGTAAATTTTTTTATTTTTAAAACCTTTATTCTTTATTTTTGTGTTCAATAGTCCCCCTTCCGATCGCCTGTGCTATACGCAGCAGTGCTTCAGCACTAGCACTGTAAACTTGAGCATGTACACAGCCTTTGGAGAACTCTGAACCAATTTCTGATCACATCAAGTATATAATTTTCTTTAATTAGATGCTTAAAAAAGAGCAGCTTTTGGAATAATGAAAAAAATGTAATTGAATGAATACAGTTATGTATTTTCAAGATCACTAAGGCTACGTGCCCATGATGAGCTTTTATTGCATTTTTGATGCTGTGTTTTCCCTGTGTCAAAACTGCAACGTCTTCTAGTTCCAGGAAAGTTGATGTGATTTCTAGAAATGCCATAAAAACGCATGTTAAAAAAACGCAATGAAAAAACGCAAGTAACCTAATTTACATAGTAGATGCAGAAAGTCTGCAACATCAAAAATTCACCCCAAAAAAAATCATCATGGGAACGTAGCCTTAGCACCAAAAGCTCAGATTTTCTGCACTCATTAAGTAAAATGGGTTACTTGTTGTTTTTCAATATTACACAGCATAAAAAGCTCATCATGGGAATGTATCCTAGTCATTGGAGCCTTAGTCCTATTTGGTCCCGGGAGAAGAATCATTATAACATCCAAAATTTGGCTTATACTGAACATCTGTAGTGACATTCTTGGCCACCATGGGGAAAAAAATTCACACTAAAGCCCCCGTCTCACACAGCGATCTCGCTAGCGAGATTGCTGCTGAGTCACTAGTTTTGTGACGCAGCAGCGAACTCCCAGCGATATCGCTGTGTGTGACATTCAGCGACGATCAGCCCCCCTGCTGGGTATCGCTGATCGTCGCTGAATGTCCTGGACATTTTTTTGATCGCTGGTCTCCCGCTGGCCAGCACGCATCGCTGCGTGTGACAGGCGGGAGACCAGCGATCCGCTGGTACCCACAGTGTACGTTGGATACCAGCGCCCTGATGCAGGCAGCTGGTAACCAAGGTACACAGCGGGTTTCCAGGCACCGCGCAGCGCCTGGAAACCCGATGTGTACCTTGGTTACCAGCTCCCTGCATCAGGGCGCTGGTATCCAACGTACACTGCGGGTAACTAAGCGACGTTACCCGCAGTGTCGCTTGTACTGATCACTGCCTGAGCTGCCTGTTTGGCAGCTCAGCAGCGATCATGTAGCGACACACCAGCGATCCTGATCGTTGTCGGGATCGCTGTTGTATCGCTATGTGATACGGGGGCTTAAGTAAAATGCGCGTTATCAACCTATATCTGCAAGAAATAGTTATCATCTTCAACCCGTATTTAAATTGTTCAATTCTGACAGTGACCTTTCAAGGTGGCGCCATGTGAATCTAATTCACAAAGGTAGAACTTGAGGGTAATGGAGATTCTTGTATATAACTATAAGGTTGGAGTTTTCGAACTCCTTCACCCAAATTGCTTCCCTAGAGAGGATTTAGCTAATGGTGTATTGGTTATTGTTCTACTGCACAAGTTGTTTAGCTTCCTTGATATTTCTGAGCATTGCTTGCAGTGTATGTTTACAGGATATTGCCTATTGAAGGCATTTTTTTGTCAGGTAACACATTTACTTGCAAGGATTGTATGTCATCCCACCTCCTCAGAGATGCCATCCCCTACACAGTCTGGACCGTTGAAATAAACTGCAATGCCTGCCTTTATTCATGTTAATGGGTTGTTTAAGATACATTTTAATTTTTATAAAACACTTTAAGGGCATATTCGTATGAGACAGTGAAGAAAATATGTGACGAAAATATTTTCAATTTTTATGGTGTCCCATTGACCACGTAGAATATTAGAACGGTGGCACCATGTTTGGTCACAATGTATGTTTTACACTGATGAGCAACAGGTTAACAATGTTTTGAGTGTTAGACTTTCAGGCTCCATATTTCACCATCCACTACTGCTTTGATCGTGAGACTACCATCATTTTATATAGTCATCTTGGCTATCTCATGCATAAATTTGACTTGCAACTATTTAGCATATGATTAGTTGTGCAGATTCTTGTTATGTCACTGCATTGTTACGGTTTTGCTCCTAAAACTCAAACTTTTATTTTTATTATTTTGTTAGTATTTTATAAATCCTGTTTTGGCTTTCAGCAATGCCTGAATTCTTCTGGTCATGCTCTCGATCTGATTCAAGCATGTTTCAGCCAAAATCTGATCCCATGTCTCTTGTACATGTTCCCAAAGTTGCTGCATACTGGTCGACTCACTCAGACTTCCTCCACCAAACGTGAGCATTCCTTCTAATTCTCGATTAATTCTCGATCCATTAGCCCTTTTTTTCCTTGTTTCTTCAGACCCATTTGCACCCATCAGAGCCTAGTCTATTGACTTTTGTCTCATCGCTCCAAATCGCCAGCTACCAATCTTCTACTGTCCATTTTTCGTACTTGTTTGTAATCTCGAGCCAACACTTCTTATGACGATATTGAAGTCGAGGCTTCTTTACCCTTTTTTCAGGCCACCATTCTAGACTTTTGTAATGTGCGTAGCACGGTGCTTGCATGGACATCTGTGATCTCACTATTACAAAGAATACAAGCCACCTCCATGTTGCCATGTTTGTCGCACCAGAACTGATAGACTTTGGAATGAGCCGACTTGTTGACTCCAATATTTTACCAGGATGTCCACCTTTTGGCTTCTGAATGGATGGATGGACTTCATTTCATATTCTTCCAACTGTCATGACAATCACATGATGCAGTTTGGCAATTTTCTTGAGTGAGAGACCTCTATCATTGAGCTGGATATTGCTACTTCTCTTTTCTTGGGAAATAGTCTTCATGGCTGCTCCTCAATTCGAACCATTGATCTTTCACTTGGGAATCAACCTAATAACACACAGAGCTATTAGGGAATGTGAGAACAGGTTGTATATTGTAGTATTTAGGAAGAAAAAGATTTTTCCACCACCAGGAGCAAAACGGTAACAATGCAGTGACATGACAAGAATCTGCATTATAAATCACATGCTAAATAGTTGCAAGTCAAATTTGTGTATGAGAAGCCAAGATGATTGTCTCTAAAATTATGGTTGTCTTGTGTTCGAAGCAGAAGTGCATGGTGAGATACGGAGCCTGGAAGTCAAAAGTTCAAAACATTGTTACCCTTTTGCTCAACCGTGTATGCAACATTGCTCAGTCCCGTAAGTGCCAAATTGAATAAGGATATTGCATTTTTACTTCAAGAATAAAACTGATGTAAAGAAAGCGATAAATCCATTCACATACAGTATCTTGCGAAAGTATTTACCCCTTGACTTTTTACATACTTTTTTACTTTACAACCTGTTATTAAAGGGAATTTGTCACCCCATTTTTCGTATATAAGTTGCAGCCACCGCCATCAGGGGCTTATCTAGATATTCTGGAATGCTGTAGATAGGCCCCGATGTAACCTGAAAGATTAGAAAAACGAGTTATATTATACTCACCCGGGGGTCTTGTCTGGTCCGATGGGTGTTGTGGTCTGGGTCCGGCGACTCCCATCTTCTAGCGATAACGTCCTCCTCCTTGCTTCTGGCGCGCTCCTGCGCAGGCGTACTTTGTCTGCCCTGTTGAGGGCAGAGCAAAGTACTGCAGTGCGTAGGTGCCAGGAGAAGTCAGAGAGGCCAAGAAACCAAAGATAAACCTGAAGGAGCTGCCGAGTTCCCAAGCAGAGACTGGTGTATCTGTCCATACAACCACAATAAAAAACATAGTCTTCATAGAGGTGACCTTCATGAAAGAGTGGGGGAAAAAAAAAAAACGTTTGTGTTTGCGAAAAGACGTGGGAGAATCCTTAAATGTATGGAATGTGCTGTGGTCAAATGAGACCAAAATTAAACTTTTTGGCCATCAAGATAAACATTATTTCTGGCACCAAATCAGCACAGCTCATCACCCCAAGAACACCATCCCCACAGTGAAACAAGGTGGTTGCAGCATCATGCTGTGAGGATGTTTTTAGGCAGCAGGGACAGGGAAAATGGTTTGAGGCAAGGGGAAGACTGATGGTGCAAAATATAGGGATATTCTTGAGCAAAACCTGTTTTGTCTGTGAGTGATTTGAGACTGGACAAAGGTTCACCTTCCCACAACAATATGACCCAAAGCATACTTCTAAAGCAACACTCGATTGGTTTAAGGGGAAAATGTAAATGTTTTGGAGTGGCCTAGTCAAAGCCCAGACCTTAATCCAGGGTGGATAAAAATCAATGATTTTTTTAAAAAAATCAAAAAAATCGGATTTTTTTTATTTAAATCGGAATTTTTTGATTTAAATCAGATTTTTTTGATTTAAATCAGATTTTTTTCAATAAACTGCTTTTTGAGGAAAATATTTTACCATCCAAAGGTTCTTCCATCATGAGATAAAGCTGAGTTGTTTAACTCAGTAGAATAAAGGCTGTATATGTGTAACATTCACAATGCCATGCTCTTCCAGAGGTTTCTGTAGGATTAGTGCCAGTGGGCAGTTTCTCTCCTATATTATCACAGACGCTCGCTTTACTTACGCAGTTCTCAAAAATGAATTTGACTCCGCAGAGGTCCCAGCCTCTTCTTCACGGCAAAAATGTTACAACATGAACAGAGTTGAGAAAAAGACCTTAATCCTATTGTTCTACAAACCTATATGAATACAGAATCAACCCCTTCAGTGCCAAGTCCAAGAAGTTAGACAATATGTTTCTGATTGTTTGGAGTGGAATAGATCTGCACAACACAAGAAGAATGTGAATCTAAGTGTGAGGAGGAGGAAGGGCAAGCAGACAAGAAAATGAAAGTGAAACTTTGAGCACAATACTGCAGCATAGCCACAGACAGACAAGTCAGGTCAGGATTATTTTTCTCCTTCCTAAGTACAACAGAACAGTGGTGTCCAAATATGAATGATTAACCCATTAAACTGGGGAGAAAAAAGTAATATAAAAAGTGATTCTAAAAATCTTCATCTACTTGTATGTTAAAGTAGCAAGAACTAGTTTAGGTAGAAACTTTGATTTAAATCACTGATTTAAATCAAGCCTTACTGACTAGTGATTTAAATCGTGATTTAAATCGTGATTTAAATCAGTTTGATTTAAATCAAATCCACCCTGCCTTAATCCATTAGATAATCTGTAGTAGACTTGAAGATTACTGTTCACCAGTACAAACCATCTAACCTGAAGGAGCTGAAGCAATTTTGCTTTGAGGAATGATCAAAAATCCCAGGCTGTGGAAAGCTCATATAGACCTATCCAAAGTGACTTGCAGCTGTAATTGCAGCAAAAGGAGGCTCTATAAAGTACTGACTTTAGGGGGGTGAATAGTTAGGCACACTGAAATTTTCCGTTATTTTGTCCCAATTTGTTGTTTGCTTAACAATAAAAAGAAAAGCAAATGTACAGTTATAGGCATGATCTTTACATGAACTGAAGCAAACGCTCAAAAACACAGTGAAATTCCAGATTATGAGGTAGCAAACACAAAAAATGCCAGCTGGGGTGAATAATTTTGCAAGCCGCTGTATGTTCTATTTTTATAATTTATCTTTTTTATTACCACAATTATCTGTTAATTTATTGTTAAATTTACATGCACGGGTTTCACAGGTCCAACATTCACACAACAAATACACACTGCGGTGTCCGGGCCAGCCCCAGGTCTCTTGACACAGACTCATCAGCCTCATATATACCAGATTAAATACTTCGGCAACCTTATAATGTTTTTGGCTTCCCTTTCCATACACACAATATAATTTCCTTAGTAATTGCAGTAACGACTATTTTGCGTGGAACGTGTATTTATATTTGAGTGCTACCCTTTCACTCAGTTCCGTGGGAATAAGCTGTGGCATACCTTCATTCTGGCAGTAGGAGTAGGACGCAATTCCATTTCTTCATACCACCTTTCACTTGTTAGACAGAATATGCTGAATTTAATCCTATGACACCAGTGTTTTTGTGTATAAATATGTGATTCTTCAGATTTTGTATTCGTCTTTGCCTGATGAAGAGACCTGAGTAGTCTGGAAAGCTTGCAATTTGTTACCATCTTTTCAGTTAGCCATTAAAAGGTATCAACCACTGAGGACTCTCAATTCTGAATATTTTTCTGCAGGTGATAATCAGGTGAACTATAGAGTGCTTTCTATGAGTCATCTGGGTCGATTACAGTTAGAGGTTTGTTTTCCTGCTTGGCGAATTGACTAAAAAAAAAATGCACAAAAAAAAACAACAACAATCCCTGTGGTGGTTGAGTGGGACGTATCCACGGCAAAAACAAAACATTTATGAAAAAAAGTGTTGGTGACCTAAAGTGTTTTTTTTTGCTAAAGCAAAAAAGATAACAAACCAGCTCCACCATATTACGTAACATCTAGTCAGAATTAAATGTATTTAACATTTCTACCAGGAAACCATTTCAGTACCTCCACGTTACTCTTTTTTTCGTCTTCCAATCAGTTTGCCTATTAACAAAAACTAAGCTAATATTTGTGCACAGATATTTAATATTTATGTACTACATATTTTTAAGGACTTAACCCCACTTATTAGTACTATGATAGACTGTTGGAATGCATTAAAGTCCTCTATTTTTTCTCACAATTAGAGTGACAGTCGTACTAGTTTTTAATTCATAAATCAATATTAAACATAAGTTATCTTACAAATATTATCAGGGAAATCTGCGTGTTTCTCCTCCTGGACTGATTATTCATTTTCAATATTTTCAATTCACATTTAAAATGTCTTCAGTGAATAAAGACTTTACCATTCCTCGGATAACAAATGACAGTTGGTGCCCATAAAGTTCTATGGAGCGTGCAGTAGAATGTCTGTGTCTGTCTCTATCTCTTCCCTCTCCCCTTTACAGAATTTTTAAAGCACAAACCATTGTCTCCTATCTGTGTAATGCGAACATTTGTCTTCACTAAATACAGATTTTATCCATGAATTGAGTTATTGATCAGTCCAGGAGGAGAAACAAGCAGATTTTCTTGATAAGATATGTGACAATGTTGTTTATTTTCATTGTATTTTATTTTATGTATTAAATAACAATTATACAACTTTATCTCATTAAGTCTTTGAGAAGCGATGGGGCTAAGGGTCTTGGATAGAAAACCAAACTGATGGTCTTGTAATGAACTGTGATGACTCTTAAGGCTAGTGGGAATCCAAAACTGGATTAAATGAGTTCCTTAATTTTCTTGTTTTTCACTACTAATTAGAAAACACAAACAAGAACTGATTGACAACTCACAGGAAGGATGGCCACAATAAAACTTTGGAATATGTAGCAGCCTACAGGATATTGATAACATTCGAAAAAAACCAGAAAAATGTCAGCAAAAAAACAAATTATTCTCCTTTCGGCTGAGGACTCAATGCAAGGCGTGTATGGTGAAGAGGAGATTTAAAAAGAAAGAGAACAAGTCTCCTGACAGTGGTCTGTTTTCCAAAGCGGTTTTCATCTGTGGGGATCATAGCAGCAAGACCATGCGTTTCCACAGATTTTGTATGAAATGATTGGTGAGCTTTAAATATAATGTAGATTTTTCGATTCTCTCCAGTTTCCAGAAGGTTCTTCAAAGTAAAAAAGTACTTGGGTTTTCACAACCGAATGTGAAAGAGTAGAAAATACAAGAGAAAATCGGACCTAAACAGCATTTTTATAGATTTATAAAACATGAAATTTTATTTTATTATTCAAACAAGTCAAAAAACATCAATCAGGACACAGTAAATCAGGTAACAATTGCAAAAAACACCACCTCACACACACCGCACTCTGGTGCCTCAAATATAAATTCAATAGATGGTAAGTATGGGTAACAACTGACAAGTTATAGTACATAAATAGCAGCATATAATATGTATCCATAGGGTACCAAAGAAAAAGGGTTCATAGTGAAGCCAAAATTGCATGTGCAGCTAAGGACCCAAGATGTCATATGATAATACATACAATGCCTAGTAGGTGCATAAAGCCAGTCTTACCAGAGTATAGAGGTAGCAGAGGGTATGCAGGGGATGATGAGCGCCCCGACGGCGTTTCGCAACAACACAGTGTCGCTTCCTCAAGGGGATGTGAAAGAGTGTAGAATTTCAATGGGACCTGGTTACTTCAAGTAATATATTAGTCAATTGAAAAGAAGGTAGATTTAGAAATGTATGTGTGTTAGGCCGGGGTCACACTTGCGAGTGTGATGGAAGAAGCTCGCGAGAGTCTCTCGCATCAATGCCCGGCACTGCCGCCGGCACTCAGACCAGAGCGTGCGGCTGCATGTATTTCTACTTTGGCATCACTAGCATGATAATGTCAAAGGGCGGGACATTTTTGCACAATATTGAATTACACAAAAATTTTGCTACTTAAACACTTTGATGTGTCACATTTCTGGCAACAATACTTTGATGAATTATGGCCAATACCTATTAGTCTGAAATATTTTTCC
Organism: Oophaga sylvatica; assembly: GCA_033576555.1. Lineage (NCBI taxonomy): Eukaryota > Metazoa > Chordata > Amphibia > Anura > Dendrobatidae > Oophaga > Oophaga sylvatica. The sequence goes on from JARQOD010000010.1 coordinate 101,069,694, forward strand.
AGTTTTCTGTTTGGCACCTCGGTGCATCTTACTGTTTGAAATATACAGAAAAGTCATTTAAAAGTCAATGGCCTCCTCCTGCCATTACTTTTTGTGACTGTTGTAAGCCTCACTGGGTGAATAAAACCCTCGTAGGTTCTTAGTGTTCCGTAATGTCTAATTGACAATGTCTGCTCTATTACAGCTTATATCAACACTTCTATGTTCTCTAAACCATTGGAGCTTCCACTGAGGAACATTGTTTATCAACTGATTAAAGTTTAGTTCTTCATTCACTCTTGATGACCATCTAAAAATAATACTTAAGTCTTGCAGAGAAGGTGGGTGAACTCGCCTTCTTTTTTATATTACATCCTCGTCCTCACCAGTTCAAGGATATTTCGTTCTTTTTTTTTTCGTTTATAAAAAAAAAAAAACCCTTCTGTGCTGAATGAGTCAGCTCACTGAGTCATAGACAGCGTGAAGCCTGTATTGCTCTAGACTAACTAATTGGAAACAGTCTCAAATTTAATTAAAGCGCAGTTGTCAGTTCACTGTTTCTGACTGACATCCTCCTGAAATATTTTGTCTCTAGGATGTTGTATAATTGTTATATGCTGTTTACTATTTTACCTTTAGATCATTTTCTGCAGCGATAATGATGATTGTAATCTGTAACTATAATGCTTGTGTTGACTACTGCAGTAATCTGGGAGCCTTTAGAAAGTCATGTTTTTTTATTGTTAAAACATACAAAATTTTTAACAATCGCTCAGGGCCACAGGGTCCTCATTTTGCAAAAATGAGACCATTCGCAGAGGGCTGACTTTATTTCCTAATTGCATTGCACTAGCTCTTGTGAGGATGTTCTTGACTGAATGATGACTGCTGTATACAGAAACAGGAGGGAAATTGTTTGATTCTTGTAATATTTTATTGGGTAATTGATCAGATTTCAATTTACTAAAATAATGACAGTGGCTAAAAAATGTACCGTTTTAGTAAACAGAAAGAATCGACTGTGATCCCATGCTGTCCTGTCTGTATACTCTTTTCTTGTATACAGAAGCTGGACCGCAGAGTGAAGGCAAAAGGGCCAACAAGTGCTAAGCATCTCTGGGAACTCCTTCAAGACTGTTGGAAGACCACTTCCGGTGACTACCTCTTGAAGCTCATCAAGAGAATGCCAAGAGTGTGCAAAGCAGCCATCAAAGCAAAAGGTGGCTACTTTGAAGAACCTAGAATATAAGACATAATTTCAGTTGTTTCACACTTTTTTGTTAAGTATATAATTCACATGTGTTAATTCATGGTTGTGATGCCTTCAGTGTGAATTTACAATTTTCATAGTCATGAAAATACAGAAAAATCTTTAAATGAGAAGGTGTGTCCAATCTTTTGGTCTGTACTGTGTGTTGTATGTATGTATTATATATATATATATATATATATTATTATATATATATACTAGATGGTGGCTCGATTCTAACGCATCGGGTATTCTAGAATATGTATGTATATAGAGGCTGCTGGGCTGTATATAGAGGCTTCTGGGGTATATATAGAGGCAGCTGGGGTGTATATAGAGGCTGCTGCTGGGGTGTATATAGAGGCTGCTGCTATGGTGTATATAGAGGCTGCTGCTATGGTGTATATAGAGGCTGCTGCTGGGGTGTATATAGAGACTGCTGCTGGGGTGTATATAGAGGGTGTATATAGAGGCTTCTGGGGTGTATATAGAGGCTGCTGGGGTATATATATAGAGGCTGCTGGGATATATATAGAGGCTGCTGGGGTGTATATAGAGGCTGCTGCTGGGGTGTATATAGAGGCTGCTGCTGGGGTGTATATAGAGGCTGCTGCTGGGGTGTATATTGAGGCTGCTGCTGGAGTGTATATAGAGGCTGCTGCTGGAGTGTATATAGAGGCTGCTGCTGGGGTGTATATAGAGGCTGCTGCTGGGTGTACATGGAGGCTGCTGCTGGGGTATATGTGGAGGCTGCTGCTGCTGGGGTATATGTGGAGGCTGCTGCTGGGATATATGTGGAGGCTGCTGCTGCTGGGGTATATGTGGAGGCCGCCGGTCGAGGTACTTCCGCTGCGAGCAGCCGTGAGATGACCCAGCAGCAGCAGCCTCCACATGTACCCCAGCAGCAGCCTCCACATGTTCCCCAGCAGCAGCAGCCTCTATATACACCCCAGCAGCCTCTATATATACCCTAGATGCCTCTATATACACCCCAGTAGACTCTATATACACCCCATCAGCCTCTATCATATATAGATATATATAGATCAAAACTATTTACTGATGATGTATATATTTTACCCTGAAAATCCTGTGTATTCATTGCATTATTCTTAAATCTTCATAAATAAACTACATACATATTCTATAATACTCGATGCGTTAGAATCGTGTCACCATCTAGTGGCTCGTATGTGTGCCTAGTTTTCCTTAGTCAGGCAGGTTTTCGCTTTCGCTTGACCTAGCGTCTGTCTTGGTCACTTGTGCAGTTAGCACGAGCTGTTTACAGGGCATAGTCAACCCACGTGCTTAAACTCTTATTGTTTTAACTGAGTATTGCACACTCATTTTTCTGTACCGCTCAGTGGTTAGCTGAGCATGGTACTTATATTTTCTATGCCACTCAGTGTAGTTAGCTGAGCATGGTACTTATATTTTCTATGCCACTTGGTGGTTAGCTGAGTTAGGTATTTATATTTTCTGTGCCACTCGGTGGTTAGCTGAGCTGGTACTCATCTCCCTTGTACCCCTCGGTGGTTAGCTGAGCTGGTACTCATCTCCCTTGTACCCCTCGGTGGTTAGCTGAGCTGGTACTCATCTCCCTTGTACCCCTCGGTGGTTAGCTGAGCTGGTACTCATCACCGTTGTACCCCTCGGTGGTTAGCTGAGTTGGTACTCATCTCCCTTGTACCCCTCGGTGGTTAGCTGAGCTGGTACTCATCTCCCTTGTACCCCTCGGTGGTAAGCTGAGCTGGTACTCATCTCCCTTGTACCCCTCGGTGGTTAGCTGAGCTGGTACTCATCTCCCTTGTACCCCTCGGTGGTTAGCTGAGCTGGTACTCATCACCGTTGTACCCCTCGGTGGTTAGCTGAGTTGGTACTCATCTCCTTGTACCACTCGGTGGTTAGCTGAGCTGGTACTCATCTCCCTTGTACCCCTCGGTGGTAAGCTGAGCTGGTACTCATCTCCCTTGCACCCCTCGGTGGTTAGCTGAGCTGGTACTCATCTCCCTTGCACCCCTCGGTGGTTAGCTGAGCTGGAACTCATCTCCCTTGTACCCTTCGGTGGTTAGCTGAGCTGGTAATCATGTCCCTTGTACCCCTCGGTGGTTAGCTGAGCTGGTACTCATCTCCCTTGTACCCCTCGGTGGTAAGCTGAGCTGGTACTCTTCTCCGTTGTACCCCTCGGTGGTTAGCTGAGCTGGTACTCATCTCCCTTGCACCCCTCGGTGATTAGCTGAGCTGGAACTCATCTCCCTTGTACCCTTCGGTGGTTAGCTGAGCTGGTACTCATCTCCCTTGCACCCCTCGGTGATTAGCTGAGCTGGTACTCATCTCCCTTGTACTCCTCGGTGGTAAGCTGAGCTGGTACTCTTCTCCGTTGTACCCCTCGGTGGTTAGCTGAGCTGGTACTCATCTCCCTTGCACCCCTCAGTGATTAGCTGAGCTGGAACTCATCTCCCTTGTACCCCTCGGTGGTTAGCTGAGCTGGTACTCATCCCCCTTGTACCCCTCGGTGGTTAGCTGAGCTGGTACTCATCCCCCTTGTATTTCGGTGGTTAGCTGAGCTGGAACTCCTCACCCTTGTACCCCTCGGTGGTTAGCTGAGCTGGTACTCCTATTTCTGTGCAATCCTGAGTATTATTTGATGTTGGGTTTTTGCGCTCCATTCACACTGTGTGGAGTTAACTCTGTGTTTAGGAAGGAACGTTCGCTAGTAGTTTTTTATCCGTCATTGTTCACACTAGAAGCAGTTTAACATCTCCGCACGGTGGACCCCGGGTTGTGAACGCACTTTATTATTATTTTTTTTAGTGCGTTCCGCCAACCCTAACACGTATGTCCTTGACGTTATTTGGGGGTTTCCCCTTGGCTTGCGCATCTGGTGAATGCTGGAATGCGGGGATCCGCTTCCAGCGGTGACGACAGCACGCATTCACACATTTGACACGCTATCCAATCAGTCAAACTATACAATGCCGGATGTGAGGTCCCTCTTTTATTCCCTTCTTGATAAAGCTAACACGAAACGCGCGTCGGGATCGTGCCTGGCTCCTCGGCGTACTTACACTAACGTCATGGGTAAGCACATATATACATAACTGTACTATTTTGTCTGACTTGCAATATTACCACGATGCTTTGAATGGATACCTTGCAGCAGGTCTCAGACAGTCTAGTCTCTGATACTATGTGCATCATGGCAATATAGCTATATTTAAATTACACTTGCTTTGATCCTTTGATTATTCATATGCTATTACCATGGTGCACATGTGTCTTGGTGATCGGCCTGTTTCATGACTACTACCATGATGTTTTTACTATGACTGCATATGCACCATTATTTATGCCTTCGACCCATGCCTCTTACTAGGGTCATTTGTCCTTTTTTGCTACTTTTTGTGAATAGTGTTCTTTTTAATATGTATTAATTATTTAATAAAGATTTTTTGATACTTTTTACACATTGTATAGCACTCCATTTTTTTTTCATTTTTGTTATATAGAAGTATGCAAAAAATACTATCCATATCTAATTACATGGGAAATACAAGTGCTCGATGAAGCTAGCACACTCCCAACTATGTGACATTCATGTAATTTCTGTGAGTATGTTTATATTGTTATCAAGATCCTCTGTATTACACTTAGGAAGTAGCTACTGGCTGTAGGAGTGAGCGTGAAATAAGAGTAGTCAAACTGTTTGGGTCAGTAACTGGAGAGACAGAAACATGGACAGAATCAGGTGTCAAAATCATAGTCTGAGGAATAACCAGTGTAAGATACCAGGAGGTCAGTCAAACCGTGGTCAGAGTCAGGAGAGATTACAGAAGACAAGATCATGATCAAGGTGGGTCAGAATATCAGAAAGTGCTCCTCCAGAAATGTATTAAGTAAAGTAAACACAATAACTCGCAACTTGAATCAGATTTCTTGGAGTTTAAATAGGGTGTGGTACAGCCTCATTAGCTACCGTAGTTAGCTTATTACACCTGCTGAGCAGCAGAACAGCACATAAACCCATTCTACATGGCTAGGCGGCACAACGTGTATCAGTCACACTGGTATTCCTAGCTGGAAAGCACCTGTGCTGCCCAGTGACATTGTCAATGCCAACTCCTCCATCACCAGAGCCGTCCTCAGAGTTAATAAGGCAACGCTTGACGGCATTGGCAAATATCACTGGTACAGGTCCAGGTAAGGATAAAACACTGTACTGTGCAGATCCTCCAAAAACGTTAGAAAAATAAAATATACATATGTTCAGAGAGATGAGCCTGTTCTAGTATCTGGTGTATGTTAGCGCCCCCTCTAGTGCCAGAGTGGAAGTGTTGATGTTTGCAGCTGCTACTCTTCTGTGGATCAGACATGCAGATGTAGATGTGTCTCCCAGCATGTATTGTTAAACAAACTGCTTAGCACAAACTGGACATCAGATAATTATTCATTAGGGGAATCTGAATGGAACCCTAACCAATTGTTACCATGGAGGACTTCAGTTTACCAGACTCTTATTACCTAGCTTTCATACAAGGGTACTTCAACTCCCATAATTTGGGTCAGCTGCTCATTTTGCCTTCCACGCGAATGATTAAAAACACAAACTAAAAGAGCACTTGCATTCATATGAATAAAAATGTTTATTTGGCGTGAGCAAACAAAGGTTACAAAATTACTTTGAAGATTGACAGTAATTACAGAGTGAATGCAGCAAATGTAAATTACCGTTCATTTACAAATTAGGTAATAGTGGTGCAATTGTGACTTAAGGGTATGCCACACTAAACAGTGTTGCTAACGAGATCGCTAAAATACGTCACTATTTAGCGATCTCGTTCGTGACGCTAACGTGTGTGGCATGTAGCAACGACGTGGCCCCTGCTGTGATCTCGCTGATCGTTCACTAGAGTTCTGGACCGTATTTAGATCGTTGGCGTCCCGCTGGTGAGCCTATATCGCTGTCTGGCACCTTTTGTGAGCGATGTGCGCTGTTTTTTACATCGCAATGACCGTTAAAGTCGTTAATGAGATCGCTAACCGCTTTTGAGTCGTTAACGAGATCACTAAGTGTGGCAGCTACTAGAGACATTAAAACGATCACAAAAACGATCTCATTAGCTTGCGTCGTTATTGAGATCGCTAACGAGATCACTAAGTGTGGCAGTACCTTTATTTCAGATAAACAGGCTCTGTGATGACTAATGAAATTGAGGCATCATTATACAGCATGAATAGTTCAAGGATATTTGACAAGCTTAAATGTTGCTTATAAAGAGCTGTTGACAGCCTGCAGTGCTGTAATGGATATTGTTTGTTGGTATAGCAGCTATGCCAGCAGCCTACAATGTGATTACAGCCAGATACGATGTAAAGGGTATGCCACACTAAACAATATCGCTAACGGGATCGCTAAAAAACTCACTATTTAGCGATCCCGTTAGCGATATTGTTCAGTGCGGCAGCTTCCAGCGACGAGCTTCCTGCTGTGATCTCGCTCGTCGCTGGAATCGTTCCGGACCCTATTTCATCGCTGGCACTCCCGCTGGGTAAGTATCTAATCGCTGTGTGGCACCTTTTCTTAGCGATTTAGCGGTACTTTTGTACCGCTAAAGTCGTTAAGAAGATCGCTAACGGCGATAGCGTCGTTAACTATATCGCTAAATGTGACTGCATTTAGCGATATAGAAACAATCCCGCTAGCGATCTCATTAGTATGCAACGCTAACGAGATCGCTAGCGGGATAGCTTAGTGTGGCAGTACCTTAAGCAGTCATACAGCCATTCACAGCATGGTCTTCAGAATGAATGCATTAGTATTTACCTATTTGTCACAGAATAATTTCCTGGTGGTGGTGAGTGCAGCACTGGTGACCTTAAAATTAAAGGTTGTGAAATCTACAAACTCAAGTGCTTGTTAAAGGGAACTTGTCATGTCAAAAAATTCTTTTAACCCACAGCTATGTTGTTAATCTGCAAGTTAATGACATTCTAAATCTGCCTGCCACCGCACTGAAGCCCGGCTACCAGATGAAAATTAACTTTCTTCCTTCTGGCAGCCTCCGGCTTTCAGTCATGGAGGAGCAGCCGACGCGGCTTGTGTCACTGATCAGTATACAGTGAGCTGCTGCTGTGGCCATGGAACTGTGGAACGTCTGGAACAGCTATGTACTGATCATGACCAAAGCGTTACGGGCCACTCCTCTGTGTCTGAAAGCCTGTGATTGCCTGGAGGAATAAAGTTTATTTCCTCCCAGCAGCCAGGCTTTCAGTGCGGCAGCTGGGCAGCTTTAGGCCCTGTGCACACGTTGCGTTTTTAGATGCATTTCCGCAGCGTTTTTCAACGCGCGGAAACGCATCTAACCCGCAGCACAGTGCACAGCCAATGTATTTCTATGGCAAATGCAGGTTTGCTGTGCACATGTTGCAGAAAAAAACACGCAGATTTTCAGCGTTTTATTTTCCGCAGCATGTCAATTCTTGTGCGGAACTGCAGTGTTTCTGCGCCCATTGACTTGCATTGAGTCGGGCATTTCCGCAGCAAAACCGCAGGTCTAAAAAAGATCTGCGGTTTTGCAGCGGAAGAAACGCTGCAATTCGGGAGGAGGGAAGTGTGTGGGAACGCGTGTATAGTGTGCGGGGCTATGTGTGTGGGCAGTGACTGTGCGTGTGTGTGTGCCAGTGTCTGCGTGATCTGTGTATGTGCGGGGGTCTGCGGGCCTGTGTGTGTGTGCGTGATCTGTGTATGTGCGGGGGTCTGCGGGCCTGTGTGTGTGTGCGTGATCTGTGTATGTGCGGGGGGACTGTGGGGTTCTGCGGGCCTGTGTGTGCGTGATCTGTGTATCTGCAGGGCTGTGTGTGTTTGTCTCTGCATATGCAGGCATTGTCGGATGGGACTACAAGTCCCATCCGGCTATGCCTGCTACATTGACATTGACTGATACATTAGCCAATGATGGGACAGTAGTAGTCCCATCATCCGGCTAATGTGTTGAATGTAAAAAAACAAAAACATACATTACATACACATAACATACAACATATAACATACAGAAGATACAACACATAACACAGAGTACATACTCCCCAATCACCTAATCCCTGAAGCCCTCGATCTCCTGTAATAAAAATAAAATAATAAAGCAACATATGCATCACCTTTCTGCCGTAGTCCAGTTATTACCGAGTGTCCCACAACGATCTCCGGTGTAGAACACTGACATTGGGTAATCCTCCACTGTGTGTATCCCTCCGCCGGGAGAGAATGACGTCACTTCAGTTCATTCTCTCCCCGTCAATGCTGGGTGAGAAAATTCCCACGCCGCATTGCCATAAAGTGAGAGAATGAACTACGGTAACCTCAGTGATGCACTGCAGGATCCATTGTCTCCTGTCAGTGCATCACTGGGAGGCCCTATAGAACAGTGACATCACCCGATGTCACTGTTCTAAAGGGGAGATCGTCGTGGGACACTCGTTATTAATTGGACTGCGTCAGACAGGAAGTATACGGTTGTTTTATTTTTTTACATTTTATTACAGGAGACCGAGGGCATCGCTTGGATCTGGGCGTGTAATAAAAATATGAAAACCGTGTTGTGTTTTATTTCATTAAAATACTTTATTCTTATGTGTGTGGTTTTTTTAACCCTTTCAAACCATAAGATTAATAATGGATAGGCGTCTTATTGACACATCTCCATTATTAACCGGGCTTAATGTCACCTTACAATAGCAAGGTGACATTAACTCCTTATTACCCCATATCCCACTACAGGGGAGTGGGAAGAGAGGGGCTAAGTGCCGGAATTGGCGCATCGTACAGCTGGGTGCTGGTATTTATAGCCAGGGGGGTGCGCCAATAACCATGGCCCTTCCTAGGCTATGAATATCAGCCCACAGCTGTCTGCATAGCCTTTCTGGCTGAAAATTATAGGGGGACCCCACGCCATTTTTTTGGGGGGGTTCCCCTATTTTAATAGCCAGTAAAGGCTAGCTGAGGGCTGATATTCATAGCCTGGGAAGCTCCATGGGTATTAACCCCTTCCCAGGCTAGAAATATTGGCCCCAACTGTCGGCTTTCTCCCTCTGGGCAGAAAATTGCACGTAGTTTAATTAACTACGGTATATTGCGTTAAGATTTTGTGTGTGTGTACAGTCATGGCCAAAAGTTTTGAGAATGACACAAATATTAATTTTTACAAAGTATACTTCTTCATTTTTTCTAATGGCAATTTGTATATACTCCAGAATGTTATAAAGAGTGATCAGCTTAACAGCAATTACTTGCAAAGTCAATATTTGGCTAGAAAATGAACTTTATCCCCCAAAACACATTTCAACATCATTGCAGCCCTGCCTTAAAAGGACCAGCTAACCTCTTTTCAGTGATTGCTCCATTAACACAGGTGTGGGTGTTGATGAGGACATGGCTGGAGATCAATCTGTCATAATTAAGTAAGAATGAGACCACTGGACACTTTAAAAGGAGGCTGGTGCTTGGCATCATTGTTTCTCTTCTGTTAACCATGGTTATCTCTAAAGAAACACATGCAGTCATCATTGCAATGCACAAAAAATGGCCTAACAGGGAGAGTATCGCAGCTAGAAAGATTGCACCTCAGTCAACAATCTATCGCATCATCAAGAACTTCAAGGAGAGAGGTTCCATTGTTGCCAAAAAGGCTCCAGGGCGCCCAAGAAAGACCAGCAAGCGCCAGGACCGTCTCTTAAAAGTGTTTCAGCTGCGGGATCGGGCTACCAGCAGTGCAGAGCTTGCTCAGGAATGGCAGCAAGCAGGTGTGAGTGCATCTGCACGCACTGTGAGGCGGAGACTCTTGGAGCAAGGCCTGGTCTCAAGGAGGGCAGCAAAGAAGCCACTTCTCTCCAGAAAAAAACGTCATGGACAGACTGATATTCTGCAAAAGGTACAGGCAGTGGACTGCTGAGGACTGGGGTAAAGTTATTTTCTCTGATGAATCCCCTTTTCGATTGTTTGGGACATCAGGAAAACGCCTCATTCGGAGAAGACAAGGCGAGCGCTACCACCAGTCTTGTCTCATGCCAACTGTTAAGCATCCTGAAACCATTCATGTGTGGGGTTGCTTCTCAGCCAAGGGAATCGGCTCTCTCACAGTCTTGCCTAAAAACACAGCCATGAATAAAGAATGGTACGAGAATGTCCTCCAAGAGCAACTTCTCCCAACCCTCCAAGAGCAGTTTGGCGATCAACAATGCCTTTTCCAGCATGATGGAGCACCTTGCCATAAAGCAAAGGTGATAACTAAATGGCTCAGGGAAAAAAACAGAGATTTTGGGTCCATGGCCTGGAAACTCCCCAGATCTTAATCCCATTGAGAACTTATGGTCAATCATCAAGAGACGGGTGGACAAACAAAAACCTAAAAATTCTGACAAAATGAAAGCATTGATTGTGCAAGAATTGACTGCTATCAGTCAGGATTTGGTCCAGAAGTTGATTGAGAGCATGCCAGGGAGAATTGCAGAGGTCCTGAAGAAGAAGGGTCAACACTGCAAATATTGACTTGCTGCATTAACTCATTCTAACTGTCAATATAAGCTTTTGTTACTCATATGTTTGCAATTACTATATTTCTGTCTGTAATAAAAACATCTGTCAAACACACATAAAAACCAGAGGGCAGCAGATCATGTGAAAATATAATATTTGTGTCATTCTCAAAACTTTTGGCCATGACTGTATGTCTTCAACTATTTATGTACCATTTCATCTATCTATATATCTATTTATATATCTATCTATGTATTTTCTATCTATCTGTGTGCGTAATGGAGTGTGGGTTGTAAAAGAGGAGGATGGACAAGAAATAACATCACAAATCTTTTTTTTTTTGTTAAATACCGTAACATATCTTTATTTAGCTTACAAAAACGGATGCAAAAACGCATGAGAAAACAGCATGAAAAAGCGCATCAAAAAAGCACCTGTGTTTTCTGCCCAGAGTTCCTGTTTTGGTGCAGAAAATTCTGCAGTCAAATCTGCAACGTGTGCACAGACCCCAAGGGTCTGTGCACACGTTGCGGATTCTGCTGCGTTGTAGGGTACCATTCTAATCTATGTAAAAAAAAAAACGCTGTGCACATGCTGCTGATTTTTCCGCGCAGATTTGCTGCGGATTTGAATCCGCAGCATGTCAATTCTTTGTGCGGAATCCGCAGCGGTTTTACACCTGCTCCATTATAGAAATCCGCAGGTGTAAAACCACAGGGGAAATCCGCACGAAAATACACAGTAAATCTGCACTAAATCCACAACGTGTGCACATACCCTTAGACTGTCATTAACTTGCAGATTAACCCCACATCTGCAAGTTAATAGCATTAGTGACATGACCTGTTCCCTTTTAAAAGGGAATGTGAAGCAACTTTGGAAATAGTTTTGAATGTCATCATGCCTTTTATGAACAGCTCCTATGCAAACCTGTGGCTTTTCATGGTAACAGATTGCAAATTAACCCTGATATCGCAGTTCTACTATTCTTTATCTGTCACTTTCTCTCTTTAAGGAATGGTGGAATGGATTACTACTGAAGGGCATAGTCCTCCGTACACATTGGAATCATTTGGCAGACAGCTATCTCCCACTGTTCCCCCCCATACACAGGAACGCTAGGCTTGGCTGTGTTCTCTAAAGGTACTGTCACACTAAATGAGATCGCTAACGAGATTGCTAATGCATCACCGATTTTATGACGCAGTAGTGATCTCGTTAGTGATGCAACTGTGTGTGACATGTAGCAGCGATGTGGCCCCTGCTGAGATGTCGCTGATCGCTTATGAACGTTCTGAGCCGTTTTTTGGTCGTTGGTGTCCCGCTGGTGAGCCTGAATCGCTGAGTGTGACACCCTTTATGAACGACTTCACCAGCGTCGCAGGTGGGACTAGGTTTTCCCAATGACCGCAGAGGTCATTATACAGGTCGCTGATGAGTTGTGTTTGGAATCTAACTAGCGATCACATAGCGATCGCACCAGCGATCTCGCCATCTCGTGTCATTATCGTGATCGCTGGTGCGATCGCTAAGTGTGACAGTGCCTTAAGAGGTCATTTATACAGACCAACAGGCAGCACAATACGTTTGACGAGTGGTAAACTTATGCTGATCAGTGCTTGTTTGAATGCCTGTTTAAACAAGCAGACAAAAGCAAACGATATGCACGGCGGGATCTATACTAAATCGCTCAGTTCACATAGGCAGCCATTGTTCTCGGCAGTGTGCGTCCTGTTTACACAGGATGATGCACCGCCAAGAATGATGATCTTTCGTGCCGATTAAAAGAAAATTTCACCCTATGAATGAGTGTTTTGTTCATTCATTGGGTGATCATTTGACTGTTTACATGACAAGATAGTCTTTAAACAAGCATTTGTAACAACTTATTATCTTGCAGTAAAATGCCCCTTAACAGATGTTCCCAACATGCTAAATTTGATTGTGCAACTTAAAAAAAAAATATTATATATATATATATATATGTGTGTGTATATATATATATATATATATATAATATATATATAAACTAATATATATATTTTATATATATATATATATATATACATACACCTGCTTGAAGAAATACAGGAGACTAGGCACTTCAACCATTCTGCCTTTGTCAAAACAGAATGGTCTGCCTAAGCGCCTCTTGATTTGCTATGTTTCTATGCAATGGAATTCAACGTTGCATATGTTGGAGCGTCTTTACAAGCAGTGTAAAGTGGTAATTGATTATATTATGCAGCAAGCAAATCGGAACTTGGGCTAATTTGAAATTCACTCTTTGCAGCTGATTTCAGACACGTCGCTTAATAACACCCTTCAAAGAGGCTGCTAAATTCATCAGAAGTGACCACTGTAGCAACAGCGATGTGATCCTCATATTTGTAATGGAAAAAGCTGTATCAAGAATGCAACAAGGGATAGAGGATGAACAGCAACTTCTACATGGTGATTGCCGCCCTGTGGCTGTTGGACACCCTCTGGGACAATGTTACGTCTTGCAGGAGGAGGAAGAAAATCAGAAGGTGCTTGTACAGAGCAACATTGAGTTATCACAGGCAGGAGACGAGTCTTATAGTCAGTATGAAATTGATGATGGGTATGATTCTGGCAATGAAAACCAACTGCCACTGTCAGGTGGAAAGTGAACCAACCTTAGACATGCTGGTGAGCATGGCATTTTCCATGTACGACTGCTTGTGGGCTAACAGGCATGTGGTTATCATCAGGTAAAAGGATTACTGCTGGATACCCATGTTTTTAGACCCTCACTTTAAAAGCATAACTGGTTATTTTTGGTTTGGTCTGAAAGGGATTCAGAATTGGTGCATTTTGAGGACAAGCTGTTCAAAATAAGTTTCATTTACTAACTGATAAAATTATTATAAATGACATTATACTTTTTATTAAATATTTTTGGTTTTGGATGAATCCAATTGAATGATCTTATTGAAGTTGAATATATTATATTTGTATAATTGATTTTTTTTTTTTGTGAAGTAAAATCCAGCTCTTCATTATGTAATTGGATACCAAAGATAATAGCGCTGGAACAAAAGGTGCTGTCAGGAAGTAAAAGCCTGCATGTTGAGGCCTTTGTTCTTTGATGGGAAGCATAATGACTGTCTTGGCATTATCATGTTAACACGGTTAAATGTTTAATAGTATTTGTGATACGCAACGTTATAAAAATTCTGGAGAAACCTTGAGAAATCCCATAGGCTGACTCCCCTATAAAATGTATGTGGCTTAAATAAGTGTTCTAATAAAAAAACCCGCAAAATAACGATAACATATATATTAATATGGTCCAGAGGAACTAACACAGTTTTTTACCTTGTGCATTTTCATTTCTTATCTTTAGTAATGAAGTACAGTCAGGTAAGGTAGACTGTACATAGACACATGCTATGTAGCCATTGACTTTTCATGCACTGCCACATAATACAATATAATACAATATTCAGGAATCCTTTTATGGCAGTGTTTCTCAACTCCAGTCCTCAGGACCAACCAACAGGTCATGTTTTCAGGATTTCCTTAGTATTGCAAAGGTGATGGAATTAATGCTTGAGCAGGTGATAAAATTAACACCTGTGCAATACTAAGGAAATCCTGGAAATATGACCTGTTGTTGGGTCCTGAGGACTGAAGTTGAGAAACACTGTTTTATGGGATTATTAATACCTCCATAATACAGCATGTGATTATTTTGTAATCCAATTAAAAAATAAATACTGTATGCTCTATTCTGCATGACCACGTGCGGGTTCCGACTGAACCTCGAAATTCCTTGGTGGGCCTCTGAGCGGGGTGTAACAATTGCAATTGCAGCGGATGCATCTGGGCTTGGAGAGCCAATATGCTCTCTTGTGTCAGCCCTATTTTCAGCTGGATATGCTTCCTTGATGCACGTTCAGCTGAAAAGTATTGTGGAGCAGAGAACCACTGGCTTTCTGCCCCGCAATACCTATACTATTTACCAGCCTATCAGAGGCTAGCTATATCAAAAAACTGGCCGGCACATCCAAACATAGACCTAGTGTGAACAGGTGCTAAAACCTAGAGTCAACAACTCATACACATTCAAGAAAAAAAGGTAGCACACTGTAGCGCTATAGCTTGCAGACAAAAATATGAAAAATGAATTGCATCACTGCCTTAGAAATATGAAAAATTGAGAAGTTTTAGTGCATAAAATGGCCAATTTATGTGTACCTGGAAGCCACGTTAAGGCTCTTCTCGTATTCCAGGTCCTAACTAATGCCAGTCCTCGCTTAGAAAAGTCTGTCTGCATGGGAACATGAATCCTCTCTCCAGACTAAAATCTACATCTCTGTGGAGGGTAATGAACCTGGTATAATTAAAACGCCAGTGACCAACAGGTGGAGTGCTCAGGCAGAAGGTAAATGAATACATATCAAAAAACTGACCGGCACATCCAAACATAGACCTAGAGTGAACATGTGCTAATACCTAGAGTCACCAACTCATAGACGTTCAAGAAAATAGCTTGCAGACACAAAATATGAAAAATGAATTGCATCATGTGGCTTCCAGGTACACATAAATTGGCCATTTTATGCGCTAAAACTTCTCAATTTTTCATAATCCTAAGGCAGTGATGCAATTCATTTTTCATATTTTGTGTCTGCAAGCTATAGCGCTACAGTGTGCTACCTTTTTTTCTATCAGAGGCTAGCAGCAGTTGATATCACTGCATTGCCCTTAATAATGGAGAATGAAGCAGAAGCCGGTCTTCGTAGAAGTGGGAGCAACTGTGAGGAATAGTAGTTTTTAATTGCAATGTAAAGGGCTCCACAGAGGGGAACATTGTACTGCATGGGGGCCACAGAGGGGGACATTTCCTGTGTGAGGCTACAATTCCTGGACATTTATCCTGTCTAGCGGCCACACAGGGATTACATTATAATTTATGGGGGCTTTATAAAGGTATATTAAAACTATATTCGGGTCAGAATGAGAGAAATTATTACTGTATGGGGCCAGAATAGGGGACATTATTAATGTAAAGGTGTCAGAATGGGGGACATTGTTACTCTATGGGGTCACAGGAGGGGGTTTTATTAATGTCGCTCAATGTGGCCCCCTTGAAGCCATGCTCATTATTACTTTATCGAGACACAATTTGGGAGGTCCGAACTGTGATTGAGGCATAAAAGGTGGATGCTGTTACTGAGACTTCACCAATGAGTTACCAGGTTTACCTGTACATTTGCTCTATATACTGTATACAGATCTCCTGTGTATAACTGTCACTGGTGATAATGTTAGTAGTAATACAGTAGTTTTTGTTAATGATCAGTATAGTGGTATTATTCTGTTACTGTATGATGGTAATATGTGGTCTGGTCATGGAGTAGTGATATTTGTCCCTAGTATATGGTATTATTTTATATTGGTCTTGGTATAAAATATTTTGTTCCATTCATTAGAATAGTGGATTGTGTTGTATATGGAGATCACTGATCACTTAACCCCTTTATGACCTTTAACAGCTATGTCAATAGTTGCGTTCCTGCCTTTGTTGCAGACTCGCACTCTTGAGCCCACATTTTTCCCTGCACACGACGGCTGATTTAACATGATGTGCCTTTAATAGCCATGGGTGGATTGAAGCTTTGACCGCAGCTGTTAACCTGTTAAATTCCTCTATCCATCTCTTTAACACGTGCCAGCAGGAGAATGTGTCATGCCACACTCCCATTGGCGGGTCCGTGACGTGATCGCCCCTTGCCTGTCATTTCTAACCTCCTGTGGCGTTCAGAAGAGATCATGACTTTAGCTATACTTAGCAGTGCTGATAAACTTCTATGTATGGTACAAGTGATTGGACAATCACAGCTTCAAGTCCCCTAAAGAGACTAACAAATGCAGTTAAAAGTGAAAAAATGTTTTTAAAAATTATGAAAAAAGTTCAAAACATCCCCTTTTGCCGAAATTAAAAACAGAGCAGAAAATCCCACATATTTGGCATCGCTGCATCCATAAAGGTCAGAAATATTAACATATAAAATAACTTACTGTAATCTGTTCAGTAAATGGGGTATAGATAAAAAAAAATCAAAACATCAAAATTATGTTTTTTGTCAGCAGTGTTGCTCAGTGTGCAAAAAATAATTCCTCACACAGGTCTATATCCCAAAAAATGAAACTTACCGTAACTTAAATAAAAAAAAACTATGCATGTTTAGCATCTATGTACTCGTACTGACCTGGGGAATTGTGTTATTGAGTCAGTTTTGCCATATATTGAACATGGTAAATGAAAAAAAAAACAAAGCAATTGTTGAATTGCAATTTCAGCACACTTAGAATTTATCACCCGCTTTGCAGTGCATCACATGATAAAATGAATTACGTAATTTAAAAGTGAAACTTATAATTGGTTGCAAAATAAAAAGAAGTTATTGCTCTTTGAAGAAGGGGAGTAAAAAAAAAACAGAAACTCGCAAGGTCATGAATGGTTTAATAAGAAGATTCATTGTTCATTTTTATTTTCTTCTATTATATTTTCATAATTAAATTTCTAATATACAAAAAGTATATATTTAATTTTATCGCTCTGTTGTCCATTTCTTCTTCATTCACAACCTGTGTCCTCCATACATCTGTGACCTCGTCTCCCGGTACTTACCTGCGCGCAACCTCCGATCCTCACAAGATCTCCTTCTCTCCTCCCCTCTTATCTCCTCTTCCCACAATCGCATACAAGATTTCTCCTGCCATCCCCCTACTCTGGAACTCTGTACCACAACATATCAGACTCTCGCCTACCATGGAAACCTTCAAAAAGAACCTGAAGACCTACCTCTTCCGACAAGCCTACAACCTGCAGTAACCACCGATCCACCAAACCGCTGCACGACCAGCTCTACCCTCGCCTACTGTATCCTCACCCATCCCTTGTAGATTGTGAGCCCTCGTGGGCAGGGAACTCTCTCCTACTGTACCAGTCGTAACTTGTATTGTTAAGATTACTGTACTTGTATTTATTATGTATACCCCCCTCACATGTAAAGCGCCATGGAATAAATGGTGCTATAATAATAAATAATAATTTTTATTATGTTCCTTAGAGATAAAATACTTGAGTGTTTAACCCCTCACTGTCCTGTGACTTGCTATGGCACAGTAGTGGAGATGCACTTAACCTGTTTTCATCACAGAACCCCTTTATAACCTTTCCACAGGATCGGTGATGTCTCTGCT
The DNA here is from genome assembly GCA_033576555.1 of Oophaga sylvatica. Taxonomy (NCBI): domain Eukaryota; kingdom Metazoa; phylum Chordata; class Amphibia; order Anura; family Dendrobatidae; genus Oophaga; species Oophaga sylvatica. Next base: position 101,087,693 of record JARQOD010000010.1, read on the forward strand.
GATCGGTGGAGGTCTGACTGCTGGAACGGGAACCTTTTATCCCATTATAATGTATTATCATGTTCAACTGCTGATGCCTTCATACCCAATACGGATGCGGAGCTCTGCACTCATCTTTTTTCACCACCACTGTAGACAATGAATGCAGCAGCGGTCAGGCATCCAACTTTACACTCTATTTTGAAATGGGGTAAAAATGCCTTGTTGGGGATAAAAGTTCCTCATTCTTACAATCCGTGTGGGTCCCAGCAGTCAGATCTCATCTAAAGATAATAATTTATCTCGTGGATAAGAGACTTATTTCCACCGGGTAACCCCTTTACTGCAAATCACTCTGTTATTAACCCACACCGTGCCACCATGCCTAACTCCACAATTACCTCAGAAGGATGACATAGTGCGGTCTCCCCACTTGCACCAACATGACATTCCCCACCCCCTGGGGACACGTAAGGTCAGCCAGCTTGGTACAGTCTTAGGCTGCTTTCACATTTGCGTTTGAGCGACCTGCGCCTGTCTGCGCACGGTCGCCGCTAGCTCCGCCCGTCGAGCCTCCTCCCGGCGGCTCCGCCTATGGGCGCATGACGCCGCATGCGACCTGCGTACCCTATCTTTATCTTTGGGTACGCAGGCCGTGCACAGGTATGCGTTTGGCGGCGCATGCGTCCTTTTGACGGTGCGCCGATCGCACCAAAATGTTGCATGCTGCTTTTTGGTGCACTCGCCGCACCAGTCAAAAGGACGCATGCGCCGCCAAACGCATACCTGCGCACGGCCTGCGTACCAAATGATAAAGATAGGATACGCAGGTCGCATGCGGCGTCATGCGCCCATAGGCGGAGCCGCCGGGAGGAGGCGCGGCCGGGGCGGAGCTTAGCGGTGGCCGTGCGCAGACAGGCGCAGGTCGCTCAAACGCAAATGTGAAAGCAGTCTTACATAGACATCCCCTGTCCACACAGGGAGGTATGGAGAGTGAGAGGTTGTGGCCCATGCAGTCGCTGACGTGGCACCACACAACCCTGACAGGTTGAGAGGCCCCTAGCACCAGTGAAATAGAGTGCTGCCAGCCCAGTAGGACTGCTACCAGTTCCTCGTTAGATAGAAGCTTGGTCCCATGATGGAATTATATCAGGACATAGACCAGTCTCCGTAGCATGGAAAGTTAAACTGAGAAACGGACGTGTGGATTTGTGGATCAGGATAAAAGAACAGCCCAAGGGTAAATTATATATTTAATCATCTTAATGGCACACCAGACAATACACTATTTACACAATGGTTATACATATGCAATGATCAGATATGCAAACATGATAGTGGTAGAACAAAAGATATCAATCCGGTAAATGACATGATCCATCTGCTTACGTTAGATCATAAATAACCAAAAAAAGAAATGGACAACAGAGCGATATACAAAAAGTACATATTTAAGTTTATTAGAAATTTAATTATGCAAATATAATAGAAGTGGATAAAAAATGAACAAATTAAAAAGTATACAAAGAATGGTGACACCTTTGTGCCACGTCCCAACAGGTTGGTGTACAAGTCTATATAAATGTCTAATCAAGGTCAAAAACAATACATTGCTTATATAGGTTGACTCAAAAAAATAGCAGTCAGGAGGTAAGCAATGGTCAGTCCTAAAGTGATCTCTACCTGTGCAGGATTATATAACGTGCAAGGTGCAATAATTATATGTTGGTCAAATCAGACCTACTAATAATAATATTTAATCCTATAATGTACAGATAAAAAATATAATGGCAGATAATGGACAAATTTATAAGTTAAAGGCACTGACGTTTAAACAACCAGGAGGCTAATAGTGTAGAAGATATGAGGAGATACTAGGGAAAACAACCTGTGGATAGATGTGGGAGAGAGACCCCAACGCGCGTTTCACAGTGTGCATTTGTGGGGGGGTATGTATGTTAAACCATCTCTGCGCTGGTCCACAGGGGCATGGGCTGCCAGCTAGTTCCTCGTTCCTTCACAGCATGTTACTCGACATGGCCCCAATTTGCAATTGAACCACATGCATAACAGAGAGAACCAACATGGCCTAACACTAGCCTTTATCCCCTTTGGGCCACTCCCCTCCTGCCCTCTGGGCTGAACCGTGCTATGCATTGAGACCAAACACAGCTTTTTTTACCTGACTACTATTAGCCATTCTACGTATCTCTCCACCCTGCGGTGCTAGAACGAATCAAGACCCTAGAAGGCATTCTGCCTGGTCTAGAGATCTCGAAAATGTAACCAGTGTGTGACGAGGATGTACAATACGTCTATATTCTCCTTATGAGATCATAGCTGACTCAACAAAGCAGTTTGACCACATGGTATTTATTTTGCAATCAAGCCTTTTGTTCTGATCATAGCTGGCTCAAGGTATGAGATCAGTCACTTGCAGCCATTTGAGGCTTGACCCCTTTCTGAGCTAGGTGTCCTGTTACAGCTGCACATGAGAAGGGGGTTTTATAATCCCATGCCAATTAGGATACAAAATGATTGAAATGAAATTACATATCCAATATTCTTCACACTTCCTAGTTGTACATCCCACTTATGATGAGGACACAGTGGATGTTTTGGAGCCACCTGTATTTTACAGTCGACGCTTCTTTCTAACGGCTGTTGTCACTGTTATCTCGTTAACCCTTTCCTCCTTGAAATGTGGTACCAGAGAGAATAAGACACAGACCAAAGTATGCATCAATAAACTCTACTCTTTATTGCTAACGAAGGGGTTTATATACACCCCATAAGCAGGAAGCGGAATTACCATATATGGTGTTTATACAACTTATCACTAAATACATAGAATACTGGTTTTAACTGGAAAACTCTGTTCTTCCCCTTAGCTCCCAGTACAGGGTGCCTTTTCATAACTCAGGCGGGCGGGGGTGTATTGACTCAAAAGAAGGAACATCTTATCTCGACTTCTGGTACGCATCAGCCTGTCTGACAGAAACCAAGGCCTTCTGAAAAAAATGCTGGTTTAGCTCTAACATTCCCTCCTTTTGTTCCTTCATTTGATCAATACACATCTTCATACCTCCTCTGTGTCCTAGTACATCGTTTAATACACATCAAACAAATTTTAAAAACTAAATAGATAGCAAGACATATTAATAAAACCTGTAAGCCAGCTTGTATTATCCCAGTCAGCCATCCCCCTATGCCTTTGAACCAATTTGCGGGGTTAAGAAAGGAGAAAGTATTTGCCCACAATGAATCTTGATTCTTCAGATTTGCCTCATCATATAGTTTCCTTAACTTTATGACATCCTCTAGCTTATGTTTATGGGTTAAAACACTAGAATTATCAATATAATGACAACATGCAGGTCCGATAATATGGCACATCCCTCCTTGAGCTGCAGTCATGTAATCTAACATGAGGGTATGTTGGTTAGTAACAATAATTAACTGGCTCTGTACTGCAAGGGACCCATTCATGATATCTAAAATATCCCATATTTGATCATCTAGGTAGTCTGTGGATTCTACCAACTTATCCCATGTCTGAGTTATCATAGGGTAGATAAATAATGCACTGAAAAATGTATTTGCTATCCCCATCTCCACTATACGATAAGTCTGTTCCAAGCATCCGTTACTGCAAAGATGCAAGCAAATGTCATTAGTAGCATCATTCCTCTTCTGGAGGCTCTCCAAGGATCTTCTTATAATGCGATGCGTGAATCCAAGTTTCCTTGCCTTGTAGCTTGACTGCGGTACTTGTCGTCAGTAGAACTTGTAAAGGTCCATCAAATCTGGGATCCAGACTCTTTCTCACATGTCTTTTAATGACTACCCAGTCTCCAGGCTGCAGGCTGTGACTCCCAGGATCCTGGTTCGGATCTGGAAGAGAACTGAAGACATCATCGTGTACTTTCTTAAGTCTTTTATGCAAATCCCTTACATATGAGCTTAATACATGGTTACTCATTTCCAGTGCTTGGGGAAAGAAACATCCTAAGCTAGGCAATTTGCCAAATAGTACTTCATACGGAGAAAGTCCAGTTTTCCTATTTGGAGTGTACCTTACTGAGTATAGGGCTAATAGTAAACATTCAGGCCAAGATTTCCCTGTTTCAGCCATGGCCTTTTGGATTTTTAACTTCAATGTCCCATTTAGTCTTTCTACTTTCCCACTGCTTTGTGGATGATATGGGGTGTGGAAAGCTTGTTGAATTCCTAGAGCTGTCAAGACTTCATTCATTATTTCACCTGTGAAATGTGTACCTCTGTCACTTTCGATCACCTCTGGTACTCCATACCTGCACACCACCTCCGCAAGCAGCTTCTTTGCGGTTGCCGCAGCCGTAGCCTTGGCAATCGGGAAAGCCTCCGGCCATCCTGAGAATAAATCAATACAGACCAAGACATACTCCCATGACCCTGATTTTGGCAGCTGAATATAATCAATCTGCAGTCTCTGGAAAGGATAGAGGGGCGTGTTTGGGTGGCGTCTTGACTACCCTTCCCTGATTATGTGTAGCACATACCATATGTGTAGATCCATACCTGGATCAAACCTTCTATACAGGTGGAAAAGCCTGGTGCTACCCAATGCTTCTGCATCACGCTCATTACAGCAGTTTTGGACTGTTGGGTTGGCCCATGTAACATCTGGGCGACCGCAGGGTACAACGCCCTTGGAAGGCATCAACGCATCCCTCTTCCCCATACCCCATTTGCTTCATTCAGACATGCACCTTCTTTTTCCCACTTTTCTACTTCCTCCTGGTGCACCTGAGCCTGCATCTGAGATAAGGCATCCTCCGACACAAAGGGATTTTTGGGAGCGCTTACCTGGTGCATCGTTACCCCTTGGAGTGGTCTACTGGCTGCTGTTTTTGCTGCTGCATCGGCCATTGCATTTCCTTTACTCACCTGATCAGTGCGTCTGGTATGTGCTTTAACTTTTATGACAGCTACCTCTTTTGGTAATTGTAATGCATCAATTAACTGCTGGACTGCATCAGCATTTTTAATGGGATGTCCTGCTGCCGTCAGGAATCCTCTAGATTTCCAAATTGGACCAAAATCATGAGCTATACCGAATGCATATCTCGAATCTGTGTAGATGTTAACAATTCTACCTTCAGCTATCTTACAGGCCTCGGTCAGAGCCTTAAGTTCAGTCTCCTGGGCCGACTGATGTGGGAGCATTGGTTCTGCTTTGATTACTGCATTCAGGGAGACGATGGCATACCCAGTGTGGAAGGTACCTGAGTCATCTTGGTGGCGAGATCTATCTACAAAAAATTCAAAATCAGCATTAAGTCTTTCAGTTTCAAACACTCTGGGTAGGCCTGCTGTTTCCTGTGCCATAAGCTGAACATAATCATGAGGAATCTCCTCTCTTGGATCTTCTTTGTACAATACCGTACCTGACCCCTCCTTTAGATCCGAGAGAGGTAACAACGTGGCAGGATTAAGTGTGGTACATCTCTGCAAAGAAACATTTGGAGGCATTAAAAGTGCACATTGCAATCGAAGGTGACGTGCAGCTGAAAGGTGTGCCGGTTGCACCTGGTTCAGTATGGTGTATACATCATGAGGTGTAAGTACTGTAAGTGGGTGATCAAGAACAATGTCTGACGATTTGTGGAGCAACAATCCTACAGCATGTAATGCCCGTACACAGGACGGGGCACCTCTAGCCACTGCATCTAGTCTTCCACTGAAATAGGCTACAGGCCTTTGATTGTCACCATGTAACTGAGTCAATACCCCTGCCGCGTGTCCCTGCTGTTCGTGGAGATACAGGGTAAATGGTAGTTCATAGTTGGGGGTTCCTAGCGCTGGAGCTGCCACAATCCTGTTTTTGAGAGAATAAAAACAGTCTATACCTTCAGGAGTTAGTTTAAAAGGCACAATGGTGATACAGTCATAGAGAGGCTGCATGAGGATTGATACAGCATGTATCCACTGTCTGCAGTAGGAAACCAGTCCAAGAAATGTCCTAAGAGCGGCAACATTAACAGGAATAGGAAAATTCTGTACAGCTTCTTTGCGAGCGCTGGTCAAATGTCGCGCCCCCGGTGTAATGCAATGTCCCAAAAAGATAACTGAAGATTTACAAAATTGGAGTTTATCCTTTGACGCTTTACATCCAGCTTGGTACAGAAACAACATGAGTGATATTGTTGCAGTGTGACACTGTTTCCTGGAGGGGGCACAAATCAGTAAGTCATCAACATATTGCAGAACAACTACTTTTGGCATTTTTCATTTTTCCAGTATCTCTTGCAGACTGGCAGTGTACATAGTGGGTCAATTCTGGGCACCCTGGGGCAATACCGTCCAAGTATACTGATTCCCTTGAAATGTAAAAGCAAACAAATACTGGCAGTCAGGTGCAATGGGACACTAAAAAATGCGTTTGACAAGTCAATCACTGAAAAACAATGAGCACTAGCCGGGATCTGAGACAGAAGGGTGTGAGGAGCTCTGTAGCTTTGTTCACTAGCCGGAGATCATGGACCATTCTGTACGCTGTTGGCTGCCCCGGTGCTGTTTTCTTTTTAACTGGGAACAGAGGGGTGTTACAAGGGGACTGGGTCTTAACTAAAACACCACTTGCTACCAGTTTCTGTACCTGCTGAGCTATAGCTGACTCTTGAGCTGAACTAAGAGGATACTGTCTCTGTTGGGGCAGGATTGCACCTGGCTTTAATTTGACCATGACTGGCTGCACCCTTAATCTGCCCACATCTGTTTTATCTGAAGCCCAGAAATCATGCGGTATCACACCTTCTAACATTGAAGGAAATTCATTTGTGTCCTCTATACTAGCAACATCTAGTGACATGATTTTACAAAGAGTGCTCGGCTTCAATCCTGGTGTCATAGTGACAGTCCCATCAGGATGATACTCAATATGTGCTTGCAATTGAGACAATACATCACATCCTAAAAGATTACATTGACCCCGTGGTGATACCATTAACTGTGTGTGTACAGTGGTTCCTTGAATTTGCAGGGGAATCTTTTTAGTGATGGGGAGCAGGATAGATGGAGAGTTGTAAGGAGTCGCTATAACATGGTGGGAGAAATCACTTTTCCCGAATGGCCAGTCCTCTTCTGTAATTACTGAATTGTCTGCACCCGTGTCCACTTGGAACTCAACCTCATGTCCCCTTGGTAGGTTCACCTGCACTGTGCAATTAGGAGTGGGGGGTAAGGAGACAAGGGGGTTCATGTGCAAGCTACCATTATCCTATGGGAGCGGCCCTAATTGGTCTTGGGGGCCTCTTGCAGGTGGGTCATTTGAATATGGATTAGTTGGACAGGCTGGATATGGATTAGTTCTGCAATCTCTCCTGAAATGTCCTGGTTTCCTGCACCCGTAGCACAATTTCTGTCCATCTCCTGGCACACGTCTCCCCTCCCTGTTGTTTGCAGGACGAGTACCTACAGCATGTAACCTTGCTCCTCTTTTTGCCTGCGCTAAATCATGTTGTGCCCTTGTGCTATTCTAGCTAGATCCTCTGCTTTAACTGACCTCCAATCTGGTCTACTTACTTTCACCTTTTCTGCCACTTCCTTTTTCAACCCATTCATATACAGTTAGGTCCATAAATATTTGGACAGAGACAACATTTATCTAATTTTGGTTCTATACATTACCACAATGAATTTGAAACAAAACAAATCAGATGCAGTTGAAGTTCAGACTTTCAGCTTTCATTTGAGGGTATCCACATTAAAATTGGATGAAGGGTTTAGGAGTTTCAGCTCCTTAACATGTGCCACCCTGTTTTTAAAGGGACCAAAAGTAATTGGACAAATGACTCCAAGGCTATTTCATGGACAGGTGTGGGCAATCCCTTTGTTATGTCATTCTCAATTAAGCAGATGAAAGGGCCGGAGTTGATTTGAGGTGTGGTGTTTGCATTTGGAAGGTTTTGCTGTGAAGGAAACATGTGGTCACAGGAGCTCTCCATGCAGGTGAAACAAGCCATCCTTAAGCTGCAAGAACAGAAAAAAACCCATCCAAGAAATTGCTACAACATTAGAAGTGGCAAAATCTACAATTTGGTACATCCTGAGAAAGAAAGAAAGCACTGGTGAACTCATCAATCCAAAAAGACCTGGGAGCCCACGGAAGACAACAGTGGTGGATGATCGCCGCATACTTTCTTTGGTGAAGAAGAACCCGTTCACAACATCAACTGAAGTCCAGAACACTCTCAGTGAAGTAGGTGTATCTGTCTCTAAGTCAACAGTAAAGAGAAGACTCCATGAAAGTAAATACAAAGGGTTCACATCTAGATGCAAACCATTATCAATTCCAAAAATAGACAGGCCAGAGTTAAATTTGCTGAAAAACACCTCCAGAAGCCAGCTCAGTTCTGGAAAAGTATTCTATGGACAGATGAGACAAAGATCAACCTGTACCAGAATGATGGGAAGCCAAAAGTTTGGAGAAGAAAGGGAACGGCACATGATCCAAGGCACACCACATCCTCTGTAAAACATGGTGGAGGCAACGTGATGGCATGGCCATGCATGGCTTTCAATGGCACTGGGTCACTTGTGTTTATTGATGACATAACAGCAGACAAGAGTAGCCGGATGAAATCTGAAGTGTACCGGGATACACTTTCAGCCTAGATTCAGCCAAATGCTGCAAACTAGATTGGACGGCGCTTCATAGTACAGATGGATAATGACCCCAAGCATACAGCCAAAGCTACACAGGAGTTCATGAGTGCAAAAAAGTGGAACATTCTTCAATGGCCAAGTCAATCACCAGATCTTAACCCAATTGAGCATGCATTTCACTTGCTCAAATCCAGACTTAAGAGGGAAAGACCCACAAACAAGCAAGACCTGAAGACTGCGGCTGTAAAGGCCTGGCAAAGCATTAAGAAGGAGGAAACCCAGCGTTTGATGATGTCCATGGGTTCCAGACTTAAGGCAGTGATTGCCTCCAAAGGATTCGCCACAAAATTTTGAAAATAAAAATATTTTGTTTGGGTTATGTTTATTTGTCCAATTACTTTTGACCTCCTAAAATGTGGAGTGTTTGTAAAGAAATGTGTACAATTCCTACATTTTCTAACACATATTTTTGTTCAACCCTTCAAATTAAACGTTACAATCTGCACTTGAATTCTGTTGTAGAGGTTTCATTTCAAATCCAATGTGGTGGCATGCAGAGCCCAACTCGCGAAAATTGTGTCACTGTCCAAATATTTCTGGCCCTGACTGTATGCACTTGCCAGTATCCTCTCACTAGTCTTGTTTTCTGGGACAAAACCCATTTCTACCCAAGTTTTTCTTAGGGCCCAGAAATAATCTTTTGGCTCCTCTTCCTTTCCCTGAACTCTGTCTTCTAGTGTAACCTCCTTCTCTGCCTGTCTATCTTTGCATTATCAGGTCCGGTCCTACCAACATAACACTTGTATGTCTCATCTATCAGTCTATCGTATCTGGCTTCATCTGCCAATTTCCCTTTTATAAGTGCTTCCAGATCCTGTCTAGTTGCTTTATACGTATCCTGCATTGTAGCTAACATTCTAGCGAATCCCATTGGTGACTGTGAAGGGTCCGGGAGTTGCGTTATTAGAGCCAACTGCTCTGAAGGGCTCCATGGTCTGCATAACACTGCTGTCCGGGGGGCGCCTGGAGCTGGTCCGTCCCCCTCGCCTCCCGCAGCACCCGGGGTACCAGGTACCATTACTGTCCTCATTGGAAATAGATTGGCCGGGGGAGGTCTGGGTCCACCACAACCTACACAGACATCTACCGTCAGGGGATTTTGCTGTCCACACCTGGGGCAGACCCAACAGTTCGGTCCATGGGAAGTCTGTGGGAAAGTCTGATACTGGGGTGGAGGTAATGTAGGGGGCAAACAGGAGGGTAAATCAGTCATCCCTGTTTTTATCAATCTGTAATGTCCGTCTCCTAGTTCTTCAGTCTTCCCTTCTAGTAATCACACGCACTCATCCACAGGTTCACTGTTTTTAACAGTCCTTTGTCTCTCAACCATCCATGATGTGAGTTAAAGAACCTTTTCCATTTATCACTGTTCAATTCTCCGTTTTCATTCATGCCTGCTTTACACAATACTTTGTCAATGCCTACCAACGCTTGCTTTCCCTCTCTGCGTACCACTAAATCTTTGGCAGTAATGCCTTCCTTGGCATTTTGGTTCCCCATTTTTGTATCTCCTCACCTAGAAGAGATTCTCCTGTCACTTAGACAATTCTGTCACCAAGACTCTGTCACCAAGACAATTCCGTCACTTAGACAATGGGCCACAAAGGTTTCTGAACCATTCCACTGCTCGCTTTCCAAGATTTGTACGCCAACCAAATAAACAATCCGATCACACCAACACCAAGACAAAACCACACCACAATCATCGGATCCATACTGTCATTTTTCAAAGGAGGAAAGGCAGGACTGACAATTAATCTGAAGGTCTAATGGTTCAAAGGGACCTGAGCCAGGAACACCTGTGAATTACCTGGAAAGCCGACCGCTCGGGGAGGAGGGAGTCCACTATACAGTGATATAGATTTTAGGTAGAATATAATAAGTATTCTTACCTCAGCGCTGTATGTATATCACCAACAGAAAGCTCCGCTCAACCCACGTCTCTGGATCGGTCGGACTTTCTCAGAGTAGATTAACTCAGGTCCCTGTTCGGGTGCCAGGCTGTCGTCACTGTTATCTCGTTAACCCTTTCCTCCTTGAAATGTGGTACCAGAGAGAATAAGACACAGACCAAAGTATGCGTCAATAAACTCTACTCTTTATTGCTAACGAAGGGGTTTATATACACCCCATAAGCAGGAAGCGGAATTACCATATATGGTGTTTATACAACTTATCACTAAATACATAGAATACTGGTTTTAACTGGAAAACTCTGTTCTTCCCCTTAGCTCCCAGTACAGGGTGCCTTTTCATAACTCAGGCGGGCGGGGGTGTATTGACTCAAAAGAAGGAACATCTTATCTCGACTTCTGGTACGCATCAGCCTGTCTGACAGAAACCAAGGCCTTCTGAAAAAAATGCTGGTTTAGCTCTAACACAGGTATAATGCCAAACAGGTATTTTCATGCAGTGGGGATCGCGAGAGTCACTTTTGCCTTTTTGCCCTAGTTTCACAAGTTGGACATTGACCTTATGTAATACTACAGGATCTTTTTTAGTGGCGATAGCAAGAGAAGTATGCATGCTGAGTTTGAAGACAGTCACCAGTGCAATTGCCATACAATACCTGTACAAGGATATAACTTGGCTATCTATTAGGATACCCACTACTAGGCTAAGGCTAAGTTCACACTGGACATTTTTGCTGCGTTTTTTATGCTGATTTTCAGCTGCATTTCACAGTACCAGCTATGTGTATGAGATTTCACAAATCTCATGCGCACGCATTGTTTTTTTTGTCATCAGTATTTTGTTATCTGCTTGTTTTTTTTGGACAGAGCATGTCACTTCTTTCAGTGCTTTTCAGTGTTTTTCTTCACCCATTGGATTGAATGAAAAAAAGCACCAAAAATGGCATGAAAAACGCAGCAAAACCTGTAAAACCTTTCCTGTAAACACAGCAAAAAGGCCCAGTGTGAACTTAGTCTTAGGGCCCCGTCACACATAGCGACACACCAGCGATCCCGACAATGATATTCACTTGTCAGGATCGCTGGTGTGTCGCTACATGATCACTGGTGAGCTGCCAAACAGGCAGCGATCAGGACAGCGACACTGCGGGTAATGTCGCTTAGTTACCCGCAGTGTACGTTGAATACCTGCCCGCTGGTGCAGGGAGCTGGTAACCAAGGTACATATCGGGTTTCCAGGCGCCGCCCGGCGCCTGGAAACCCGATGTGTACCTTGGTTATCAGCAGATCGCTGGTCTTCTGCCTGCCACATGCAGCGATGCGTGCCTGTCAGCGGGAGACCAACAATCAATAAAATGTCCAGGACCTTCAGCGACGATCAGCGATACCCAGCAGGGGGGCTGATCGTCCCTGAATGTCACACACAGCAATATCTCTGGGGAGATCGCTGTTGCGTCACAAAACTAGTGACTCAGCAGCGATCTCTTCATTAGTCTTCATTTGTCATGGCCACAACTGTTGTCAGGCAGGAGAATGTGTGACCTCCAGCAGGGACATGTGTACCTCAGACAGTAGCAGCTGTGAACCCCTGCTGTTTCATCTGTATACTGACTTATAATGAAGTTGCTCCAGTTCATGCTTAGCACATTCCACAGCTCCTGTCCAGGGATGAATGCAAAAGTTCACTATGCTTCCACCCCTGGCCAGGAGCTGTGGTATGTGCTAACCATGCACTGGAGCAGCTCTGTAAAGTTTGATACAGCAAACAACAGCACATTTATAAGATTATCTACGCACAGGAACATTACTTTTTAATTCATCCAATTGTGTAACTTTTTACTACAAGATTTGTTGATTAAAATGTACTTTGTTTATGAGAAAACCACTTATACTTAGATTAGAGTGGTCAAATGAAATCTGTCAGCATGTGTGTCATTTTTCTGCAGCACCACCACAGGAGAATTGAAGCATTGCAGGGTGTCCATTTAACTCAATGAGTTGCCTGAGTAATGTTTTGGACTGGCTGAGCACTCCAGAGCCAGAGACTCATTCATTTTTTTACTTGTCCCTGATAGAGTTGAGCGATACTTTCCGATATCCAAAAGTATCGGAATCGGAATGGTATCGCCGATACCCAAAAAATATCGGCGATACCCGATACCGATACCGGAAGTCCAATGTAAGTCTATGGGAACAAAATATCGAAATTAAAAAAAACCCATTCTTGCCTTGTAGGTTAATTGTACATGAAGGAAAACAACAAAGAGTAATGTAGAATGTATTGGGGGAGGTTGAGGAGACATTAAAGGCATAGATGTTTAACCCAATCCAATGGAATAGCATTAATTTTTTTTTTTTTAGGAAATACGTTCGGATTGACGAAGAAATTGACAATGTTGTTAACCTTTTTTCTATTTTGGCAAATATGTATGTTTCACAACTTCCATGCTCTTCACCTTTTTAACTTTTGCCACACTTTCTCCTTCATAATCTTCAGCAGCATCATCTTTGTCATCAAATTATTCTTCATCTTCACCTTCTTTATCTTCTTCTAAAACTTCTTGCTTTTCATCTTTTTGTTAACATTACTCATATTGTTCTTTTTAAACTATTATTCTTCTTCATATTATAGTCCTTCATCTTCTTCATCATATTCTTATTTGTGACAGAGATTACTGTACTTGTAATCTGTAAAAGTATGATTTTTTCATTGTTCCGTTCTTGCTGCCACAAAAGATTTAAATTACAACAGTATTTGTCCGTGTTCAGTTTAGCCTGCAGCATCAGGCATTTACCAGGGGCACCACGAGGAAGAACGGACTCACCCCCATACACTGCTTAGTCTTCTTCTGCTTATAATTTAGAGCATATATTTTGCTCTTCATTTTGGTCTTATACTTCATGTTCTTCTGCTTTTAGATCTTCTGCTTATTGTTCTTGTGTCTCTTGTTCTGTATCTTGTATTTGTAGCACAACCTTGTACCAGCTGATGTTACTAGGACACGGTTACTAAGCAGGAGGTACCTGTGCTCCAAAGCACTACCAAGGACCAGCAGACGTTGCTGGAACTCGGATACCGAGATGGAGGCACCTAGGCCAAAGGCACTGCGGAGAACCAGTTGACGGTACTGGAACCCGGACGGGTAGCAGAAGGTACAAGAGCCAATGCAAGTAACGAGGACCAGCTGACTGTGCTGGAACCCGGAGGGGCAGCAGAAGGAAAAGAGCCAATGGCACAACCGAGGACCAGCTGACGTTACTGGGACACGGTTACTAAGCAGGAGGTACCTGTGCTCCAAAGCACTACCAAGGACCAGAAGACGTTGCAGGAACTCGGATACCGAGATGGAGGCACCTAGGCCAAAGGCACTGCGGAGAACCAGTTGACGGTACTGGAACCCGGACAGGTAGCAGAAGGTACAAGAGCCAATGCAAGTAACGAGGACCAGCTGACTGTGCTGGAACCCGGAGGGGCAGCAGAAGGAAAAGAGCCAATGGCACAACCGAGGACCAGCTGACGTTACTGGGACACGGTTACTAAGCAGGAGGTACCTGTGCTCCAAAGCACTACCAAGGACCAGCAGACGTTGCTGGAACTCGGATACCGAGATGGAGGCACCTAGGCCAAAGGCACTGTGGAGACCCAGCTGACGGTACTGGAACTCGGACGGGTACCATAAGGCACCCATGAAAATGTAAGTTGACAGGCCGCAAGCCGTCTGCAGTTACCAAATCACACAGTCCTACAGTGGGTGCTTGTCCTATTTTCACAACGGAAAGAGCCTTTATTTACATATCCCACAGCACACATAGGAATCACCTAAACTGCAGGCACCATAGAGTCGGATAACCGGAATGCAACATGACAGGACAACTTATTGGAGGCTAATTTACGTTGACACTGCCAGGAAACAGCTGTCGTGCTGTAACCAGGGTGGGCATGAGTCAGTACCCGTGCCAATTACTTCCGAGCAACAACTGGCGGTGTTGGAGCCCAGGGATGAGAGGAGGACAGGGTGGAGGCAGCATGACTTTTTGTCGTACACACAGCAGGGGAACAGCTGCCATTACTCAACCCCAGTAACACAGGAGCAAGTGTTGACTGTGCTAACAGCACTTACAGGCAACTGGCGGTGTTGGAGCCCAGGGTCCAATGCATCGACTTCAATTGCTTCCACCTCCTCTCAGGACCACAGCACTGTTGAGCAACCATCTGTCTCTTCACCGCCTGCCAAATTGCCCAGTCAGTCAGAGAGTTCTGTACAGGAGCCAGCTGAGTCTCTGCTTCTGTTCTCAGAATCTGTTGGTTTGCAAACAGGGGCCCAGCCAAGCAGCATTCTGGAATGTGAATAAGAGGGAGTATGCAGTGATGCGCAACAGCTGTGTCTCTCTGAATCTGAAGAGGCGGGTGAGACAGTGCCGATGGTCAGCACACCGCAGAACGCATCTGATGATGATGAGACTCAGGTGCCAGTTTCTGTTGAGCATGGTGGTGGCCAGACCACCCAACAGCAGCAGGTGTTGGAAGAGGTTAGTGGAGATGATGAGGTCCAAGACCCAACATGGCGTGAGGAACAGGAAGGTGGTGGGAGCAGCTCTGAGGAAGCGATTGCCCCAACGGTACAAACAGGAGGGAGAGTTAGGCTGCATACTCTTTTGCCTGTAGCCTCCATTTTGGCACCTGTTCGGATAATTTCTCTTCCAAAAGTCTAAACGGACGCTCCCAGGACTTGTACTGCGTGGTCCTTTTTTCACACACTTGCAGATGATATTTGCTATGTCAAATGCAAGCTGTGTAATCAAAAAGTAAAAAGAGGTAAAGTGTCAGTAACCTCAATACCAGAAATATGTGTAAACATGTGCGGAGAAAACACGTAGTTGAGTTACAAAGACACACTGAAGATGTACAGTCTATAGAGAATCACTGCACAAGTTTAACTGCATATGTCATGGTTAAATTGGAAATTTTTATTGCACACTTGATGTGAAAAAAGAAAATAGCTATGAGACGACTGACTGACGTTTTGGGCAACGCAGTGGCCTTTATCAAATAGTCGCTGGAAGAGATAGAAAAATTTACAGTCAATGACAATGTATAATATATACATATATACATATACATAGGGTGAAGAATATATATCCATAGGAATTAGGCAACATGTTAAACATTTGGGTGATACTGTAGAACACGGAGAATTATCCCTCTAGGGTATGCGGGTGGATGATGTAGTTTTTTGTTGATTTTTGGGAGTGTGTAGAAAACAGGGGTGATGGGGTATTGAATATTAAGGAATGTCATAGTCTTACAGTCTATGGTGATCAATTAAAGATGTTTTGTCAGGATACGATCAATTTTTTGACAGATGTAAAATGTAGGGTCACAATTGAGTTGTCTGTAGGTTAGGTTAACTGACAGTTGACTATGAATTTCGGCAATAGATTGGGTCTTATTCATAATAACGATAGCACCCCCCTTATCTGCTGGTTTAATAATAATGTTGGGGTTATCTTTCAGAGATTTTATGGCTTGTTTATCTGTGGGTGTCAGGTTGTGGCGTATCGGGTGTAGGCCCAATCTCGGCAAACCATCCACGAGCACAGGCTCTGAATGCTGGCATTGCAAAACTTCTGTCCCTTGAAATGCTGTCATTCAGGCTGGTGGAGACTGACAGTTTACGTAACTTAATGGCATTGGCAGTCCCACAATACAATGTGCCAAGCTGATTTTATTTCAGCAGGCAAGCCGTCCCTGGTCTGCAAAAGCATGTTGTTGAGGTTAAAATTAAACATGCGCTACTAAACTCCGTCAGTAGCAATGTCCACCTGACCACCGCTGCGTGGACCAGTACCCATGGCCAGGGACGATACCTTTCCCTCACTGCCCATTGGGTCAATGTTGTGGAGCCGGGTACAGATCTTGCGAGTGGCGCTGTACGTGTTCAGCCAACTACAAGGATTGCAGGAATCAAGTCTGTACACATTGACTCCTCCTTCTCCAGTTCCTCAGAAACATCGTTGCAGGAGCCGTCACGGTCTACCTCCACATGGACCCGTGAACGCTTAATAAGAATCTTTAGTTATATAGCGCCAACAGATTACGCAGCGCTTTACAGTTTAACAGTTTCAGAACACAAGTCATAAGTAACAACGTTACCAATACAATAATTAAAGCAATATAATCCGCACATGCTCGTGAGAGCTTACAATTTACAAATAGGTGGGGGAGATACAAAGTACAGGTGTTTATATACAATGGTGTATTTAGAATGATGGTCCAGCCATTTTGAGGGAGTGAGGGATGGATGGAGATAGTGAATGGGCTACACACACACACTTACACATAGAATGACTTTGATTAGTGAATGTGATAGGCCGCTCTGAAGAAATGTGTTTTGAGTGAGCGCCCGAAAACATGCAAATTGTGGATAGTTCTAATTTCTTGGGGTACAGCATTCCACAGTATTGGCGCAGCGCGGGAGAAGTCTTGGATTCGGGAGAGATGTTCTTTAGGTGTAGGCGGCAATAGCGGGCAACAGATTGTATATGGGAGGTGAAGGAGAGATTGGTGTCAAACATAACACCCAGACAGCGAGCCTGTTGACCGATATGAGCACAGACGTGGCCAAACGTCAACAGGCGTCCTGAAATTAATTTCCATGGGGAATCAAAGCCACACAGCGCTGGAGCTCTGGAATGCCATAAAGCAAGAGAGCGACATGTGTATTTTGCCAGCGAATCTCCAGCCAGGCTTGGTAGTGTGTGACAATGGCCGAAATCTGGTGGCAGGTCTGGGCCTAGGCAACGTCACTCACATACCATGTCTGGCACATGTGCTAAACTTGGTCGTCCAGAGTTTTTTGAGGGACTATCCAGATCTTGATGCACTGCTGCACAATGTCCGCCTACAGTGCGCTAACTTGCGACGTTCCACCATGGCCAGATCGCGCATTGCAGCTCTGCAACGCAGATTTTGCCTTCCTGAACATCGCATCATATGTGACGTACCCACCAGGTGGAATTCCACGTTACATATGTTGGAGCGGTTGTGTGAGCAGCAGCCAGCAGTAATGGAGTATCAGCTGCATCAGTCGCAATCAACTCGCAATTTGCGCCGTTCACACTTCACCACTACTGAGTGGGCCTCTATAATAATAATAATCTTTATTTATATAGCGCCAACAGATTCCGCAGCGCTGTACAGTTTAACAGTTTCATAACACAAGTCATAAGTGACAACGTTAACAATACAATAATTAAAGCAATATAAGCCGCCCCTGCTTGTGAGAGCTTACAATCTACAATGAGGAGGGGGAGCTACAAAGTACAGTTGTTTATATACAATGGTGTATTTACAATGATGGTCCAGCCATTTTCAGGGAGTGAGGGATGGATGGAGATAGTGAATGGGCTACACACACACACAGTTACACATAGAATGACTTTGATTAGTGAATGTGATAGGCCGCTCTGAACAAATGTGTTTTGAGTGTGGAAGTAGAGCTGTTAATGGGGATGTTGAAGTCTCCAAGGATAAGGGTTGGTACTTCTGAGGACATGAAAGTGCGGCAGCCAGGCAGAGAAGTGGTCAAGGAACTGTGTGGGCGAGCCTGGGGTCCGATATATTACCGCTACTCTGAGGGAGAGGGGACGAAAGAGCCTGATGGTGTGGACCTAATAATTTGCAAAATCTTTATATAAAATTTACATGTTACATATTTACATCTAGTATAAAACATTTAACCATTAAGCCTACTTACAGAACAAGGAAGTGTAAAAAATCTTGTGCTTAAAAAAAAAAGTGCAAATAAAATGTGACAAGGGCAGTGTAACAAATAATTTAGGAAAAAGATAAACTAACATTAAGTGCTGTGTGCTGTGTAAGAGCCAGACACATTAACATGAAATCAGTCTGGAATAGCGGTGATTTTCTCCCCATAACCCGAGTAACATTCTGGGGAGAGGGGTGTAGAGTCAACGATCAGCAACTAGCTACGGTAGATAAAATACCTAAAAAAAAAAAAAAAAAAAGTTTTTTTAACATTCATAAGATACATTGTATTTTATCAAAAAAAAAAAAAAATTATTTAACATTCATAAGATACATTGTATTTAAAAAAAAAAAAAATTTATTTAACATTCCTAAGATAATTTTTTTTTAAAACATAAAAACTATAATACACAGCAGGATCTTTAGTAAAAACCAGACTTGACACTGTAACCTCTTAATCCTTGCAAGCTTCAACACAACGTTGACAAGGTACACAGCAGGGCGTGGTCGGTCTCCTAGACAACGAGCAAACTCCTTCATGTTGAGAGAGGCCACCATCTCCTTAGCTTTCTGGTACTTTTCTGTGGGAATGAGCTTGTCTCCAACCAGCCAGGAATATCCATTGAATGGCACACCATGGTTTGGTATTAGCACCCAGTACCAAAAGTGAAGCCAACCACAGTTCCCATTTCTCATGAACTTTATTTGATATACTGGCT
The DNA here is from genome assembly GCA_033576555.1 of Oophaga sylvatica. Lineage (NCBI taxonomy): Eukaryota > Metazoa > Chordata > Amphibia > Anura > Dendrobatidae > Oophaga > Oophaga sylvatica. The sequence continues at coordinate 101,106,781 of JARQOD010000010.1, forward strand.
GGCCAAACATTAGTTTCTCACAAAGGAGCTGAAGACCCTGAGTGGCAGTAGGTGCAAGTCTCTCCAGCATGACCTGTTTGTTAGATATCAGAGGGAGAAGAGGATTGGGCCTTGCCAAGGTTCCTGATTGCATCTTAAGTCTTATTGAATGTTGGAGCCAGTCCACCTTATAAAAGCAGCCATAGAGTGTCCGGTACCTGCTTGGATTTCGATCCAAATGAAGACTACTTTGATGTACATGTACACCAATTAGAGAAAAATGACAAGGATGAGGCAGTAAGACACGCTCAGCAGAGTACAAGCAGCATTGCTTGAAGAAGTAACTTGAGCCTGGTCAAAATTCAATAAATTAAAATCTCAGACTACAGTGAACACAACTGTTAGCTGTGAAAGGGCTTTTTGTGTCCTTCTACAGTGTTTTCAACCAATGTATTGGATACGGATGGAAGCACGTCACACTATAATTTCAATTGAATGGAGCAGCAAGAATTACACTAAAGAAAAAAAAAAAAAAAGAGTGTGAGAGTGACATGTGCAGATGCCTACATACAGCGTTGTATGCCGAGCAAACTGCAGCGCGTCACCTGCACTCACACACACACCTTGCAGAGCTGTGAAAAAAACACTGCAAGGCAAAAGGAAGATGTACACAGCGGTTGGTAAACTAGCCTGCCTAAACCACAGTACACAAAATCGCAATCTCTAACTGTCCCTCAGAGTCAGCAGAGCAGCGTTCTGTCCCGAACTGAATTAACAGCACAGTGACGCTAAAATGGCGGCTTTATCCGGCAACAATACCTTCCTTGTGTCACGGTTAGGGTAGCGTGTGTCTATTATATGAGTGTCTCTAAAATGTAACGTTACGCAGCCTTATTCTGCCCTTGGGACGCAAAAAATAAGACAGCAGTAATCATTTACTGTATAAAACTCCACCTATGCGCAACAAAACAAGCACGTTCCCTCTTCCGGTTCCTGCGCTGACATGTGAGTAGGGAGTTTGGAGACGCTCCTGAATTTATCCCAGGTATCCAAGCATATCAGGCCGATAGGAGAGCATTAAAACCACCCACGGTGGTGACTTAAATATGGTGAATCGAACCAGTGAAGAACTGTAGGTCGATGCGAATGAATGTGCGATCACATGACACACGTTTATAATAACCCTTGCTAGACACGACTAACTTTGTAGACATTTGGACACACCTGAACCCAGATGGCAGTGAATATTCATTCTATTCGGCGCCACATGACTCTTGGTCCAGAATAGATTATATATTGCTTTCACAGGAGCTATTAAGGGGAGTGGAAGAGGCAGATGTGCACAACGTAGCTATATATGATCACGCGCCCGTATCAGTGACCCTGCCAGATATGGTGCAGATGGGGCCAGACCAAACTTGGCGCTTCCCGACCTATTTGTTAATGGATGAGAAGTTTCGACATCAGGTGAAGCAATGGTGTTTTTAATATGTAAGGGATAATGGAGATACTAGGGATAGGCCGGAACTTTTATGGGCAGCAGGGAAGGGAGTAATGCGCAGGAAACTAATAGGTTATCAGACAACGCTAAAAAAGAAGATAGCGACAAACTACTCGCAGGCTAGCAGGATATTACGCGATAAGTACACGGCAAACAAGACAAGTTCATCAACACAGGTTAAAAATAGATGTAAGCAGGCTAAGGCTGACTTACACGTATGGGTAAAGTCTTATAAACACTGCACTCATGGAAAAAAGTTGCTTCAAGTGAATATTTATTGAACATATAAGGAGAAGCGACAAGTAATTTGACGTTTCGGCCTCCACTAGGCCTTGATCACAAAGTCGCTGTGAAAGACAGAAAGTGAACATTATAACAGGTGACAAAGGAGATAAATATATATAGAAAAATATATACAAAAATATATACAAGTATAGGATAATACGTAGTCCATGTCGTAGTATATGGGTGGTAAATTATTTTACCACCCATATACTACGACATGGACTACGTATTATCCTATACTTGTATATATTTTTGTATATATTTTTCTATATATATTTATCTCCTTTGTCACCTGTTATAATGTTCACTTTCTGTCTTTCACAGCGACTTTGTGATCAAGGCCTAGTGGAGGCCGAAACGTCAAATTACTTGTCGCTTCTCCTTATATGTTCAATAAATATTCACTTGAAGCAACTTTTTTCCATGAGTGCAGTGTTTATAAGACTTTATGATTGAAGGGTTTTTTGATCCCGTTCACTTGCACCAATTCTTTATTCGAGTGCCAAACCCTCGCTGCTGATTTACACGTATGGGTATATCGACGAGAGAGAAGCAGTAATAACAATTATAGAGCCGATGTATATCGTTATGGTAGCAAATGAGGGAGACTATTAGCACGACTAGCGAAAGGAAATCACATTCGTCATCAACATATTACAGCGTTAACGAATAAATATGGGATCATGAACACAGACCCTCGAAGCATAAACACCATTCTACAAGAATACTACTCAGACTTATATAAGGTGGAACATACGGATAGTGCGGAGATTAACACCTTTGTAGATGGAATACGGTTACCATCCATCACAAACTATCAGCTTCTCCTTTTAAAAAAACAAATTGAGGTGACGGAAGTGACAGCGGCGATAAGTTACTTGAAATTCGGGAAAGCTCCAGGACCTGATGGGTTTACAGCCAAATTATTAAAATTATTGAGTGAGGATATCCCGTCCACATTGGTACGCACCTTCAATCATATATTGGAGACAGGAGGGTTGCCCAGCCATTCAAACATGTCACACATGAAGGTGCTACTAAAACCAAACAAACCTTCACATCTGCCTGGATCCTATCGTACATTCTCACTCATTGACCATGATATCAAGATTTTGTCCAGGATCATGGCAGATCGTTTGAGTAGCATTGTTCCTACGCTTATAGGGCGATCACAGGTGGCCTTTGTTAGCTACTTTGTTGGCTACTATCAGTCTCACTATGCATAACACATGTGTGCAGTGGGCAGTATTACCTTTGCCTTCGGTGGAGTAGGAAAACACCTCTCCTATCGAAGTGTTAGTTGGGGAGATGGAAGATTTGCCACCGGGACCTGAATTGTAATACTTAAATGTGACAGGTGACAAATTTGGTAAGGCGCAACTCCGCGGCCCCTACGTTGAGTCTAGCCCGTGAAAATTTACTGGTTGTCAATGGGGAACCCCAACACCCCGGGGCAGCTACAGTATTTCAACAATTAGAGCTGAACCAAGATTTGCTGTATCAGGTTTATAAAATACATGTGGAAATTTTTTAGCAATTGCTGCTACCGCAGTCATATCGGAGGTTGGTAATGGACTTAGCGCATGCGCATGTACTAGGGTGACATTTGTGCCAAAAGAAAACCCTACACAGAATTATACAACGGTTTTACTGGCTGGGGGTCTATCAAGAAGTTAAACGGTATTGTAACTCTTGTCGCATGCGCCAGGTACACAGTCCTCAGCCTCATTTTGTGAGTCCCTTGGTGCCATTAAAAATTTTAGAGGTCGAGTTTGAGAGAATACCCATGGATCTGGTGGGGCCGGTTAATAAATCAGCAAGGGGTCATCAACAGGGGCAATAAAAGGGGCACTGTGTGGGTCACCAGTTTTGAGCACACCCGAGTTCAAAAGAGAATTCATTGTCCAGACTGATGCGTCAGAGGTAGGTCTGGGTGCCGTGTTGTCTCAGGACTGGAGCTTAACGGGGAGGAGCATCCCATTAGTTTCCTGAGTCGAAAACTTACTCCATCAAAAAACAGAGACAGCATTGTAGAGAGAGAGTGCCTGGCGATAAAGTGGGCACTGGAGTCGTTGCGCTACTATTTGTTGGGGATAACATTTTGTTTTGTAACTGATCATTCCCCTCTGACTGGCAGTGTTGTAGCCCAGGGAGTAGAGTTCAGGTGGTAGAAAGATGAACATAACAGGAGACTTGGAAAACGTTGGCAAACAGTTATTTAATCTGAAAACGGACAGGCAAATTCAGGTGAGATCCATGCCTTGTTCATTTTCAGAAAAATAAGCCGGTCTACATTGTCTGAGGATAGTCGCATGCGACGGTCTGTTAGTACACACCTGCAGCACTAAAGACGCGCTCAGATAATACACTGGCAGCAGGGCAAGCCAGCACCTCCAAGGCATACTGGCTAAGCTCTGGCCATGTATCCAGCTTAGAGACCCAAAACTTGAAAGGGGAAGAGGCATCTGGGAGTACACTGAAGGGAAAGACATGTAGTCTGTCACCATCTTACGGAAACGTTGCTTCCTGGTGAATGGAGCCGTCTCGGATGGTGTAGTAGTGATGGGTAGTTCGTGAGTGAGTAGTTCAAAATGAACTAATCTTCAGAGTGAACTAGTTCATCTAGTTCACCATCCTGACACAGATTAGTTCATTGTGAACTAAACAGTAAGTGGGAGGAGACAGAGAGTGATCCAGGTTCATACAGCTCCAGGAAGCTCCCTGCTCTGTCTCACACTGGCTCTTTACAGCTCTTGATGCTGGAAAACAAGGTAGTAAAACACTATACCACACATCAAATACAAATATAATAGTAATAATAATATTATTAATAAAAACTGAAATTGCACACACAGTACACAGACACAGCTCATATGTGTGTATGAGAGAGTGTTTCTGTGTGTAGTTCATGCCTCTAGCCTAGAAGATCAGTCTTGCTAAAATCTTTAACACTGACCCCTGTTCTGTTTTTAAAATGGTGGATGCTGAACTGCTTCTCAGCCCCCTCATACACAATCATTATGTGGCACTGCTGGGCTCAGTGAGAGACATCAGATTGAACTAGGCTGTCCTGAGTCATTCTCAATAGAACATTTTGTTCAGCAGTTCATCTAGCTCATTTAGTTCAGAGGTCACATGATGCATTTCCTATCAGCTACTCACAGGATAGGGTGGAGAAAAACTGAACTAAATGAACTAATCTTTTGAACTAATCTTTTCAGTGAACTAGTTCATGGTGAACTAATCACCAAAATTAACTAGATTTCCCATCACTATGGTGTAGACCTTGGTGGCGCTGTCACAAAACTTCGCCACATTTGTAACATACAGCTCTTGCCCTGTGCAGAGGCGCTGCTTGTGCTCCCTCTTGTTGCAGAGGTGTCTACAATGCCTCGACGCACAGAGCTGCTTTGTAAAGCAGTAGCAGCAGCAGCGCTCTCGGCTGGAATGGAGAACATTATGGATTTCAACAGTGTGTCTTGGTCCTCCAGAATTTTACGGTCCCGGTTCAACGGTGTGATGAGCTTTGTAAGTTGTCCCGGTAGCGAGGGTCTAGGAGGGTGTACACCCAATAATCTGACGTGGTGAGAATGTGGGCGATGCGGCGGTCGTTTCTCAGGCACTGCAGCATGAAATCAACCATGTGCTGCAGACTCCCAACTGGCCAACAAACGCTGTCCTCTGGAAGAGTGTCACACTAATAGATTTTTGTAAATTTAAAATAGAATAAAGCAGCACCAATTTTTGAAAAATGACAAGGATGATGCAGTGACAGACACTCAGCAGAGTACACGCAGCGGTGGTTGAAGTAAGTGGAGCGGGATCTACACTCCTACAAAAAAATTAAACCTCAGACTAGAGTGAACACTGAAACACAACTGTTCACTTGCTGTGAAAGGCCTTTTTGTGGACTTCTATTATGTTTGCAAGCAATGTATTGTATTTTGATGGAAGAGCGTCACACTAATAGATTTTTGTAAATTTAAAATAGAATAAAGCAGCACCAATTTTTGAAAAATGACAAGGATGAGGCAGTGACAGACACTCAGCAGAGTACACGCAGCGGTGGTTGAAGTGGAGCGGGATCTACACTCCTACAAAAAATTTAAACCTCAGACTAGAGTGAACACTGAAACACAACTGTTCACTTGCTGTGAAAGGCCTTTTTGTGGACTTCTATTATGTTTGCAAGCAATGTATTGTATTTTGATGGAAGAGCGTCACACTAATAGATTTTTGTAAATTTAAAATAGAATAAAGCAGCAGCAATTTTTGAAAAATTACAAGGATGAGCCAGTGACAGACGCTCAGCAGAGTACACGCAGCATTAGTTGAAGTAACTGGAGCGTGATCTGCACTCAAAAAAAAAAAAAAAAAACCTCACAGACTGCAGTGAACACTGAAACACAACTGTTCACTATCTGTGAAAGGCTCCTTTGTGGACTTCTATAGTGTTTGCAACCAAGGTATTGTATACGGATGGAAGCACGTCACACTATTATTTCAATTGCATGGAGCAGCAAGAATTACACTGAAGAAAAAAAAAGGTCTGTCAGTGACACGTGCAGATGCCTACAGACAACGTTGCATACAGAGCAAACTGCAGCGTCACCTGCACTCACACACACCTTGCAGAGCTGTTAAAACAACACTGCAGGCAAAAGGAAGCTTTACACAGCCGGTGGTAAACTAGCCTGCCTAAAGCACAGTACACTAAATCGCAATCTCTAACTGTCCCTCAGAGTCAGCAGAGCAGCGTTCTTTCCCTAACTGAGTTCACAGCACAGTGACGCTAAAATGGCGGCGGCGCCTTTTATAGTGCATTCTGACATCATTTCAGCATCCAATCACAGCCATGCCATTAGTTAACATGACCGCAGCAGTACAGGATGTGCCCACACTTCTTAGGATTCCTCATTGGCTGACTAAAATCACATTGCCTCTCAAAGAATTATGGGAACTTCTGATTCCGGTATACGATATATGGAAAATATTGGAACTAAGTATCGGAATTCCGATACAGCGAATATCGGCCGATACCCGATACTTGCGGTATCGGAATGCTCAACACTAGTCCCTGAGGCTATTACTTGTGGGTCTCGAATATGGGGTCAACTTTGTTTTAGCTTACAATTTCAAATATGGTTTTCCAGTTGAGACTACCTCTTTAATTTGAATTTATTACGATAAGAAAAAGATCACAGTTAAACATGATAATGTCCACTAAAGGTAGACACTACAAGTCAGCCATTATCTGCTGCCTACGTCTTTTGTATATTGTCACATTTCCCTCTTTTAAGAGTATAAAGAAAAATTATATTTTGTTTTCACTCATTTCTATACTGCTGTAAACACTGTATGAGGAATGAAAAATCCGAAAACGAGCCGCTCCGACTCCATAAAATATAAGATAGGAGTTAGTTAATGCTCCTGCCATATACTTTACTGCCCATTTACTAGGGAATAAATGTTGGTTATAAATAAGGATATATTTTTCCTTGAATTATTATTCTTTTATGAAGCAATTTAGCAGTTTGCCGAGGGATCATTCTGTGTAATGCGGGCGATGTGTAATATTAATATGCGGAGTCGTTACTTTAGTGGGTGTAGAATAGCAATACATTTTCAGTGTGCTCATAATAGAGGAACAGCTGTGAGATTTATACGGTGGAAGATCACTAAACAACTTGTAAACTGAATCCAGCCATGAACTTCAGGTGACAGGAAAAAGACCCCCTACTGTATGTTTAACCAAATGAAAGTGATCCGCCTGCCATCAATCTCATTTTCATAGGCCGTTTGTTACCATAATAAGCTCCTCCAGAAAAAACGTGAGCAGCTATCTGAAATTGTTCTGTGTAATCGAGCTGGTGTAAACTAACTTTGTCCCAGGCTGCGGGATCGTAACATAAGTGGGAGTATTTAACTTGGAATAGTGGACGCGAAACTTCTAAAGTTCCATAATGTGGAATAAGTAATAGGCAGATTGTGCTCATTAGTGTAATGTTCTCTGCTCTATTGTGATAGACCAGCTAATGCTTCCAGATGAATAGGTTTTAGCACTTGATGACATAGAAGTCACAGAAAGCATCCACTAACTGAAGCTTAATGAGAAAATGTCAAAAATGTTCAATTTATAGTGTATGTGTGTGTGTGTATGTATGTGTGTATATATATATATATATATATATATATATATATATATAAAACTTTATTTTTTTTTTTACTTTATTTCATTCCTTTATTTAAAGGGTTTTAATTGGTTTTATATTCGTTGTTCATAATTTTCAGAAAGTTTCCTAATAGCATGGACTATGATCAAATCAAAATAACTTGCTCCTTTCTGTGTTTTCCTGCCTTCCTTTTTTCAGTTTTTCTAGCACTCTCAGGACATCTTTTCTACTGTCATTTTCCATACTTTTTTGTGTGCACATACCCTCAGGGGAAACTTTGTTCCCGTACCTACTTTTTAGGCAATTGGATGTGTGTTTTCTGGCAGCTGAAATAAATGGGAACTATTGGTCAGAGAAGTGTACATAGACTAATACAATCTCCAGGACAGGGATCCCCAACCTGTCGCCGATACTCTTAACAGTTGTGATAGAAAATAGAGCCACCGACTCCGTCACTTAACCCAGCAGGCTTCCTTGTAGACTGTAACCTGCCGAAGGCCAGCGTCACACAGGGCACATCAGTAGTGCGACAATGTCACTGCATCGTGCCACCAGCGTTGACTGCAGTACCGTATAGAAAAGTAGACAGAGGATGCGGTGTCTGGATTAAGTGAGTATAAGGTTTTTTATTATTGGGGGGCTGTAGGGTGGGCCATCATACTATATAAGGGGCTGTGAGATGGACCATCTTACTATATAGAGGGCTGTAAGGTGAACCATCATACTACTGTATATAAGGGCTGTGGGGTGGACAATCATACTATAAAAGAGGCTGATAGGACTGTTGGGAAGACCTTCATATTAAATAGGGGGCTGTGAGGTGGACATCATAGTACATAGGGTACTGTTGGGAGGACAATTATACTATATAGGAGATTGTGAGGTAGACCATCGTGCTATATAAGGGGCTGTGAGGTCGACCTGCATACTATATAGGGGGTTGTGAGGTGGACATCATAGTACATAGGGTACTGTTGGGAGGACAATTATACTATATAGGGGATTGTGAAGTTGATCATCATGCTATATAAGGGGCTGTGAGGTCGACCAGCTTACTATATAGGGGGTTGTAAGGTGGACCATCATACCATATAGGGGGCTGTGCGGGGTGGCTGTGATGGACATTAGACTGTGTAGGGTAGCTGTTGTGGACATTATAATGTGTGGGATGGCTGTGGAGGCCATCAGAATATGTGCAGTTCTTCGGAAGCTGTTATACTGTGTGGGGATCTGTGTCGGGTGGTTACAGGGGACATCATACGGTATTGGGGCTTTGGTAGGCATCATACTTTATATAGGGGGCTGTGGTGGACATCATGCTGTATATTGGGGGCTGTGGTAAATACCATGGGCTGCAGCCCATGGAGAAAATATTGACCGTCTTACTGTGTGGGGTCATAATACTCTATGGGAGTCATGAAAGGGGGTATCCTAGTGGGTGAGACCATTTAGGGGCTTCAGAAGGGGCAAAATAATAATGCAAGTGCCGCAATACATATCCCTTATCATGTCTTAAAGAAGCACTGCCATTAAAGTTTTTATTCTCTTAATGTATTATTATATATTATATAGCACTGTTTACTTACAGTTGGTCATTTAGCACTTTTTACTCAGCTAATTCTTCTCTTTGCTCTATGTAGAAACAGGAAGTCTCTTGTCCCTGCATTTATCATCCCCCTCGTCAACTCCTGTGCCAGTTGCTCACTCTAAACCCTTGCCGGTGAATTTTGCAGTGACTCATGATTCACACAGAGAAAATAGACCTCCTGTTTGTACATAAAGCTTAGAAGGACTCAGCTAGTCAGTTTTTAGTTGTGTGATGTCATAGACATAATGGAAAACAGAAGAATTAACTGGGTAGAAAGGCAAAATAAGCAAATGTAAGCACACTGTGCTATAATGATTGTAATGTATTCAGAGGATAAAAATTTTGATGGGAGGAGGAGGGCTTCTTTAGAAAATTGGGAGGTATGCCTTTCTGTGACTGTGACTTTTGCTATGGGGCACCTGTTATTTATATGTACCCCACTGCTCAGGAGCATTATTTCAATACAGAGTCACTGAGTGTCATTATTATAAGGAAGCACAATGAGGAGGTATTATTATAAAAAGACAGACTGGGGATCGTTGCAAAAATGGAAGCTGGCACGTTTAGCCGCGCTGCTCTGCGGGAATGAAGAGCCTTGGGATTCCAAAACGATTTTTATTAATACTAACTCATTTCTGCCCAGGACCTGCGTGAGTCGTCATCCTTATAAGGAAATCAAAGGAGGAATAATATTAATAATAATAGTAGTGGGTTTTTCTAAGTGTACATATTTGGGACTATGTGTTAATAATAATAGTAGTATAGAAGCACAAGGGGAGGTTATTTTTATAAAGTGGTACTGGGTCATTTTTATAAGGGTTCAAGGGGGAGTATTATTAAATGAGGCACAAGGGAATTATAAGGAAACAAAGGGACGTTATTACTGTATGGTGCTGTATAGCTGTAAGGAGGCACAGGGGAGCATCATGAGGGGGCACGGGGATATTTCTATAGGGTGCTGTATAACTGCAAGGCGACACAGCATTATTACTATGAGGAAGTACAGAGGGAACATTATTACTGTGTAGGGGAGCAGAGGGGGTGCTGTTATTGTGTGGGGCAAAATAAGAGGGAACTATTGCCATATAGGGCAAAGAAGGGGCATTATCACTGTCTACAAAAACTGCCAAAAAACAAAAACTGCGAAAAATTAGGGACTCAGATACACCCTGTATTAGACATAAAAGAGGGACTAATGGAATACGGTGTAAAAATGTAACAATTTTTTGGAGTGTTATAAATCGCAGAAATGTTCCACAGAACACGGGAAACTATGGCTGAGAAATTTAAGCCTGCATAATTTTTTAACGCTTTTTTTTCAGTTTTATATATCACAGGAAATGTACCCCAGACAACGTAACATTATATTTACCAATGGACTCCACGGCCCTATTCCCTGTCTACAAGCTGGATTCTATCACTCTCTCTCCCTGCCTAGAAAAAAGACAGATTGTATGGGAAACAAACAGCAAAGCAAACAATTAGCCCTTAGAAGTGTGATGGTCCTTTGTTTGATGGCTCAGCTTCAGTGCAAGTATCAACACTACAGGCCTCTGATTCGCTATACTGTGCACACAGGCCTTGACAAGCACTCTCTCGCTCTAATACAAAGTGTTACAGAGCTGTGCAGTGGCGTCAGTGTGCCGAATCGGATGACACCTGTTCTTTTTTTAACCCCGGATGATGTCACATGGCCAGCGAATCACAGTAATGCCACAACCAAGATGGCTACGGCATTACAGTGACACTCAGGCAATTCATCATGCTTATTGGCTGTTTAATAGGCGCCATAATGCAGGGCGGGGATTCGAGTTTTTCATAGAGCACCGCTCATTACTCGCCGAATAACGAATACATCCAAGCACCGTGATACTCAATTGATAACAGAGTATCACCGAGCCTGTTTGCTCATCCCTAATAGGCAAAGGCATGAATTTTTTGCATTTTATTGAAGTTGCAAACCTTCAGTGGAATTGTTACAGACTAGGCAAGTTATTTCAAATCTATGTAGCTATAAACTGCTACCTGTTATAAAGGAGAAAACTTGGGAGTCTAAATACTTTCAAATACAATAGTTTTTAATGAATACAAATGTTAAAAAGTATATAGCACATAAATCACAATTCAAAATGTATGACAGACAAAAGGCACTGACGGTTGAATCTGACATTCATAATAATGCAAAATCTAATGTTTAGATTAGCAGGCGAAGAAGAAGTTGTCAGTCAGAGTGGAAGGCTCCCTAGATTCCCTACGCTTGTTTCGCTATTTACATATGTTGTGTCATCATGGGTGATTCATTGTGTCTTGTATTACTTATGTTATTATTTATGGCATGTCCACCTTGACTACCATGTATCTTTGCCTGCTATTCTAAACATTAGATTTTAAACACCATACTGCTAGTGGGACTGCTACTATGCACATGTCTTTATCAGTCAATAATTTAGGAATTTCCCTAGGTATGTGATATGCATGGCATATTTATCAGTTAGGATGGTGTCCATATACCTGGCTACACTGTCTGGTTTATGTTAGTTGTGTGCTATGAGTGCCAGATTCAGCTGTCAGTGCCTTTTATCTGTCATACATTTTGTCTTGTGATTTATGTGCTATACGATCGTTAACATTTCTGTTCATTAAAGACTATTATATTTGAAAAATATTTAGACTTGAGAGTCCTCAGTGGTTGATACCTTTTAATGGCTAACTGAAAAGATGGTAACAAATTGCAAGCTTTCGAGACTACTCAGGTCTCTTCATCAGGCAAAGACTAATACAACATCTGAAGAATCACATATTTATACACAAGAGGACACAGGAATAATGCAATAGGTAAGACAAGTGACGTGAAGCAGAACTGTCATTATGGCAGAGGGATGAACATAAATATTGGAACAGTTCATAGATATGGAGTGTGAAAGTTTTATTACCCTCTGATTGGAGTCTGCTATTGTGTTTTGATGCCCCTGGAAGGTCAGAGAAGCAGATTCCTTAATTGATTAGACACCACCATTAAGCTAAAGAACAATGAAATAGAGACATCCCTGTATCAGAAGCCAATCGACCGTCCAACATACCTTAAATGGGACAGTTTCCATCCAAAACACATAAAAAACTCTACTGTCTACAGCCAAGCCATCAGATACAATCGTATATGTTCCAACCCTATGGATAGAGATGAACACCTTATTCGCCTCAGAAAGACCTTTTTGAGCCAGGGCTACCATCCAAGAACAATTGAAAACCAAATTACAAGAGCCACCAGAATATCAAGGATTCACCTGCTACATTACAAAGCTAAAGAAGAAAATAACCGGGTGCCTCTAGTGGTCACCTACAATCCAAATCTGGAGATGCTAAGGGGAGCTGAACGGAAACTACAACCTTTACTACAAAAAGATGCCCGATTACAATCCATATTTCCAGACCCCCCACTACTATGTTTTAGGCAGCCCCCAAATCTAAGAAGCATCATTGTCAGAAGCTCCCTGTCCTCCCCAACAGCTGCAGGAACCTTTCCTTGCAACAAGAAGAAATGCAAAACCTGTGCATCTATAATGACCACGGACAAGATAAAGATCCCCAACTCCCATCAGGACTACAAGATCCCAGGTACTTTCAGCTGCATCACATCTAATGTGGTGTACCTAATTATATGTACTAAATGTCCAACTGGGGGTCTGTATGTGGGGGAGACCGGGCAAAAACTGAGAACAAGGATGAATTCTCATCGTCACACAATAAGAGAAAAAAGAATGGATTTACCTGTGGCAAAACACTTTTGTATGCCCGGTCATAGCATGATGGATATGGAACTACTTGTATTAAAATCTAACTTCAAATCTGAGAAAGATAGAAAGGTTTGGGAATATAAACTTATGATGACCTTTGACACTCTTAGTGCTAGAATGAATATATCACACGGATTCATGTCTGTGTACATCAATTAAGGAATCTGCTTCTCTGACCTTCCAGGGGCATCAAAACACAATAGCAGACTCCAATCAGAGGGTAATAAAACTTTCACACTCCTTATCTATGAACTGTTCCAATATTTATGTTCATCCCTCTGCCATAATGACAGTTCTGCTTCACGTCACTTGTCTTACCTATTGCATTATTCCTGTGTCCTCTTGTGTATAAATATGTGATTCTTCAGATGTTGTATTAGTCTTTGCCTGATGAAGAGACCTGAGTAGTCTCGAAAGCTTGCAATTTGTTACCATCTTTTCAGTTAGCCATTAAAAGGTATCAACCACTGAGGACTCTCAAGTCTAAATATTTTTCTATCTACTGGCTAACACGGTACGAAGATACACATCTTTCCTATATTATATTTGAAGCATTTTTACTCTGAGTTTTCTCCTTTATGACATATTGGTCCTTGTGGAGTTGCTTTTGGGTCATCTGAGACACTATCCTTTAGTTGACCCTCCCAATATACAAATGTTATACCTTTTGGGTTTTTGTTTCAAATATAAACTTTTACAGTACAATCTGATATAGCTGAAATGTCTCGTCAGTGTTGGAACACTCACGACACCATCTGTTACTTGTGTTATTTGTGGACAGTACACACTTAAAGGCTGGGTCTCACATAGCGATACACCAGCGATCCCGACAACGATCAGGATCGCTGGTGTATCGCTACATTATCGCTGCTGAGCTGCCAAACAGGCAGCGATCAGTACAAGCGACACTGTGGGTAACATCGCTTAGTTACCCGCAGTGTACCTTGGATACTAGCGCCCTGATGCAGGGAGCTGGTAACCAAGGTACACAGCGGGTTTCCAGGCGCTGCGCGGTGCCTGGAAACCCGCTGTGTACCTTGGTTACCAGCTCCCTGCATCAGGGAGCTGGTATCCAAGGTACACAGCGGGTTTCTAGCACAGCCCCGCGCCTGGAAACCCGCTGTGTACCTTGGTTACCAGCTCCCTGCATCAGGGAGCTGGTATCCAAGGTACACAGCGGGTTTCTAGGCACAGCCCCACACCTGGAAATCCGCTGTGTACCTTGGTTACCAGCGGATCGCTGGTCTCCCGCCTGTCACACGCAGCGATGCGTGCCTGTCAGCGGGAGACCAGCGATCAAAAAAATGTCCTGACATTTCAGCGATGATCAGCGATACCCGGCAGAGGGGCTGATCGTCGCTGAATGTCACACACAGCGATATCGCTGGTGAGCTCGCTGCTGCGTCACAAAACTAGTGACTCAGCACCGATCTCGCTAGCGATATCGCTATGTGAGACTGGGGCTTAAGTCTCAAAGACTCACCATGACAGCTCTCATTATGAAAGCCTATGAGCTGTACTTTGGATGCTAAATTGGTGATGAAGACAAATCCTGTGCTCCCCACACTTGTTGTGCAAGATGTGTTGTTGATCTTAGAGGTTTGCTGAGAGGTTCTCACAAGTTAATGACTTTTGCTGTCCCAATGATATGGTGGGAGCAGAAGGATCATGTGACCCACTGTTACTTCTGTCAAACTAATGTCTCTGATTCCTCTGAAAAGAACAAGAAATCCACTGAATATCCCAATCTGCCCACTTGTATGAGATCAGTGCCACATGATGACACTTCCAGTACAAAAGCCACCAGAGAAGTGAATCCTAGAGGAGGCAGCCAATGAAGATATTGCAGTTCCTGCGTCAGAAATGGGGAACAACGCTGATTAATACTTTAAGCCATGCATGTCTGGTGAGCCTCATCTTATAACACAGCCAAAATTGAATGACTTGCTTCACAACTTATGTTTGTCAAAAGCAAATGCAGAGTTACTGGTTTCAAGACTTCAAGGATGACATTTGCTTTCACCTGGTACAAAAGTTTCTGTCTTTTGAAGCTGTCAAGATGTCTTAACACAGTTGTTTGAACAGGTTGCTTCTGCACCGACACTGATTGGTTGTTTAGAGCTTTGGATTGTGAGCATGAGCTGTAACAGTGGCATCTCTTTTTTGACTCATCAGTGTTAAACCTAGGGCTGTCTTGTTACACAATGGTAATGTTCATCCTTCAATACCTGTTGGCTATGCTGCACACATGAAAGAAACATGAGAACATGGAACTGTAATTGAAACACATTAAGTACAGGAACTACACCTGGAACATCTGTAGAGATTTAAAAGTAATGGCACTGCTGCTTGGATTGCAATTTGGATATACCAAGTACTGCTGTTTCATTTGTGAATGGGACATCCATGCTAAGCAGTCACATTACAGAAGAAGGAAGTGGCCAATTGGTAACCAGTTGACTCCCAGGCAGAAAACTGTCATACATAAAGCACTTGTAGTCCCAGCAATGATATTTCTGCCTCCACTTCACATAAAAATCAGGCTGTTGAAAAAATTTATGATAGCAATGAACAAGAAAGCAGAAGGTTTTCATTATTTGAGAAAAATGTTTCCAAGAATAATCAATGCCAAGATTAAGGAAGGCATTTTTTTGGTCCACAATCTGACACATTATGAATTACAAGAACTTCTAAGGGCTGCTGGTGGGGTCTGAGAAGGTTGCTTGGAAACTATTCAAGGAAGTTTCCGAGAATTTTCTTGGCAACTATCGAGCACCAAATTACATTGAATTGGTTGACAACCTTCTTGAAGCTTACAAAGCGATGAAGTGCAACATGTCATTGAAAATTCATTTTTTGCATTCACATTTGGAAATCTTTCCTGAACATCTTGGTGAAGTCAGTGACAAACATGGTGAATGGTTTCACCAAAATATTGCCAGGATGGAAAATCCATCAATGCTAGATGACTATTGCTGGACACTAGTACGAGATGCCCAGGATTTTGAGAACAAATGAAAATCTTCAGCAAAACACATTTGGTTCAGTTGAACGAATGCTGTGGGTAACATATAAAGAGAATCTGTCACCACATTTGACCTATCTAAACTATTAATATGGGCTATATATTCCTAAAAAAGTCCTACCTGTGTGTCTCATATCAGATGTCTCATTGAGAAATCATCTTTTATCACTTTGTGAATAACCTCTTCTAGGCTATGGGGAGGACGCTTCCTGTAAGATAACTGTACCTCCAGATCTTATTTTACTTTAACCCCCTTTGAAACAAATCCTGTTTTCACCTTAATGACCAGGCCAATTTTTACAATTCTGACCACTGTCACTTTATGAAGTCATAACTCTGAAACGCTTCAACGGATACTGGTGAATATGACAAAGTTTTCTCGTGATATATTGTGCTTCATAACAGTGGTAAAATTTCTTCAATATAACTTGCGTTTATTTGTGAAAAAATATAAATTTTCCCAAAATTTTGCAATTTTCAAACTTTTAATTTTTATGCCCTTAAATCAGAGTCATATCCCACAAAATAGTTAATAAATAACATTTCCCAAATATCTACTTTACATCAGCACAATTTTGCAACCATTTTTTTTTGTTAGGACGTTATAAGGGTTATAAGTTGGCCAGCGATTTCTCATTTTTGCAACAAAATGCGTATTGCTTTGTTTAATGGTATGAAAACATTCCCCAGCTTTTCAGTGTTCCTGAATGCATCATGTGTATTGCTTTGTTTACTGGTATGAAAACATTCCCCAGCTTTTCAGTGTTCCTGAATGCATCATGTGTATTGCTTTGTTTAATGGTATGAAAACATTCCCCAGCTTTTCAGTGTTCCTGAATGCATCATGTGTATTGCTTTATTTAATGGTATGAAAACATTCCCCAGCTTTTCAGTGTTCCTGAATGCATCATGTGTATTGCTTTGCTTAATGGTATGATTTGCTCACCCATCTTCCTGTGTACATAATTGTACTCCATTCTTCTTATCTTCACCACACATCTGAGTGGTCTGTGTAACCCCTCCCCCCCTTTATGACCTTTCCTTAACTCTGTGCATTTGGCCTGAGCAGTCTCAGCCCACTTTCCACTCACACCTGATTGCCATTAGCTGCATTTATATTCAGTGCAATGGGTCTCCTCCAGACGTAGTCTGCTTCATATATTTCAAATCCCATATTTCAAATTACAGATTTCTAATTACACTACTGTGAATTAGACTAGAATTTGACTGGAATTTGGCTGCGAGGTAACATAATTTAAAACCACTATGTTTCATTTTCTTATCACTTTCACCCCCCATCCTCCTTTCTTTCTTCCTATCCCCTGTAATCCCCCCACCTAGTAAGGATTTAGTCATTTCTCCCTCCATTCTCCCCAGCCATCTCACCTTTCCCTCAGAACTGTTCCTCCACATACAATCCTTTTTACCAAGACACACACGGCCACACCATGGCTTATCCTGCTCTCACCTTCTAACGCTCTGTCTGCTACTCCTCATCGCTGGCGATGTATCCCCAAATCCTGGCCCTCCTCAACACATCCTCACACTCATTTCTAAACACCCTGCCACGATCTTCCACACGTTTTTGCAACCCTGTCAACCTCATACCTATCCATCCACACCCCCCTCCCCCAGTCCCCCTACCCGGAGCACTATGGAACGCACGCTCCGTCTGCAATAAACTGTCATTTATCCACGACCTCTTTATCACCAACAAACTCTCCTTCCTTGCCATCACTGAAACCTGGCTCACTCCCTCTGACACAGCCTCTCCAGCTGCGCTTTCCTATGGCGGATTTCATCTTTCTCACACCCCTCGCCCCAGCAAGAAACGTGGTGGAGGAGTTGGCTTACTCCTGTCTGATACCTGCTCCTTTACGCCTATTCAAATTCCACCCTCCGCTGCTATTCCCTCGTTCGAAGTGCACTCCGTCCGCATCTATTCCCCCTCCAACCTCCAACTGGCTGTCATCTACCGCCCCCCGGAACTAGCCATCTCCACCTTTCTCGACCACTTCACCACCTGGCTACTCCATTTCCTCTCTGCTGACATCCCCACCATCATCATGGGCGATATCAACATCCCCATTGACACTTCCACCCCGGCTACCTCTAAACTTCTTTCGCTCACAGCTTCCCTCGGCCTCACTCAATGGTCCTCTGCGGCCACTCACAAAGGCGGTCACACGCTGGACCTTATCTTCACCCGTCTCTGTTCCCTCACTAATCTCACTAACTCCCCACTCCCCCTGTCTGACCACAACCTACTGACATTCTCTTCCCTCTCCTCTGTTAATACGAATCCCCCATTCCACAAACTCACCCACCTCGCAGAAATCTCAAACACCTCAATTTACAATCGCTCTCTGAGTCCCTCCTCCCTCTCACAGACATAGCCTCACTTAATGACACAGATGCTGCTGCCACATTTTATAACAGCACAATAAAAACCACACTTGATTCGGCCACCCCCCTCACGCAGAGCAAAACTCGTACAATCAACAGGCAGCCCTGGCTGACCGGCCTGACCAAAGAACTGAGATGGGCTTCCAGGGTTACCGAGCGGAGATGGAAGAGAACCCATTCTACCGAGCACTTCAACGCATACAAGCAGTCCCTTGCCAGCTTCAAGTCCACGCTCTCTGCCGCAAAACAAACTTACTTTGCATCTCTCATATCCTCCCTGTCTCACAACCCTAAACAGCTCTTCAACACTTTCAATTCTCTACTCCATCCCATAGCACCTCCTCCCTCTCCTCTCATTTCTGCCAAAGACTTTGCCTCCTTCTCTAAGCAAAAGATTGATACTATCAGAGAAGGCTTTGGCCCGCAGCCCCAATGCCCCTCTTAGCCACTCAGCCCTGTTCTTCCAAAACCAGCTTCACCACCATGACAGAAGATCAGCTCTCCACTCTGCTGTCAAGATCACACCTCACCACTTGCGCGCTTGACCCACTCCCGTCCCACCTCATCCCTAACTTTGCCACAGTCTTCATCCCTACTCTCACACACCTCTTCAACCTTTCACTTACAAATGGTGTCTTTCCTTCATCCTTCAAACATGTTTCAATGACGCCGATCCTCAAAAAGCCCTCCCTCGACCCATCCTCTGCGTCTAGCTATCGCCCGATATCTCTTCTCCCCTACGCCTCAAAACTACTGGAACAGCATGTATATCTTGAACTGTCCTCCCACCTTTCCTCCTGTTCCCTCTTTGACCGGTTACAATCAGGCTTTCAACCGCATCACTCAACTGAAACTGCCCTAACTAAAGTCACTAACGACCTGCTAACCGCCAAGAGCAAGCGACACTACTCTGTCCTCCTTCTCTTGGACCTGTCTTCTGCCTTTGACACCGTGGACCATTCCCTCCTGCTACAGATTCTCTCATCTCTTGGCATCACAGACTTGGCCCTATCCTGGATCTCATCATACCTAACAGACCGAACATTTAGTGTCTCCCTCTCACACACCACCTCCTCACCTCGCCCCCTGTCTGTCGGTGTTCCCCAAGGCTCAGTCCTAG
Source organism: Oophaga sylvatica (assembly GCA_033576555.1). NCBI lineage: Eukaryota > Metazoa > Chordata > Amphibia > Anura > Dendrobatidae > Oophaga > Oophaga sylvatica. The sequence continues at coordinate 101,126,652 of JARQOD010000010.1, forward strand.
GACCCCTACTCTTCTCCATCTACACCTTCGGCCTGGGACAGCTCATAGAATCCCACGGCTTGCAGTATCACCTCTACGCCGATGACACGCAGATCTACCTATCTGGACCTGACCTCATCTCCCTACTGACCAAAATCCCACAGTGTCTGTCTGCTATCTCAGCCTTCTTTTCTGCTCGCTTTCTCAAACTGAACATGGACAAAACAGAATTCATCATCTTTCCCCCACCTCATTCTACCCCTCCACCAGGCCTATCCATCAATGTCAATGGCTGCTCGCTTTCCCCAGTCCCACATGCTCGGTACCTTGGGGTGATCATCGACTCTGCCCTCTCTTTCAAACCACATATCCAAGCCCTCGCCGCCTCAAACTCAAAAATATTTCCCAGATCCGCTCATTCCTCAACCATGAAACCACAAAAAACACTAGTGCATGCCCTTATCATCTCCGCCTCGAGTACTGCAACCTCCTACTGTCTGGCCTCCCCTCTAGCACTCTGGCACCACTCCAGTCCATCCTACACTCTGCTGCACGACTAATCCACCTGTCTCCCCGCTATTCCCCAGCCTCCCCACTATGCCAGGCCCTTCACTGGCTTCCTATTGCCCAGAGGCTCCAGTTCAAAACCTTAACCATGACATACAAAGCCATCCACAACCTTTCTCCTCCATACATCTGTGACATGGTCTCCCGCTACCTACCTACACGCAATCTTCGATCCTCTCAAGATCTCCTTCTCGACTCCCCCCTCATCTCTTCTTACCACAACCGCATACAAGACTTCTCCCAGGCTTCCCCCATACTCTGGAACTCCCTGCCGCAAAACATCAGACTTTCACCAACAACGGAGACCTTCAAGAAAAACCTGAAGACCCACCTGTTCCGACAAGCCTACAACCTGCAATGATCCTCAGTGTACTGAACCATCGCACGACCAGCTCTACCCTCTCCTAGTGTATTCTCACCCATCCCTGTAGACTGTGAGCCCTCGCGGGCAGGGTCCTCTCTCCTTCTGTACTTGTGTGTCCCTTGTCTAGCACATGTTTATTGTACCTGTCTATATTTTTCCCTTTTCATATGTAAGCGCCATGGAATAAATGGCGCTATATAAATGTATAATAATAAATAATAATAATAATAATAATAAATAAAACCGTTTTTTTTAGGGACCACCTCACACTTGTAGACTTTAAGGGGCCTATATGACAGAAAATACCCAAAATGGCACAATTCTAAAAACTACACCCCTCATTGTAATCAAAACCACATTCAAGAAGTTTAACCCTTCAGGTGCTTCAAAGGAATTTTTGGAATGTGGAAGGAAAAAATAATTTAATTTTCTTTCACAAAAATTTTCCTTTAGACCTATTTTTTTTTTACTTTTGCAAGGGTAACAGGAGAAAACGGACCATACATTTTGTTGTGCTATTTCTCCTGAGCATGCCGATACCCCACATGTGGGGGAAATCTACTGTTTGGGCGCACGGCAGTGCTCGGAAGGAAAGGAGCGCCATTTGACTTTTGGAATGCAAAATTTGATGGAATAATTAACGGACCCCATGTCGCGTTTGAAGAGCCCCTATGTGCCTAAACAGTGGAAACCCCCCACAAGGGACACCATTTTGGAAACTAAACCCCTTATGGAACTTATCTAGATGTGTTTTGAACCCTCAGGTGCTTCACAGAAGTTTAGAACATTAAGCCGTGAAAATAAAAAAATAATTTTTTCCCACAAAAATTTTTTTAGCTATGAATTTTGTGTTTTCACAAGGGCAAAAGGAGACAATGGACCCCAAAGTTTGTTGTGCAATTTCTCCTGAGTTCAGCGATACCCCATATGTGATCGAAAACTACTTTTGAGGCACAGTGCAAAGCTCAGAAGGGAAGTAGCACCATATTACAGTGCAGATTTTGCTGCACTTGTTTGAGGGTGCCATGTTACATTGGCAGAGCCTCTCAGCTGCCAGAACAGCAGAACCCCAAAAAATTGACCCCATTTCACCAATTAAACCTCAATGAATTCATCTAGGGGTGAAGTGATTATATTGACACCACAGGTGTGTCACAAACTTTTTATACCATTGGGCAGTAAAGAAAAAATAATTTACATTTTTACCACCAAGATTGTGTATTAACCCCAAGTTTTACATTTTCACACTGGGAAATGGGTAAAAATTGCACCAGAATTTGTCCCACAATTTCTGCTGAATGTAGAAATACCCCATATATGGCTGTGCAGTACTACTTTGCCATATGGAGTGACTTGGAAAGGACAGAGCGCTATTTGCCTCCTGGAGCGCAGATTTTCCTAGATTAGTTTGCCGATTCCATGTTAAGAGCCCCTATGTGCTAGAAAAGCAGAATCCTCCTCAAGTGGTCACATTTTGGAAATTATAACCCTTTGGGAATGTATCTACAGATGTAGTGATGATTTTGACTTCATGGGTGTTTTCCAGAAACAGGAAGCAGTGGATGTTGCTGAGTGAAAATTTCAAACTGCCGTTTTAGTGACCAGTACACTGTAGGGACCAGTACGTTATGCCCAGCCCGTGCTTCTGGAGACACGCACCTGTAAATTAGGCGGGCTCTCATCTCTACAGAAATGCCAAACGTGGGCGCTAAATGTTGTTTAGGCACACTGGGGCTCAGAAGAGAGGGGAGCATTTGGAGTTGGGAGCGGAGAATTTGCTGAATTTATTTTGGAGCGTGAGAAGCCATTTCGCTTTTCCAGAGCCTCTGTGCTACCAGTAATGTGGAATCCACCTATATTTCCATTAACAGATGACAGATGTGAGTGGAGACTTGCTTTTTTTTGTGGATTGAGTGGAAGCTTTTATTGGGAGCGTTTGGAATCACAGTTATCCGGCGCTCTACGCTGAGCACTTACTTTGTGGTTTCCATCTAAACATCTGAGTGACATGATTCAGATGAAACCCCCAATGGATTCATTCACTATTATGAGGCAGCAGGGTTACTCTGGACTCCATCTAGCTTCTTGTCCACGGTTTCCTTCTTTTCAGAAGTGCACAAAACTGTGGCTGACGGCACTTTTATGCAATCCTAAAAAGAAGGACACCCCTGGATCACAGATTCTATGGCATCCACAGTACCTCTATCTGCCTCATAGGGAATTTTCCGCCAGGGGTTCTGACTGTATCACGTATTTCAGAGATTTACAGGGAAACCCCGTTGTAAGCACTCAGCGCAGAGTGTAGGATAAATGTGCGCCGAACCTTACTGTGATCTTTGGGAAGCAGAATGAAAAAATCAACAGCATGTGAAGAATTGGGTGTTATATATTTTTTTATGCCGTTCCTCGTGCGGTATAAGTGATTAGGCGACATTATTCTTCGGGTAGGTGCGATTACAGCGATACTAAATTTATATCGTTTTTTTATGTTTGGATGCGGTCACACAATAAAAGACGCTTTTTATTGCAAAAACTAGTTTTTGCGTCACCATATTTTGAGAGCTATAATTTTTTCATATTTCGGCAGACAGAGTCATGTAAGGGCTTGATTTTTGCAGGACGAGCTGGCGTTTCTATTGGTACCATTTTCGAGCACTTGACTTTTTTATCGCTTTCTATTCCGATTTTTGAGAGACAGAGTTAACAAAAACCAGCAATTCAGGAATTGTGTGTTTTTTGGGTTTTTTTATACACCATTCCACGTGTGATAAAATTCATAAGGCAGTTTTATTCTTCGGGTCAGTTCGATTACAGCAATACCTCATTTATATTGTTTTTTATGTTTTGGTGCTTTTACACAGTAAAAACTATTTTATAGAAATAATAATTATATTTGTATTGCTTTATTCTGAGAGCTATAACTTTATTTTTCTGCTAATGGAGCTGTGTGGTGGCTTTTTTCTTGCGGGACAAGATGACGTTCTCAGCGGTACCATTTTTATTTACATCCGTGTTTTTGTTCGCGTTTTATTGCACTTTTTGTTCTGCAGTATGATGATAAAGCATTGTTTTTTTTCCTTGTTTTTTTTTACGGTGTTCAATGAAGGGGTTAACTAGTAGGACAGTTTTATAGAGCGGGTCGTTACGGACTCGGCGACACCAAATATGTGTTCTTTTATTGGGTTTTCTTATTTACATAAATGTATTTATTGGTAAAATATTTTTTTTATTTGGGGATTTAAAAAAAAAATATTTTCCCTCATGATAATAAATATATATATATATATTTTTTAACTTTATTACATTGTAATAAAGGCCGTTGACACAGGGGGAGAAGACATACCTCCCTGACACAATAGCGGTATGTCGGACAAATTATAAAACTGTGTATTTCACTGTTCCTAGGGATCAGTAACCTAAGAGACACCTTCAAAGAATGCAGCTTTAGTGCTGCTGAAGGTGGCTCTTTTACTTAAAAATGCCTTGGGGGGGGTGACAGGTTCCCTTTAAGTGGTGAGAAAAAAAAATCTGAAATTTTTTTAAAAAAAAAAATTTTGCTTTTGTCGCCATATTCCAAGACAACATTTTCATTGTTAGGGATTTCGAGCTGTGTGAAGACCTGTTTTTTGATCCCTGAGTTGATGTTTTTAATAATACCATTTTGGGGTAGATGCAATGTTTTTATCGCCTCTTATTGCACTTTATTGCAGCCAAAAAAAACATTTTTTTTTTTTTTTTACGCAGTTTACCGAACAATTTAATTTATTTTATATTTTAATAGCTCGAACTTTTACAGATGCAGCAATACCAAGCATGTGATTTTAATTTAATTTTAATTGTTTTATTTTAAATGGGGGATGATTATATAACTTTTGTGGGGGGGGCATATTTTTTAAACTTTTTTTTTTAAACTTTTTACTTTATTTAATAGACCCCTTAGGAGACTTGAATGTGCGATTGTTTGAGCGTTTGTGTTATACATAGCAGTGTATCAGAACTGCAATGTATAGCAGAAATAACTATCTCCTATTACCGCCAGCCACAGGCGAATCATAATTGCAAGCTCGAGGGTCATCAGCAGACCCCCGGCTATCATGGCACCTCATCGTCAACCCATGATCACATTACGGACGTGCTGATGGGAGCGTAGAGTGGCCTTTCCCGTTTTAGGTCTATTAGGATTACCATAATTATTAATATTTGACAAATGCAAGAATAATGAGAGAGAATGTTTTAAGCCATTTTTATTACTTACTGCAAAGTCAAAGGTTTGCATACACTAAGATTACTATGCCTTTAAACAGTTCTGGACTGTCCATATGATGATGTCATGTGTTTGGAAGTTTCTTATAGGTTTTTGGCAACATCTAAGTTAACTAGAGACACACCTGTGGATATCTTTTAATGCAGTGGTGCCCAACCTTTTTTGCATCAGGGACCGGCTTCAAGCTAGACCATTCTTCCATGGCCCGGCAGCGCGAGGATGGAGGTGTTGGAGGTGTGGGGCTTTGGTCATAAGGGGGCGGGGCTATGGACGGGGTTGTAGTTTAGTAGTAGTGCATACTTATTTAATTATAACATTTGTAATGTGAATGTGACTCCCTTGTATACAAGGCTCTGCTCCCACCCTTGTATACAAGGCTCTGCTCCCACCCTTGTATGCATGGCTCCACTCCCACCCTTGTATACAAGGCTCCGCTCCCACCCTTGTATCCAAGGCTCCGTTCCCACGCTTGTATGCATGGCTCCTCTCCCACCCTTGTATACAAGGCTCCGCTCCCACCCTTGTATGCATGGCTCCGCTCCCACCCTTGTATACAAGGCTCCGCTCCCACCCTTGTATGCATGGCTCCACTCCCTCCCTTGTATTCAAGGCTCCGCTCCCTCCCTTGTATGTATGGCTGGGCTCCCCCGGCCTCCCCCATACTTACCCTCACACCATCGCTGAACTTCCCTTCATCCCTGTCGGCCGCGGCAGCTTCCTCCTGTGCAGTGCGGTCACGTAGTACCACTCATTAAGGTCATGAATATGGACGCCACGCCTATGGGAGTGGCGTTGCGTCCATAATCATGACCTTAATGAGTGGTACTACGTCTGCCGCTCAGCACTCGATAAGCTGGCGTGGCCGACGGATGCAGCGACGGAAGGTGAGTATCGATGTCTTCTGGAATCCGGTGCCGTAGCTGTCACTACAATGCTACAGCCGCCGGCTCCATGTTTGTCCAGCATTCTCTGCCGTGGCTCCGCGGCCCGGCAACAGAACTGCAACGGCCCGATCCTGGGCCGCGGACCGGCGGTTGGGGACCCCTGTTTTAATGCACACCTGAAACACACAGCTTTTTGTAGCATTGTGGAAAAGTCTAAATAAATCAGAAAATACAAAAACACATAAGCGCTACCTGACCATGCAGCTGAAAACAACTGCTTGAATCCCCTCAGCTGCTAAGGTCAGTGAGGGTTGGTGTCACCCTTATAGACAAATATAAAAGTGTTAAATAGACTGACCGCGCTCCAGGAGAGAGTAGCACAGAACAAACTGAATACATCTGATGAACAAAGAAAGTATAGAGACTGCTAGCCATCCAATAAAACAAATACTGGCCCCAGATGGCACTCCAGGAGAGGACAGCAAAGAACAAGCTAAGTGGATCCAATAAACACCAAATGTATATACTAGTCTGGTAGCTGTCCAGTAAATCAATTACCAGCCCCAGGTGGTAACAACACTACTGACACACAGATCCCCTTTGTAATAATAAGAAATATAGACATCCAGATCCTCCTGGAAACATGGACCAGAGCCAAAAACGAATCCCTGGCGCCCATCGGATACAGGGAAATCTCTGTCCCTGCCCTGAAAAATAAAAACATCAAACAGGGCCGGAGCTCAGGAGGAATACTGATCTGGTATAAAGACGAGCTCCACCAATACATCAAACCGGTGAAGAGAGGAGGCAGCCACATATGGATCAGGATCAGCAGCTCCATCCACACCTCTCAGTCTGATGTCCACCTCTGCGCCACCTATATACCACCGCCAGAGTCCCCCTACTTCAATCCAGAGAGCTTCGAGATCTTACAAAGAGAAGCCGCCCACTATCAGGCCCTGGGCAAAGTTCTCATCTTTGGAGACCTCAACGCAAGAACAGGGAGAGAAAACGACTTCCTGACCACGGATGGGAACATCTACATATTTGGAGCAGAGAATGACGGCCAAGACTCAGCACACACAGAGAGAAACAGCTACGACAGTACAGTCAACAAAAGTGGTAAAAAGCTCCTGAACGTATGTAGAAGTTTAGGACTTCATATTCTTAATGGACGTACCAAAGGAGACTCTTTAGGGAGGTATACACTAAACTCCCATGTAGGGAGGAGTGTAGTAGATTATGCCATTACAGACATGAACCGGGCAAATATCAGCGCCTTCATAGTCACCCCACAAACGCACCTGTCAGACCACAGCCAACTTCTTCTGTACTTAAAATCTACAGAGAAACCACCCACTCAAAAGCCACAGCATAGCGGCCTCTTCAACCGGCCTCCATCATATAAATGGTCCAAAACGTCGGCACTAAAGTACAAAGAGGCTCTCAGCAGACCCGAAATACAGCGGATGCTCCACCACTTCTACAACCACGAGTACCAGCCTAACCCAAAGGGAGTGAGTCAAGCTACAAAAGACCTCAACAATATATTCTATGCAATGGCCAGACTGTCCGACCTTAAAAAATTGACTACAAGAGACCAAAAGAAAAACACCAACGGTTGGTTTGACAGAGAATGTAAAGCCGTACGGAAGACCCTGAGAACAGCCTCAAACAAGAAACATAGAGACCCCAACCACCCTGGTCTGAGGGAAGCCTATGAAACCATACAAAGACAGTACAAAACCATCCTCAGGAGGAAGAAGCAGAGTTACATCTCTACCAAGCTTAACCAACTCCAAGATGCTCTTCAAGACAATTCCTTCTGGGAACTATGGAACCACATGGGCACAAAAGACAAGAAAAACAACATCCATATCCAAAATGGCAACATCTGGCTCCAGTACTTCAGAGACCTCTATAAAGACATCCCAAAGGAAGAACTAAACCAAGAACAGGAAAACATAATGGCAAAACTAAAAGCAATGGAGAGAAAAAGTAAAAAATTTCCAAAACCCAGTGGATACACCTATTACATTACAGGAAGTAGCAGAGAGAATCTCTTCCATAAGATGTAGAAAAGCCGGTGGCCTGGATGGAATCCTACCAGAAATGCTGAAGTACAGCCCACCAGAAATACAGGCTGCAATGGTTAAACTCTTCAATATTGTGCTAAGTGCCGGCTACTTCCCTCGTACCTGGAACCAAGGCCTCATCACACCCATCCACAAGAATGGGGACAGGTATGACCCAGCCAACTACAGAGGCATATGTGTCAGCAGCAACCTGGGGAAACTGTTCAACAGCATCCTGAACAAGAGGATCCTCAGTTTCCTCACCGAACATAACGTCCTCAGCAAGAGCCAAGCAGGGTTCATGCCAAACCACCGCACCACTGACCACATCTATACCTGCACAGCCTCATTCAGAGACACGTCCACAATACAAAGAACGGGAAGATATACGCCTGTTTCGTGGACTTTAAAAAGGCCTTTGATTCGGTGTGGCACCCGGGCTTATTCCTGAAACTGCTGGAGAGCGGAATAGGAGGAAAGACCTACGATGTTATCAAAAGCTCCTACACCGAGAACCTCTGCAGTGTGAGTGTGAACGGTAAAAGAACGGCTTATTTCCAGCAGAGCCGTGGAGTCAGACAAGGCTGCAGCCTAAGTCCAACGCTCTTCAACATTTACATCAACGAGCTGGCTACCGCTCTGGAATCTTCCACAGCACCAGGTCCCACCCTCCACGACACCCAGGTGAAATTCCTGCTGTATGCAGATGACCTGCTGCTTCTGTCACCAACCGAGAAAGCCCTCCAAGACAACCTGAAAATCTTGGAGAAATTCAGCTCCACCTGGGCACTACCGGTCAACCTAAAGAAAACCAACATCATGGTGTTCCAGAGGAGAAAGAGAAAATTAGACCAGCACCCTTCATTTGTCCTCAACAACTGCGCCCTTACAGGAACAGACAAATATACCTACCTGGGCCTAGAGATTCACCGGTCAGGAAGCTTCAAACAAGCCATAGAGACCCTGAAAGACAAGGCATGTAAAACCTTCTATGGCATCCGAAGGAAACTTTACCATCTGAAGCCACCAGTGAGGGTCTGGTTAAAAATCTTCGACTCGGTCATCGCCCCAATCCTCCTGTATGGCAGTGAAGTCTGGGGTCCTCACACCTACCCAGACTGGTCAAGATGGGATTCCAGCCCAACAGAAATATTCCACCTGGAATTCTGCAAGCACCTTCTCCAAGTCCATCAGAGCACCTCCAACAGTGCCTGCCGGGCCGAGCTGGGCAGATTCCCTCTACACCTAACGGTTCTAAAGAGGGCACTGTCATTCCGGGCTCACCTACGTAGGAGCAATCCAAGCTCCCATCACCATAAAGCCCTGACACACGTAGGTGAAACAGAAAAACTAGGACCCTCGGAACAGCTCACCCAAACCCAACCTGACCAGAACACCAATCACAACAACCTGACAAAAGCCGAAATCAGGAAGATGGTAGACGAAGGCCAGGAGAGGTATGTCAGTGACTGGAAGAACGACATCATCAGCTCCCAGAAACTGACCATGTACCGGAGTCTACAGAGAGACTACAGTCTGGCCCCATACCTGGAGAAAGTCCCAGACCCCAGAGACCGCCAGATCCTGAGCCGGTATAGACTCAGCGCCCACAGTCTGGCCATCGAATCCGGCCGACACAGGCAGAGCTACAAGCCCAGGGAGGAAAGACTATGCCAACACTGTGACCAGGAGGCCATAGAGGACGAAACCCACTTCCTGCTACACTGCTCCAAATACTCAGCAGTGAGGGACACTCACTTCAGGAGACTCTCAAATCTCTTCCCGGATTTCATCAACATGAAGGAGGAAGAGAAAACATATATCTTGCTGGGGGAAGAAGAGAGAGCAGCGGAGATAGCAGCGCGGTATGTGAGCGAATGTCATAGACTGCGAGAAAGAGAACTATGATATGCCATGGACTTCTATAGCCCCCACCCCGGATCTGCCCCCATCACCCCTCCCTATGCCATGGACTTTTATAGCCCCCACCCTGGACCTGCGCCCCCATCACCCCTCCCTATGCCATGGACTTCCATAGCCCCCACCCTGGATCTGCCCCTACTCAACATCCCTATCCCCCTTTGGTACACTTGCTTTGGCAAAACTAATGTGTATTTAGTCCTGCCAATAAAGCTTATTTGAATTTGAAGAAGAAAGGCAGTGATGCCCTTACCGTTCAGTGGAGGGTGTCGTGTGTGTGAGCTGGAAGTGTTAAATAGACTGACCGTGCTCCAGGAGAGGTTAGCACAGAACAAACTGAATACATCCGATGAACAAAGAAAGTATAGAGACTGATAGCCGTCCAATAAACCAAATACTGGCCCCAGATGGCACTCCAGGAGAGGCCAGCTCACACAGGACACCCTCCATGGTGTCGTGGACGGCTATTAGTCTAAATAAATCAGCCAAGATATCAGGAAGAGAATTGTGGACTTGCACAAGTCTGGCTCATCCTTGGTACAACAATTATGCACAAGTATAAACAAGATGGGAATGCAACTCAACATTTTGTCTCCTCCAAACATGACGAGTTTTGTTTCTACCAAACATTTCTATTTGGTTTCATCAGACCATATGACATTCTCCCAATACTCTTTTGGATAATCCAAATGCTCTCTAGAAAACTTCAGATGGGCCCGACATGTACTGGCTTAAGCAAAGATACACGTCTGGCACTGCAGGATCTGAGTCCCTGGCGGCGTAGTGTTTTACTGATGGTAACCTTTGTTACGGTTGTCACAGCTCTATGCAGATCATTCACTAGGCCCACCCGTGTGGTTCTGTGATTTTTGCTCACCGTTCTTGTGATCATTTTGACCCCACGGGGTGAGATCTTGCGTGGAGCCCCAGATCGAGGAGATTATCAGTGGTCTTGTATGTCTTTCATTTTCTTATTATTGCTCCCACAGTTGATTTAATCACACCTAGCTGCTTGCCTATTGCAGATTCAGTCTTCCCAGCCTGGTGCAGGGCTGCAATTTTGTCTCTGGTGTCCTTCGACAGCTCTTTGGTCTTCAACTTAGTGGAGTTTGGAGTGTGACTGAGGTTGTGGACAGGTGCCTTTTATACTGATAACAAGTTCAAACAGGTGCCATTACTACAGGTAATGAGTGGAGGAGACAGAGGAGCTTCGTAAAGAAGAAGTTACAAGTCTGTGAGAGCCAGAAATATTGCAAGTTTTTAGGTGGCAAAATACTTATTTTCCACCATAATTTGCAAAATAAATCATGCCAAATGTAGGATTTAATTATTATCTTTAATTTCTTCAACATTGTACTCTTGTAAGTTTTGTAACACAAGAGAAGACAAAAGCCATGAGGCTAGTACTACAATTCGGTAATGTATCTATTGATAATGCAGTGCAATCATGCAGGATAAAAACAGCATTTTTCTAATATAATATGTAGGCACTGTTATATAAGCTTTTTACTTTACGCTTGGGAAACATTGAACTATACTTTACAATTTATGTTTTTTTGTTATACTTTACTCATTATTTTTTTGTTAGTTCCTACCCCAGGCCACTAAACAAAATGTATCCACTAATATTCTGTCGGTGATAAATGCTGCATCCTGCCTAGTAATATGAATTTATCCAGAATAATGACCGTCGGAAAATAAGCTTCTTTGTTGGTCTTGTTAAGGGTGCCGTTCTGCAGACATCTGGAGAGATGATCTATTTAGTTTGAAAGGCATGTAACAATCCATATACGTAAATCTCATTCTGACTGAATATGTATTGTATCTCTATACAAGCTGTGCTAGTTTGCTGAAAATGATTGCAGAATCTAACATTGCAAAGAGTCCAATCAGAAATATATGAAAGTGATTCCTTTGAAGTCTGAAATTTGGGGGAGTAATTTTTATGTGAATGAAAAAGGAAAGTTGTAATAAAGAGCAGACCAGGACTTGCAGCAAACAAATGGTCAAAGACCGTTATATGCTATCAGCAGACAGATGGTCTTTGGCAGGGATGGAGGTAGTAGTGATGAACAGGTAAACTTGTTTGTAGAGATAATACACATTTTTTCAGGCACAGTTTGTAGTGTGTATGCAACAAGAGAAGAGTTTAAGCTTACAGCAGATGAAGTGTTAATCAGCAGGACTGAATCAGGAAGTAATTGCAGTTCATTGGGAAAAAACAGGAGTTTAATGAAGATATAATTGTCAGCTGAGAGAAATTGAAGATGAGGCAAACTCCACAGCACATGTGTTATGTTTTGGTAGCTGAGGAGGCAGGATCAAATAACCGCAAAGGCAGCCAAACACCAGAGAGGTTGGAAACTAATAGGTTGCAGACCCCTAAACTAACCGCACAACTAGAAGCAGTCGTGGGACGTTCCTAAGGTGCCCTAGACGCCTCGTCACAGCTGGAGAGATTAGCTATCCCTGAAGATGGAAAAAGGAAAGCTAACTGCCCCGGAGTAGAGCCCCAAAAGAATAGAAAGCCCCCAAACATATAATGGCGGTTAGACAAGATGAAAACACGAACACAGACAGAAAATAGATTGAGCAAACGATGGGGCCAAAAACTGTCTAGATATTACAGCACAGGAGAGAATACTGTCTGCAACCCAGAAAAACCCTAGGAAAAACTCCAACACTTCTGATTCCAAAAATACTGAGATCACACGGTCTCGACAACCTATATCAGATCTCTGGTGTGGACACGTAGCTACCCAGCAGCAAAATATCACAAAAACTGAGCAAATGAACAAATACAAAAAGCGAACGGAGACCAACCCAAGCCCCCCAAAAGGGGACCCGGCTGAAGACAAAAAGCAATGCAGAAAAAAAGCAAGGAAAATCAAACCACAGAAAAAAAACTGAAACTGACTTATCTGAATGCAAGCAGGAGACAGCAGAAAAGCAAGCTGAATTCCAACCTTAACCAGGAAGAACAATTGATCACCAGCAAGGACCATGGGAGGTCAGCTCACTTATATCAGGCCAGTCCGTACCACCTGATAACCATTCGTCAGTTGCAGGTGTAGGATTTTTGCTGTTCAACATAGGTTCAATACCCTCAGCAACCACCAGAGGGAGCTTCAGCTCCGAAGTCGTCTCCAACATGTTCACAACACACATGATAACTGAAAAAAAGCTTACTGAATACTCTAGACACACATCGCTGTCTGAGTTGACCTAAAAAAGGACTTCTGTGATGATGTGAGAAGATCACAAGAGTTTGTCAGGCTACATGGAAAATCTGGCATTGACCACAGCTATAGAGGCCTGCCATAGGAGCAGAGTGCAAGGCTTGTCGCTGATGCCTAGTCAGGTAAGTTATTTAGGACTGCTAGTGTTCATTTGGTTCTATTGATATGAGTTCACACGTGATGTTTTTATTTTTGGATGGTTGATTTTCGTGAACATGTATAATCAGGTTTACTGAAGATTGAGTGCACTGCCAAGCAGGTGTTAATTTATGCTTTGTTCTTGGATTTAAAAGATTTCCACTTATTGTGTGTGTATGTGTCACGAACCCACCAGGAGGACTGTCAGCAGACGATATGACACACACACAACAGGATGGAAGTGGGGAGAGGAAGGCCCTACTGATAGGGAATGAGGGATGGTCACCTCCTGCTCAAACCTGAGCCTGACCCTGCACTCCCCTAATGCCCTAAGTGGGTCCCCCCCACCACCATCAGGAACCTCGTCCCTCGCTGTCACCCAGCACTGCCCTGACTAGTGCACTGGCTGTCATGGGCGCTAGCTACACCACTGCAAATGGAACAACACAGGGGACAGTGACAAACACGAGATAGACAAGGAAAAAACACCAAACTTAGCTTAATAGCCTTCTCTGCTACAAAGCACCACACAGTAGAAGAAAGGCACCCAGACCACAAACTCCACGAAACCAGCAGATTCCACACTTCACCAGGGAGCTCCTTACTCCCAGCTTGGTCAACATAGATTGCTTTATCAACGACAGTCAGCTGATGCATCAGGTGACTATTTAAAGGATGGTGGGAGTGGTCACCACCCACATCAGCTGACCTAGCAACTCTGCAAGTGCAGCAAGGGAAACTGACATTAACCCCTGCTGGCCTGAAGGGAAAAAAGTTACATTTAAATCATAGTGGAACCAGAGCTGCCACAAATCCAAAAATGGATTGTGATAGTATGTAGTTATAATATGCTGTAATTAATTTATCATTGCCAAAATCCTTACTTGCACTTAATGTATCAGTTTGGACAATTCCCTGTAAGCCAGTGTTCTCCATCTCCAGTCCTCAAGAGCCACCAACAGGTCATGTTTTCAGGATTTCCTTTAAAACTGCGCAGGTGAGATCTGTTCACCTGCACAGTCAATAATTCCACCACTTGGGCAATACTAAGGAAATACTTAAAACCTGACCTGTTGGTTGCTCTAGTGGACTGGAATTGGTGAACACTGCTGTAAGCTAATAGCATAACTGTTGCAGCAGAGCTAGAGAAGCACTTTTTAGCCTCTAAGCAAGAAGAGAGAGCAGGTTTGATGAAGTATTAAAGATGCAGGTCGTTAGAGTTGCATATACTCTCTACTACTCAAGGGGTTGTCTCTTTAAGACCTTCACTGGCCTTTCACCCTATTATGGACCTTTTTAGGGTTCCATTCTATGATTCAGAATGATGAGTTGTGATGTAAGAGAGGCTGCTGCTATTGCAGACCTGGAGAGTCCATACATTACATGGATTTAATTGAAAGGAAATGTCAGACCAGATGTGTCCCCTGCTGACGGCAGCTGATCATCAGGAGATAGAGGAGCTGAACCTCCACTGGTTTATAAATAAAAAAAAGTTCTCTTAATGAAAGCCATCCCTCATGGGCTGTATAATAACTTATAGTAGCTGAATGCACAGAATGTGACAGGCAACCTATTGGCTTAAAATGAAGTGGACTGCAGAAGTGTGGAGCCCAGCTGCGCTTGATGCCACAGATCCTAGAAGGGTGCATTAAAGGATTCATCCACAAGAGGCCCTCAGAGCATACACACACCTTCACCCTTCCTCAGACCACCAGAGGGAGCCTGTATAGGTAGATAAAAAGGAGGGAGGAGGCAGGAAGTTAGAACAGAACAGAAGTCTCAGAAGACTCTGAGAACAGAACAGTTGACACTCTAAGGACAGAGCAGTCTAGTCCTGCAGTGTGAGACTCAATTAGCTCAAGTCAGTGAGCTAGGAGCGTGCCGACGCTCTAGAGAGCGGCAGAAGAGGCAGCCCACCAACTGCCAGTGTGTATAACCTTGTGAGGGCCCGAGTAGGCCGAAGGCTAGAGGAAAGAGTAGCAAGGGGGCAGAGGAGCCTTACCAGCTCACCCAGAAAGCACATACCAGACACCGGGTCTGAGCTTACGGGATCTCTACGACCCAGTAGGAGACAACCAGAATTCCTGGAGGACTACAGGTCCCAGGATCACCAAAGAGCTGATACGTAACAGCCAGGAGACACGGAGGCCCTACAAGCAGGGAGTGTGTACTCCAGGAGAAGGCCCTACCACAAAGTCAGCTGTTGCAAGACAGAGACAAAGTTAGGCCTAGCTACAGGCAGGTCAGAAACTTACTACAGAGAGGCAAGTAACAGGAGGTCCTACACCTGCTCACTGGGGAGAATCCGGATGTGCACCCTTCACCCTACAGTGCTCCGGGATGTTCCTGCACTAACTCCAGTAAAGGTACAGAAGTGACTTGTGTGTGCTCCCATTCTTGTTCTTACCCGGCTGGGTTCCCTCCGTCCTGCATCCCTACATTTACGCTGCCCTGAAGGCCTGCTCCACCTGTGGGGAGCGATACTACCTAAGCCGCCAACACACCGGCCTCAGTGGACTGCTGCAGCGCTGGTGATCCTCACCAGACACCACAGGTGGCGTCACGATTCACTGACATTATCCCCTGTAAATATATCCCCTTTTTGGGTGAGCGCCCAGGGCCACGGACCGAGCCGTGGCCGCTGTGACATCCCCCATAGAAATCAACGGGCTCGGGTCCGAGTACCCCACAGCCCTGGCGGGCGGCTCAGTAGCAGCTTGTGTTAATGTAACTTATGCAATTTGAAGAGTTATTATTTAAGAAGTATTTACAACCACAAATTACCTTGATATTATTCAACAATTGTTACAGAACGTATTCTAATAAACGACAGAAATAAAATAAGATTCCTGCCATCATTTACTAAATTATTTCAGTCTCTTAGACTTTCCATTCATAAAGCAAATAGCCATCAGGAGTTTTTTTTTTTCTTTTCTAATGTCACTAACATGGAATTAAATTGTAATGGAAAACATATTCTCCATATTGCAGCAAAGTAATTGAAGAAAGATGGATTTTATGGAGTAAATCATGTTCTAAAAACATTAAACATTACTTTAAAGGGAAACTCATTGAAGGTTTCTTACAAATTTATATTTAAAGTGTATTTCCAAGGAAAACTATTTAAGGTATGTGACTCAAGCTGGAAATAAAACTACTATATTTATTTCTTGAAGAGAACACTGTTGCAGCAAACTATAAAGATGATGTTTAAAAATTACGTAATATACAGTCCAGAATTCACAAATATGTGAAAACATCCTAACATTAAAAACCTTTCTTCAGCAGCTTTAAAGGCACCATACCATTAGATTGACCATCTTTGGAGTTTCCTTTTGTGATTCCTTCCACTTTTTTTATGGCGGATAGCTCAATGTTGAGGCCTAAGTCCCTATGTAAATTTTTAGCCTTTCTTTACTGCTTCACAGAACATCCACACCGTTGTACCTGCTATTGGAGCTATCGCATTAAAACTTCAGAGATTTGAAGAAGATCAGAAATTCATGCTTGCAATACTAATGCTGACAACCGTTGTTGGCTCAGGAATTTGAACTTTTGCCCATTCTCTGCCCAGGACTCAAGAAAGTTCAGAGCCAACACAGTCTTTTTTATGTTTTTTGTCACAGGTGAACCTCTTGATCTCTAAGAGGAATCTTGAATCCCTGCTTTTCTCTTAGTATATAATCACTGTTCCCTGTTTCAAATGGAGTGTCCCTCTTTATACCTTGTAGAAATCCCTCAATTTGCCTCTAATTTTTGGATTTCTCTCTTGGTGATAGTTGTTGGAAGTACCTAGAGGTACCTAGTATCTCTAAATACCTTGTTCTTCCTACATATTCTATGATGACCTTGGTGTGGTCCTCCTAGTTTATGTGGTGATGTACTAAATCTCTACTTGACTTCTTTGTAACGATGTGCAACCTTCAGCGTATCATAGATGTATGGCAGATGTTTCCTTTTTTTATGTTAGGCTCCACTTTACTTTCCACAAGTTACACATCTTTATATGGTTGTATAATGTGGTGTATTAATTTGACAACTTCCATTCCTTCCAAAGCTTTTCTCTCTGTCCTGTCTGTTGGTGAGTTGGTCACTGGCTGTTCTGCTCTTGCAATGATTTCCTTGCATATAAATATTTTGATTGTTATATTAAAGTCGCATAGTATTCATCTTTCTCCTCTCCCTTACTGTGTATTACATATTATTTAATTAGATATTTCATGCTCCTTAGTTATTAGCCTTAAACCTGTCACTAGATGGGAGAGATGGCTAAGTGAGAATGTGCTTTGTTTTAATTTGATGTCCTTTATATTATCCGTGGTTTGCTATACCTTCTTTTCCTCTCCGCTAGCATGACCACTTCTGTGAGTTCCCTTTCTCAATGATGATTCTTTAAAATTTTCCATACACATAAGATAGCTCTTCTGCCAATCGTTCAATTCGTTCTTGCCCTACTTTCTCATTATTTTCTAATATAAAGTTGCTTTTAGACTCTTCTGGCAGGTTATTGCTTAGAGAACAAAAGGATTGGTAGTTTGAAATGGGACTTCTCGGATAATTATCTCTTCTGACATCATCTGTGGAGAAAGAATAAGGGGCCCCTATAAATGTTTGACATGTTGTTTAAACAATATTAGTGTGATGTGTATGGGAGCTTTTAGTCCCACATAGACTTTGACATTTAATTTTATTACAAATTTCTCTCTTTGTCATATTCTTGCAGGACAAAACAATTCGATGACTGGAGATGCGGCCTTGATTCATCAAGACCGGATTTGTTCATGCTGGTCTTGATGAAGGGGCATATTGGAGTCAGAGGTACCTGACTCATTCATGACTCTGAAAAGTGGCCTATGCCCTGCCACAAATCTTACTTCATATAAAAAAAAAACTGACCGTCACATCCAAACATAAATTAGGTCTGAACAGGTGCTTACCTAGAGTAACCAACTCAAATACAATCAAATAAATAAGGCAGCACACTGTAGCGCTATAGCATGCAAACATAAAATATGAAAATTGAATTGCATTACTGCACTAAAAATATGAAAAATTGAGAATGCTTAGCTCATAAATTGGCCAATAAATGTGTACCCGGCAGCCACGATAAGACAATTCTCATTTGCCAGGACCTAATGGCAATCCTCTCTTAGACAGTCTACATCTCTACATCTTTGGCATTAGGTCCTTGCAAATGAGAATCGCCTTACCGTGGCTACCAGGTACACATGAATTGGCCAATTTATGCGCTAAGCATTCCAAATTTTTCATATTTCTAGTGCAGTAAAGCAATTCAATTTTCATATTTCATGTTTGCATGCTATAGCGTTACAGAGTGCATCCTATTTGTTTGATTGTATTTGAGTTGGTTACTCTAGGTAAGCACCTGTTCAGACCTGATTTATGTTTGGATGTGAAGGTCAGTTTTTTTGATATTTATATTAGCCTTCCGACTGTGCACTCCACCCCTTAGCTTCAGGTGTTTTTAATTGCAACAGGATCCTACCCCTCCATAGAGATAGACATTAGTCCAAGAGAGGATACACATGTTCCCAGAAAGATGTAGACTGTCTAAGAGAGGATTGGCATTAGGTCTTGGCAAACGAGAATCACCTTACTGTGGCTGCCAGGTACACATGAATTG
Organism: Oophaga sylvatica; assembly: GCA_033576555.1. Lineage (NCBI taxonomy): Eukaryota > Metazoa > Chordata > Amphibia > Anura > Dendrobatidae > Oophaga > Oophaga sylvatica. Next base: position 101,145,726 of record JARQOD010000010.1, read on the forward strand.
GCCAATTTATGCCCTAAGCATTCTAAATTGTTCATATTTCTAGTGCAGTATTGCAACTCAATTTTCATATTTCATGATTGCATGCATATAGCGCTACAGAGTGCTGCCTTATTTATTTGAACAAATCTTACTTCAGTCAGAGACTGAAGTAAGGTTGATGGCAAGAGGTGTGCCAAGCTAGTCATGCCCTGTCCCACTTTGGTGGAGCTGACTAAATTTGGCATGGAAACAAAAAAAAATGGCTACATTTTTGTGGAACGTCAAGTTGCGCAATAATTTAGCAACTTTTTAAAGTATTTAATTCCAGATTTCTTGCGAAAGCACAATAATGAATTGGGATCATAAGTGTTTTATTTTCAAGTGATTTCTTAAAATTCAAATAAACATCCCTCAAAAGTTTCTGAGCAGCGCTGTTATTATTTTATAACTCTATGTGGTTGTAATTACTTCAGTGCCACATTCATGTCACATATATAGTGCATTGCTGGTGTAGTGCACAGAAACTGATGTGGTTTTCTGCTAATATAATTTAACTTCTAATGTCCCAACACCATGAAAATGGAAAAAAAAACATCAGATCATGATGGCCTTTGATTAATCAAAACATCAATGGAAACTGTAGACGTTGAGTAAGATTACAATGACCTATTCAAGTGTTTTGTTTAAAAAAACAAAAAAAACACTGTCCTGATGTTATACCACTCTAAAGACAGCTATGAAGGGCATTATAAGCATTTTACTTATCTTGCGTTAATGGTTGTTTTTATTTTTTTAAATGGTACCATACCTTATGTGTGGGTTGTTTTCAGGCATTCTACTACTGATTTCACTGTCGAAGAAAAACTGCAACAAATAAATGTACCGTATTTTTTGAACTATAAGACGCACCCGACCATAAGACGCACCCCAAATTTTCAGAAGGAAAATAGGGAAAAAAATAATGTGTCAAATGGAGGTCCGTCTTACAGTCCGAATTCAGGTTACCAGCGAAGGGATCAGCACAGGTAGAGGAGTGGTCACAGGGGTCGTTTGGTGGTTCAGGCTGGTGCGGCGGTGGTGCTCTGTGTTGCAGGGGTGCTCTGTGGGGTGCTCTGTGTCTGTGGGGTGGTTGTGCTCTGTCCGTGGGGTGGCTGTGCTCTGTCTGTGGGTGGCTGTGCTTTGTTGGGTGGCCGTGCTCTGTCTGTGGGGTGGGTGTGCTCTGTCCGTGGGGTGGCTGTGCTCTGTCCATGGGGTGGCTGTGCTCTGTCCATGGGGTGGCTGTGCTCTGTCCGTGGGGTCACAATATACTTACAAATCCTGTGGCGGTGGTCCCAATGCAGCCTCCCTGTGCTCTGTGGTGTCCAGGCTCTGTGATGTGGTGGCAGCGGGCCTCTGTACTGCATGGGGGGCTCCGTGCTGCGTGTGGGGCTCCGTGCTGCGTGGGGGGCTCCGCTGGCATTTCGTCATAGCCTGAAAGCCCCCCGCAGCTCTGTTGCGGAGATGCGGAGGTTGCCGAGACGCAGAGCAAAGATGGCCACCAGGGGCCTCCAGAAAGATGACGGCGCATACTGAAATTCAAATCTCGGCAATGAGAGCTCGTTGCCGAGATTTGAATTTCAGTATGCACCGCCATCTTTCTATAATTTTAAGGGTTGGTTAATTTTACAATTGAGTGATAGAATATCAAAAATAAAATCCAGAAATCCCTCTGACCTTCTATTCAGCTGCTGCAGTCCCAGTGACTGCCTTCAATTGGGACCTATCCTCACCACCAGAGGCTCCAGTAAAGACCCTTTGTAATACCTAGTCACGCCCCTCCAAGTTAAACTCGTCCCGTGGCACAGTGGGTCCGCACCTTCTCACTTTACATTCACCAATCAGCGTAATACAGTCAACTTGCATGTTGATTTTCTTTAACCCCTCTCATCAGAAGATGCTCTTATTTAGTATTAACTTACATGGTCGGCCTAGATGTTTCTGTGGGATGGGTAAAGGTACAGCTTTAACTTTTGTTTCACTGTTGCCACAGTATTCTGACTGATAAGTAAAACTTAATTGATCTTTTTGTAGTCTTCACTTTTTTGTGTAAAGATTTGTTTGATTTTTCTGGCCTTGAGACATTTCTCTTCCCTGTGGTGCCATTGGTGACAGTGAAAATGGGAAGGTGTTTTCTTTAAATAACTCCCTTTTATAATCAACTGTCTACTGGAACCTGTTTAATGAATAATTAGACTTAACTGTGGTTGTATCTATATTAATTAGAATTGTGTAGTTCAAATTTTAGCTTTGCTCCTAAGACTTTCATTGGGGTGTACTGAATTTTACAGCATAGCCTTGAATGAATTTGTTAGGAAAATTAAATTTTTTGGGTGTGCAAAATAACAAATCTTGTGTACAATCAATGACCCCCATTTGTGGGAGTTTTATTTAGTATGGTATCCAAATGAAAATGTTGATTCTGAAAGGAAAGTAAAAGTTTTCTGACAAATATGTGAATTTACTTATGCTGAACACTGTATATATTGTTACAATTCTTTTTTTTTTTTTTTTTTACTTTTTTCTTATTAGCTCATTTTGAGATTTGCGGAATTAACGAGTTGCGGAATTATAATTAGGCATTGCAAATCCTCAATCAAGTTGTTCCCAGACAGGATTGTTTTAGTGAACTAAGACACAACATATAATTTTAGCTGATGTCCCTGAAATAATTCATATGTAAACTGGAGAAATGGATCACTTTGAGAAATAGATGGTTGTCATAATGTCAGATTGAAACATGTGGAAACAGTTATATGTAACAAATGACTGATGTGTTGCAGACAAATAAGAGAGTGATGGGAAAATATTAATTATTTTGCTTTTTTACATGTAATATTAACATTTTACAGTGCAAAGCAATTAATATTGAAGTGATGCTCAGGGTCTTTTTTACATTGTTTGGTATAGCTTAAAGCAAAAGAATGTTGGGAAAAAAAATCAAATTGCTGGCTTTAAAAGATTTAATCACCAGCACAAGTTTAAAGTTGTAATGCCTATATATGAAGTATATGCAGTGCTACCCATAACCTATAAATATTCATTGTGTTCATGAAATCCGTTAGTTTTAAACTTGTTGGTACTTTCCTTTTTTAGTAAGTTGTCGCATTATATTTCTATGTCAATAACTGCATGTTTTACAGTAATCACATCTCTTACAGCAACAGGTTGTAGTATCTAATGTACCCACCGGTGCTGTCATAAAGTAGGTAATAAAAATTATAATTGTTATAGAGATGAGAAGAAAAAAATCATTAAGGCAATGAACACTAATGGGGTTCCCCAGTATTTAGCGCCTTTGACCATGGCCGGGAACTGGACTATGGATGTGTTGTTGGCTGGGGTTCAAACTTTCAAATTTCCTTGTGCAATGCCCATCAACTGGTTGCAAACCGAGTAGTGCAAATGAAAGTGATTGTCTGGCCTTAGGGTACGAGTCTAAAGTCACGGATGCTACGAGCTGGCAGTCATGTGAACGCAAGTATGCCATTTGCAAACTTGCAGCCACATTCCGACTACATGAGTCCGACTTTACTCAATGTAATTGTATTGATCGAGGCTACGCATGTTTAGTCAGCTTGTGAAAGCATGAATGGAAATCACATCTTGTGGTCACACTCCAGGCACCATCACTAGGGAATCCTCTTAGTGCACTGTGCATGCGCTGTGAGGATTCACAAGTCTGCAGTCAGAGTGACTGCAAACTTGTACCCTTAGGTTGGACAACCCCTTTAAGGATCAGACTACAGGAAGACTCCTGAGTAGTCTGATAGAATATTCGGTTGATATCTCCACCCCACTTCAGTTGACTGGCAGGTTTCTTCCTGGTATTACAGTGGGGACTCAGGAGTCTTTGCGTGGAGCAAGACATTACAGAACACAGGTTGTAGATGAAAAAGTCTATATTATAAACACACGATGCTTCAAACAAGTGCAGAGAAAACTCAAGTCCATAACACTTAGAATAGCTACTTAACAAGTCTGTGGGAAACCTCAGAGTAAAATGCAATCAGCAAAACAGTCTGTGAAGCGCAGTTTGCACTTGAGAATGCTGGAAACAAGTAGGTCCGTGTCTAGTCCATGCACGGATAAGCAAGTCCAAACAAGGTGTTAGATTATCCTGGGAGGCCTGGATAGGAAGTCTCTGATTAAGCAGAGCAGTCCCGAGCTTTGCAGCTACTTAGACAAAGGTAGAACCAGAGCAGCAGCCAGCTTACGTGTTGCAGGTGAAGGTCAGCGGCACCGAGGAAGCAGCATGAGTAGTCAGGAGCAGGAGGATCACTGGCACAGATAAATACAGCAAAACTCAGAGCGAGGAGCAGGATATTCACACGGGTTTGCAGGAGCAGCTAGGAAGCCAGGAATCCACCATGAGCAGAACACTGGCAGAATACTCTAGCACAGACTAGAGTATAGGTACTGCCACACTAAACAATCCCGCTAGCGATCACGATAACGACGCATACTAATGCGATCGCTAGCGGGATTGTTTCTATATCGCTAAATGCGGCCACATTTAGCGATATAGTTAACGACGCTATCGCCGTTAGCGATCTTCTTAACGACTTTAGCGGTACAAAAGTACCGCTAAATCGCTAAGAAAAGGTGCCACACAGCGATAAGATACTTACCCAGCGGGAGCGCCAGCGATGAAATAGGGTCCGGAACGATTCCAGCGACGAGCGAGATCACAGCAGGAAGCTCGTCGCTGGAAGCTGCCGCACTGAACAATATCGCTAACGGGATCGCTAAATAGTGACGTTTTTTTAGCGATCCCGTTAGCGATATTGTTTAGTGTGGCATACCCTTTAGTCGTGGAGTTATAAGGCAGGAATACAAGCGGCACATGAACCAAAAGACGCCATCTTGAAAAAGGGCAGGCATGCCCAAAAGGTAACCAAAAATATTCAAACTACTGACGGGGAAATAAGTATTTGATCTCTTACTGATTTTGTAAGTTTGCCCACTGACAAAGACATGAACAGTCTATTATTGCATAGTTGGTTAATTTTAACATTGAGAGATAGAATATCAAAAATAAAATCCACAAAATCACATTGTATAAATTATATACATTTATTTGCATTTTGCAGTGAGAAATAAGTATTTGATCCCCTATCAACCATTAAGAGTTCTGGCTCCTACAGACCAGTTAGACGCTCCTAATCAACTCGTTACCTGCATTAAAGACAGCTGTCTTACATAGTCACCTTTATAAAAGACTCCTGTCCACAGACTCAATTAATCAGTCAGACTCTAACCTCTACAACATGGGCAAGACAAAAGAGCTTTATAAGGATGTCAGCGACAAGATCATAGTCCTGAACAAAGCTGGAATTGGCTACAAAACCATAAGTAAGACGCTGGGTGAGAAGGAGACAACTGTTGATGCAATAGTAAGAAAATGGAAGAAATACAAAATTACTGTCCATCGACATCGATCTGTGGCACGATGCAAAATCTCACCTCGTGAGATATCCTTGATCATGAGGAAGGTGAGAGATCAGCCTTAAACTAAATGGGGGGAGGGGGACTTGTTTAAGATCTTAAGGCAGCTGGGACCACAGTCCCCAAGAAAACCATTGCTACTGTAACACATTAGGCCGTAAAGGTTTAAAACCCTGCAGTGCCTGCAAGGTCCCCCTGCTCAAGAAGGCACATGTGCAGGCCCGTTTGAAGTTTGCCAATGAACACCTGGATGATTCTGTGAGTGATTGGGAGAAGGTGCTGTGGTCAGATGAGACAACAATTGAGGTCTTTGGCATTAACTCAACTCGACATGTTTGAAGGACGAGAAATGTTGCCTATGACCCAAAGAATATTGTCCCCACTGTCAAGCTTGGAGTTGGAAACATGTTTTGGGGGTGTTTTTCTGCTAAGGGCACAGGACTACTTCACCTCATCAATCTGAGAATGGATGGAGCCATGTACCATAAAATCCTAAGTGACAACCTCCTTCCCTCTGCCAGGACATTAAAAATGGATCATGGCTGGGTCTTCCAGCAAGACAATGACACAAAACATACAGCCAAGGCAACAAAAGTGTGGCTAAAAAAAAAAGCATTTTAAGGTCATGGAGTGGCCTAGCCAGTCTCCAGACCTTAATTCCATAGAAAACTTATAGTGGGAATTGAATCTCCGAGTTGCCAAGCGACAGCCTCAAAATCTTAATGCTTTAGGGATGATCTGCAAAGAGGAGTGGACCAAAATTCCTCCTGACATGTGCGCAAACCTGATCAAGTACAAAAACCGTCTGACTGCTGTGCTTGTCAATAAAGGTTTTGCCACCAAGTATTAAGTCTTGTTTGCTAGAGTGATCAGATACTTATTTCTCACTGCAAAATGCAAATAAATTCATATCATTTATACAATGTGATTTTCTGGATTTTATTTTTGATATTCTCTCTCTCAATGATTAAAATTAACTTACCCTTGAAATTATAGACCATTCATGTTTTTGTCAGTGGGCAAACTTTCAAAATCGGCACAGGATCAAATACTTTTTTCCCCCACTGTTCATGAGTAGAGAGACCTGTCAGTCAACTGAAGCAGAGCGGGGAGAAGCCTGCCAGGGACCTCACCGGACTAGCCTGATCTCCTCCTATAGTCGCTTATGTTGATGGGCAAACCCATGGATGTATGGGTCCAGCGGGTTAGGCTGCACATCTAAAAAAAAAAAAAAAGTTTGGTTCGGTAGTCTAACTATAAAATGTACCCCATTCAGATGAATGGTGGCTCAAACATGCATTGTTTGCCATGCTATCATCTGCGTCGGTCAGCTGTGATTCCCACGCCATCTGCTGCGGCCAACAGTAAAAAGGTTACCGCCGGTCACAGGCGTCGACTGATGAGAGAGTACTACTCTTACCAGTGTACTCCTGCTGTCGCTGATAAAAGCGAGAGCAAGCACCACTGATGGGAGTATTCATCAGCCGGCACCTGTGCTGTAAATAATAATAAATGACGTGGGGCCTTTTGTATTTTTGATAACCAAAGTTCTCACATATAGCAGTGTCATAAGTTAAGTCACCGGGGTTTATCAGCTATGAACTCTGGTGAACTTTCAGGTCATCGGTACACACTGCAGGAGGGTGATTTTTGCTCTTGTCTCAGTGTGAGCTGGCTGGCATGAATAGCGCTTGTGTATCACTGATTTGACCGCTATCAGAATCATCTCGATCTTCATGAGACAGATATGGATTATCTTCACATTGGACAGGCGAGGAATATGGTTGTTCATTATTTTTCTTATTTACAGGTGACATGGGCATTGGTGGATTAGGCATAAAGGTGAGCATTATGGTTGTTTATTATTTTCTGTCTTTTACAGGTGACATGGGCTTCAGTGGATTAGTTGTAAAGATTAGTATAACGTAGCTTTTTTATTATTATTTCAAATAAAGGTGTCAGTGTCATTATTTGGAGTGGGCGGCGACACCTGTGGCTGAACAGAAAATGAAGCACACACCCCTATGACTAAACAAACAGGTACCATATAACTATATAAAGTGTTTTTTGGACATCATTATAGCACCATTTTTAATGAAAAAAATGTGTTAGTGATGCACATTGCATCACTAACAACGCACTTGGGACATTTTATATGCTTGAAATGACATGACAGGTTCCTTTCAAAGCCTCAATATCTGTCTAATGAGCTGCATCTTATGCGGGAAACTTTTTTTGAAGTGTCATAAACCACTTTTATTATAGCTCTTTCTACTGCTGATTCATCGGAACCTCTATTATGGAAGCTTTCTTTTCAATTCATGGCCAGAGTTAATATTAAAGTTCTTTGTCATTTCTTTTTTATAAATAAAAGAAAATAATTTTATTCCAGACACGTGATGCATAAATCTTTTTTTTTTATGCAAATTAAATGTATTGTTCCATCATTCTCTTACAACTCCCAAATGTGTGTCACTATGGCAATTGCATATCCTTGAAATCATAGGAGGACGCAATATTTTTCCAATCTACTAGATCATTAAAAAAATAAATAAAAGTGGCTCTTTACGTATATCTCGCAGAGTCTCCCAGACTTGGGGTTGCGCTCACTACTGCTTGTATAGGCTATGATTAGCAGGTTGAGACCTCTTTGGCCAGTTTCACACAAGCATATTATGGGCGCTTTTGTGTGCCCTTTCTACATGTACAAGCCCCGGCCCAACAGTGAGTATTAAGGCCCTGACTGTCAGTATGAAAGATCCCTGTACGTTTCTGGTGGTCCGCACAGGATTGTGTCTGTGATATGGGCGCATTTCTGCAATTTTCCCATCTCACAGTGGCCTCAGATATTCATTATCATTGTATTCTTATGACCAACATCCTTTGAGATGTTGGTAACTTGCTTCACTGTGTCTGAACATTGAATTATTCATATGAACGATGAATCAAATGGCCTTCACAAGACAACACTGTTGTTAGAGGGCAGCCATTTGCACATGAAGCATGTAATATATAATAGAATAAGGGTTCATTCAGACGAATGTATTAAAGGCAATCTGTCACCAGATGTCTTATCCTGCTCCCACCTTCTAACACTCTGTCTGTTACTCCTCATTGCTGGTGACATATCCCCAAATCCTGGCCCTCCTCAACACATCCCCACACTCACTTCTATCACCCTGCCACGATCCTCTACACGTCTTCGCAACCATGATAACCTCATACCCATCCGCCCAGCCCCCACTCCCCCAGTCCCACTACCTGGAGCACTATGGAACGCACGCTCTGTCTGCAATAAACTGTCATTTATCCACGACCTCTTCATCACCAATAAACTCTCCTTCCTTGGCATCACCGAAACCTGGCTCACCCCCTCTGACTCAGCCTCACCAGCTGCACTCTCATATAGTGGATTCCACCTATCTCACACCCCCCGCCCCAGCAACAAACGTGGTGGAGGAGTTGGTTTGCTCCTATCTGACACCTGCTCCTTTACCACAATTCCACTACCCCCCTCCGCTACTATTCCCTAATTTGAGGTGCACTCCGTCCGCATCTACTCCCCCTCCAACCTCCAGCTGGCTGTCATCTACCGCCCCCCAGAACTAGCCATCTCCACCTTTCTCGATCACTTCACCACCTGGCTGCTCCATTTCCCATCTGCCGACATCCCCACTATCATCATGGGTGACTTCAACATCCCCATTGACGCTTCCACCCCAGCGGCCTTTAAACTTTTATCCCTCACTGCCTCCTTCGGCCTCACTCAATGGTCCTCTGCGGCCACTCACAAAGATGGTCACACGCTCGACCTTATCTTCACCCGCCTCTGTTCCCTTACTAATCTCACTAACTCACCCCTTCCCCTGTCTGACCACAACCTACTGACGTTCTCTTCCCTCTCCTCTTCTAGTGCACAACCCCCACTCCACAAACTCACTCACCCTCGCAGAAATCTCAAACACCTCAATTTACCAATGCTCTCTGAGTCCCTCCTCCCTCTTACAGACATATCTTCACTTCATGACACAGATTCTGCTGCCACCTTTTATAACACTACAATAACAGCAGCACTTGATTTGGCCGCCCCCTCACACATAGCAAAACCTGTACAATCAACAGGCAGCCCTGGCTGACAAGCCTCACCAAAGAACTGAGACGGGCTTCCAGGGTTGCTGAGCGGAGATGGAAAAAATCCCACCCTGCCGAGCACCTAACCGCATACAAGCAGTCCCTCACCAGCTTCAAGTCCACGCTCACCGCTGCAAAACAAACTTACTTCTCATCTCTCATATCCTCCCTGTCTCACAACCCTAAACAGCTCTTCAGTACTTTCAATTCTCTACTCCGTCCCCCAGCACCTCCTCCTTCTCCTCTCATTTCTGCTGAAGACTTTGCCTCTTTCTTTAAGCAGACGATCGATACGATCAGAGAAAGCTTTGGCCCACAGCCCCCATTGCCCTCTTTAGCTGCTCAGCCCTCTTCCTCCAAAACCAACTTCTCCACCATGACAGAAGATCAGCTTTCCACCCTCCTATCAAGATCACACCTCACCACTTGCATGCTTGACCCGCTCCCGTCCCACCTCATCCCTAGCCTCGCCACCGTCTTCACGCCTACTCTAACACACCTCTTCAACCTCTCACTTACAAATGGTGTCTTCCCCTCATCCTTCAAACATGCCTCAATCACACCCATTCTCAAAAAGACCTCCCTTGACCCATCCTTTGTGTCTAGCTATCGCCCGATATCTCTTCTCCCTTATGCCTCAAAACTACTGGAACAGCATGTCCATCTTGAACTGTCCTCCCAACTCTCCTCCTGCTCCCTCTTTGACCGCTTACAATCAGGCTTCCAACTGCATCACTCAACTGAAACTGCCCTAACTAAAGTCACCAATGACCTACTAACCGCCAAGAGCAAGCGACACTACTCTGTCCTCCTTCTCCTGGACCTGTCTTCTGCCTTCAAAACTGTGGACCATTCCCTCCTGCTACACATTCTCTCATCTCTTGGCATCACAGGCTTGGCCCTATCCTGGATCTCATCATATCTAACAAACCGAACATTCAGTGTCTCCCTCTACCACACTACCTCCTCACCTCGCCCCGTCTGTCGGTGTTCCTCAAGGCTCAGTTCTAGGACCCCTACTCTTCTCCATCTACATCCTCTTCCTGGGACAGCTCATAGAATCCCATGGTTTGCAGTATCATCTCTACACCAACGACACGCAGAGCTACCTATCTGGACCTGACCTCACCTCCTTACTGACCAAAATCCAACGATGTCTGTCTGCTATTTCTGCTTTCTTCTCTGCTCGCTTTCTAAAACTGAACATGGACAAAACAGAATTCATCATCTTTCCCCACCTCATTCTACCCCCCCACCAGACCTGTCCATTAACATCAATGGCTGCTCACTTTCCCCAGTCCCGCATGCTCGGTGCCTCGGGGTGATCCTCGACTCTGCCCTCTCTTTCAAGCCACATGTCCAAACCCTTGCCTCCTGCCGTCTCAAACTCAAAAATATTTCCCAGATCCGTGCATTCCTCGACCATGAAACTACAAAAACACTAGTGCATGCCCTCATCATCTCCCGCCTCGACTACTGCAACCTCCTACTCTCTGGCCTTCCCTCTAGCACTCTGGCACCACTCCAATGCATCCTGCACTCTGCTGCCCGACTAATACACCTGTCTCCCCGTTATTCCCCAGCCTCTCCTCTCTGCCAAGCCCTTCATTGGCTTCCTATCGTCCAGAGGCTCCAGTTCAAAACCCTAACCATGACATACAAAGCCAGCCACAATCTGTCTCCTCCATACATCTGTGACATGGTCTCCCGGTACATACCCACACGCAACCTTCGATCCTCTCAAGATCTCCTCCTCTACTCCCCTCTTATCTCTTCTTCCCACAACTGCATACAAGACTTCTCCTTGCCTCTCCCATACTCTGGAACTCTCTACCCCAACACATCAGGCTCGCGCCTACCATGGAAACCTTCAAAAAGAACCTGAAGACCCACCTCTTCCGACAAGCCTACAACCTGCAGTGATCATCAGTCTACTGAACCACCGCACGACCAGCTCTATCCTCTCCTAGTGTATCCTCACCCATCCCTGTAGACTGTGAGCCCTTGCGGGCAGGGTCCTCTCTCCTTCTGTACTTGTGTGTGCCTTGTATTGCTCACGTTTACTGTACTTGTCTATATTTGCCCCTTTTCACATGTAAAACGCCATGGAATAAAAGGCGCTATAAAAATGTATAATAATAATAATTTTGACTGCCCCATCTGAAAGCATCATAATTTAGGGGTAGAGACCCTGATTCCAGTGATGTGTCACTTACTGGCCTGCTTGTTGTTAATTTGATACAATCCCTGTTTTATCTTCTGCAGATCTAGCAGTTCTCTGAATGTTGAGCCCTGTAAAACCCCGCCCCCACCACTGATTGGCAGCTTTCTACCCATGTACATTGTATACAGAAAGCTGCCAATCAGTGGTGGGGGAGGAGTTATATAAAGTTGATTAATATGGAGGACTACCTGGCAGCAGGTTTGGAAGTCCTTTAGTGATAATCTCCTGCTGATAAAACACTAGAATCAGGGTCTCTGGCTCTACACTTTGCTACTTGCAGATTAGGTGGCAAAAAACCTGGTGATGGATTCTCTAGTTATTACTGTCTGTCCGTACGCAAAACAGGCAGCAGTTTGACCTAAGCAAGTCAATATATCGACTGTTGATCTGCGTGAAAAAAAAATTGCAGCATGCACTATTTTGATCCCTATTCTGAATCAGACTCGCCTATTACAAATCAGTAGGTACATGAATAATAGATCTCATATGGGTTATCATCCATATCTCACGCAATTTTCAAGGATACATTAGAATTTTATAAAGCTTGGAAACTGTATTTCTCCTTTTATTTGTTAAATTTTTCATGTGCAAAACAGATGCCGTACGAATGTGAAAAATGGACATACTGACTGCATATGGATGGCAAAACAGATGAAAAAGCTAATTTTTTTCTGGATTTAAAGGGATGATCTTGTTAACCCAGCCTGAAACGTCATAAAATTTGTCACAGGAAATAAAAACTACTGTTGCCTCATACTTAGCTGCATGTTAGCGGTTGCCAAACTGATGCCCCTCTGTCACATGTTTGTTTTTTTTTACAAGAAAAGTAGATGTCTCTAAAATCAGACACGTAGACCAAGAATGGATGAATGGGCTACTAGAATGGGCTACTAGATTTCTTTGTGATTGTATGTACTGTGGATGCAGCTTGCTATCATCTGTCACATTTAGTATACAGTATAACTCACGGTGGCTTAGTGGTTAGCACTGCAGCCTTGCAGCGCTGGAGTCCTGGGTTCGAGTCCTACCAAGGACAACATCTACAAGGAGTTTGTATGTTCTTCCCGTGTTTGCGTGGGTTTCCTCCGGGTTCTCCGGTTTCCTCCCACACTCCAAAAAACATACTGATAGGGAATCTAGATTGTGAGCCTCATCGGGGACAGCGACGATAATATGTTAGCACTATATAAAAATAAAGATTATTAATATTATTATTATTATTAACTTTCCCAGCGGTAATACTAATTCATCAAATCCTGGACCGGAAATGATAGCTTCCTTTTCCTTTATTAACTGATTAAAAAAATAGACCCGTTGGGAATATGCTACTATGGGAAACTGGGATTTGTTACTTCTCTTGGAGTAGATGGAATGATACATTATTCCTTTTTCATCAAACTGTTGATTTTTTTTGTTTTTTGTTTTCTTTGTAATCCATGTTATTTCCAACATTCGACCACTGTGGAGTAATTTTTGGACTCTAAACCTTGATTTCCATCCACAGGTAACATTTTTTTTTTTTTTTTACAAAAAAATGTAAATATAGTATACTAAGCTCTCTTTTTCCATGCAGCCATAGTATGACTAAACAATATTTAATGCTAAATATCCTTATTTTATTTGGTTCATCTAGCATGTAATATTATTTTTCTGACCTCCTTTTGCGTCCTGCAATAAAATCTGAGGAGTGAACGTTTGGGGGAAAAACTGCATTCAATGACAGCATTTCATTTATTTAGTATATACGGTATAATACTATACCATATGGACATTTGGTAAATTGTGTGGATCTTATATTGGACACCATCATTAGCATCTAACATTTTACAGTCAAGATTTAGATCTAATTGTGATGCATTCCATTGACGTATTGGGTCTCATGTTTAAAATGATCTTGACTGATTGCCAAGGTTATAATGGTGGTCTGAGATCAAAACTTTACTTAATCCTTTGTTTAAATCCTGTAGTACTTGTATTCGCGGGCGGGGGGAAGGCAAGAAGCTAAAATCATGCTTCCATATTGTCTTTAATATATACAGCTCTGGCAAAAATTAAGAGACCACTTTCAAATGTTCAGTTTGACTGATTTTTCTCTTTATAGGTATATTTTTTAGTAAAATGTAAATTGTTCTTTTATTCTATAAACTTCTGACAACATGTCTCCGAATTTCCAAGCAATAAATTTTGTATTTTTTTTCTGACAAAGAAAAATGGTCAAAATTAAAATAAACAGTGCTTTCAGACCTCAAATAATACAAAGAAATCAAGTTCATAATCATTTAGAAACAACAATACTAGGATTTATCCCAGGAAGAGTTCTGAAATCAATATTTTGTGGAATAACCATGATTTTTAAAAACAGCATTCATGCGTCTTGGCATGCTTGCCACCAGTCTTTCACACTGCTTCTGGCGCAAAAATGTAAGCAGTTCTTTGTTTGATGGCTTGTGACTATCCATCATCCTCTTGACCACATTCTGGAGGTTTTCAATGGGCTGCCCATGACAGGGTTTTGATGTGGTCGTCACTTAATTTTTTCCAGAGCTGTGTGTATGTGCGTGTTTATATAATATATATATATATTATATAAACACGCACATACACACACATAATTCTAGTTAAAAATAAACACGAAACATCTATAAAGTTGATGAGCAGTTCTGAAATCCATGCTGATGTAGAGTGCTGGTGATTTTCCTTGAATACACCGCATGAGGCCATTAGTTATTCTACCACTGGATCCACGTACAGTACATGTACGTGTATGGAGTAGGCTCATGGCAGCTCATGGGTGTGTCTTACAGCCAGGACCTCCCTCGAGCAATCACGGGTGGATTAGAGCTCCACCTGCGATTGTTAACCTGTTAAGTCCCACTGTCATACTCTGACAGCAACATTTAACATGCACCAGCATGGATGCGTGTCATTCCAACACCCATTATCGGCCCATTGTGGGTCACCTATGGGTTGCTGTGACAGCCGGAGGTCTATTGAAGACCTCTGCTGTTGTCTTTACAGAGTTTTCAGGCTTCACAGACAGGACATCATGATTTTCACTATGTACAGCAATGCTGTAGCATTGCTGTATGCAGCACAAGCTATCAGGCAATTGCAGCTTCAAGACCCCTAAAGGGGACTAATAAGAACAATGAAAGAGTAAAAAAAATGTTTAAAAAAAAAATGAAAAAAAAATAAAAGTTCAAATCACTCCCCTTTTTGCCCAATTAAAAATGAAGATAAATAAAAATAAAAAAAATACACATAAATCATATTTCTGTGTTTGGAAAAGTCTGATCTATCAAAATATAAAACTAATTAACCTGGTAAACACCGTAATGATAAAAATTGAAGAATGCAAAAGTAATTTTTTTTGTCATCGAAATACCACAAAAAATGCTGCAACAAGCGGTCAAAATGTGACAACTATGGTATTGGCAGAAACGTCTCACCATGCAAAAAATAAGCTGTCACAGAGCTCCATCTAATGAAAACATTTTGAGTCTTGGAAAATGGCGACACAACCCCCCAAATTTTTATTCTTTTGGAAACTTGGGTTTTTTTCACCACCAAAAAACAAAAAAAAAAACCTGTACATGTTTGGTATCGTCATAATCGTACTAATGAACAGAATCGTATTTCAAAGTATTTGATACCACAAAATGAACACTGTAAAAACTTTTCCCAAAAAACAATGTCAGAATTGCGTATTTTTCACATTTTCTCCCCACTTGGATTTTTTGGTTCACTACAGTACTTTGCTTTGCCATGCTTGCCATGGGCGTAGGATGCCTCATCCACACAAAGCAGGGAAGGAGGAGACGTCGGATCCGCAATCGAGACGATCATCGGACTGTACTGCACCGTCTGTGAGTATACAGTACAGACCAAAAGTTTGGACACACCTTCTCATTCAACTATTTTTCTGTATTTTCATGACTGAAAATTGTAGAATCACACTGAAGGCATCAAAACTATGAAGTAACACATGTGGAATTATACATTACACTTTACAAATAAGTGTGAAACAACTGAAAATATGTCTTATATTCTAGGTTCTTCAAAGTAGCCACCTTTTGCTTTGATTACTGCTTTGCACGCAGAAAAGGTGAACGGATGGACTCTACATGCCTAGTTCCCACCATGAAGCATGGAGGAGGTGGTGTGATGGTGTGGGTGTGCTTTGCTGGTGACACTGTTGGGGATTTATTCAAAATTGAAGGCATAGTGAACCAGCATGGCTACCACAGCATCTCGCTGCGGCATGCTATTCCATCTGATTTGCGTTTAGTTGGACCATCATTTATTTTTCAACAGGGCAATGACCCCAAACACACCTCCAGACTGTGTAAGGGCTATTTGACCAAGAAGGAGAGTGTTGGGGTGCTACGCCAGATGACCTGGCCTCCACAGTCACCAGACCTGAACCCAATCGAGATGGTTTGGGGTGAGCTGGACCGCTCACCGCTTCAATTTTGAATAATCCCCAACAGTGTCACCAGCAAAGCACCCCGACACCATCACACCACCTCCTCCATGCTTCACAGTGGGAACCAGGCATGTAGAGTCCAGGCGTTCACCTTTTCTGCGTGCAAAGCAGTAATCAAAGCAAAAGGTGGCTACTTTGAAGAACCTAGAATATAAGACATATTTTCAGTTGTTTCACACTTTTTTGTAAAGTGTAATGTATATTTCCACATGTGTTAATTCATAGTTTTGATGCCTTCAGTGTGATTCTACAATTTTCATAGTCATGAAAATACAGAAAAATCTTTGAATGAGAAGGTGTGTCCAAACTTTTGGTCTGTACTGTAGTAAAAGCTATTTTTTGGGATCTGCAGACTGGATTCCAGGATGCTGTAAAAAAGACCCTAATTCTGGTGGCCGTACTTTGTTGGGTAAACCTGATGACAGGTTCCCTTTTAAATAAAAGAAAGTTTAAAATCTACTATTATCCCTGTGTTTTGTAATTCTCGCACTCTCTCTTTTGTTGCTCTTTTGGAGAAAACCAAGATATTCATACAGTTCTGTGATAAGTTCTGGGTTACTAAATGCTGAAATGAAATAAACTGATTTTGTGTTATTATTATGGTCCTGATTTTATAACTTGATCTTATCTAAATGACTTTCTAGTATTTATGCGCTTTTAAAATTTCATGATTCATTATCTTCATACTCCCCCACAAAGACTTTTCTCTTTGGGCAGGTGGTAAAACCACATGAATTTCTTTTTTTATCCCATTAATCATGTAAATCTGTTTTGTGGGCCTATGTAAACAACATCAAATCGGCTGTTAAAATAGGTGTCATAATCTGTGTTTAAAAGTTAAAAATGTCTAATTTCTTACAGAGAACTTGAAAGCTTGAAGGTTTAAAATATGTATTAAAGCATTTACTACAATCTTGTCATAACAATTAAATTTGGTTCAGACTTTTTCTCTCTCCATTCTACAATAGTGCTATGTTTTGCGGCACAGTCTGCAGCCTCTGAAGGTTTTGAAATGCACAGAGGCGCATCTTTGCTATGCATTTGCCAGAAGTTAAATGCAGCCTGCTACTAGATTTCTACGCCCTTAACCACTACTATACCATTATACTGCTGGAGAATGGTGGTCTAAACATGCTCCTGTCAAGAATCTTTTCAACATTAAAGGAGATGTCCAGTACTTGTAGACTGATGACTTACCCTTAAGCCCCCGTCATACTAAGCGAGATCGCTAGTGAGATCGCTGAAGCGTCACCGATTTTGTGACGCAACAGCGACCTAGCCAGCGATCTCGCTTAGTGTGACACGCAGCGACAATCAGCCCCCCTGCTAGGTATCGCTGATCGTCGTTGAATGTCCTGGACCATTTGTTAATCGTTGGTGTCCCGCTGGCCAGCACGCATCGCTGCATGTGACAGCAGGAGACCAACGATCAGCGAGCTAGGAGCTGGTATCCAATGTACATATCGGGTAACTAAGCACCGCACGGCACCTAGTTACCCGATATGTACCCTGGTTACCGGCTCCCAGCTTCTGCTGTAGAGTGTTGAGAGCTGGTATCTAGGGTACATGTCGGGTAACTAGGTGCCACGCGGTGCTTAGTTACCCGATGTGTACATTGGATACCGGCTCCCAGCGCTCTACAGCAGAAACTGGGAGATGATATCCAGGGTACATATCGGGTAACTAAGCACCGCGCGGTCCTTAGTTACCCGATATGTACACTGGATACCAGCATGCTTGCTGGTCCTAATCGCTGGTGAGTCTTCCCATGTGACAGCTCACCAGCGATCAGCTAACGATGTCCCAGCGATCCCATCCACGTCGTATCGTTGGTGGGATTGCTGGGACATTGAAGAGTGTGACAGCACCATTAGGATATAACAAGATCGCTGTGAGTCTGACATCTGGCAGCCCTACTCATCAGCTGCTATTACCAATATAGTCAGAATCGAAGATAAAGACAAAATTAGCTTATTTCCTGTAGTAAATAAATAGGAATAGTACAGTACAGACCAAAAGTTTGGACACACCTTCTCATTCAAAGATTTTTCTGTATTTTCATGATTATCATACAAATTGCACATTCACACTGAAGGCATCAAAACTATGAATTAACACATGTGGAATTATATACTTAACAAAATCGATGTGAATACTTTTCCATCCAATTATGACAAGAGCATTCTTAAGGTGATACCTTTATTGGCTAACCAGAAAATTATATGTTCGCAAGCTTTCAGAGCGCAGAGGCTCCTTCTTCAGGCAAGATTACATTTGGAATAATAAGAAAGACACATTAGATGCTTACTACCTCTGCGCTCTGAAAGCTTGCGAACATATAATTTTCTGGTTAGCCAATAAAGGTATCACCTTAAGAATGCTCTTGTCATAATTGGATGGAAAAGTATTCACATCGATTTTTCTGGCTAACACGGTACCACAATATTATTTATTATTGTACACCATACTTAACAAAAAAGTGTGAAACAACTGAAAATATGTCTTATATTCTTGGTTCTTCAAAGTAGCCACCTTTTGCTTTGATGACTGCTTTGCACACTCTTGGCAATCTCTTGATGAGCTTCAAGAGGTAGTTACCGGAAATGGTCTTCCAACAGTCTTGAAGGAGTTCCCAGAGATGCTTAGCACTTGTTGGCCTTTTTGCCTTCACTCTGCGGTCCAGCTCACCCCAAACTATCTCGATTGGGTTAAGGTCTGGTGACTGTGGAGGCCAGGTCATCTGGCATAGCACCCCATCACTCTCATTCTTAGTCAAATAGCCTTTACACAGCCTGGACGTGTGTTTGGGGTCATTGTCCTGTTGAAAAATAAATAATGGTCCAACTAAACGCAAACCGGATGGAATAGCATGCCGCTGCTGTGGTAGCTATGCTGTTTCAGTATGCCTTCAATTTTGAATAAATCCCCAACAGTGTCACCAGTAAAGCACCATCACACCTCCTCCTCCTCCATGCTTCACGGTGGGAACCAGGCATGTAGAGTCCATCCGTTCACCTTTTCTGCGTCACACAAAGACACGGTGGTTGGAACCAAAGATCTCAAATTTGGACTCATCAGACCAAAGCACAGATATCCACTGGGCTAATGTCCATTTCTTGTGTTCTTTAGCCCAAACAAGTCTCTTCTGCTTGTTGCCTGTCTTTAGCAGTGGTTTCCTAGCAGCTATTTTACCATGAAGGTCTGCTGCTGTTGTGTTTCGGTAGCTGAGGAGGACAGGAACAACAGTAGGGCAGCAGAACACCTGAGATGTTGGTAACTGATGGGTTGCAGATTCCTAAACTTACGACACAACTAGAGGTAGCCGTGGAGCGTTCCTACGTTGATCCTAGACGCCTCGTCACAGCCTGAGAGATAACTACACCTAAAGGCAGAAAGATGAAAGCTATCTGCCCCGGAGCAGATCCCAGAGAAAATAGGAAGCCCCCAAACATATAAAACACAAACATAGGCAGAAAATAGATTGAGCAAACGCTGGGGCCACAAGCTGACTAAATAGGATAAGAAAGGAGAGATTACTTTCTGCAACTCAGAAAACCCCACAAAAATCCAACAATTCTGATTACAAAAATACTGAGATCACACGATCTCGCCACCCGCTAAATCAGATCTCAGTGTGAACAAAACCAAGCTGCAGCCGCTGAAAAAACAGGAAAAAGCAAATGAGCAAATAACAGTGGCTGCAGATAAACTGTGAGGAGCTCAGGCCCCAGGAGGGGACCTGGCTGACCTCCACAAAAGTGCAGAAAACAATGCAAAAAGCAAGCACAAAAAGAAAAGCAAAAAATATATTATCTGAAAGCAGGAGATGCAGGCAAGACTCCAGCAATCTTCCAAATGAACCAGGAACCACAATTGAGACAAGAACAATTGATCACCGGCAACCATCATGGGAGGGAACCTCCCTTATATCAGACCAGTCCGTGATCCCTGATTGCCACTCCTCGCTGAAAGGTTCAGTACTGTCTGTAACCACCAGAGGGAGCCTCTGCTCAGAAACCATCTCTAGCACATTCATAACATGCTGCACAAAGTCTCCTCTTAACAGTTGTTGTAGAGATGTGTCTTCTGCTAGAACTCTGTGTGGCATTGACCTGGTCTCTTATCTGAGCTGCTATAAACCTGCGATTTCTGAGGCTGGTGACTCAGATAAACTTATCCTCAGAAGCAGAGGTGACTCTTGGTCTTCCTTTCCTAGGGTCGTCCTCATGTGAGCCAGTTTCTTTGTAGTGCTTGATGGTTTTTGCAACTGCACTTGGTGACACTTTCAAAGTTTTCCCAATTTTTCGGACTGACTGACCTTCATTTCTTATAGTAATGATGGCCACTCATTTTTCTTTACTTAGCTGTTTTTTTCTTGCATAATACACATTCTAACTGTCTATTCAGTAGGACTATCAGCTGTGTATCCACCAGACTTCTGCACAACACAACTGATGGTCCCAACCCTATTTATAAGGCAAGAAATCACACTTATTAAACCTGACAGGGCACACCTGTGAAGTGAAAACCATTTCCGGTGACTACCTCTTGATGCTCATCAAGAGAATGCCAAGAGTGTGCAAAGCAGTCATCAAAGCAAAAGGTGGCTACTTTGAAGAACCAAGAATATAAGACCTAATTTCAGTTGTTTCACACTTTTTTGTTAAGTATATAATGCCACATGTGTTAATTCATAGTTTTGATGCCGTCAGTATGAATGAGAAGGTGTGTCCAAACTTTTGGTCTGTACTGTACATGTAGAAAAAAATGGGGTAATTAGTTAACACTATTTTGAGCAAAAAAGCATATAGTCATCCCACCACAACAAGGAGTACCCTATCGGGATGAACCCCAACTTTTATAGTTCACCTTACTATGTGTCAGCAGAGTTCAAAATAGATGGGGACAGAGCATGAATGGTCAGACACCTGCCCGTGGAAAGCTATTTAAACGCAATGTCGAAAAAGAGGAGCCATGCCCCTGCTTGCACAAAGTACAAAAAACTTTGGGTCCTACTCTGCCCCCGTCTCTTTTGATGTCTGCTGACACATTGTGAGGTGAACTGTGAACTAGAAGAGTTAGTGTCCATCCTGATTGTGTACACCTTGACGTGGTAAGATGGCTTTTCCTTTTTTTTTTCATCAAAATAGTGTTATAACTAATTACCTTATGTTATTTACATGTACCCTTACTATTTATTTATTATAGGGTATTTGCTGACTTTTTTTTCCTCTTAGGTTCTGTCTGTTGATTGACAGCTGGCTTCCTGCAGTTGTGCAGCGGGGAGCTGGCTGTCAATCAGCATGACATCTGCAGTCACACCCTATCAACAGAGCAGGGTGGGATAAAAGCCACTAATCTGTCAACGTGACCCATGACCACTCTGTGCCTACGGGAGTGGGCGCTGGGCACAACAGGCAGATAGCAAGTTCTTAGGCTCACAGTAAAAAAAAATCATGTAGTCCCGGATAACCTCTTTAGTTGCTGTCACCTTAATACATGAGACATACTAATCTTTTGTGTTCACCTTGACTTATGTAAGGAAGGCTTCGGTGCCTCTCATTCTCGATCAGTCACTGCCTACGAAGCCTTCTATTACCGTTAGCATCTATTTTCCTGTGCTACAAAAATACCCGTAACTCAATAAGGAACTTTTTCTGTTATAGAAATTCCTTGACCGAATTTGTTTGAGGTTTCCATCTTTTACCTGCTATAAATTTCGAGTTAAATGGCTGAACCCAGAAGGTAACTGGGAATTTTTTTTTTGTTATGCGCCATCATAAATGGATTCTAAAATTCCTCTGGGTAAATCTGTCAGAAAATCATAACTTAACTAAAGGAGTGTGAGTCATGCTATATATAACCATTGTGACATTCCATTCTGTTATTTGCAGGGACATGGAGAAGTAATGTGATTTAGTTATATCTGATTAAAAAGAATTGAACTTGATCGCAAAGCAACATTTTCAGAAGTAGTGTTTTAGGTTGTTTCAAGTGGTGTGGGAGTCTTACTACTTTTCTTTTTCTTCCTGTTATTGTTTGTGTAGCTTTTGAAACAGGAAAGATACTTTTGAAGCGATGAATTACATATTGGAAGCGAGATGAATGTGGTTTTAAGTAGTCAAAGTTCTTTAGCCACAAACCTAAAAGTCTTAACATCCTAATGTAATCAAGATATAGCAGTGACTTTTTACCTTTACCTAAATTCTTGATCTAAGGTATATCAGTATGTTGGGGAATATGGCCTCTTCAGCACAAGGTGTCTTGGGTTAGATTGAGACTTTTTGGTAACTGAATGTTTCTTTTGGCTAAAGTTGTTCTACTTTGATCCGGTTTGCACAAAAGCAACAAACAAAAAGTTTAAACATATTGTAAGTTATGTGACACGGATCAACAAAGCACCTGTCACCAGGTCAAAAGTGGCTAGTATTGTACTTATTTTATTCTTGCTACTCCCATGAGTGTTCTGTTTTTTTTGTTAAATTCTTCATATGATCACAGAAATGAGCCTTTTCATTCAGTGCTAATTTCTGTGGTCTTTTAATGAAGGTGTATTGCTCAAAGGGTAATTATGGAGAGCTGTCTACTGACCCACCCCGGCAGAATCCTATAAGCAATGCCCCCTATAAAAATTAGGTCTAAATACAAATTCCCATAACTCTGGAACTTTACTGTGGATTTAAAAAAAATAAAATACTCCAGCAGAAGTGTGGGAATAAAGTAAGAGCAAGAATTGGGCACTTTTGACGTGGTGGCAGGTTATCTTTGACCGTCCAGTACTGCTTGTGTTCTGGACCTTATAGCATGCCTGTTATTTTAAGTAACTTTTCAGAATAAGCTGTCATGTATACATGAGGAATAACTTTATATTTTGCCATCATATGACTGGTATGCAACAGTTTTCAATAGTTTTTCTCTCTAGTCTCTATTTTTTTTTTTTTTTGTATCTGATCTACTTTGGTGGAACTAATTACTAGGATGTCTATTATCCACAGTGTGCAGAGACATGATTGATGCCTGCTCTATTGTCTCTCTGTAGCAGCAACGTGAACATTGTACAGCAGTACTGAGCAGTATAGATGTGAATCCAGTCCTGAGGCCATAGTTACAATGGAATGGTTTAGATGAAAGCATATTCATGTGTGTGATTGACCCAATCACAGTCCAGACCAAGTCCTATTGAGAATCTGTGGCAAGACTTGAAAATTTATGTTCACAGATGCCTCCATCCAATCTTACCGAGCTAGTTGGCAAGGAAAAATGGCAAATGTTTCTGCCTCTTTATGTGTAAAGTTGCCAGAGACACACCCCAAAAAACTTGCAGTAGTAATTGCATCGTAAGGTGGTCCTATAAAGTATTGACACAAGGGGGACTTCACAATTTTCAGATTGATATTTTTTTAAATATTTAGAAAACGATGTATCATTTCCTTTACGCTTCACAAATATTTGCTACTTTGCTACAATTAAAAACATTTAAGTTTGTGAGTATAGTGTGAAAAAATGTTGAAACGTTTGTGGGGTATGAATACTTTTTCAAGTCACTGTTTTAATTAAATGGCCACTGTCTAGTTACACTGACTGTCCTTGAATGTTAACAGAACAGATGCCTGTGAGCATGTGCAGTAAAAAAGGCCGTCCCCATCTAACTTCAGGAGTAAGAAGATGGGCACGCAGTGGATAGTCTAACCGAATTCTTAACAGGGATGCAGAGGCTAAGAAAAGGCTGCTTACACTGCTGTCATTATAGATTTTTTAGTATCTGCAATTAGCAAATTACTCTCATTTTGTCTGGGGTGGTAATCACTATTGTACATTAAATAACAGCTATTTTTGAACACTACAGAAAACTTTTCTTGAATGTTAATAGGACACGTGAGCATGTTCTGTAGGAAACTCCACTCCTCGAACGTCATATGTAAGGAGATGAACCTCCAATGGATTTTCTGATTTCATACTCTAGGTGCTAGGAGTGTTGATGCTAAAAAGTGGCTGCTCACACTGCTGTCCACCCTGTCTTTCTGATCTAATTCTGGAGATAGCTGGGGTGCTCAGGCGAAAAGAGGCAGATCACACTGCCTTCTACTCAGTCTTTCTGATCTAATACTGGGGATATCTGGAGTGCTGAAGTAAGAAGAGGCTGCTCACACTGTTGTCCACCCTATGTATCTGATCTAATACTGGAGATACAAACTCAGGACAAAAATGATGTAACCATGAACTACCTAATAGAGTAAAAGCCATATTTTATTTAAATATATTAAAATAATGGCATGACAAATTATAAGAGTTCTCTTACAGGAGCACCAAGAATGGGAGGACCCATCCATTTGTAACGTCACCTGTGGGAATATAAGCAAAGCAGACCCATCATCAGGATTTTGCCCAGTAAACTACAGACGCTGTCAGGTTGGCGCTGTTACACTGATTAAAATGATACCTGGGTTGATGAAATCCGTCTTGTGATTGTTGTTTAGTCTGTATTTGTAGTTTTCAGTTAATGAGATTCTGGTGCTTCGGGGCGGCTTGTGTGCGGGGACTTTATGTGGTGCTCTGCTTACATATGCATCTGTATGGGCGTATGACAGGTCACTGATCCTTCACTGACTTGCCCCCTATTTTACATACTGCATAGAATATTGTGTGTGAAAAGAAATTAACATTCATCAAAATATATACATATATTCATTTATGATTGATAAATAGTTTTGTAGGAAAAGATTCAGTATAACCTGTGCTTTATTCCTTTAAATATCTGCTAATTTTGGTATTTTCAGTCAGTCACTTATAGGACTGCCCACTGGATCAAGAATTTCAGAAAGAACAGCAATTTAAATGAATAAAACATAAGTTAAACTAAATATATCAGTCTACTCCCCCTGCCCTATATCATGCTGCCTGCAGATTGGTCTGCAATTTCATGGTGACACGCTTAAAGACAACCTTTCATCAAATTTTCCATGATGAACCATTCACAAGATGTGATAGTTGTTGCAGAGCGGAATAAACTGTTTTGTGTTTCTTGCTTTTCTGGCGTGGATATATTAGCAATCAAAGTAGTTGGTAAGTAATGAGTTAACACCCAGTTTGACTTAACAAAAGATCCCCTCTTCCCTTTGTATCAAAGACCTTGCAGTCTCTTGGATCTCCTCATACCCCTCTAACCGCATGTTTAGCGTCTGACACGCTACCTCTCCCCATCCTCTCTCTGTCACAGTCCCTCAAGGCTCTGTCTTAGGACCCTATTCTCCATCTATACCTTTGGCCTGGGATCACTCATAAAGTCCCGTGTCTTTAATTACCATTTATACACTGATGACACTCAGATCTGCCTCTTTGGCCCAGAATCCCGGAGTGTCTAACAGCCATATCCTCCTTCTTTTTTTATCGCTTCTTAAATCTAAATTTCTACAAAACTGAACTCATCGTCTTTTCTCTATCTCACCTACCTTCCCTACCTGATCTATCTATGACAATAAAATGCATCACACTTTCCCCTGTACCTGAAGTCCACTGCCACGGAGGAACACTCAACACTGCCCTGTCCTTCAAATCACATATCCAGGCTTTCGCCACCTCCTGGCAGCTCCAACTGAAAATTATTTCCAGAATCCGTCCTTTCCTCAACCCTCAATCTACTAAAATAACATTTGCATGTCCTCATCATCTCCTGCCTCGACTACTGCAATATGCTTCTCTGTGGCCTTCCTGCTAACACTCTCGCACCTCTCCAGTCTGTCCTTAACTCTGCTGCACGACTAATCAACCTTTTTCCTCACTATTCCTCCTCTTCGCCCCTCTGCAAATCCCTTCACTGGTTCCCAATTCCACAACTGTCACGGGTGTGTCGCTGCGAAGATCGTCGCGATTGCACACCCTGACTTCTCACAGCTGAGTTTCTGGTGCTGGGTGTTTTTCGGCAGAGAGGGAGTTAATTCTTCCTCTCTCTGTGCTGGACTAGACCAGCCTCGCTCAGCTGCAATTAATGTTGTGGTAATTGGTTTCCTTCAAATACCTGCCTGTCTGCTGGGGAAGTGTCGGTGAAAGCATTCATGCAGACCAGCAGAGCGGATCGTTGTATGGTGAAGGCTGAAGTTAAGAGTACCTGTGTGGCCTTTTTTCCCCTCCTCGCTTTATCATTTATCTCCGTACCCGTTGGTGTCCCCTCTGTTTCCTGTGGTATGACTTTTGTATGCAAGGTGGATTTTAGTTTACCCCTTGTACTGTCTCGTTCGTTTATTACTGTGTTTAGGCATATACCTACCAGTCCCCGGTGTTGTGATCAGGGTCCTTCTCAGGACTGGATCACTGAGGTTCAGGGATCCTCAGGAGGTAGGGATTACGCTGGCGGCCTGGACCTCTGTACTATCAACAGTACCTCCAGGTAGAGGGATTAGTCAGGACCCCAGCTTAGGGTCAGCATAGACCCCAGACCTCCTGTATGCAGTAACAGCGTGACATTTTCACCGACCACTAAAGATTTTCTCCAGTCACCATGGATCCAGTAGTCAGTCTAGCTCGGCAGTTGCAGAGTTTGTCCATGGAGCTGGCGGACGTTAAGTCCAAGGTTTTGTACCCCCCGGAGCAGGCCGGACCTGAACCTAAAGTAGCTATCCCTGACAGATTCACTGGGGGCGGGACAAGTTTTTTGCTTTCCGGGAGGCATGTAAATTGTACTTTCGGCTGCGACCTCGGTGATCTGGGAGTGAGGAGCAAAGGGTGGGGATTGTCATCTCGTGTAATGTATGTAGTACAGTTCATATAGCGTCTTGTGCTTGGGTGCGATGAAAACACAGGAGTCACAGGTTTGATATAGAAAAGTCCTGTATTACTTCATACAAGTTGGCAGAAATAGTCACACAGTTTGCAGACACAGAAACAGGAGACACAGCAGGCCAGAGTAATCCAAGCTCAGCAATCACTCTCCAATACAGATTCAGGATCTTCTTCTCTGTTACCGTAAGTCCATGCAAACGTGGGTCTTTCAAAGAGCAGGGTTCAGAGTCCACAAGTGCTTCAGAGTTCCTCAGTAGGAATAGCTGGAGTACAAGGTCCAAGGCTTACAGGAGTCAAGTCACAGGTTCACTGCAGGCTAGATTCTGAAGCACTGATTGCTCAGCTGTGGCTGCTTAAGAAGCAAAGGAGAGAATCAGGGCGGGAACATGCAAGCTGGAAACTCCATTTTGACTGAGGGCAAGATAGCTGCAGCAAGACAGAAAGTAAAATGGCTGACGAACAAACTGAGTTTCAGGAATATATACATAGAACCTTACATTACTCCCCCCTTAAGGACAACCTCCGGATGACCTCAGACCAGGCTTGTGTGGGTACCTCTGATGAAACTGACGGAGCAAGCGAGGAGCATTAACGTTATTGACCGGTTCCCATGAGTTGTCCTCCACTGGGTAGCCCTGCCATTTAATCAGATATTGTAACTGATTTCTATACAACCTGGAATCTAAAATCCTTTCCACCACAAATTCTTCCTGACCATCGACTAGCACTGGGTCAGGGCAAGGAGAGGAACGTCCAGGAAACGTATTGGGTGTCGCAGCCTTTAGTAGGGATACATGAAAGACAGGGTGGATTCTCATAGTTCTGGGCAGTTGAAGACGACAAGCAACGGCACTTATAATTTTACTGATTTTATAGGGTCCAATGTACTTATGTCCCAACTTAGACGATGGAATCCTTAACTTAAGATTTCTGGTTGACAGCCAGACCAAGTCTCCTACCTTGAAAGCTGGTGCAGGTTTACGAAATTTATCTGCTGCTTTCTTGTACCTTTCTTGAGCCGATTCCAGATTTTCCTTTAGAAGATCCATATTCTTCTGTAAAGACGTGATTCTTTCAGCCACTGCTGGTAAAGGCGTTTCTATGGGAAATCGTGGTAGAATGTTAGGATGATAACCTAGATTAGAGTAAAAAGGAGACTGTTTAGTGGAGGCACTCTGAGAGTTGTTATACGAGAACTCAGCTAATGGAAGTAGATCCACCCAATCATCCTGTAGGTGGCAGATAAAGCAGCGGAGATACTGCTCCAGGGTTTGATTGGTTCGTTCGGTCTGTCCATTAGTCTGGGGATGAAATGCAGAAGAAAGGTTTACTTTAATGTCCAATGCTGCACAGAAATTTTGCCAAAACCTAGAAGTGAATTGCACCCCTCGATCCGAAATAACCTCATCCGGTACTCCATGTAAGCGAAACACATCTTTAATCATCAAATCTGATGTCTGTTTTGCAGTGGGTAAGCCGACACAAGGGATAAAATGAGCTGCCTTTGTTAGACGGTCAACCACCACTAGAATGGTGTTCTTCCCCTGAGAGGTTGGTAACTCCACAATGAAGTCCATAGAAATGGATCCCCACGGGCGGGACGGGGTGGGAAGAGGCTGTAACAGACCAGTTGGTGAGGAGCGAGGTGTTTTGCATCTTGCACAGACCTCACATGAAGTGACATAATTCAAAACATCCTTCCTGCAAGTGGGCCACCAAAAGAAACGAGAAAGAAATTCCTGTGTCTTTAGAATTCCTCTATGCCCAGCTATCTTGGAATTGTGAATGAGTTGCAATACTCTTAATCTGACTGTTTCAGGAATATACAGACGTTGTCCCTGAATCCACACACCATTCTTAAAGACAAGACTTACGTCCCTTGGGGGTTGTGCCAAAAAGGAATCCGCATGGTATGCTTCTTTGATGTCCTTAAGTAGGTCTTGATTATGAATTACTCCTAGGAATCTAGAGTCAGGAAGAATAGTCTTAGGAGGAGTAATTGGACGTGTCTCTGCTGAGTAAATCCTAGAGAGTGCATCAGCCTTTCCATTGCGCGATCCTGGTCTATAAGAGATGATAAAATTAAATTGGTTTAAGAAAAGATTCCAGCGAGCCTGGCGAGGAGTCAGGCACTTAGCCGACCTGATAAACTCAAGGTTACGATGGTCTGTCAGGACGACTATTTGCTGTGCAGCTCCCTGAAGAAGGTGTCTCCATTCTTTGAAGGCGGCAATAATGGCCAACAACTCTCTATTGCCCACATCGTAGTTCCTCTCAGCCGAAGACAACTGCTGGGAAAAGAAGGCACAGGGATGCAAGACATTCTTCTCACCTGTTCTCTGAGAGAGTATAGCTCCAACGGCACAGTCTGAAGCATCCACCTCTATTATGAAGGCAAGCTCGGGGTTGGGATGTACTAGGATAGGTGCAGTGGTAAATTTATCTTTTAGACGGGAAAATGCTTCCTGGGCTTGGGGAGTCCAGGAAAACCTAGACTCTTTTCGGGTAAGTTGAGTGATAGGTGACACTACCTCAGAGAAATTTCTAATGAAACGTCTATAGAAGTTGGCAAACCCGATGAAGCGCTGTACCTCCTTCACATTTCTAGGACTTGGCCAATCCTTGATGGCTTGGGTTTTGCTTCCATCCATACTAATTCCTTGTGTAGACAGTACATACCCCAGAAATTGAATTTCGGTCCTATGGAATTCACACTTTTCAAGTTTGATGTAAAGATGATTTTGTCTTAGACGTTCCAAGACCATTCTCACATGTCCATGATGTTCCTCTGTGGAGTTAGAAAAAATTAGAATATCATCCAAATAAATTACCACGAATGTATCTAGGAGATCCCTGAAGATGTCATTCACCAAGTGTTGGAAAGTGGCTGGGGCGGTACTCAGACCAAAAGGCATAACTAGATATTCAAAGTGTCCATAGCGTGACCTGAATGCAGTCTTCCATTCATCCCCAGGTCTAATACGGACTAAGTTATAGGCCCCACGAAGATCTAGTTTAGAAAAAATTTTGGCATGTCGCACTCTCTCCAATAACTCAGGGATTAAAGGCAATGGATAACGGTTTCTAATAGTAACCTTATTGAGTTCCCTATAGTCTACGCATGGTCTCAGAGATCCATCTTTCTTCTTTACAAAGAAGATGGGTGCACCTGCAGGAGATGAAGAGGGGCGTATGAAGCCCTTGGCTAGATTTTCATCTATGTAATCCTTTAAAGCCTTTAGCTCGGGCCCCGCCAGGGGTAGATCTTACCAAAAGGTATCTCTGCTCCAGGCAATAATTCAATTGGACAATCATATGGACGGTGAGGAGGAAGCTGGTCAGCGTTCTTCTTGTCACATAAATCCACATAGTCCTGGTATACAGCTGGTAGTTCAGGGACTGACATGATTCCTTTAGGAACAGAGCAAGCTGAAACTTTTGGACTCATCTGTTTCTCTGGAAAGTGTAATTCCTTGGTCTCCCAGTTAATGGTAGGATTCTGAGCCTGCAGCCATGGTAGCCCTAGAATAATGGGAAAGTGGGGAGAAGAGATAAGCATAAAGGACAGTTTCTCTTGATGATCTTTACCCATAAGAACCCTCAAAGGCTCTGTTTCCTGATCCACTGGTCCAGAGGTCAGCAGGGAGCCATCCACAGTTTCCATCTGTACTGGAGTAGCCTTCTTCACTGAACGTATTCCCTGTTTCAGAGCAAAGGAGACATCCATAAAATTTCCACTTGCCCCTGAGTCGATCATAGCAGAGCTAGACACCCAAGCTGAGTCAACCCAGAGTTTGATGGAAAGAAAGCAATGAGAATTGTTTTTCTTACAACTCAGCTGGGACACCGCTGAGGAAACTTGAAAAATGGCAGCGTTTACACAGTCAACGTCCTCAGAGGTAACGGAGTTTAAGTCCGAGAAATCAAGATCTGTTGCTGCAGATCTCTCTGGAGCCTGAGGCTTGGACCTGACAGATCCCCTCTCGCAACACTCACAATGAATGAGTGCTGCAGTAGTCTTACGAGAACGGCTGGGGCAGTTTATAATGAAGTGCCCTGACTTACCACAGTAGAAACATAGATTCTCCTTAAAACGATGTTCCTTGCGTGCATCACTAACCCGTCGTTGTAAAGAGTCTACCTGCATGGGCTCAGGTTCAGGTTCCCGTGTAATCCTACTCAAAGGTTCCTTAGCTAGAGAGGAAGGTAGGAAAAGGTTAGTACGATTGCTTTCGAACCATCTCTCTTGCCTGCGTTCAGTCAGACGAGTATCAATACGGATGCAGTAGTTAATAAAGTCACCTAACGCAGTGGGAGGGTCGGCACGAGCAAGTTCATCCTTAATCAGTGGAGATAACCCCTTTCGAAAAATAGATTTTTTGGCGGAACTGTCCCAGGTGGTATCAAGGGCCCATCTCCTGAAATCCAAGGCATATTCAGCTACCGAGTGCTTACCTTGGCGCAAAGCTAACATGGCTGCTTCAGCTGTTGCACCTCGATTGGGGTCATCAAACACCTGCCCCATGGCTGAAATAAAATCATCAAGGTGATTCAAACAATCATCCTCAGTCTCAATCAGAGGGTTTGCCCACATTAAAGCCTTGTTGGTAAGCAACATAATTATAGTAAGCACCTTAGATCGTTCAGTGGGAAATTGTGAAGCATGTGCAGAAAAAAAAAGATTGCATTGATTAATAAATCCCCTGAATTTCTCACGTTGACCGCCAAAACGAAAAGGGGGCAACTTGGGAATCCCAGCACTCGGGGCTACAGCAGGAGCCTGGACTCGCCCCTCTAGAACCTCAATCCTGGCTCGCAAATCCTGGGTAGTCTGTCCAACCACTTGCAAATTGTGATTATTGAGGTCCTGTAGATTTGTAAAACGGGTCTTTATATTCTGCAAATCTGCAAGGATATTATCAGTCACTCCGCAAAGTTCCTTTATGCGGGCCTCCATTTTCCAGATCTTTTAAGACAGGATTACTGGAAGAAGAGGAGAGAAAAAAAACAATAGTGTTCACCTGTGGCAACACTGCAGAGAGAAAAAAAAATTAAGGGAACTGCTCACCTGGAATGGTTGTGAGAAGTCACAACCACTATCATCACAGAAAGTTTCAACCAGACATCTGATATCCAGAGTTACAGCAGACAAAAAAGAGAAAAGAAAGGAAAAAAAAAAAAAACAATAGTGTTTACCTGTGGTAACACTGCAAAAAGAAAAAACTTAAGGGAATTGCTCACCTGGAATGGTTGTGAGAAGTCACAACCACTGTCATCACAGAAAGTACAACCGGACGTCTGATATCCACAGTACAGCAGACACAGCCTTCCAGACCCAGCAGACACTAACGTTTTGGCTTCAGAATCTTGTAATGTATGTAGTACAGTTCATATAGCGTCTTGTGCTTGGGTGCGATGAAAACACAGGAGTCACAGGTTTGATATAGAAAAGTCCTGTATTACTTCATACAAGTTGGCAGAAATAGTCACACAGTTTGCAGACACAGAAACAGGAGACACAGCAGGCCAGAGTAATCCAAGCTCAGCAATCACTCTCCAATACAGATTCAGGATCTTCTTCTCTGTTACCGTAAGTCCATGCAAACGTGGGTCTTTCAAAGAGCAGGGTTCAGAGTCCACAAGTGCTTCAGAGTTCCTCAGTAGGAATAGCTGGAGTACAAGGTCCAAGGCTTACAGGAGTCAAGTCACAGGTTCACTGCAGGCTAGATTCTGAAGCACTGATTGCTCAGCTGTGGCTGCTTAAGAAGCAAAGGAGAGAATCAGG
Organism: Oophaga sylvatica; assembly: GCA_033576555.1. Classification (NCBI taxonomy): domain Eukaryota; kingdom Metazoa; phylum Chordata; class Amphibia; order Anura; family Dendrobatidae; genus Oophaga; species Oophaga sylvatica. The sequence goes on from JARQOD010000010.1 coordinate 101,178,591, forward strand.
GCGGGAACATGCAAGCTGGAAACTCCATTTTGACTGAGGGCAAGATAGCTGCAGCAAGACAGAAAGTAAAATGGCTGACGAACAAACTGAGTTTCAGGAATATATACATAGAACCTTACATCTCGCTCCTACAGGGAGACCCCCAATCCTGGGCGTTCGCTCTTCTCCCGAGCTCCCCAGCTCTCCAGTCAGTGGATGGGTTTTTTACGGCTCTGGGTCTTGTGTATGATGACCCGGATCGGGTCTCCCTTGCTGAATCTAAGTTACGTAGGATACAGCAGGGAGATCATCCGGCAGAGGAATTCTGTTCGGAGTTCCGTAGGTGGGCCACGGACACCCAGTGGAATGACCCGGCCCTTAGGAGCCAGTTTTGTCAAGGTTTATCTGACAAATTAAAGGATGTGCTGGCACAGTATGACCCTCCCACGTCACTGGAAGCCGCTATGGCTCTTGCTATTCGTATTGACAGACGTCTTTGGAGAGGTGCGGGGTAACCTTGCCCCCTGTGATGACTCCACCTTCCTCAAGGGTCCCTTATATGGAGCTTCCCCTGGCCAGTCCAGAGGAGCCTATGCAATTAGGAGGGACATCATTCCGGGGGAGGGGATCGGTGGGGCGCCACAAAACAGGAGGTTGTTTCTTCTGTGGAAAAAAGGGACATTTTATTAGGGGGTGTCCATCCCGTCCTTTGCAGAGTGAGAAGTCGCCGGAAAACTATTGATCCCAGATTGTGTGGTGGACGGCAATCTGGGAGTAAGTATTTCGTCCCTAAGTTCGTCTCAGTTTCTCATACCGGCGGAGGTGGTGGTGGGTGCGAGAACTGAGAGGATATCTGTTCTTCTGGATAGTGGGTCCGGGGCTAACCTGGTGGATGCTCGCTTTGCCCGGTTCAAGGTATGCGATTGAGTGTGTTGACTAAACCCGTCCCCATATTCTCGATCGACGCCAGACCTCTCGGTCAGGGAAGTTTTTTGCAAGCAGTGCATAACATAGATCTTCAAGTGGGGGCGTTACATAAAGAACTGTTGTCTTGTTATGTGTTGGAGGGTCTTCCCACTCCTATAGTGCTGGGCCTTCCTTGGTTAACTAAGCATAACCCGGTTATTGATTGGCAATCCAGAGAGATAAGCCAATGGAGTGAATTCTGTAATAAAAACTGCATGAATACGGTCATTGGGGCGGTCGCTCCTAGGGCCTTATCTCCATTTCTGGTGGACTTTGAGGATGTATTCTCGGAGAAAGGGTGTCAAGAACTACCTCCTCATCGCAAGTATGACTGTTCTGTTAACTTGATCCCTGGGGCCAAGTTACCGAAATCTAGGTTGTATAACCTTTCTGGTCCTGAGAGACAGGCCATGAAGGATTATATTTCAGAGAGTCTGGCTAAGGGGCATATTGGACCTTCATCTTCCCCGGTGGCCGCGGGGTTCTTCTTTGTGAAAAAAAAAGATGGAGGCCTACGCCCTTGCCTGGATTTCCGTGAGCTTAATCGGATTACGGTCCGAGATCTGTATCCGCTCCCACTTATTCCCGATCTCTTCAATCAGTTCGTGGGTGCCAAATGGTTCTCTAAGTTGGATCTCAGGGGGGCGTACAATCTGATTAGGATGAAGGAGGGGGATGAGTGGAAGACGGCGTTTAACACTCCGGAGGGGCATTATGAGAACCTTGTCATGCCATTTGGTCTGAGTATTGCCCCGGCGGTGTTTCAACACTTTGTAAATTACATCTTTCGCCACCTAATGGGACAGTTTGTGGTCATATATCTGGATGATATCTTAATTTACTCGCCGGATCTTGTGTCTCATCAGGAGCATGTTAGGCAGATGTTACAGATCTTGCGGGATAATAAACTGTACGCCAAATGGGAGAAGTGTGTGTTCGCCGTACAGGAACTTCAGTTTTTAGGGTTCCTGGTGTCAGCATCCGGTTTTCGTATGGACCCTGGGAAAGTGCGGGCAGTTCTTGAGTGGGTTCTGCCAGAGGATCTTAAGGCATTACAACGTTTCCTGGGTTTGCTACCTACTACCGGAAGTTCATTCGTAATTTTTCGTCCATAGTTAAACCTCTCACAGACATGACTAAAAAAGGGACGGATTTTTCAAAGTGGTCTGACAAGGCTTGTCAAGCGTTTTCCTCTTTGAAAAAATGTTTTGCTTCAGCACCCATACTTATTCAACCTGATGCGTCACAGCCGTTCATTGTTGAGGTGGACGCTTCCGAGGTAGGGGTGGGAGCAGTATTGTCACAAGGTTCGTCCCCTGGTAAATGGCATCCGTGCGCCTTCTTCTCTAAAAAATTGTCGTCCGCTGAGAGGAATTATGATGTCGGCAATAGGGAACTCTTGGCCATTAAGTTGGCTTTTGAGGAATGGCGTCATTTTTTGGAGGGGGCAGTCCACCCGGTCACAGTCATTACCGATCACAAAAACCTGCTATATTTAGAGTCCGCTAAACGTCTGAATCCCAGACAAGCTAGGTGGTCGTTGTTTTATACCAGGTTTAATTTTGTCGTCACATATCGTCCTGGCTCAAAAAATGTTAAGGCGGATGCCTTATCTCGCTGTTTCCCAGGGGCTGGGAATACGGAGGACCCGGTTCCGGTCCTTCAGGAGGGGGTGGTGGTGTCGGCAGTATGCTCTGAGCTTGAGGAGGAGGTATTGGAGGCTCAAGGGGACGCCCCTGTAGGACCTCCAGGGAGACTGTTTGTTCCAAATCAGTTGCGACAAAAGGTGATCGAGGCACACCATAATTCAGCTTTGGCAGGACACCCAGGGACTAAAGCAACTGAGGATCTCCTCTCGCGCCGGTTTTGGTGGCCTAACTTACATAGGGAGGTGGTAACTTTTGTCGCGTCCTGCGAGGTTTGTGTGCGCTCTAAGACCCCACATACCCGTCCGTCGGGGACCCTCTTACCTTTGAAGATCCCGGAGCGTCCGTGGACTCATCTGTCTATGGACTTCATTACGGACCTCCCGCCATCTTCGGGTAAAACAGTCATACTCGTTGTAGTGGACAGGTTCAGCAAGATGGCACATTTTATCGCTCTTCCTGCTCTTCCTAATGCTAAAACTCTTGCGCAGGTGTTTATTGGGGAGATTGTAAGGCTTCACGGGGTACCCTCCGATGTGGTGTCGGATCGGGGGTCTCAGTTTGTGTCCAAATTCTGGAAAGCATTTTGTACACGGCGGGGATGCAGTTGTCATTTTCATCGGCTTTTCACCCGCAGACCAATGGTCAGACAGAGCGTCTGAACCAGAGCTTGGAGACATATCTCCGGTGTTTTGTGTCAGAGAACCAGGAGGACTGGGCTTCTTTCTTGCCTCTGGCGGAATTTGCTCTAAATAAGCGAGTCCACTGGTAAGTCCCCGTTTTTTGGGGCATATGGTTTTCACCCCCACTTTTGTACTTTCAATAGGGGGGGCTCTTCTGGGGTTCCTGAGGAGGAACGATTTTCGTCGTCACTTGCTTCAGTGTGGAGAGGAGTGCTGAATAATCTGAGTACTATGGGGAACCGATACAAACGTATGGCTGATAGGAGGAGAGTGTCTGGTCCGGACCTAAGTGTGAACGATCTGGTATTGTTGTCTACCAAAAATATAAAACTTAAGGTTCCCTCCTGGAAACTGGGTCCCAGGTTCATCGGGCCATACAAGATCAGTGCTATAATTAATCCGGTTGCATTCCGTCTTGACCTCCCTCCTACATTTAAAATTCATAATGTGTTCCACAGATCGTTGCTTAAGAGGTATGTGGCGCCGGTGATACCTTCACCTTTACCTCCTCCTCCTGTGGTGGTCAATGGTAACTTGGAGTTCCAGGTGTCGAGAGTCATCGATTCACGTCTGAATCGCCGGTCCCTTCAGTACCTTGTTCATTGGAGGGGGTATTGTCCTGAGGAGAAGACGTGGGTTTCTGCGTCGGATATTAACGCAGACCGATTGGTTCGGGCCTTCCACACTACTCACCCACATAAACCCGGCCCTGAGGGTCCGGAGGCCCCTCGTAGAAGGGGGGGTACTGTCACGGGTGTGTCGCTGCGAAGATCGTCGCGATTGCACACCCTGACTTCTCACAGCTGAGTTTCTGGTGCTGGGTGTTTTTCGGCAGAGAGGGAGTTAATTCTTCCTCTCTCTGTGCTGGACTAGACCAGCCTCGCTCAGCTGCAATTAATGTTGTGGTAATTGGTTTCCTTCAAATACCTGCCTGTCTGCTGGGGAAGTGTCGGTGAAAGCATTCATGCAGACCAGCAGAGCGGATCGTTGTATGGTGAAGGCTGAAGTTAAGAGTACCTGTGTGGTCTTTTTTCCCCTCCTCGCTTTATCATTTATCTCCGTACCCGTTGGTGTCCCCTCTGTTTCCTGTGGTATGACTTTTGTATGCAAGGTGGATTTTAGTTTACCCCTTGTACTGTCTCGTTCGTTTATTACTGTGTTTAGGCATATACCTACCAGTCCCCGGTGTTGTGATCAGGGTCCTTCTCAGGACTGGATCACTGAGGTTCAGGGATCCTCAGGAGGTAGGGATTACGCTGGCGGCCTGGACCTCTGTACCATCAACAGTACCTCCAGGTAGAGGGATTAGTCAGGACCCCAGCTTAGGGTCAGCATAGACCCCAGACCTCCTGTATGCAGTAACAGCGTGACAACAACGTATTCACTTGAAACTGCTGACGCTGACCTACAAAGCCGTCTATAATCTTTCTCCCCCCATATATCTCTGAACTAATCTCCCAATATCTTCCCACATGTAATCTCCGGTCCTCCCAAGACCATCTTCTTTCCTCTACACTCGTATGTTCCTCACCCAGTTGCTTTCAAGACTTCTCCCAAGTATCCCCAATCCTATGGAATTCTGTGGCCCAACACATCCGACTATCCCCTACATTCAGAACTTTCAAGAGGAACATTTAAACCCATCTCTTCAGAACAGTTTACAGCCTGACTCTTCCACCTCGCCACTACCAGAGCCGTCGCTTCACCAACACCAGAGCTGTCGAAACCCCTGATCCAACTGTATCCTTCTCCATTATCCTGTAGCATTAAGTCCGAAAGGGCAGTGCCCTATCCTCTCTGTACCTGTCTGTCACTATTAGTGTGTTCTTCATAATTTCGACTTGTGTTTTATATGTAGCCCCCTATCATGTACAGCATCAATACTGCTATAAAAAATATTTACCACTGGGACAGATAATTTTTCCCCTGTATTAGCTGCCAAATCATAGATGCGCAGTAACACGGCAGAAAAAGTTCACGTCCCCACCATAGCTTAGATCAGGTTTCTCAGTTTTTGAGATGTAATGATACAGCCTTGATCTCTAGCCTATCCTCCTGCATGATTAAATGAGAAAGTCTTGGGAGATTAGAGCACAGATGATGCATACATTTAAGGTAAGGTCACCATGGGGGAGGGGCAGTGCAGCTGAGATAAGCAGCATTGCATTACAAATGCTTCTATTTGCTCTTCTCCTCTCACAGCACTGTCAGTTCTGCTGTACTGCCCCTCCCCCACACTGCCATTCTAGAGATGAGTTACACTTAAGGGTATGCCACACTGAACAATATCGCTAACGGGATCGCTAAAAAACGTCACTATTTAGCGATCCCGTTAGCGATGTTGTTCAGTGCGGCAGCTGCCAGCGACGAGCTTCCTGCTGTGATCTCGCTCGTCGCTGGAATCGTTTCGGACCCTATTTTCTCGTCGGCGCTCCCGCTGGGTAAGTATATATCGCTAGTGTGGCACCTTTTCTTAGCGATTTAGCGGTACTTTTGTACCGCTAAAGTCGTTAAGAAGATTGCTAACGGCGATAGCGTCGTTAACTATATCGCTAAATGTGGCCGCACTTAGCGATATAGAAACAATCCCGCTAGCGATCGCATTAGTATGCGTCGTTATCGTGATCGCTAGCGGGATTGTTTAGTGTGGCAGTACCTTTAGAGTCGGTACGGAAAGTATTCAGACCCCTTTTTAATTTTTCACTCTGTTTCAATTGCAGCCATTTGGTAAATTCAAAACAGTTTATTTTATTCTCATTAATGTACACTCTGCACCCCATCTTGACTGAAAAAAACAGAAATGTAGACATTTTTGCAAATTTATTAAAAAAAGAAAAACTGAAATATCGCAAGGTCATAAATATTAACCCCTTACTGCCATCAGACGTACTATCCCGTCCATGGTACCAGGGCCCGTATGACCATGGACGGGATAGTACGTCCCAGCGATCGGACGCGCTCCCGGGGGAGCGCAGCCGATCGCGGCCGGGTGTCAGCTGATTACCACAGCTGACACCCGGCACTATGTGTCAGGAGTGGTCACGGACCGCTCCCGGCACATTAACCCCTGGCACACCGCGATCAAACATGATCGCGGTGTACTTGGGGGCACAGGGGAAGATCGCACAGGGTGGGGGCTCCCTGCGCGCTCCCCTGAGACCCTCAGAGCAGCGCGATGTGACGCGCTGTTCCGAGGGTTCGTCCTCCCTCCAGGTCCCCGGATCCAAGATGGCGCCGGGGTCCTGCAGGGAGGCGGCTTTCTCAGTGCCTGCTGAGAGCAGGCACTGAGAAGCCTGCAGCGATACCAGAGCGATCGCTGGTGTGACAGAGTGCTGTGCACACTGTCACACCAGCGATCTGCTAAAATACAGTGATGTCCCACCCTGGGACAAAGTAAAAAAGTTATAAAAATAAAAATTGTTTAAAAAAATCATAAAAAAAAAAAAATATTCCCCAATAAATTCAATTTTTCCTGTAAATAAATAAACAAAAACAATAAAAGTACACATATTTGGTATTGCTGCGTCCGTAACGACCCCCCCTATAAAATTGTCCCACTAGTTAACCCCTTTAGTGAACCTCTTAAAAAAAAAAAATAAAAAAACAAAGCAAAAAATCAATGCTTTATCATCATACCGCCGAACAAAAAGTGAATAACACGCGATCAAAAAGACGGATATAAATAAACATGCTACCGTTGAAAACGTCATCTTGTCCCGCAAAAAACGAGCCGCCATACAGCATCATCAACGAAAAAATAAAAAAGTTATAGCTCACAGAATAAAGCGATGCAAAAATAATAATTTTTTATATAAAATTGGTTTTATTCTATAAAAGCGCCAAAACATAAAAAAATGATATAAATGAGGTATCGCCATAATCGTACTGACCCGAAGAATAAAACTGCTTTATCAATTTTACCACACGCGGAACGGTATAAACGCCTCCCCCAAAAGAAATTCATGAATTGCTGATTTTTGTTCATTCTAACCTCCCAAAAATCGAAATAAAAAGTGATCAGAAAACGTCACGTGCTCAAGAATGGTACCAATAAAACGTCACCTCGTCCCGCAAAAAATAAGACCTCACATGACTCTGTGAGCCAAAATATGCAAAAATTATAGCTCTCAAAATGTGATGATGCAAAAACTATTTTTTGCAATAAAAAGCGTCTTTTAGCGTGACAGCTGCCAATCATAAAAACCCGCTATAAATAGTAAATCAAACCCCCCTTTATCACCCCCTTATTTAGGGAAAAATAATAAAATTAAAAGTATTTATTTCCATTTTCCCATTAGGGTTAGGGTTGCGGCTAAAATTAGGGTTGGGGTTGGCGCTAACGTTAGGATTAGGGTTAGGGTTGGGATTAGGGTTATGGGTGTGTTAGGGTTAGGTTTGTGGTTAGGGTTGGGACTAGGGTTAGGGGTGTGTTGGGGTTAGGGTTGGAGTTAGAATTGGGGGTTTCCGCTGTTTAGGCACATCAGGGGCTCTCCAAATGTGACATGGCGTCTGATCTCAATTCCAGCCAATTCTGCATTGAAAAAGTCAAACGGTGCTCCTTCACTTCTGAGCTCTGCCATGCGCCCAAACAGTAGTCTACCCCCACATATGGGGTATCAGTGTACTCTGGACCCCAAGAGTTATTGTGTAATTTGTCCTATTTCTTCTGTTACCCTTGGTAAAATAAAAAACTGGGGTAAAAATATCATTTTTTTTAAAAAAAAATGATTTTTTTGTTTTTGCAACTGTACGTTATAAACTTCTGTGAAGCACTTGGGGCTTCATAGCGCTCACCACACATCTAGATAAGTTCCTTGTGGGGTCTATTTTCCAAAATGGGGTCACTTGTGGGGGTTTCCACTGTTTAGGCGCATCAGGGGCTCTCCAAATGCGACATGACGCCACCAGACCATTCCATCAAAGTCTGCAATCCAAAACGTCACTACTTCCCTTCCGAGCCACAACGTGTACCCATACAGTAGTTTTCTCCCACATATTGAGTATCAGCGTACTCATGACAAATTGGACAACAACTTTTGGGGTCCAATTTCTCCTGTTACCCTTGTGAAAATAAAATATTGGGGCGAAAAAAATCATTTTTGTAAAAAAAAAAAGATTTTTTATTTTTACGGCTGTACGTTATAAACTTCTGTGAAGCACTTCGGGTTCAAAGTGCTCACCACACATCTAGATAAGTTCCTTGTGGGGTCTATTTTCCAAAATGGGGTCACTTGTGGGGGGTTTCCACTGTTTAGGTGCACCATGGGCTCTCCAAATGCGACATGACACCCCCAGACCATTCCATCAAAGTCTGCAATCCAAAAACGTCACTACTTCCCTTCCGAGCCCCGACGTGTTCCCATACAGTAGTTTTCTCCCACATATTGGGTATCAGCGTACTCAGGACAAATTGGACAACAACTTTTGGGGTCCAATTTCTCCTGTTACCCTTGTGAAAATAAAATATTGGGGGCGAAAAAATCATTTTTGTTAAAAAAAAAAAAAAAAGGATTTTTTATTTTTACGGCTGTACGTTATAAACTTCTGTGAAGCACTTCGGGGTTCAAAGTGCTCACCACACATCTAGATAAGTTCCTTGTGGGGTCTATTTTCCAAAATGGGGTCACTTGTGGGGGTTTCCACTGTTTAGGCGCATCAGGGGCTCTCCAAATGCGACATGACGCCCCCAGAGCATTCCATCAAAGTCTGCAATCCAAAACGTCACTACTTCCCTTCCGATCCCCGACGTGCACCCATACAGTAGTATACTCCCACATATTGGGTATCAGCATACTCAGGACAAATTGGACAACAACTTTTGTGGTCCAATTTCTCCTGTTACCCTTGTGAAAATAAAATATTGTGGACGAAAAAATCATTTTTGTAAAAAAAAAAAAAGATTTTTATTTTACAGCTGTACGTTATAAACTTCTGTGAAGCACTTCGGGGTTCAAAGTGCTCACCACACATCTAGATAAGTTCCTTGAGGGGTCTAGTTTCCAAAATGGTGTCATTTGTTGGGGGTTTCCACTGTTTAGGCAGATCAGGAGCTCTCCAAACACGACATGGCATCCAGCCAATTCTGTGTTGAAAAAGTCGAATGGCGCTCCTTCCCTTCCAAACTCTGCCATGCACCTAAACAGTGGTTTACCCCCACATATGGGGTATCAGCGTACTCAGGACAAATTGCACAATAACTTTTGGAGTCTTGTTACCCTTGGGAAAATAAAAATTGGGGTGAAAAGATCATTTTTGTGGAAAAAATATTATTTTTTAATTTTACGGCTCTACGTTATAAACTTGTGTGAAGCACTTTGGGGTTCAAATTGCTCACCAAAGAGCCAGATAAGTAACCTTAGGGGGTCTAGTTTCCCAAATGGGGTCACTTGTGGGGGGTTTCCACTGTTTAGGCACATCAGGGGCTCTCCAAATGCAACATGGCGTCCAATCTCAATTCCAGCCAATTTTGTTTGGAAAAAGTCAAATGGTGCTCCTTCCATTCCGAGCTCTGCTGTGCGCCCAAACAGTGGTTCCCCCCCACATATGGGGTATCAGCGTACTCAGGACAAATTGGACATCAACTTTTGTGGTCCAATTTCTCCTGTTACTCTTGGGAAAATAAAAAATTAGTGACTAAAAGATAATTTTTGTGGGAAAAAAAGTGCTCATCAAAGATCTAGATAAGCTCCTTAGGGGTCTAGTTTCCAAAATGGGGTCACTTGTGGGGGGTTTCCACTGTTTAGGCACATCTGGGGCACTGCAAACGGAACATGACCCCCATCAACGTCTGCATTCCAAAACGTTACTACTTCCTTTCCAAGCCCTGTCGTGCGCCCAAACAGTTTCCCCCCCCCACATATGGGGTATCAGCGTACTCAGGACAAATTGCACAACAACTTTTGGGGTCCAATTTCCTTGGGAAAAATCAAAAATGTGGGACTAAAAAATCATTTTTGTGGAAAATTGTTTTTTTTATTTTTCAGACCCAGGCATTATAAACTTTTGTGAATCACTTGGGGGTTCAATGTGCTCACAACAGATCTAGATAAGTTCCTTAGGGAGTCTAGTTTCCAAAATGGTGTCACTTGTGGGGAGTTTCCACTGTTTAAGCACATCAGGGGCTCTCCAAACACGACATGGCGTCCAATCTCAATTCCAGACAATTTTAGTTTGAAAAAGTCAAACGGCGCTCCTTCCCTTACGAGCTCTGCCGTGTGCCCAAACAGTGGTTTTCCTCCACATATTGGCTATTAGCGTACTCAGGAGAAATTGCACAACTTTATCTGTCCATTTGCTTCTTTTACCCTTGTGAAAATGAAAAAAAAGTTTGTAAAAGATCATTTTTGTGGCTAAAAAGTTAAATATTAATTTTTTCCTTCCACGTTGCTTCAGCTCCTGTGAAGCACCTGAAGGGTTAATAAACTTCTTGAATGTGGTTTTGAGTACCTTGAGGGGTGCAGTTTTTAGAATGGTGTCACTTTTGGGTATTTTCTGCTATATAGACCCCTCAAATTGACTTCAAATATGAGGTGGTCCCTAAAAAAAATGGCTTTGTAAATTTTGTTGTAAAAATGAGAAATCGCTGGTCAACTTTTAACCCTTATAATTTCCTAAGAAAAAAAATTTGGTTCCAAAATTGTGCTGATGTAAAGTAGACATGTGGGAAATGTTATTTCTTAACTATTTTGTGTGACATATTTCTCTGTTTTAAGGGAATAAAAATTCAAAGTTTGAAAATTGCTAAATTTTCTAAATTTTCGCCATATTTGCGTTTTTTTTTAAAAATAAACGCAAGTTATATGGAAAAAATTTTACCACTAACGTGAAGTACAATATGTCACGAGAAAATCTCAGAATCGCGAAGATCCGTTGAAGCGTTCCAGAGTTATAACCTCATAAATAGACAGTGGTCAGAATTGTAAAAATTGGCCCGGTCATTAACGTGCAAACCACCCTTGGGGGTTAAGGGGTTAAGACGCTTTGCTCAGAAATTCATATTTAAGTCACATGCTGTCCATGCTGAGGTGTTGCTTTGATAGCAGCCTTCAGCTCTTCTGCATTGTTGGGTGTCTTTCTTCCTGCAGGGACGCAGGCTTACTCATCGCCCCTGCCCTCCAGTGTGGTTTCCCAGCATGCTTCAGCTTCCTAATGTGAGCATGCCATTCAAAGGGCAGTGTGCGCATATTGAAAAATGCCCTCAGCGTGTTGCTGAGAGTCATTTAGCGTAATGTGTACACCTGCTGAATGGCTCTCTGCCAATTGCTGGGAGTCATCCTGTATAAGTCTCCTTCTCCCTTTGGGAGTGGCAAAATATGAGTTTAGTGGTTAGGTTGTGTTCTATCAGGCAGTTGTGAGGTCCCCTGGTCCCAGTGTGGCCAGGGTCCTGATTCCGAATCCTTGGTCCTGGTGCTGCCAGTGTTCTGAACCCGAATCCATGGTCCCTATGCGGCCATTCCTGAACATTGTCCCCTGGTCCTGGTCCAGCCAGTGTCTTGTTCCAGACATTTCCAGGTCCAAGTGCAACCAGTGCTTGAGCATTGTTCCCTGGTCCATGTGCTGCCAGTCCCTTTTGTTTGGATCATACGTTATTATCTGTATTTATTAATTCAAGGGTTTTTCTCTGTTATTATTACATATGTTAATTAGGCTATTGAGCCGTATGCTTTTTAATGTTCTTACATAACATATTATATTATTTCAGTATGCCCCATTTGTGATCGTGCTAATTTTATTCTAAAATATGAGCAACAAACCCCAGTAGCAAAAACAATGCCTTTTGGCAAAGTGCCAATAGTCCCACACCAGGGAACAGAAACACCCCCTCAATGACAACATGTGAATGAGGAGAAAAAAGAGCAATCAGGTGGATAGAATAAATAATCACTTTATTGATCAATTCCGAGGGGTGGGGGTGTCCGTTTATGCATTAAGAAGCCCAAAAGTAAGAAATCTAGTAACAAGGCCAGTGCCTAATCGCTTCATGCAAGTGTGGTGGCTCAAAGCAGCGGTACATGATGCAAACAATGGCATACATCAACAGTGACAAAATTTGGTAACAGACCGCAAAAGGCCAACAACTCACCACAGAATGGGGCACCACCAACAACCCTGAGCCAGGTATAGAACCACCACACTTGCATGAAGCGATTAGGCACTGGCCTTGTTACTAGATTTCTTACATTTGGGGTTCTTAATGCATAAACGTGCACCCCCACCCCTCTGTGCTTTCTTCTGGACCATCCTGCCATAGTCTGGTGATGTTTTCTCTATTGTGTATTTTACACATTGAATTGTTCAGTAAAGTGATTATTTAGTCTATCCACCTGATTGCTCCTTTTTCTCCTCATTCACATTTTATTCTAAAATGTATTAATTAATTTAAGTGTTTTCCATATGAAAAGTTTCATCATTATATTTTATAAGGAAAAAGTTCCTCAATTGTAGACATTTTTTAATAAATATCAAGATTGGCCCTTTGTCCAAGTTTTTAATTTTGGCCCTTTGTGTATTTGAGTTTGACATCTCTGCTCTAGATCCAGTATGGAAAGTTGTGCCTGATGGAGTTACTTAGCCTGTAGGTTGGAAAAGGACATAAAATTCCATATATATGCCATCAAAGACAAAGTTCAGAGTCTGGCAAATGTGGGAGCTGCAGTTTACATATTAATTCTGGGTATAAATGATAGACTAATTCCATTTGTACACATGCTTATCCCAGATGCAAATGAGTACTGTTGGTACAAGCGCTTTGAATCCTTAAATATTTAATTGAGCAATCAACTGCATGTTTAATATTTTCATTTATTTTTTTTCTTGGTCTAGATTATATTGGATATGACTTTTGGGGCAGGAGGTCACACCACATCAATTCTGAAGCAGGCTCCTAATATTAAAGTATTAGCGCTAGACCGAGATCCTGCTGCGTATTCAATAGCTCAACGTTTGTCCTACCGTGATGGGTAAGTACAATATTTGATGAACCATAGTTTTACTTGAAGTACACCAAATCTAGAAAATTAATAATTGTTCTTAGTTAAGTCATAATTGACAGATGGTGTAAAAATGAGAATGTTTATAAATAACATTGTAGTTATCAGATATTTTCTTCTACATTTGTTATATTTGTCAATGGTTTTGCTGCATTTTTAGCTAACCTTTTCCCAAAATTGGATGTAATGGTACTTTCAGGTGATTATGCTGGTGCAGGAGCTGTGCCCACGAGATCAACTCTGGTGGCTCATCTTAATTTGTAGCTAAACATTTGCAATAACATCCAGAGCTGGTGCTAGCACCGCCACTAGTTGCTTAACCCCTTAAATGCCGCGATCACTGGTGATTTCTAAATTTAGAAAGTTAAGAGGAAGGGACTCCCTCTCCCACCCCATTGGTGTCCCCATGACACGATTTTGGGGAGACTATGTTTGTCATATCAACTGTTATGCAATGACCTTTAGGGTTTAGCAGCATTCTTCTTGATGACGATAAGATTGAGGTATATCAGAGAAACTATATAAGGCAATTGGACAAAGAGGACTGTTGGGCATTCATATTAAATGGACACACATGATTAAAAAATGGGACAACAACCAGACACTTTTTCCTAAGTGGCATATGCATGAGATATCATATAATGTGAATAATAAAGATCTCAATGGACAGAAGTGCAACAATAATTCTGTGGGGATATAATAGGTATGGTCTATATAATAATTGTAGATATCACTATGGATATATAGATTACATACCCAAAATAAACCCTAAGTTATCATTCTCAAATAGTCATACTCCTAATATTGAATCCTTGCGCATATTCAGCCAGATAGCAGTCACCAGGACCGAGAAACAGCCTCATCAGTCCAGGACTTGCAAGGCAAGAGAAACAGTTGCTATTATGTGACATTACTGTTCTTGTAAATAAATAAATAAAAAAAACCCGCTTGGGGGTCTATGGTAATTTTCATAAGCAGCAAAGGGAAATCCAACGTGTCAGGGCTGATATTAATATCCTAGGAAGGAGAGCAATATCACTAAAGGTTCCCAGGCAAATATCAGCTCATACCTGTTGGTTAGCCTTTACTGGTTATTTTATTGGGGACCACAGAAAAAAATGACGTAGGGCCCTCCCCATAATTTCAAAGCAGCAAATGCTAAACAGACAGCTGTGGACTGATATTAATATCAAGGGAAGGGGCCAGGGAAATTGACTCTCTGCCCAATAATCAATAAGATGAGCCAAATCTGGCGCTTAGCCTCACTCTTCCCACTTTCCCTGTGGCGGGGGCAAGTGGATAATATTTGTGGGTTGATGTCACCTTTGTATTAGGTGACATCCAGCCCAGGGATTAGTAATGGAGAGGCGTCTATGAGACGCCCCTATTACTAAACCAATAGTAAGTTTGCAAATAAACACACAGCATGAATATAATCCTTTATTTAAAAATCAACACCATGCTTTACACATTTATTTAAAATTAAAAAAATTAAGTTGTACTCGCCTAGAACATATTCCATTGAAGCCCTTGTCCCCTGTTAAAGACAGAAAAATAAACATCCATATCCATCACATGAAGATAATCCTCCAATGCCCATGTCCCCTGTAAAAAAAAAAAAGAAAAGTAATGTTGTCCCATGAAGATTCAGATGATTTGGATAATGGTCACATCAGTGATGCAGCCTCTATCCACGTCAGCCAGAACAAACTGACAGAAGAGTAATAATTTTTACAGTGTTTAGTGCTGAGCTGCTGTGAGAAAGTTCATCAGAGTTCAAACCTGATGCAGTGAGCAGTGCCATAAGTGAGGTCACCAGGTTCAGTTATGAAATCCGGTGAACTTTTTCACAGAAGCTCAGCGCTAGACACTGCGGGAGCGATTACATTCCTGTCAGCTTGAGCCGGATGACGGTGATAGCGGTTACTGATGTGACTGCTCTCCAAATTCTCTCAATCATCATGGGACAGTATGGATTATCTTCATGTCAGACAGATGAGGAATATGGTTCTTTATTATTTGTGTTTTATACAGGGGACATGGGCATTGATGGATTAGGTGTAAGGTGAGTATCATGGTTGTTCATTATTTTTTGTTTTTACAGGTGATGAGGGCTTCAATGGATTAGACAAGGTGAGTATAATTGCTGTTTTATTTCAAATAAAGGAGTTTTTGTATTTTTTTCAAATAAAGAATTTTATTCTGGCGGTGTCTTATTACAATCTAACTATGGGATTGGTAATGAGGGCATCTTATAGACACTTTTCCATTACTAAGGTCTTGGCTTGATATCAATGGTCCTAAAACAGCTGACTTCAGCCCCACAACCATTACTCCACTTGCCACTGCACCAGGGCAAGTGGAAAGAGCTGGACAAAGAGCCAGAATTAGCACATCTACTACATGCACCTTTTTTGGGGTGTCTACAAACTGCTATTTTTAGGCTGGGAGGCAATATCCATGGCCCACTTCCAGTCTGAGACTACCAGCTCCCAACTGTCTGCCTTAGCTTGACTGGTTGTTAAAAAATGGGAATGCCCACACCGTTTTATAAAATTATTTAAATTAAAAAATCAGCGTGGAAGCTCTCTATTCTTGATAACCAGCTATGATAAAGCTGACAGCCCGTAGCTGTCAGTTTTGCCTGTGCTGGTTATCAGAAATAGAAGAGACCCCACTTAATTAAAAAAATATATATATTTATAGCACAGGCGCCGGCTGATGAATACTCCCATCAGCGGCGCCTGCTCTTGCTGTTTACAGCGACAGCGGGAATAGGCTGATGTGAATAGTACTCTCTCTTCAGACAACTCATGTGACCGGAGGTAACATTTTTACCGCCGGTCACAGCTTCTAGCTCTGCAGCTCTCTGACCGGCATTAATGATCTTACCGCTGATTAGAGTCCATGTTTGCTGCGCTGTCATGCAGATGACAGCTTGGCAAACAACGGATGTTCGGTTCCCTCCATTCATTCGGGTTTGCGTACCGTTCTGGTACACAAACCAAACTTTTTTTTTTTAGAGGTTTGCCCATCACTATCCATAAAGACATGAATAATTAGCACTTTAGTTCACCTTAAAATGTCTGACTTAACCTATTTCCAGAATAATAAATGAATATTTTTTCCTAGAGACCAATACGTTGGCTAAAACTGAATAAAGTGTGGTCATTTGTCTGAAAGTTAATATTCAACTTAAAAAACCCTCATACATGTTTATAAGATTATTGCTGAAGAACTCCGAAAGGCAGGGTGACATTATTTTTTCAAAAAGCAAAAGTCTTTTCTTTATACATATGTTTATTTGTTTCAAGCGAGTGAAGCATTTACTGAGCTTTTATTGCAGCCCCTGGATTTAACACCATTTGCAGAACTATAAAGTACATTCTTGTTAGTTTGCACATTTACCCCATTGTGTGAGATTTGTGTGACATTTGACTGGAGACTGATAAAGGATTTGCAGCAAATAACGTTTTGTACTTTGCAGCAAGGTCCATTAGTCCCAGATTGTCCCTGTTTGTTAACTCTAGCTTATGTCCTATATGCCATGGATTCAAGAAACAGGCATCTTACGCATTTCCTCGTTTTACGGCTGCATGTTAGCAAAGTGCAATTTCTCGGTTGCATAGCTTGCATGAATTTTCTCACCACTATGACCAATTGGATTCTTACTTGGAAGTCTGATGTATAATCAATTTTCAGCAGTCTGAAAGTAAGAAGAACTGACTTTTTCAAATGCTACTGTGCATAATAGACTAACAAGAATGGTCGTATACTAATCTGGATTTAAGACAAATTGGACCAAGTAAATTAAAACAAATGCTATTGAGGAAAACTGGAGTATGGACAGGACAAATCAGCGTTTGAAACCACAAATAACCACTATAAACAGAACTGGATCGGGTTTGGGAACTAAATGTCAAAATAGCAAATATACAAAATGCAACCCATATGAAGATAATATTATTACAGATAATGCTTAGTACTCCAGGGCCACTTTGATACATATCCTAGCTGCACTTGTGTACAGGCCTTTTACTTCAGATACAAGCTGACATCAAAAGCACACTGGACCGTGGCATAGAAAGTACAGGACAGGGATATGTATTAATCTGATAGGATCCTGGCATTAGTGCTCCGCTGGCAGATAAAGTATTGAGCATCATTCACCTGCTATGCCACCTTGTTCCAGCTGGGGCATTGAGGCAGTTTCTAATAATTAGTATAAGGAGTCTCTTGCCCTGGTCAGAACAATTTTGTAATTGTCGCTTTGTACCATGATCAGAGTTGAAGCTTGATTTTTGACACACCTTAAAACATTGCTCTTTGAATCGGCACAGAGTGAAAACCCAAAAGCCCAAGTTTCTTAAGGAGCTAATTGAGGGATATTTGGGAGGGTTCAATAGGCCTCTCACCCATACAGAAGGTAGTGTCCATGTGCAGCCTAGAGTACAGTCCAAAGCCTGAGACTCAATTTCGTCACAAAGTTTGAATGGTGCATAGTGCCCACGCTGTGAAAATTAGGATTGCTCCTCACCTGCAGTTATGGCCCTTATGAGGATTGTACTGGCCTTTTTCCTATTCTGTGTCTGTACCTAGCTTGTAGAATGCTGACAGTTTGTAATATACTCTTTGTCAGTTTTCTACACCGTTGCTTAGATACCACATTTCGGTATGTGACCAGCTCTTTCCTGATTCTGGAGGAGCTGGTCACACCCCAGCTAGTGTTTTCCTGTCTGGCAGAGACAGGACATAACGTCACAACAGACACCACTACCCCAGTTTCTGCCAGACTCTCCTCCTTGGCTTGAGAAAGGTTCCTTCCTCAGAACCAAAAGTTTGCCACTGTCACTATGGGCTAATAAACCACTGTTTTTTTGCCATATTTCTTGGTGTGCTGCATCCATTCGTTACTTTTTATCTGGATGGTTTGGGGTGTTTGCCAGGTAGGCTGTGCACCTACTTTACTCTAGTGCTGCTCCTGTTTTTATCTATCTACAGTTGTGCTCAAAAGTTTATATACCCCGGCAGAATTTTGGCTTTCTTGGCCTTTTTTTAAGAGAATATGAATAACACCAAAACTTTTTCTCCACACATGGTTATTGGTTGGGTGAAGCCATTTATTGTCAAACTAATGTGTTCTCTTTTTTAAATCATAATGACAACCCAAAACATCGAAATGACCCTGATCAAAAGTTTGCATATCCCATTTCTTAATACTGTGTATTGCCCCCTCTAACATCAGTGACAGCTTGAAGTATTTTGTGGTAGTTGTGGATGAGGTTCTTTATTTTCTCAGATGGTAAAGCTGCCCACTCTTTTTGGCAAAAAGCCTCCAGTTCCTGTAAATTCCTGGGCTGTCTAGCATGAGCTGCACGCTTGAGACCTCCCCAGAGTGGCTCAATGATATTGAGGACAGGGGACTGAGTGTTAGAACCCTCTTGTTAGATTTTGTTTCAGTTTGCTGGTCACATGACCTTTTCACCCTATTTAGTCTGGCTCCGCCCTTCTGGCTTTGCTGGACTTCATTGTATTATCTACTCTTAAGCTAGCCGGGTGCTTAGGTGCCTTACTCTGTCAGTTTTGCTTGATCTTAGGATCTCTTAGTATTTGTTTTCTGTTTTATACTCCCTGCTACACTTTCTGTTAGGAGGTGTCCACCTTTTTCACCCAGTCCCTAGATCTTGTAGGGATTCCTCCCTCGCAACTATAGGTCTTCGTTCAGACTAGCTGAGGACTTTAGCGGGTCTGGTCACAGGATCAGGTTCCCCGTTACATCGTAGGGATCCAGCTCAGTCCTATTGTAGGGACAGAATTCCCACCTTTCCTTAGTGCTTGTAGCAGATCATAACAGTAAGTCCAGCCCAAAGAAAAAAAAATCTCTAAGGAAAGATTTTCTGTTTCATCATGGTCTCGGTTCAGGATTTGGTTCAACGCCTGCAGGGACTTTCTCTGGAGGTGGCTGAGATAAAGCAACACGTGAGTAGTTGTTCTGGAGCACATTTCGTGGAGCCAAAGGTACGTTTGCCTGATTTATTTTTTGGTGAACAACAAGATTTTTTTTCTTTTAAAAATGCTTGCTTGTTGTATTTCCGTTTGAGACCCAGATCCTCTGGTGATGAATCACAGCGCAGAGGGTTCATAATGTCACTTTTGCGCAAAGAACCTCAGGACTGGGCCTTTTCTCTGCAGCCTAGTGATCCATGCTTTAGATCAGTGGATAGTTTTTTTTCTGCTTTGGGGTTATTGTATGACGATCCGGATCGTGTTTCATCAGCTGAGACAGAATTGAGACGTTTGAGACAGGGATCAGGTAATGTGGAAAAATATTGTACTCACTTCCGAAGGTGGTCCACTCAGGTGAGCTGGAACGATTCAGCTTTGAAAAGTTTATTTCTTGCAGGGTTAAGTGAGAGGGTTAAAGAATTGCTGATTGCTTATCCCATACCTGGTAACTTGCAAGGGGCTATGCAATTAGCCATACGGGTGGATAGGAGACTGCGTGCAAGGGTTAATGAGAGTAAATCTGCCTTGTCAGCTCCAAGTTTGGAAAAGGAATGTACTGACATTGCAGAGCCGATGGAAATTGGAGCAATGGCACCTCACTCTCGAGAAAAAGAACGCAGATTTGCTAAGGGCTTGTGTTTCTATTGTGGTAAATCTGAGCATTTTATTAAGAACTGTGCGCTTCGAATGAATAAAGAAAAAAAAAATGAGGTCAGTTTCGCCCGTATAGCTTGTTTAAACAATAAAGGTGTCTTTCTTTCTGCTACCACTGCTGGTGAGGAGGAATTAATGGAGTTTCGGGTATTTGTGGATTGTGGTTCAACTCTCAATGTGATTGATGGGAAATTTTTGGAAAAACTAAAATTAAAACCCAAACTTCTGTCTTCCCCTATTAATGTGGTGTCTGTGGATGGTTCTCACTTGAAAAATGTTACTCACCATATCTGTGAATTTCCTCTTACTATTAATGGTGTTCATCAAGAGAATTTGGATTTGGTAGTTTTGAATAATTTGCCCTCACCAGTGATTTTGGGGTTACCCTGGTTAAAATTGCACAATCCGGTACTGGATTGGTCTACCAATGAAATTAAGTCCTGGAGTCCCAATTGTTATGACAAGTGTTGTAACGGCCGTATTGCTGCTGTAGTTAAGGGGGAGTAACCTGTACCTATTCAGGATTTTTGGAAAGTTTTTTCTGATAAGGAATCGCAGGTATTGCCTCCTCATAGAGATTATGATTGTGCAATTGAATTTGTCCCTGGAGCGACTCTTCCTAAAAGTCGTTTATTTAATTTGACTATTCCTGAGAGAAAGGCTTTGGAGGAATACATACAGACAAGCTTGGCCGCCGGTCACATTAGGCCTTCCAAATCTCCTGTGGTGTTGGATTTTTTTTTGTTAAAAAAAAGGATGGCGGTTTTGCTGCCTTGTCTAGACTTTCGTGAGATTAATAAGATTACTGTACGCAATCCTTACCCACTGCCATTGATTCCTGATTTGTTTAATCAGTTAGTGGGGGCCAAGTGTTTCTCGAAAATTGATCTTCGAGGGCATACAATTTGTTGCGCATGAAGGAGGGGGATGAATGGAAGACTGCATTTAACACTCCACTGGGTCATTTTGAGAATCTGGTCATGCCCTTTGGACTTTCCAGTGCTCCGGCATTTTTTCAGAATCTTATTAATGACGTCCTTAGACCTTTGATCGGCAGAAATGTGGTTGTGTATTTGGATGACATTTTGATTTATTCATCAGATTTGGAGTCTCATTGGAGGAGTGTGCGTGAAGTATTACAGTTACTGAGTGATAATTCACTTTTTGCCAAACTAGAAAAATGTGAGTTCGCTGTACAGAGACTTAGTTTTTTGGGCTACATTGTCTCCAGTGAAGGTTTTGAGATGGACCCAGTGAAAGTGCAAGCTGTGCAGGAATGGCCTAGACCTATTGGTGTGAAATCAATACAGAGGTTTTTGGGGTTCGCCAATTATTATAGAAAATTCATAAACAAATTTTCTGTGATTGCCAAACCTCTGACCGATCTCACCAGGAAAGGTGCTGATGCGGTTCAGTGTGCTACTGAGGCCATTGAGGCTTTTGTGTTGCTAAAGGAGATGTTCAGCTCTGCTCCCATCCTTACGCAGCCTGATGTGACTAAACCATTTTTGGTTGAGGTTGATGCTTCTTCTGTGGGGGTCGGCGCAGTGTTGTCTCAGGCAAAGACGGATGGAGTACATCCCTGTGCTTTTTTTTCAAAGAAATTTTCTGAGTCTGAACTAAATTATGATATCGGTAATCGGGAATTGTTGGCAATTAAACTCGCATTTGAACACTGGCGTCATTTTTTGGAGGGAGCGGAATTTCCCATTCAAGTCTTCACCGATCATAAAAATCTGATCTACCTTGATGCTGCCAAACGCTTGAATGCCCGTCAGGCTAGGTGGGCACTGTTTTTCTCACGGTTTAATTTTACCGTTACTTACATCCCAGGTACTAAAAATGTTAAAGCTGATGCTTTGTCTCGCAGCTTTTCTCCTATGGTGGGTACTGAGGAGGAGGAGGAAAACATCTTGCAAGAGGGGGTTGTTATTGCTGTTTTGGACTCCGTGTTGGAAGATGAGATTCTTAAAGCACAGGAGAATGCCCCATCTAACACGCCGCATGGGAGGTTGTTTGTGCCTGGTACCCTGAGGAGAGATTTGTTTGTTGAATATCATGACTCTCGGTTGGCAGGTCATCCTGGAATCTCTGAGACCAAGAGACTTGTGGGTCACAGTTTTTGGTGGCCAGGATGGCAGAAGGAAGTCATTAAGTGGGTGCGTCAATGCACTGTGTGTGCTAGATCTAAGTCTTCTCATACTCCTGCTGCGGGGTTGCTTTGCCCTCTGGAGGTCCCTAGTGCACCTTGGACACATTTGGCTATGGACTTTATTACTGACCTTCCCCCCTCTGAGGGTT
Organism: Oophaga sylvatica; assembly: GCA_033576555.1. NCBI lineage: Eukaryota > Metazoa > Chordata > Amphibia > Anura > Dendrobatidae > Oophaga > Oophaga sylvatica. The sequence goes on from JARQOD010000010.1 coordinate 101,200,815, forward strand.
TCACTATCATCTGGGTGGTCGTGGACCGTTTTAGCAAGATGTGTCACTTGGTTCCTTTCATCAAACTGCCCTGCGCTAAGACTCTCGCTAAGGCCTTTGTCAAGGAAATAGTCAGACTACATGGCGTTCCTACTGACATTGTTTCCGATAGGGGACCTCAGTTTGTGGCTCGTTTTTGGTGCGCTTTTTGTGACAGGTTGGGAGTTCATTTGTCGTTTTCTTCCGGATATCATCCTGAGTCTAATGGCCAGACAGAAAGGAAAAACCAGGATGTTGAGCAGTTCTTGTGTTGTTTTGTGACTGATAATCAAGAGGGTGGTCTGAGTTTCTGCCACTTGCTGAGTTTGCTCTTAACAATCATACATCCGCTTCTGCTGGTTGTTCGCTTTTTTTTTGTTGTACTGGGAGACATCCGTCTTTTGGGTCATTTTCCAAGTAGGGATCGGCTGTACCTGAAGAGGAGAATTTTTCTGGTGTTTTGGAGAGAGTTTGGACTGATGTGCGTGGTAATCTTCAGGAGACTAACAAAAGATCCAAAGTGTATTTTGATAGAAAACGACAAGAGGTTTTGTTTGGTATTGGTGACATGGTTTGGTTGTCCTCTAAGAATCTGCGCTTGAGGATTCCGTCTAAGAAATTGGGTCCCAAGTTTGTAGGGCCCTTTAAGGTGCTTCAGGTTATTAACCAATCTGCTGTTAAGTTGGAGCTTCCTACCTCCTGGAAGATTAATCCGGTGTTTCATGTTTCTCTCTTGAAAAAAGCTGAGGTCTCAGATGGAGACGTCTCGGCCGCTGTTCCCCTGGTGGTGGAGGACGGGCAATATGAGATTTCCCGCATCCTAAATTCTAGACTGTATAGAGGGAGTTTGCAGTACCTCGTCGCTTGGAAGGGTTATGGACCCGAGGATAACTCATGGGTGAGGGCGGATGATGTTTCTGCGTCTAGACTTGTCAGAGCGTTTCACAAGAGGTTTCCGGATAAGCCTAAGTCCTAGGGGATCCGGAGGATCCTCTTAGAAGGGAGGGTACTGTTAGAACCCTCTTGTTAGATTTTGTTTCAGTTTGCTGGTCACATGACCTTTTTACCCTATTTAGTCTGGCTCCGCCCTTCTGGCTTTGCTGGACTTCATTGTATTATCTACTCTTAAGCTAGCCGGGTGCTTATGTGCCTTACTCTGTCAGTTTTGCTTTATCTTAGGATGTCTTAGTATTTGTTTTCTGTTTTATATTCCCTGCTACACTTTCTGTTAGGAGGTGTCCACCTTTTCACCCAGTCCCTAGATCTTGTAGGGATTCCTCCCTCGCAACTATAGGTCTTCGTTCAGACTAGCTGAGGACTTTAGCGGGTCTGGTCGCAGGATCAGGTTCCCCGTTACATCGTAGGGATCCAGCTCAGTCCTATTGTAGGGACAGAATTCCCACCTTTCCTTAGTGCTTGTAGCAGATCATAACAGGGGCCTTGTATTTTGGATCATTGTCATGTTGGAGCGTCCAAGTACGTTCCATGCACAGCCGTATTTGCTGATAATGTGCTGTGTTCATCTTTCCTTCAACTTTAGCCAAGTTTCCTGTGCATATGTAGCTCACACATCCACAAAACATCAGCGATCCACCTCCGTGCTTTACAGTAGAAATGGTGTTCCTTTCATCATAGGCCTTGACCTCTCTCCAAATGTAATGTTTATGGTTGTGGCCAAAAAGTTCAATTTTGGTCTCATCACTCCAAATTACCTTGTTCCAGAAGTTTTGAGACTGATGTTATTTGTGGGTTTTTGTTTGCATCCCGAACAATTTTCGTGGCAGTTGTGGACGAAATTTTTGTTGGTCTACCTGACCATGGTTTTGTTTTTACATAGGCCCTGATTTTCCATTTGTTAATCACAGTTTGAATGCTGCTGACTGGCATTATCAATTCCTTGTATCCTTTTTCGGTTTTATACAGTTCAACTATCTTTTCCCGTAAATCCGTTGACAATTATTTTGCTTTCCCCATGACTCACAATCCAGAACTGTCAGTGGCTGGATGAAAGATGCAAGAGTCCCAGAAACTCACTCAGCTATTATGCACACACACTGATTACAAACAAACAGGTCACAGGTGAGGACGTTACCTTTAGTAGCCATTCAAACCCATTTGTGTCAACTTCTGTGCATTTCATCAGGCCAAAATCACCAGGGTATGTGAACTTTTGATCAGGGTCATTTGGATGTTTTGGGCTGTCATTATGATTTAAAAAGAGAAAACACAGTAGTTTGACAATAAATGGCTTCACCCAACCACTAACCATGAGTGGAGAAAAAGTTTTGGTGTTATCATTAATATTATCTGAAAAAAGGCCAAGAAAGCAAAAATTCTGCCAGGGTATGTAAACTTTTGAGCACAACTCTATCTATTTATCTATCTATCTTAGAAAAAATAAAGACAGCACTCCTTTTTAGTAAAATAAGAATGGTGGTTTAATAGCTCATAGGGGCTTCAGCGACGTTTCGGCTCCAAATGTGAGCTTTTCTCAAGCAATGAGAGAGTGAATAGACAAAATGTTTATCAATACATCCATTACAAATCAATTACAGTAATAAAGTGCATAAGTGATGAATATATTAGTTGTTAGATTTAAAAGTACAGGTATTCTATGTCAAAAATATTACATGATAAATTGCATATAGATATATATATGATAGAAATACATACAGTATATAAAATACAATAACTGGTAATTCAGTGACATGTGTTTGTGATTTATGGCAGGACTCGCCCCATTAGACTATAACCATGTATGACATAATTCGGTGTCTTAATAAATCAAACTGCTCATGTCATAATAATTAAAAAGGAAGTACCTCAACTGTTCAGGCGGTTACGGTGCATTTGCGTCACCCACGCCATCTTTAATGTTGTCAATACCTCAATGCTCTAGTCAGTACCTCAAGACTTGAGGTTTTGACCACATTAAAGATGGTCACTAATCCCGCCCATCGGCGCTCCTGTCAGATGATCTTGGGACGTCGATCGGTTGGAATGACAACCCGGGTCTTGCGAACGTGTTGGAGATGACTTCGGAGCTGAGGCTCCCTCTGGTGGTTGCTGAGGGTATTGAACCTATGTTGAACAACAAGAGTTCTCCACCTGCAATGGATGAATGGGTATCAGGGGGGACGGACTGGCCTGATATAAGTGAGCTGACCTCCCATGATCCTCGCCAGTGATCAATTGTTACTTCCTGGTTTATGTTGGAATTCAGCTTGCTTTTCTGCTGTCTCCTGCTATCATTCAGATAAGTTACTTTTCTGTTTTTTTTTTCTGTGGTTTGATTTTCCTTGGTTTTGCTGCCTTGCTTTTGAGTTCAGCCGGGTCCCTTTTGGTGGGCTTGTGCTGGTCTCTGTTCTCTTTTTGTATTTGCACTTGTGCTCAGTTCCTGTGATATTTTACTGATGGGTAGCTGCGTTTTCACACCAGAGATCTGATATAGGTGGTCGAGACCGTGTGGTGTCAGCATTTTTGGAATCAGAAGTGTTGGAATTTTTCCTAGGGTTTGGTTTGGTTGGGTTGCAGGCAGTATTCTCTCCTGTACTATCCTATCTAGGACAGTTTTGGGCCCCAGCTTTTGCTCATTCTATTTTCTGTCTGTGTTCGTGTTTTCCTCTTGTCTAACCGCCATTATATGTTTGGGGGCTTCCTAATACTTTGGGGCTCTACTCCGGAGCAGTTAGCTTTCCTCTTTCCATCTTCAGGGGTAGCTAATCTCTCCGTCTGTGACGAGGCTTCTAGGGCAACGTAGGAACGTCCCACGGCTGCTTCTAGTTGTGCAGTAAGTTTAGGGGTCTGCAACCTATTAGATACCAACCTCTCTGGTATTTGGCTATCTTTGCGGTTTTTTGCTCCTGCCCTCCTCAGCTACCATAACACAACACCCGGGGTTGTTTTTTTCACCACGTAAGTAAGAAAGAACATATACATGTTTGGTATCTGCGAACTCGTAATGACATGGAGAATCATATTGGCACCTGTAGAATCATCATGGCAGGTCAGATTTAACATTTAGTGAACATGGTAAAAAAAAAAAAACTTTTGTAGAATTGCACTATTTTTTTTTAAATTCCTCCAGTTTGATTTTTTTTTCACATTTTCCAGTATATGAAACAGTAAAACCAAGGTGTCATTCATAAGGGAAACTCATCCCCCAAAATACAAGCCCAGTTCACTTCAGGTCATTGACTAGTTTTTCCCATGTAGTTCTAGGCTGATTCCTGACCTTAATAAGAATCATCCTTACTAGTGATGAGTGAGTATGCTCGTTGCTCGGGTGGTCTCCGAGTATTTGGAAGTGCTTGGAGATTTAGTTTCTATTGCCGCAGCTTATTGATTTGTGGCTACTAGACAGCCTGAATACATCAGGGGGTTGCCTGTTTGTTAGGGAATCTCCACATCTATTCAGGCTGTCTAGCAGTTGCAAATCATGCAGCTGCGGTGACATAAACTAAATCTCTCGAGCACTTCCAAATACTTGGAGACCACCCGAGCATGCTCGGGAAAACCCGAGCAACGAGCATACTCGCTCATCACTAATCCTTACCCCACAAGGCGAGATCTTGCATGGAGCCCCAGACTGACAAAGATTGACAGTCATCTTGTGTTTCTTCCATTTTGTAATAATTGCGCTAACAGTTGTTGCCTTCTTACTAAGTTGCATTTCTATTGTCCTATAACCCATTTCTGCCTTGTGCAGGTCTACATTTTTCTCAGCTGGCATGTGCCCCTAACAGCCGCGGGTGGAATTGTGATCCACCCGCTGCTGTTAACCCATTAAATGCCGCTGTCATTCTCTGACAGCGGCATTTAATGTGATTGCGCCGGAAGCGCATCACTAATCCCTCCCACTGGTGACCCCGTCACATGATTCCTGGTCACTGATGGGTCGGTCAGCATGACAGCCAGTGGTCTCCAGCAGACCTCTATGGTTGTCATAGCCAGATTTCTTTGAGCGCCGCCAAGTGGGCGGCGCTCATGGCAAGTGAGCATTTCTGCTACACACAGACGATCTGATCATTGCCTGTTTGTAGCAGAGGCGATCTGGTTATCGCAACTTCTAGTCTCCCATGGAGACTTTTGAAGCAAGTGAATAGTAAACAAAAAAAATGTTTTTAAAAATATAAAAAATATCAAAAACATAAAAATAAAAATAAAACAATAAAAAAATTAAATATATGCATACTTGGTATCGCCGCTTTCAGAATCGCCCGATCTGTCAAACTATAAAAAAATTAATCTGATCAGTAAACAGCATAGCGAAAAAAAGTAAAACCGCTAGAATTAAATTTTTTTGGTTGCCACAACATTGCATTAAAATGCAATAAAGTATAATAAGTAATCACCCAGAGAATCATAATGGCAGGTCAGTTTTAGCATTTGGTGAACATGGTAAAAAAAAAATTAGTTGTGGAATTGCACTTTTTTGCAATTTCACCGCACTTGGTATTTTGTTCTCGTTTTCGACTACAAGACATGGTAAAACCAATGGTGGCGTTCTAAAGTACAACTTGTCCCACAAAAAATAAGCCCTCGCATGGCCATATTGACGAAAAAATAAAAAAGTTATGGCTCTGGAAAGAAGGGGAGCGAAAAACAAGCACAAAAACGAAAAAAGGGCTACTGATTAATGGGGTTAAAGAAAAACGAACAGGCCTGCGAGAGCCAGAATCCTTGCTGGTTGGTAGGTGATCAAATAATTATTTCATACAATAAAATGCAATGTAATTATTTAAAATCATACAATGTGATTTTCGTTTTTATATTTTTAGATTCTGTCTCTCACAGTTGAAGTGCACCTACGATAAATATTACAGACCTCTCCATTCTTTGTAGGTGGCAAAACTTGCAAAATCGGCAGTATATCAATTACTTATTTTCACCACTGAATCTATCTACCTATTTGTCGAACTAATTTTCATATATACAATCATGGCTGAAAGTGTTGACACTCTTGAAATTGTTTCAGAAAATGAAGTATTTATCCCACAAATTTTTTGCAATTGCACATGGTTTGTTATACACATGTTTGTTTACTTTTTGTGTATTGGAACAACACAAAAAAAGCAGAGGAGATAAAAAGACAAATTGGATATAATTTCACACAAAACCCTCAAAATGGGCCAGACAAATTTGTTGGCACCTTCAACTTTATTATTTGGTTGCAAGCCCTTTATAATAAATAACTGCAATCTATCGCTTTCACATAACCATCAACAAGTTTCTTATACCTCTCAGCTGGAATTGTGGACCATTATTCTTTTGCAATCTGCTCAAGGTCTCTCATATTTGAAGGGTGCCTTCTCCCAACAGCAATTTTAAGATCTCTCAACGGTGAACAATAGGATTTAGATCCGGACTCATTGCTGCCACTTAAGAACTTCCCAGCACTTTTTTTCCATCCATTTCTGGATACATCTTGAAGTGAGTTTGGGGTCATTTTCCTCCAGGAAGACACATAGAATCATAGAATCATAGAATGGTAGAGTTGGAAGGGACCTCCTGGGTCATCTGGTCCAACCCCCTGCTCAAAGCAGGATTCTCTAAATCATCCCAGACAGATGTCTATAAAGCCTCTGTTTGAAGACTTCCATTGAAGGAGAACTCACCACCTCTTGTGGCAGCCTGTTCCACTCATTGATCACCCTAACTGTCAAAAAGTTTTTTCTAATATCTAATCTGTGTCTCCTCCCATTCAGTTTCATCCCATTGCTTCTAGTCTTTCCTTGCGCAAATGAGAATAAAGATGATCCTATAGACCTAGGGCGCAAACCCAGCTTCCTGACATTGTTCACTACATTGTGACCCCAAATCCTTTGGTACTCTACAGATTTCATAATCCCTTACACATAGTCAAGGCATCCAGTGCCAGAGGCAGCAAAACAACCCCAAAACATCTTTGAACCTCCACCATATTTGACTGTAGGTAGTTTGTTCTATTCTTTGGAGGCCTTATTTTGTTTTTGTTAAATGGTAGAATGATGTGATTTAGCAAAAAGCTCTATTTTGGTTTCCTCTGTCCACAAGATACTTTCCCAGAAGGATCTTGGCTTACTCACAAACATTTTAGCAAACTGCAGTATAACTTTTTTTCCATCATACATGACGGCACCACGAGAGAGGGGATCCGCCCATCAAGGACAGGAAACCTTCAAGATAAAAGGGGCGGCTCCTCTCTCCGCATCAGTTGGTTTCCTGTCCTCGATGGGGAACCCTCAAGTTGGAAGACTCTCGGATGAAGAGGATGCCTGGGTCGGATGGCTAACGGTGGGCACGGGTCCATTGCATCCGTCACCAGGTACCGGTAGTCGCCTCGGGGGTCAGGTATACCCTGCCCCCCCGAGTGAAGCATGGCCACTGCCCCTAAGGCCGATGCCTGGGTGAAGATATAGCCTCGGAGGCTACACCTGATGTACCCTCCCTGAGGCCAGCATACAGCATTCAAGCGGTCCTCGGAGACCACCTTGGTGGACCTCCATGTTGACGGAAAAGTGGCCATGCAGCCTGTAAGCACATCGGTGCCAGGCATATTTTAAAAGCTTTTCGGAGTTTAACTCCCTAAGGAAATACCTGGATCACCGTAGGAAAGCATTGGTGGCGTGGCGGCAGACGCTTGCTGGGGTTGGAGCCGATGTACGTTGTGCGCACACCGGATGTAATCCAGCACACACCGAACAGCGCCCAGGTACGCGCAGGGCCGGAAGTCAGCCGAGGAGCGTGTACGGAAGTGACCCGGGCGCGCTCCGGAACTGAAACCCGGACGCGCTCCGGAGCTCCTTGGTGTCCTGCAGCTCCGGGTGATGAGTGAATCAGAGCATTATGATGGCCGGGAGCTCCGGTCAGGGTAGCGCGCACCGGACATGGCTGCCGGGTGCGCGCACAGTACGCACGCGTCGGGCGCTTGCGGGCACCTATATATATAAAAAAGGGGGAAGGGTGACGGTGTATCTAACGCCTTAAAGATGGAAAGTGTATCACCAGGGCATTTAGAGCCACGCCAGGAGGTGCAAGTAAGACCATCACTGTCTAGTGAAAAGAACCAGACACGCCGCAGTAGTAGCCGCTCGGGCAGCATACGGACGGACCAGGGCAAGGAGGGGTCTGCAATCTCGGGAGGAGACACTGGAAGAACCAGTCAGCCTCTGGAGCCGGTACCTGTCTATTGCAGCGTCCGAGTGGTGAGTGAGCTTCGAGAAAGTCCAGTATGCTAATGTCTGTTCTCTTTCTCTCTCTTTCTTGCCTATATCTCTTTCCCTTTCTCACATACATGGATGGGTGGAGTATAGGGGGTTTATAGGAAGAGTAAAGCTAAAACCAAAAACAAGGAGTGCCCTTTATGTAAAACTCCTCTAGAAAGGGCCTGGAGTAAAGATTTGTGTCAGGACTGTATTACTAAAACACTAGCGGAAGAGACACCCTCCTTTTCTGAAAGCCTGAAATCTTTAATTCAGGTGGAGGTTTGCAAATCAATGAAAGCATTTTAGACAGCGGATATGGACGGCAGGTCCAGGGATAGATCCAGTATATCAGGAGTATCCCAGGAGGACTCCTCTGGAGCAGAAAGAGACTCCAGCAGGTCCCGTGACTCAGATAGTAGTTCAGAGGAACAAAACGCCTTCCCGATTGAGGCTACAGATAACCTCATAAAGACAGTTTCGCTCTACTATGGGATTAGTAGAAGAAAAAACTAAACGAACAACTCAAGAGCTTATGTTCGTAGGCTTACAGAAAAAGAAGCGAAAGACTTTTCCTATTAATGATCAGTTAAAGGAACTTATTAAAAGGGAGTGGGAAAAACCAAAGAAAAAATCCCACATCACTAATACATTGAAGAGGAAGTACCCCTTCGATGAACAAGCGTCCTCATCCTGGGATAGAGCCCCAAAAATAGATGTAGCGGTTTCAAAAATCGCTAGAAAATCCTCTCTACCCTTTGAAGATCTAGGTACGTTAAGAGAGCCGCTGGATAGAAAGACAGACAACTGTCTAAAGACGGTTTGGGAAACCTCAGCAGGAGCATTAAGACCAGCCATCGCAGCTACTTGTGTGGCCAGATCCCTGAAGGTATGGGTGGACAACCTAGAGGATCAGTTGGAACAGAAAGTCTCCAGGGAAAATATCCTCGAGGCCATACCAGCTATTAGAGCAGCGGCAAGTTTCCTGGCCGAAGCCTCGGCAGATTCAGCAAGATTGGCAGCAAAATCGGCAGCACTAGCTAATGTAGGACGCCGAGCGGTATGGCTCAAATGTTGGCCTGGTGATATACAAGCAAAAGTAAAACTATGCTCCCTGCCGTGCGAAGGCAATTTTTTGTTTGGTCCAGCACTAGACGAGGTATTAGAAAAGGCTGGTGATAAGAAAAATAATTTTCCAAAACAACCTTTTCAGACCTTTCGGCGCTCATTTCAGAAAAGCCGAAAGTTCGGGAGACAACACTACAGAGATCGCGACAGAAACTTCCAGGACAAGCGATCCAGAGGAGGGAAGGGCTTCTACTTCAGCAAGCCCTCCAAGGAAGACAAAAAGCCTTCCCAGTGACGGTCCTTCTCAGGTGGGAGGAAGGCTCTCTCACTTCCTTCCAGCCTGGAGAGGATCTCATCCAGCACCTGGATTTTGCAAATTGTAGAATCAGGGCTGGAATTAAAATTCCATCACCTACCCCCAAGAAGATATATGCTGATTCCCCTACAGTCCTCACCGGAAAAACAAAAGACTCTGGAGGAAGAGATAATCTCTCTCATACAGAAACATGTTCTGGAAGAGGTTCCGGTGGAAGAGGAAGGCGAAGGATTTTACTCTCCACTATTTCTGGTAAAAAAGCCAGACAACTCCTGGAGGACAATTATAAATCTAAAGGCCCTCAACAAGTTTCTAGTGATTCCATCCTTCAAAATGGAAACAATAAGAACGGCGGTAAATCTCCTTTTTCCTCAATGTTATATGGCAGTGCGGGACCTCAAGGATGCTTACTATCACGTCCCAATTCGACGACGAGACCGCAAATATCTCAGGGTAGCGGTACAAGTAAAATCGCAATTACGTCATCTGCAGTACAGAGCTCTGCCCTTCGGCATAGCAACAGCCCCACGTGTCTTCACGAAACTAATGGCGGAAGTCACAGCACATCTAAGAGAAAAAGACACTCTAATAATACCCTATCTGGACGATTTCCTGATAGTGGGGAAGAATTTCTCGCACTGCCAGGATCAAGTCAAGATAGTTATGGAAACGTTACGTATGCTGGGATGGCAGCTCAATCTCAAAAAATCCAAGCTGGAACCAGCAATGACCCAGGAATTTTTAGGGATAACGATAGACTCAGTGACGCAGGAATGTCGTCTTCCGGAAAGGAAAGAAGACAAAATAAGACGGATGATTACAACAACGATAAAAAAAACTCAAATTACGCTAAGAAGGGCCATGTCGGTGTTGGGATCCCTAACTGCATGCATACCAGCAGTGAAATGGGCCCAATTCCATACAAGAAAGTTACAGTGGAGCGTGTTGCAGGAAGATCTAGACCTCCATGGACATCTGGATCAAAAAATCACCCTTTCGATTCCTGTACTTCAATCGCTCCAATGGTGGTTACAAATAGACGCATCTCCGCGAGGAATCCCATGGAGATTCACAGCCTCCAAGGTGGTTACAACAGACGCCAGCCCTTGGGGTGGGTGGCTCACCTAGATACACTGTGGCTCCAAGAACCATGGAGGCAAGAGGAAAAAGAACTATCCTCAAACGGCTGGGAACTTTTGGTGGTCGAGAGAGCACTGAAGGGTCTACTACCACATATATCGGGACATCTTGTCAGAATTCTATCAGACAACCGGACGGCGGTCGCATATATAAACCACCAAGGGGGCACCCGTTCTCGGTCATTGATGGAGATAACGGAGAAAATTATGGCTCTTGCAGAGCATCATTTCCACTCATTATCGGTGCTGCACATACGAGGTATAGACAACCAGAAGGCAGATTTCCTGAGCAGAAACCACCTGAAGCAGGAGAATGGACACTAAAAAAGTCAATTTTTCAGCAGATAGTACATATGTGGGGCAAACCCAGCATAGATCTTTTTGCCACAAGAACCAACAAAAAGCTGCAGAAATTTTGCTCCCTGAATCCAGCAGACAGACCCTTAGCAGTAGATGCTTTCAGAATAAACTGGACATCAGGACTTCTGTACGCCTTTCCCCCGATATGTCTGATTCCATTAGTTCTGAAGAAGATCAGGGAAGACAAAGTCGGGGTGATCTTAATAGCCCCCTTTTGGCCGAAGAGGCCTTGGTTCTACTGGCTGAGGATAATGTCCATAACAGACCCATGGGTACTGCCGGAAGACCAGGACCTTCTGACACAGGGTCCTTTCAGTCACCCTCAGAAATCCGGGCTGCATTTGACAGCCTGGAATTTGAAAGGTCACTGTTAGAGAAAAGAGGATTTTCAGCCGCACTAATATCCACCTTACTCCGCAGTAGAAAGCCAGTAACTACGAAAATTTACGGCAGGATATGGAAGAATTTTTTGGCAGTTTCAGCACCAATACGGGAAGGAGAGATCCCGATAGTGGCAATATTAGAATTTCTGCAGAGGGGCTTAGAGCTAGGGTTAGCAGTCAGCACCCTTAAAGTTCATGTCTCAGCCCTTGCAGCTTTATTTAACTACGACTTGGCAAACAATAGAAGGGTAGCTAGGTTCATCCGGGCCTGTAATAGAGCAGATTCTGTTCCATCCCCTGCTCCTCCTCCATGGGACCTCAATTTGGTCTTATCAGCCTTAACAGAAAGCCCCTTTGAGCCTTTAAACACAATATCTGATAAAGTCTTAACTTTAAAAACTACCTTGTTAATAGCACTCACATCGGCCCGTAGGATCGAAGACCTACATGCGTTGTCTGCTGACCCTCCTTACACTCGGATCTTGAATGACAGGGTAGTGTTAAGGTTAGACCCTGCATATCTGCCCAAAGTTGTGTCAAAATTCCACAGAGCTCAGGAGATAATATTACCATCCTTTTGTCCTAACCCTAGCAACACAAAGGAGGAGAAACTACACTGTTTAGATGTTAGGAGATGTATCCTACAATATCTAGAAAAGACAAAAACCTGGAGAAAACACAGGACATTACTTGTCTCATACCAGGGGGCGAGAAAGGGCCTAAAAGCCTCTAGACAGACTATAGCTAGATGGGTGAGAGAGGCCATCATGCTAGCTTATAGTAGTGTAGGCAGGGCTGTTCCTGAAGGACTGAAAGCCCACTCCACAAGAGCCATGGCGACATCTTGGGCGGAGAAAGCAGATGCCACGATCGACCAGATCTGTAAGGCGGCCACTTGGTCCTCTCCGTCAACTTTTTTCAAACACTATAGATTAGACTTATCTGCTGCCTCTGATCTCACGTTTGGGAGAAGAGTGTTAGAAGAAGTGATCCCTCCCTAAACAGAATACAAATCTCTGTAACTCTCTCGTGGTGCCGTCATGTATGATGGAAAAACACAGGTATTACTTACCTGGTAATGTGTTTTTTCATGAGACATGACGACACCCTTATATTCCCGTCCTTTTATCACGTCATTAGTTGGGTGCATTTTTAAATATTATACACTCCCTTGGGTTTGGGTAACTAAAATTGTAAAGAATGTGTTATTTATGTGTGTACTAACATGCGAGTTCCTCTCGTGCTCTGTAAAACAAC